>CM076979.1:9147894-9280394 GCA_039105355.1 Benthosema pterotum
CAGTATATTCATGCAAGCATTGTAAGCCTATATACGATTCTCAGGTATGTCCAGCTTTTGGTGTATGTCCAAAACTTTGTTCTACACAAATCTTAAATCCTGTTGACAATGCATGTATGGACAATTTTGAGTGTCCGTGTGAACACAAACATTGTGGCATCGCAAACCTTGGCGGCAAGAACAAAATATGTCTTAATGCATCAAAACTTAAAAAAATAATCATGAATAATCATGATCATACATGAAAATAAGAAACTTAACAGTGGAATAAATAAAGGAATCTAATCTATATGTGTATACACTATAGTGTGCTATGGTGCTATATAGGTTGAGTGTGTATGCATACGCTGTGGGAGGTCCATGCTAGGGAATATACTGCGAGAGTGCTATGGGCTATAATAACATGGAGTCTTAAGAGGTGCGTTTTCAGCCTGTGGCAGGAGATTGGGAGTGAATGTGCAGTTCTGCGTTCAATGGCAAGAGCATTCTATAGTTTTGGAGACAGAAGGGAGAAGATTTGGAAACAAAAGTGGAACATTGTTTAGGAGGGTATAGCGTGCTTACAGACTTGTCAGATATGCCGGCATCATATATAGCGAAGTGAGTAGCTGATACTTAGTTGATTGTAGCGTTTACTTATGTAAAATAACGCACCCGACAGTGACAAGCCAGCCATCCCCGAGGGCGTGGGTTTAGTCACATCCTATGTACTGGAGTAAAGAAGTTGACACGGTGGATAATTCCTGCCTGCCAGTGCCTGGTGACTGGCGCTGTTTGGCTTGAATGGAGATGATGCAGGGATTTACAACGCCTTTCCCCAGGGTTTCTGTGTAAGGTTTTGTTGCAGCTTGCATGGCAGCCGCTGCTGGAGCCCATGTCGCGCCCAGGGCGGTGGGTATTTTTATAGTGTGTGCCACGTATGTGTGTGTGTACTGTGTGCATAATGTACAGTATAGAACTATACATTGTCACTCTCGGTAGCAGAAACCCATGGTGTTGGACTGTGGGAAATTCCGTCTCTCTTCTCTTTACTTCGTTTTGTCCCCCTCCGTCTGTCTTTCTCAGTCTGTCTGTCACACTTAAACATTTCCATCTGTCACCCTGCATTCGTCCCTGCACCTTCTCACCCTCCTCTATTTCCTCTTTTTTTTTTTCATCTTGGACACGCTCCTTGGCACCACTCCGCTGCCTCAGCTCTCACCAGGGGCGGATGTAAAATGTCCCATTTGGGGGAGCAAGAGAACATGTTGGAGGGGCAAGAGAAGATGGTATGGGGGCGGATTCATCGGATGAAGTCGCCCCCATACCATTTTCAGTTACAGGACTTTAATTAGTCAAGTAAAGCATCAATAATAACATCAGTTATTACACGCAGCATGCATAAAGCTAAAGGTCTGAGTTTTCTGTTTTTAATGATGAAATGCTGTTGGTTTAGTGGAGACACAGCTGTAGTTAGTTAGTATCAGTAGTAGTGTTTCAAATCATTTTAAATATAAACGCTTTCATTTGAAATATCTTGGGTTGTTTTGCATGGCATCGTGTTTTGGGGGGGCAGACTGGGTATGCCCATGCCTAGATCCCCCCCACATCCCTCTCTTCATCTCTCTGTTTGCCTCTGCTCGCCGACAGGTGTTTGTCGAGTCCTGCCACAAAATGGCCGCTGGGGTAATCAAGCATGTGTGATCACGACAATGTTATATAGCCCTGCCTCAGTTTTAATGTCTTTGTCTTCTCTCCCTGTATAACCTCTTGTCCACTCTAGTCTGCCCTGTGCGCGAACTTCCGAAATGCAGGAGATTTGGCGGAAAACTCATTATTAGAGCGCTTGTTTTATCTGCCGGCTACTACTAGTCGGGCGGGGCGAAGCATAGTTTTACTAAGGTTATGTTTAGGGTTAGTTACCGCATAAAGCACCTCCAACTCTAACCCTAGCCTAACCCTATCCCTAAACATAACCCCAGTAAAACTAGGCTATGCCTAAACCTAATCCTAACCCTAAACTTAACCTCAGTAAACCTATGCCTAAACCTAACCCTAACCATAACCTCAGTAAAACTTCCTTCGCCCCGCCCGACTAGTAGTAGCCGGCAGATAAAACAAGCGCTCTAATAATGAGCTTTCCGCCAACTCTCCTGCATTTCGGAAGTTCGCGCCCTGTGCTGTTCTACCGCTGCTGTCTCTTTCTTCTTCATATTTCTCCCAGCATTTCTGTTTGATCTTGTACTTTCAACAACAAACTTTTCTTTCTTTAAACATAGCAATTCGAGCAACTCTCATTCCTTCTCCTCCCACCACTTTCATGTTTTTCTTTTCTTTTCTTCTTTTTTTTTTCAATCGATTTTGGCCATTCCATCAAGTTTAGATTTTCCTCCTGGTACAGTTGCATCTTGCACCGCTTATTTTCTCCAAACCCTGAAAGACTTCTTCAGTGTTTGTGTTTACACACACAGCCTCAAAAGTGGACATACATGTTTGGGGGTGAATTATCCCTCAAAGTAAATCAGTAGCAGTACACTTCAATTCTTCCTCCCTTGAAGTTGGGCTACACAGACCTAAGAAACCTGTTTCCCAGAGAGTTCTGTGTACATTCATATCGGGTCAAATATGGAAGCAGTCTTTTTTTCTGGGGTGCTGCTGGTTCAGAGAAATGTTGTCAAATGCCAGATGCGCATAGGCCTCACAGTGCTGGTCAGGCAACAGGTGAATGGGCCTCACAGTGCTGGTCAGGCAATGGGTGCATGGGCCTCAGTGTGCTGGTCAGACAACAGGTGCATGGGCCTCAATGTGCTGGTCAGACAACAGGTGCATGGGCCTCAATGTGCTGGTCAGACAACAGGTGCATGGGCCTCAATGTGCTGGTCAGACAACAGGTGCATGGGCCTCACAGTGCTGGTCAGACAACAGGTGCATGGGCCTCAGTGTGCTGGTCAGACAACAGGTGCATGGGCCTCAGTGTGCTGGTCAGACAACAGGTGAATGGGCCTCACAGTGCTGGTCAGGCAACGGGTGCATGGGCCTCACAGTGCTGGTCAGGCAACGGGTGCATGGGCCTCACAGTGCTGGTCAGACAACAGGTGCATGGGCCTCACTGTGCTGGTCAGACAACAGGTGCATGGGCCTCACAGTGCTGGTCAGACAACAGGTGCATGGGCCTCACAGTGCTGGTCAGACAACAGGTGCATGGGCCTCACAGTGCTGGTCAGGCTGGGCCTCACAGTGCTGGTAAGGTGACAGGTGCATGGGCCTCACCGTGCTGGTCAGACAACAGGTGCATGGGCCTCACTGTGCTGGTCAGACAACAGGTGCATGGGCCTCAGTGTGCTGGTCAGACAACAGGTGCATGGGCCTCACAGTGCTGGTAAGGTGACAGGTGCATGGGCCTCACCGTGCTGGTCAGGCGACGGTTGCATGGGCCTTGCAGAGCTGGTCAGGAGACCAGTGCATGGTCGCCAGGCGGTGGGTGTTCATGTCAAACAGTGATGTATTGCATTTAAGACATTGTTCTCCCAGTCCTAGTTTTCTTAGTTCTGTTTTGCTCCAGCTGTGTCTCATTTTGTTATGAATCAGTGTTAATATCAGTGTTGTTCCTCAGTCCTTGTTGTCGAGTCATTGCACTCGTCATCCGTTTCAGTCTGTTTACGTTGTTGGTGTTCGCCTGTCTTCTGTGTTCTTACCTCATCTTTACAAGTGACATGGAAGTCTTAACCTCTGGGAGTGTTAGAATGCAGCAATGGTTAGTAAACTGGCTAGTAAATTGAGGGTCCTTGACATGAAATAAATTAAGCTGACTAACACAAGAGGCACATTACTTTCTCCTTCCTCTGCAGTTTGCAATTTGCATCACTTGTGCTCATGGCTCCATGCGTGGACCTAATTAACACATTGAGTCTGATGGAGTTGGGGGCTTTAGGGGAAGGTCCATTTTTTTCCCCCAGGGGCAGTACAGCTGTAAGGGGCAGTTTCTTTAGTCTGCAGCATGCACTCTTCAACGATAAAGCCCAGAAGATGTTGCGGCATCAAAGTGACTAAAAAAAACAAAAAAACGATCGATATTCACCGCAAGTGAACTTATGCAAATCCTCCGCAATTAATTATCATGTTTCATCGGGATTCAGAGGGACGTCGATATCACCATTTGATATTTTAGAGGTTGCAGAGGAGTCACTCCTCCGCGATTCATCCCGTGCCAAGTTTCTCCTTTTAAAGCCGTGTTCTGAGGCGAGGAAAAACATGCGAGCCGTGACCCCAAAGGTCCAACCAAAGAGAACATTTATTCATTCTCGCCAGAGGGGCCCCGGCCGTGCATGCTTGCGCGCGTGCGTGTGTGTGTGTGTGTGTGTGTTTGCCTATGCCTCGCTGACATACAAATGCGCTGGGAAGCATATTGACTATAACTGTGTGCACAAGGGCAGCCATGAGAAACCCACACCACCCCTGCTGTGTGATGCAGAGTGCTACAATCCACTCTGATAGAGGTTTACATTTACATTGGTGTACGTCTGTGCATGCCTTAAAGGGTGACACCACTCTTTAAGGGTTGGGTTGTGTTGTTAGATCTTGCATGGGTGTCATGTACGCTCAGCTTTAGAGACAAGCGATCTACACGGCTGCCTCGGCCCTAGGGGCTCAAATCTAATCTCCAAAAATATATATTTTTAATGATACAAATAAATGAAATGAAATAATCCCTGATGTGCCACTAAAGTGGGGGATAACGGTCGCATATCTGGCAACCCACACAGTGCGAACTAGTGTAGGGCTGTAGGCTCACAATTAAGTTTGTTTAAAGGCTAACTAAGTCGTTTTATTTTAGATATCTAGCACTTTATTGCCATATGTCGACAAACATTGGTGTTCAAGGATAAAATCCTTGAACCTGGAACCAATTAGTATTATTTCATTAAATGCAAGAAATCTCTTCATTTAAAAAAGGGGAAAAAAGAGAAAGAAATCCCATTGCTGGCTGCCAGGGGCTACAACCCTCACTGCCTGACCTCAGTCTGAATTGTCATTTCGTTTCACTTCATTATTCTTAGTCATTATTCATAGTCTTGAATCGCAGGGAATAGAATAAGGCAGTATATAGAAATTGATAATAATCATGTTCCAAACGTTGGATTGACTGGTCCAAGTGGACTTCTGTAACTCTGTAAAAATGGATACCCCACAAATAATACTGTTTTTTTCGTTACCATATCATGGAAATGTGTCCATTCATTGTCAGTGGAAATTTAATGTTTGCGTAAGACAAAGGAATATAGCAGTGGTTAACGCCCCTCAACAAACCTAAGAAAAACGTATTTCGGAAAAGCAGAGAGAGAGAGAGAGAGAGAGGGAGAGGGAGGGAGAGAGGGGGGAGAGCATTGATCGACATTCTCTGGAGGATGGGATTAAACTTTCAGGAGCAAGGAGAGCAGGGAGGCTTCCCGGTCAAGTGGTTCTCAAAGTTGTTCATGTCAAGGACTCCCAAATCGGAAAACCCAATTTAATGGCATTTCTATATCTGGCACTCTGACGTAGTGCTGTAATATCACTGTTAATGCAACTCCGAGAGAGTACAAATGGAATGGGATTGGTTACAAACATACCCTCTCTGAGTTACAAACCCATGAGAGCTGGAAGTGCCGCTATATAGGGGCACTTCCCAGACCCCACTTTGATAACCAATGGCCTAAGGTTGTCCAGGGAAAGAAACGTTAATATAGGCCTATATGTGTGAGAGATGGCAATGGAGAATAACATTGGCCTGCACAGGGGTTGACACTAAGGTCTCCGAGGCACTTGCCCATCGGGCAAGTGCAAGTCAGGTTCTACTTGCCCTCAGGTCACGGTCACTTGCCCCCCAAAAATATATTGTAAATTTTGCATTTAAGTTTACTAACCAAATGGACCCTTGCGGGTCCATTTGGTTTCATTTTTACACTCTCAAGAGTTAATATTCATCATCTTAATTAGCCCTAGGTCTACACAACTAGAGAATGTAGACGGCCATTTTGATGTGCATGTTAATTTGCCTGTTTTGTTTCCCAAATCCAGCCTTGAATTGTGGCCTGGAATTGTGGATAGCCAGAAAGCAGGGAAAGACACAGAGGCAGAGTGCAATGACTGCCTTCAAGACAAATTTATCTTGTGTTGTGTTATAATGCACTAAGTTGCACACTTGCCCGATCGGGCAACCAGGTAGCAGTCTTCACTTGCCCCACCATTTTTTTTTACTTGCCCCGGGCAAGTGGGCCTTGCCTGCATTTTGTATGGAAAGGCTGAGCTATTGTGATGGGTCATTCGGTTTCAATAGCTGCTAAAAAAAAAAGTGACATGCAGTAAAACGATTAGAGGTCTAAGGTTCAAGGTTCAAGGTTCAAGGTTTTTATTTGTCACTCCAGTGTATGTCAGGACATATACAGGGATGAAATAGCGTTTCCATTCTCCACAGTGCAATAGACAAGACAGTGCAATAGACAATAGTCAAGACAATAGACAGTGCAATAGACAAGACAGTGCAATAGACAATAGTCAAGACAATAGACAGTGCAAAAGACAAGGTCGAGACAATAGACGAGACAAACAATAGTGCAGCAGACGATAAAGAAAGAAAGAAAGAAAGAAAGAAAGAAAGAAAGAAAGAAAGAAAGAAAGAAAGAAAGAAAGAAAGAAAGAAAGAAAGAAAGAAAGAAAGGGTGCAAAAGGTGAGAAATGAGAAGATTGAGTCTGCAAAGAGACAAGACAGTGAACGGAGAGAGAGAGAGAGATGCAGTGAAGGGACTGAAGGCAAGAAAATCGGAGTGAGAATGAATTTGAGATGACACATCAATATATTTAAACCACTGAGGTGTTGAATTTACATTCTATCACAGTGCTTTGCCAACACTGTCTCTGGCAGTCTGACTCAAACCTAATTGAACTGAGGGAGAACTAAACTGAAAGATGGGGACGCCAAAGTGAGTGTGAGAGGGAAGACAATTCTGCGATTATATCCACTGCATTTGCAATACTACTGATTCATAATACATTATTATTAATAATGTATCCCTCTTTCCAATATCAGCCTATGAGCTGCCGTTTGCAGACTGATTACACATATTTTCTCTTCCTGCTAGCCAGCAGTCTGTGGTACAGATGCGACAATTTGATTATTTGGACAATGAGGACGGCCTTGCGATGTACTGTATATATTGTAGCAATATTTGTTATTGTTGTTCCTCCCCAGAATTGATACTGTAAAGCCGTTAAACTATCGACAAGGCCATTTTGTGAGGTAAAAATAGGGGCAAGTGCTGGACCGGATTGCACTGGAGCCTGGGCAATAACAGCCCAGCTGTAATGACCTTCCCTTTATTTTAGATTGTTTTGTACAACATAGATATTACAGAGACTTTAGTGGTCACTGTACGATACTTTTAAAAAGTTCACATTTTGCACAGATACCTAAAATAACCCTTTTCCACCCCAGTTGAAAACATTGTAGTTCCAACTCCCAGTTTGTCCAGGCCTATTCAGGCTGAGTGAACAGTGCTCACGCATTCCGTTTCTGACACCTCAATGCCGCAACACTTCAACTAGATGGCTCTGTTTTTGTTTTGTTTTTTTCTTTTACACACCCTCCACCAACCTGAAAGGCAGTGGACTGGCCTCATGCTTCCTTCAATGCATGAGGAGTCATCTTTGGTGTTTTAACCCATCAGGACGGCAACCCATCTTGGGCTCTTGCATTATATGATTTTTTTTGATGCTGCTATATGAATATTTCTTTCTTACAAAAAAAAAAAGTTTTAGGTCAGGAATTAGAAGGCACTTCTGGAACATGCCTTTCTCCAAAATATTGACCTGCTGTATTTTTTTTTTTTTATTTTTTTAGAACAAGTGATTTAAAAGCCATTTTTGTAGAGCCAGGATTTGAATAAATTAAATGACACAGGTAACGGCGGGGGGAGACTCCGTAGGCTCTAGGTGTGTGCATGCTAGGCAGGGATAGTGTTGGGAATGCTTGACAGAATGAAAGAAAAGGAAAAAGGTCCTCCTTCCCTTTGAGTCTCAGACATATATTATCTGACACGGCGGAGGATTTGCTCCGGCTCTCCCCTGTGATGTCGGGCGGCCGCTCCGCCAAGCCTTTTATCCTGCGCTCGATGCTAAGCTCCATAATAATAGAGCTGCGTTCTGCCGGAGCGGACCACACGGGCTGCCATGGGGGCTTTATCACCCCCCCACCCCTCCAAAAAAAAGAAGAGAAAAGACAGATAATCAGTTTGCTGTAAACAAAATGCTTTTCTCTGTTGGCATTAATAGCTACTTGTGCTAAGCCCTTGTGCTTTGTGTCAGTCAGTCAGTCAGTCAGTCAGTCACCCACACATATGGAACATGTTATATAAATGTCATATATGCAAACTCTTGAAATTGGCATGTTTCATACCAGCCACTTTACAAAAAATACCGGTACAATGGATATTATCTGTTTTTTATGTCATAATATAATTATTATAAATTACACAATTATATATGTTTCACTTTACAAAAGAATGCTATGGATCTTAAATATATTTTGAATGTCATATATAATTATACTTATATATTAGTAATATACACAATGATTTTTATTTTTCACTTCATAAAAAATATGGATCTTATCTTTCCACTTTCAAGAATTTGCAGATAAATGGGTCGGTCAGTTGCTCGGTCACCTATAGGCCTATATGCAAGTTAGGAGGTAGTGGTTTCAATGTCTTATACTCTAGGGCCTAGATTTTCGTCACATCTAAACCCCTTATCCCTTAACTTCATTGCCATTTTAAACCAATTTTAAAAACACCTTTTCAATAGTCACAATGGCCAGTCTACAAGCTCACAACGTGTCAGTAGATGGGCATGTTGAACTACTCCAAAAGGTTTATCAAAATAGTAAAAGAGGAATAAGGGGTTTAGCATGTGACGAAAATGGAGCCCTAGGTCTCTAAAGGTATCCCCTATTTTCAAAAACCTTTACACTCACTCAGAACATTCTCTGAAACATCCTTGGACAGCACTCCCCTCCCTCCCTTCATGGCTCTCACGCTGTGAATCAAATTCACCCATTGTAGTTATAGAACCGCCGCACTGCAGAATCACTCCCAATCTCTGCCTCAGTCTGAAGACTTCTTCAGTCACCTCTTTAGACTCCACATTAGTCCATATAGTAGCACTTGCCCTAGCCTTGATGGGCGACTGCCTATGAATCTGAACTCCCACAGATCCGAAGTCCCATTAGTCCCAATATGCGCTGGAAATCCACCATCAGCATGTTGGTTGGCCACCTTGTTTCACGCCTTATGTCCAAACTGTGACATGCTCATGGTTATGTTGAGGTTATGTTGAGTGTGGCTTAGAGATAGGGTTAGGGTTAGGGTTGGTATTTTTGGACCAATGGGAGGTCAAAACAATGGCATGTTAGCGCCTTAATGACCTGGCAGGATTACGCAAAGACAAAAATTCAAAATGTGGATGCCAAGTCACGTGCATGCAGCTGCACGTCTTGCTCCATGGAGTGTGTGATGCATGCATGTACAACAGACATTTCTGACTGGTCTACATAGTATTGTCATCACTGTGTTTCCAACTATTTCTATGTGTTACCCTTTGCTTATTGTCATGGTCACTCCCACCCTCCCTGTTTGACCATGTTTTCCTCTGCCTCTCCTGACACTGGCCTTAGTGCCACCACCTCTGAGCCTCATCTGAACTAGATTGGGTGATATATGGTTAAGTGATATATTGCTCTCCTAAATATGGCTTTCACTTCTAGTGATTTTTACCAGGCGACAGGTTGCCTAGTCTACTGTTCGAGTACTCTACTAGTCGTTACGCACATTCAATATCATTATATTAAAAAAGGAAAAAAGTGGGGACGGGGGAGCATCTAAAAGAAGAGTTGTTGCGACATTGACGGGTCCCAAACTGAGCGCACGTTCATGCAGCCTGAATATTGGAGTTTGTACCCGCAACAACATCAGCATTTAACCACCATTCCAACCAACATCCAATCATCCATTGTAGCTGTTATGATAATAAATAAAAACTGGAGTCACCACCGAAATGCCATCAGGGTTCCCGCGGGATATTAAAAAGTCTTAAAAGCATTGAATTTACGAATTTGAAAATAATATAGGTATTATATCAAAACAGCATCTGTATTGGACATTAGATCGATCCTAAAGAGATGAATCGATGATTCATTCCATCAGCTGCGCAAAAACCAGTAACCACAGATATACAAGCTCATATAGCCATGCATTGCAATGGGGCACATTGCTTGTAGATCATCTACGTTCAGTGCAAGTGTCTGTGTGACGTAGTATTCAGGGTCTTAGAGTTACGCAAACTCCGTTCATTTCATGGGGCCAGTCCATTGGATGCGCTTCTACATAGACCTCTACGGAATGAGGACAACAAGAATAGGGACAGGTGGAGTTTTGAGCTCACGCGAGTACTTGAGTACCACGTGACCGGGCTGTTTTCTGTCCCCTCAATGTCGCAATTCTCTATACTCTACGCCTCGGACACCACAGCGCAGCGCAACAGATGATCATCTGAGTGGAGCTGTCGGGACCGACAGCTTTACACAACTTTTTATTGGATAGTTGCACACATCTGTGCTTCCATTCACGTCCATAGCCTTTTAAATCGTATTTTCCATCCACAACGTGACAACGTGATACACGGAATGGTGGTGGTGGTGGTGGTGGTGGTGGTGGTGGTGGTGTTGTCTGCATCGAGACTAGCTAGCGTAGCCATAGCTAACGCGATGAGCCGCTCGCGTCTATGGCAGGGGTTTTCAACATGTGGTCCGGGGACCACCAGTGGTCCCTGAAAGGATTCCAGGAGGTCCCCAGGCTAAATGATGGACAGTTGGTTAACCAGATGTAACTCTTTGAGAGTGTAAACATGAAACCAAATGGACCCTTGTGGGTCCATTTGGTTTCATTGTTTACACTCTCAAGAGTTAAAATATTCATGTGAATTATCCCAAGTCTACACAACTAGAGAATGTAGAAGATTAATGGTCATTTTGATCTGTATTTCACTGTGTTGTTTTCTCTGAGATCCAGTCTGGAATTGTGGACAAAACTAAATGAAATCTTAGTTGTGTGGTCTGTGGGGCTAAAATGTCATCAATTGGTGGTCCGTGGCTGAAATTCTGAATAAATAGTGGGCCTTGGTATGAATGAGGTTGAAAACCACTGGTCTAGTCATTTGGCTTCCTTTAATAATGAATGTATACTAGTGTAGTTGCATCTACTTGTGTCACAGCAGGCAGACCTGTCAAAGCACTCCTGAATACTCAGACAGACATGCACCACATCAAAGTCCAAACACATAGTTGTTTTTCATGTTCCCCTTATAATTTCCTGGGGCTTATTAGGACTGTAGTAGATAATAAAAAAGAAACCCTATGTAGCCTAACCCTAATTACCTAGGGTTTTTAATGCGTCAGATCGCGCTGTATCGTATCGTATTGTACTAAATTCCAACAAATCGAAATTGTATCGAAATTCTACTGAATCGAATTGTATCGTTCTGTATATAAAATAAATCGTTTCTGAATCGTGTAGAGACCATGCAAATCGATACATATCGAATCATCTTGTAAGGGTGACCAGTGCTAGTTGTGAAAAATATATAAAACGTCGCTTATTGACGATGGCCGTGAAATGGGTATTACGTTTTACATAAATGGCCTTAAAAAAGGTCTTTAAAAGACTTAAATTTTACTTTAAGAAACCTGTAGGAACCCTGTGCCATGTCTCACTCTGCTGCTGATTGCAGCTCCGTGGGCTGTTTGTTATTGTAAAAAGAAAACAACATTGGTGACTATAATCTATCTAAGATTTATGTTGCAGGACTAAAACACTGTTAATAATAAAAAATAATAATACCCCCATTTGTATTAATATCTTATTGACTAAGCAACTTGTAACAAAGAAGTCGACTAGTGGTTTTACTATAGTTGACTAGTAAACTAGTCGAATTAAAGCCCTACTCCTAAGTAATATTGCCCAACACTTGGTATCTCATGTCATTTACCAAGTAAAGTCAAGTTTATGCGAGCTTACTGCCTTTGTTTGAGGTCCTGCACTGGGTCCTAACACCTGCAAAGCGTGACACTTATACTTTAGATCACTTTGTATGAAGAACATCTATTAATTGCCTGAATTGTAAATTGTTAAGTACACTTGCAAGCAATATTACACAAGAGGCAGTGCTTTAACCGTGATAATTGGCACGCCAGTGATGCAGCCATGAATGGCTGGTTGAGTTCCACAAGCATCACTGAAGTGCCAGTATTCTAGCTAAAAAAAACATACCCTTGAGTGTATTATCGTGATTATACAACAGTTACAGTTACCCTTAAAATGTGAAGTGAAGTGAGGGGCACTCTTATCATCGTACAGCATAATACATGGCCGCGGGAACTATTTTACAGTAGCAGGGGCTGAGCATGGAAGCGGGGGTGCGCAAAAATGCGCGTGCACGCGTTTCATGCACGCGCATTTTTGCGTGTTAAAGTACTCTTTAATTTCCCTCTCCACACACAAGTTATGAACAAGATGCCTATAATGTGAAATAGCATATTTATTAGGCCTGGCCTACATAAATCACTTGTTTTGAACATATAGGCTGAATGAATAGGCCTACAGAATCCTCACGCAGGATATATAATCACAACAAACGCTCAACAGCAACACAAACTCAAACAACTGACAGTTCCAAACCCATCATAAACGGGCATATGCCTATTTAGTCCACATGAGATTTAGCAAGGCGCAAAAAATATAAATTATAGGCTAAACAGAGGAGCTGAGGCCCAGTAGGAGGTATATTTTTATAAGTCCCAACAGCAACAAGTTGACAGCGCAGCGCGCTTGGGTTCGGCAACCCGTGTGTTCACATCATCATCATCATCATCATCATCATCGTCACACAGCCCTCCCCGTCAGAATCGAACAGAACACAATACATAATATCTCACGTTAAATTTCAGCAGCAGGCAGCAGTTCAGTTGGCACGGCGGCCATAGTAATTAGTTAATACTATATTATTTCTCGCATATTTCCCATATTCGTAAATATTAGTGAGAAATATTATAGTTAAATAGTAAAGGCTTTAGCCTACGTTATATTCCAAAGGTGCTCTTGCGCTCCGGGGTGACGGCGATGAATTCCCTCATCCCCTGCTGAACAGCACTGGTGCTGCTCGACCTCCTCCTCCTCTCCCTCCGACAACTCCACGACATTATCATCCCTTTCAACAAAGTTAGCACTCGTCCCCTGTACATTGCTGCTGCTGGGACGAACAATTTTGTTTTGGGCTTGGGCCCACCAAAGAAATCACTTATCCGCTTCTGAGCCATGCTGACTGACAACACAACACTCACTGTTAGGCCCAGCTGACCGGTGGATTCAAACCGCGCACCGCGCGTAAAGGAAAGGTAACCGAAAATAGCCGTAAATAGCCGGAAACAGCGTCAGCAGCCGAGCAGAGGTAATGATGAATATAAAAAAAAACACACCACCAAAAATGCATATTTTATTTTAGTCTCCATTATGATAAAGTGACATGTTTTATTATTATCGATATTATATATTTTTTATTATGTTATTTTTATCCTCTTGTTTTGGGGCGTGCTGTGCCTGGTGGAGGGGGTGCTTTTAGCTCCTGTCTGAGGGGGTGCTGTGTTTGAGGGGAGCAGGTGCTCCAGCCCCCCCAGCCAGTGTTGTTTTCGTTGACTAAGACTAAGACGAAAATGCTCGTCAACGAAGCTTTTTCCAAGACGAAGACGATCCAAAGACTACACGAAAAGTATGCTCTAAAGACGAACTTGAAGACGTACTGTAATGGACACGTTCGTCAACGAATCAGACGAGACGAAAATGTTAGGGCGGGACGAACGGAAATGAGATCCAATCACAACTTTTCTTTTTGTGGGACTAGTTGGGAAGACATCCAATCAGAACGCTTCCCAATGCGTTATCATGTTAGGTTGATCGTCAGCATGTTGGATGGAGGAAAAGCTCACGATTGGTTGCACAAACAAACAATTCTTCCACGATGCGAAACTGTGGCACGCACCAGGAGTTTTTACTACTTTACTATGGACTAAACACCCGCAGCCTACCCCCAGAACGCCGCGTCGTTTCATCAACACTATTTGTCTAGCCGAACCGCGCTGGCCATCTCACTCGATACAGCACCGCCGCGAGAAGCCACAGCAGGCAGCCCAGAGAGCAGCTCGAGCGGCTCGGGCAGCAGCAGCGGCAGCAGCAGCAACCGGCTCCGTCCATGTCCGTATAGCGCTGTACAGCGCGCTGCGCACCGCCCCTCAGGCTCAGAAGCAACGGAGTTTCTGCTGCTGTAGACGGACATAGACTGAGCCTGCAGCTGGTCGCCGCCGATGACAATCACGCTCGGACCGCACTCTAAACTGCCCGCTATGGCCTCCCACGGCAGCGCTGCACGGAGCAAAACAACCGAAATGGTTCAGCCAAACAAACAATGCCAATGAAACGCAGCGCTCTGAAAAATAGGCTGCAAACGTTCCCCAATGCGTGCCACAGCCCTGCCCCGCAGAACACTTGTCTGTTTATGCCAGGGGCTTTCAACAGGTGGGCCGGGGACCACCAGTGGTCCCTGAGAGGATTCCAGGTGGTCCCCAGCTTTTTTTTTTTAACCATATGTAAATCTCTGAAAGCGTAACCATGGAACCAAATGGACCCTTGCCATTCAAACCAAAAGCAAAATAAATCTTTAGTTTTGGGTCTGTGGGGGTTAAAATGTCATCAAATGGTGGTCCGTGGCTCAAATGCTGAATAAATAGTGGGCCCTGGTATCAAATTTTGAAAACCACTGGTTTATACAACCAATCTTGCTGTTTGCCTCCATGCAACATGCAAACTAAATGTGCCTGTATAATCTGTATGGCATGTTGAAAGCTAGTAAGACTAAAATTGCAAGAGTAAGACTAAACCTCAAAGACTAAGACTAATAAAAGACTAAGACTAATAAAAGACTAAGACTAAAAAAAGACTAAGACTAAATAAAGACTAAGACTGAGACTAAGACTAAATCGACGTTGATATTTTGTCGACTAGACTAAGACTAAAAAAATGAATTTCAGAAGACTAAATGGGACTAAAAGACGAAATATGTGTTACTCAAAAGACTAAGACTAAGACTAAGACAAAATATTCTCAAACAAACAACACTGCCCCCAGCACACCATGTTCCCTCAGCCATGCATCGTACAGCATAATACATGGTCTCATTTCAGCCAATCCCAATTTGCCTACTCACTTTTGTCTTAGAGATTTGTGCTTACACAACACTCAAAACTGGCCATTCAGTGTAAATTGGCATTTAATGTTTTATGTTAACGCGGCGTTTATGTCGACACAGTGTTTGTGTTGTCACACAAACCTTCAAAGCTGGTTTCGGGCGATGAACTCTCCCTTTAAATCGGCATTGTGCGTGCCAGGGTTTCATGACGATGAACAATGTCCCAAGAAAATGTGTGTGTGTGCGTGTGTAACAGGATTTGCTTTAAAGGGAAACAAAGCCTCCGTGGACTAACAGATGTTCCCAGAAGGTGTCATGACAACTTGTAAAGCTGTCAACCACGTCTCCCAGGAGAAAACCCACATTGCACTTTGACGATCATCTCTTCGAAGTGTGGAACTTTATTATTTTAAAGTTCAGGGGGAGCCCTGCACTACTCTACATATGTAAGCATTCTCTTTAATGAGGGGGACACCCCTCTGGTAGGATTCAAACAGCCGTATAGTACAGGTGTTACAGTGCGTACTACTCTCTAGGGAGAACGGGGGAGGAAACAAAAATTGCAACCCTTTTTTTTCTTTTTTTCCTAACAAGCCATTACAAGCTATTTACATTAATTCAATAAGAACTAAATTGGGTCTAGTTCAAGGGTTTTCAACCTTTTTCATACCAGGGCCCACCATTTATTCGGCATTTGAGCCACGGACCACCATTTGATGACATTTTAGCCCCACAGACCCCCCAAACTAAAGATTTCCTTTGCTTCTGTCCATGGCCATTAATATTCTAGTTGTGTAGATTACTGATTCACATGATGAATATTTTAACTCTTGACCCCGCCAGGGTCCATTTGGTTTCATTTTTAAGTTCTCAAGAGTTACATCTGGTTAATCAACTTAGCTGGGCCAAGGACCACTGGTTGAAAACTCCTGGTCTAGTTCATAAACATTTCAGAAATAAACAGAAATAAACAAAAGCAAAAAAAAAAAACTGTGTCTGAATACCAAAAGCATGCTTCCAGGGCAAGTACTCAGGCATATTGCAAAAAAAATCTCAAGGCTAAAGCATGAGACAAAACTTCATGGTACTAAATTACTGAAATGCTGTGTGAAGTGTGTTTGTGGGTGGACAGCGCTACTGCAAGTACTGTATATGTAGGTGGTGTTCACAGAACTTAAATAGTTTCTCCACTCTTCTCCCAATCAATCACCAGGATACTAGAGTAAGTGGTAGCCTGCAGCAATCATGGATGGTCAACACCTGGATGTAGCTCACACACACACACACACACACACACACACACACACACACACACACACACACACACACACACACACACACACACACACACACACACACACACACACACTCTCTCTCTCTCTCTCTCTGAGAAAATGAAAAGGCAACACCAAATCGTTGAACTGCAATATAAGATAATGTTTTTTTTAACACTTTTGTTTACATAATGCGTGCAGCTGTACACAATTATCATATGCATTGTGTTCATTTTTGTGACAATCCAGATGGTGGAATATTTTCATCCGTCCGGTTCTTGCCACGATTTCACATGGCCTTGATAACCCAATTAATCCACGCAATTCCACGGCAATCACAAGCCATCATCACCATCAGCGACTTGTGAAGGTGTGTGTGTTTGTGCATGGTGGAGGGGTCCGATACGATCTGTGCATGGATTAATGTCCCTCGAGCCTAACCAGTTGGATTTTCATGCAAATCGAATCATTTTGGCAACAACACCTGCAGTCTGCGCACGCTCACTCGCTGACAATTCCCTTACTGACTCCCACAGAGCCAAACCGTGCACGGCTGTTATATGCCTGCTACACCCCCACTCCGTCAGGGTCGGACTGGTTAGGGTGTACCAGTACCTCTCCCGGTGGGCCGCGGCCATAGGGAGGCGCTTTGCGTCATTTTTGCCCCACGGACCCCAAAACCCAAAGATTTCGTCTGTTTTATCTACAATTTCAGGAGGGATTTCAGAAACATAACAGGCAAACCTAGATCTCTAGTTGTACGGATTTGGATTCAGATGAATATTTTAACTCTTGAGAGTGTAAAAATGAAACCAAATGGACCCGCAAGGGTCCATTTGGTTTCATTTTTACGCTCTCAAAGAGTTACATCTGGTTAACCAACTGTCCATCATTTACCTGGGCACCACTTGGAACCCTCTCAAGGACCACTGGTTGAAAACCACTGCTTATATTATTTATGTTGTGGTGCAAAAGTGTCGGTGTTAGGGATTGTTTGTTTGTGTTTGAGTTGACAGAGTTTGTGCTACCTGCACGCTGGTTGTGGTGGGCCGGTCTGGGCCAAATTCACGCAAAAAAAATGACCGGGCCGAATTTTTGTCCCAATCCAGCACTGCTCTCCATCATACTGTCTACATGCCTGCCATTCCAGGCCTCGCTTTTTCGTATCAGTGTTGTTTTTGTCAACAAAGATTTTTGATGTTTAGTTGACTAAGTTGACTAACAAAAATGTTTTTCAGAAAGGCTAAGACGAAGACTAAGTCATAACTTATAAGACTAATGGAAATAAGAAGCATTTTGATCTTATGTTTTTCATTTTAAGTATCTGAACATATCTGCAGTATACATGAGACATGTCTCATACTAAAAACTATAAATCTGTATACCTGCAATGTATTTGTATGCAAGACTAAACTACCAAGACTAAGACTAAATCATTTCTGACATTTTGTTGACTAAGAAAAACTGCAGCCCGGTCAGATCTTCAGTTCGGTTCTGCTAACCCCCTGCTGCTAGGCAACGTTGTGTGGTTGCTGTTCCGTTCCCGCCAAATGGCGTGACTAAAGTCGAGAATTCTCTCTCTCTCTCTCTCTCTCTCTCTCTCTCTCTCTCTCTCTCTCTCTCTCTGTCTCCCTCTGTCTCTGTCTCTGTCTCTCTCTCTCTGTCCATCTGCCCGTCAAGAGGAAACGGATCGTTCATGCAGCCGGCGTTATGGACGGCCGCCAGTCAATCACATCACGTCAGCGTGGTGATTAGAAACGGGCTTTAGGGAGGATCTCTACTTGGTCATTTCTTAAACCTCTCTGTACTCTGTAACGCTTCTAGGTGTTCTAAGCTATTGAAAAATAGCAGATCTACAAGTTCACAACGCGCCACTTGGTGGCGATTTTTGAAAAATCGTGGAAATACGCCGCACATCTTTGAATAAATATTTCAGAAGGAAACTCAAATCTTATGCTTCTAGGCATCTAGGGGATCCCTAGAACATGTTTTCAGATGGAGGTCTGCAGCCAAATGTATATAATTCTGGTGGTCCTTGGCATGAAATATGTTGAGCATCTCTGACACAGGAACATAGATTTTTCAGAAAAAACTACAATCTAGTGTCAGAAACTAGAATCTAGCCTCAGAAACTAGAATGTGCCATCTGAAACAAGAATCTAGTGTTGGAAAATAGAATGTAGCATCAAAAACTAGAATGTAGCATCAGGCACTATCTAGTGTTGGAAATTAGAATCTCACGCCAAAAATTAGAATCTAGTCGCGAACAAAATGGGTTAACTGATATGTGTCACACGGAACTCCGTCCTGACACCTGTCTGCGTGTCTGCCTAATGGCACAGAGTCTGCGTGAGCAGGAGAGATAAGAATTCATGTCTGGAAATAGATTCTTCTCTTTCTTTCTCTCTTTTTTTTTCCGAGTTTCTCTCTTGCTAATGATGGTGCCAGTTTGATGGACAGGAACACGGAAAGGTGCAGGAGAAGAGATGTTTTGGAGTGAACTGGAGAGCATAGTTACTTATGAAACACTTCACAAATGGTTACTGCCTTTTCACTGTGTGGGTTGTGCTCAAGAAATAGCACAGAAGTTTATAAGTTATTATTTATCAACCGTGCCACGCACGCATACCCGCTTGCATCCATAAACACATGCATAAAAAATGTGAAAATGATGCACAAATCTAAGAATATATTCTATTTGACACCTGATTGTATTTTCTGACACTAGATTCTAGTTTCTGACTAGTTTCTAGTTTCTGATGCTAGATTCTGACAGATTCTAGTTTCTCTGAAAAATCTATGCTCCAGTGTCAGTGATGCTTAACATATTCCATGCCAAGGACCACCAGAATTATCTACATTTGGCTGCGGACCCCCCATCTGAAAACATGTTGTTGTAGGGATCCCCTAGAAGCAACAATTTTAGTTCAAAATATTTGCTTCCGAAAGAATATATATTCAAAGATTTGCATCACATTTTCAAAACAATTCAAAAATATCAGAGCTACAAGCTCACAGCGCGCCACTCGTGGTGTGCTTGTAGCTTGAGCTTGTAGCTCTGATATTTTTTCAATAGCTTGAGTGAACATAATGCTTGTATCCATAAACACATGCACGGTTTTATGAAGGGGAAATAACATTAATAGCATTTCAATTTGTGTGTGTGTGTGTGTGTGTGTGTGTGTGTGTGTGTGTGTGTGTGTGTGTGTGTGTGTGTGTGTGTGTGTGTGTGTGTGTGTGTGTGTGTGTGTGTGTGTGTGTGTGTCCACAAATACACTGTGTTCCAACTTATTATGCAAATCATGTTTTTGTTTGATTTTCCAACATATTTGATGCAAATGATGATCAGCATAATTTTCAAGTCATTAGCTGTCAATTTATATTTCAAATGTTATTGAACAAACCTCCTAATGAAAACAGAATTTAGAAAATAAATTAAAAACTTGGAACAGTGCGTTTCGCACTGTTCCAGATTATTATGCACATCATAGTTTCAAGACATTTTCTAGTTTGTAAAGAACTGAAAATAGTAATTTGTTGAATTCATAGCAATAAGGAGGTCATATGTACTGGGAAACAAAAGCTATTTCAATCCAAAACATGTTAACAGGTCCAATTACATGTTAACATGGGACCCCTTGTTTGATAGCAGCTTGCGTCCATAAAACTTGTGAGTTTATGAAGAGTTTCTGCTTGAATGTCTTTGCAGGATGTCAGAACAGCCTCCCAGAGTTGCTGTTTGGATGTAAACTGCCTCCCAACCTCATACTGTACAAGAAGACCAATTTTCAAACAGTCTTGTTCACTGATGAGTGCCGTCCAACAAGGCTGCGACATCAGCAAGGAGGTGGCGGAGTCATGTTTTGGGCCGGAATCCTAGGGAAAGATCTGGTTGGCCCCTTTAGGGTCCCTGAAGGTGTGAAAATGACTTCTGCAAAGTATGATGAGTTTCTGACTGACCACTTTCTTCCACAGTACAAAATGGAAGAATCATGCTTTCTGAAACAAAATCATCTTCAAGCACGACAATGCACCATCTCATGCTGCAAGGAATACAGTCAGCTTCATTGGCTGCTATGGGCATAAAAGGGGGAAAAAAATCATGGTGTGGCCCCCACCCCACCCCCCCTGACCTCAATCCTATTGAGAATGTCTGGAGCATCCTCGAGCGAAAGATCTAAAGGGGCCGACCAGGTCTTTCCCTAGGACTCCGGCCCAAAATATGACTCCGTCACCTCCTTGCTGACGTCGCAGCCTTGTTGGGACATGGTGGCCAAACTGGCCATGCACCAACCATCCACTACTCCATCCATCTGGACCATCCAGGGTTGCACGGCACTCATCACTGAACAAGACTGTTTTGAAAAATGTGCAGTATGATGGTGGGAGGCAGTTCACATCCAAACAGCAACTCTGGGAGGCTGTTCTGACATCCTGCAAAGACATTCAAGCAGAAATTCTCCATAAACTCACAAGTTTTATGGACGCAAGCTGCTATCAAACAAGGGGTCCCATGTTAACATGTAACTGGACCTGTTAACATGTTTTGGATTGAAATAGCTTTTTTTCCCAGTACATATGACCTCCTTATTGCTATGAATTCAACAAATTACTATTTTCAGTTCTTTACAAACAAGAAAATGTCTTGAAACTATGATGTGCATAATAATTTGGAACACTGCGAAACGCACTGTTCCAAGTTTTTAATTTATTTTTTAAATTCTGTTTTCATTAGGAGGTTTGTTCAATAACATTTGAAATATAAATTGACAGCTAATGACTTGAAAATTATGCTGATATCATTTGCATCAATTATGTTGGAAAATCAAACAAAAACATGATTTGCATAATAAGTTGGAACACAGTGTAAGCAATGTTGAACAATCTTATTATATCCTATAGGGGCTTTAATGGAAATTGCTTTAAGGAACAGCTCATCTGATTTTGTCCTCGTGATGATCTCATCAATGCACCCTACTTTGTATAATTCCTCCTCTTCTTCAGGCTTCAGTTCCAAATTTGCATTTCCATTTTGTTTACAATGTCCACAATTTTTTAAAATCTAGAATCAGTATTCTAACGACTAATGACTGATATTAAATAATCTGCAAATCAGCGCCCCCCCACCACCTCAGGACATTGTGGTACTGCAGCTAAACTGTTTTCAGAGTCCAGAAAGAAATGGCAGGGCTGGTTACTGTATATCAGAGTGGTGATTGAGGCTCAAACCATTAGAAATAAGCTTGAGTGGAAATATCCAAAATTAAGTATTAAAAACAATTTTGAAATGTAGGTTATTTGCACTTGAGTGATAACAGGGCAGCACAAACTGACAGAGCATGACAGAATATTGCCAGGCAAGGAACCAAATGTCCACATTCCAACTGACCTGAAGCTCATCTCAGGTGATGTGTCTCAGTCAGACTGATTTTGGGCTATAACGTGCATCTAGCACTGCGTTGTGCTCACTGAAAGCAGCAGATCAGTGTGCTTTGCACACCGCGGCATCGCAATGCAACCCGTTGTGAGGTTGTAGATCGTCTATTTCGGGCAAGTGACACCACGGCACACCAGAGCATTACTCATGCCTGTGTTTGTTACCACAGCAACGATTGCGGCAGATAGATAGTTTGGCAAAGTCGGAAACACACAGATCCGATCGGTTCATAACAGTGACTGACTGTGGACAAGGCAGATCACGTTTTAATGACGGGGTGGACAGTCCGATTGCATGGACCGTCGGTCCTAAACATCACGTTTATATGAAAACAAATGCGGAGACCGAATGGGTTCGGGAGACTCAGGGAGATCAAGAAGAAAGAACATGGCACAGTACACGCACAGACGCACGCACGCATGCACCAGGGGCGGATCTAGGCATGGGTATGGGGGGGGGGCAATGCCCCCCTAAATGCCCAGACTGCCCCACCAAACACGATGGCATGCAAAACAAGCCAGGATATTTCAGTGCTTATATTTAAAATTATTTGAAACACTAGTATACTGCTACTAATTAACTACAATCGTCTCATCACTAAACCAACACTAAACCAACACATCAGTCAAAACTCTCTGAGTCAGACATTTAGCTTTATGCATGCTGCGTGTCTGTTGCATCTTCAACAACAGATGATGTTATTGATGCTTACTTGCCTAGTCCTGTACAATATATAAATCTTGTGGGTCACAGAACTAAAAAAAATGCAGTAAATAAAAATGGTATGGGTGCGGCTTCATCGCCCGTGGCGCGAAGCGTCGATGTGTCGATGAAGCCGCACCCATACCATTTTCTCCTGCCCCCCCAATTGGGGAAATGCTACATCTGCCCCTGACGCACGTGCGCACACTCACACACAGACGCAGTGTCTCTCCAAGAGTCAGTTGGCACTCAGGTGAATTACTGTATGTGTGCATGCGCTGCATGCTGTAAGGCCAACCACAGCCACTCCATGGAAGTGTCTCATTCAGTGTTGGTTACAGGGTCGGTCGGTGATCACGTCACCGCGCTGAGAAGGGGAAAGCCGTAGCCTCAGCTTCATCATTTCTACCACCACTTCAGTTTGTTGAAGGGTCTATACATACCGATACGTACGCAACCTTTTGATTCACGTGCTTCTGGATAACAGCACTGGTTGTTGTGAGCAATATTACAATAGAAATGTGTGCGTATGTCTGCGCGTCACACTCCTTGATTGATAGAGCGTGCGCGGCGGCACACCATTTATGTGCAGTCCTGTCTATGTTGTTGCTGCTGCTGCTGCAGCTCCCCCCTCAAGCGATCGATCCCCGCACCAAACTTTTGTTCCCTTCTCTTCACTCACTGCGCAGTGAGTGTATAGTGAAAGACATGATGCAGCTCAGCACTGCCCAGTGCGTACGCAGCTGCAGTGTTGGAGCTGCTCAGCATTGCGCAGGCGTTGCGCAGAATCATAAAAAATAATATTATATTTGTTCTTTTCGTATCTGGGCAGACTTCATAAATGACTGGGCACGTGCCCATGCATGCCCAGCCGTAGATCCGCCCCTGGTTAGCAGAGGAAAGCTTGACCTGCATAGCAACAGTTGCTAAACTATTTGCATTGGCATTGGACAGTGACTAAACTCTACCCTTAGGGGTAGAGTTGCTGGATGGTAACCGCAAGGTTGCCGGTTCGATCCCGGGCTCCCCCAGAGTTAGTGTTGAGGTATCCTTGAGCAAGACACTGAACCCCTAGTTGCTCCTGATGTGCTAGTAGGTACCTTGCATGGTTTCCACTGCCATCAGTGTATGAATGTGTGTATGAATGGGTGAATGTGATGGTCAATCTATGCATAGTGCCTTGGATAAAAGCGCTATATACTGTAAATGCACAATTTACCATTTAAACCCTCATCCGGAAGGGTGGGGTTTTAAGAATGGCTGAAGTATCTAAGTGAATAATTTGAATGCATGTCTATGTCTAGGTGTCTTCGTTCAAACCAGTCGATAGCAAGATCACTCCGTATCTACGCGGTCCCTGTGGCTATATACAGTATATCCAATCTTATGTTGGCACATAAATCGTAGTTTTCTAGCAACAAATTAGGGTGCATATGGCATTGCTACGTATCTGATAACTAGCCACAGGTCTGTAGCCACTGCTAACGCAATGACAGAGCTATAGAGAATAGCCAGAGTTGCGATATCAATGTTCGTGCGCTCGGGCAAGCCCATAGACCAATGCATTCCAAAACTTCCGGTTGTCCCCAATCAATAGAAGTCTATATAGAAGAGCCATTAGGCTGGGCCCATAAAATCTTCCCCTCGGGGCGCACTGTGTACAAGGTGCATAGCGTTATGTGACGGACCAACATTAGTAACCCTGTGACCCTATGAGTGCATGTGGGTAGTCACTGTACAGTAATCTTTCACTGCCACATACAGGTGCTCATAACAGTCACTATTCAATTTCAAATAAGCTTTATTCGCATGACAAAACAAACGTTTATAAATCAAGTGTCAGAAATGCAATACAGTTGAAAATGGGTAAAGTTGGAAGGGGTCCAGGGGTTTATAAACAAAGTTATGCCAAAATGCAATCAATCAATCAATCAATCAATCAATCAATCAATCAATCAATCAATCAATCAATCAATCAATCAATCAATCAATCAATCAATCAATCAATCAATCAATCAATCAATCAGACTTCATAAAGCACTTTACAACAATCGAGATTGCCCAAAAAGCAGTAACAACAACAACTATAAAACAAGCAAGACAGCAAACAAAAAGCAACAGCAGCGACAACTACAATAGTAAACACATGCCACAACACCAGTCAGGAAAACAGAACACATCACATGTAATTAAAATCAGTTGAAGGCCAAGGAGTAAAGGTGCGTTTTTAAGTGTAATTTAAAAGACTCAACTGTATTGGCATTTTTTACATCAAACGGGAGGCTGTTCCAGAGCCTAGGGGCTGCGGCAGCAAAAGCACGCTCCCCCCTATTCCTTAGCTTGGTAGTGGGGACCTTTAAGAGCAGCTTGTCAGCTGACCTCAGTGGTCTTTGAGGGGTGTAGGGTACTAAGATCATTGATTTATACATTTTATAACAGAACCCCCTCCCCTATTTTTTAAACAAAATACCGTTAAGTTTTGCCTCTTCAGGATATATGGCAACATTTCTTCTTCAAGATTATGCAGAAAAACAAAATCAGATATAAGGTCTGGATAGTACAGACAGCACTCCTTAGGGTGGTTGTATTCCAAAGGCCAATCTTCATTGTTGTATTCCTCCCAATAGGTATGGTACTGTACAACGACTAGATTACCATGCATCCTAGCTTCAGCCACCGTACACTGATCAATCGCTCGCGTTTGAAATGTCAACGGAGCTGGGTATAGCAGCAGCAGCATTGTATTGTGTTGAGCGTGGCTTTGTTGTCGCTGCACGGTTCCGTGCCATGGATTAACGCATTTTGTCCAGACTAGATTCTAGTTTCTGACATTAGATTTTAGTTTCTGACACTAGATTCTAGTTCGTGGCACTAGATTCTAGTTTCTGATACTAAATTCCAGTTTCTGACTCTAGACTCTATTTTCTGACACAAGATTTTACGTTCTGGCACTAGATCATTGTTTCTGATGCTGTATGTTAGTTCCCGGCGCTAGATTCTAGTTTCAGTTGCTATATTTTAGTTTCTGATGCTAGATTCTAGCTTCTGACACTAGAGTCTAGTTTTTTACCGCTACATTCTAGCTTCTGACAGTATTTCTATTTTTTCTGAAAAATCTGATTCTATGTGAGTGATGCTCAACATATTTCATGCCAAGGACTACGAGAATTATCTATATCTGGCTGCGAACCCCCATTTGAAAACATGTTGTTGTACGGATCCCACAGAAGGAAAGACTTGAGTAAAAATGTTTGCTTCTGAAATAATGTGCCACATTTTCATGATTTTTCAAAAATATCAGACCTACAAGCTCGTGAGCTTGTAGATCTGATATTTTACAATAGCTACAGATGACTAATAAACATAATGCTCAGAACACCAAAACGTGTACAGTAGAGAAAGGGTTAATATAAGATCAAGGACCCAGGAGAGCTCGCCCGCCACACAGGTGGGTGGGTGTACGAGACAGAGATAGATAAAAAGAGATAGAGAGAGAGAGAGAGAGAGAGGGAGCTCTCAGAACCCCCCCATCCATCTGCAAACAAACATGGCTATGCCCGGTTACTTTCTGACGCTCCGCCATGGCAGGAAACAGATGTTCGCAGGAGATAGACTATTATCGTCCTCGACTGCGGCGCTAGCTGCAACACTCCAGCGGCGCTCCCACAACCGACGACTCTTCTGCTGTTTTGGCACACCTGCTCGCTGATGTTTAATTAACCCTTTTTGTACCTATTTGTACGCGTTTTGGTGTTCCTTTAGCATTTGAAAAATAGCAGATCTACAAGCTCATGGCGCGACACCGAGTGGCGCGCTATGAGCTTGTAGGTCTGCTATTTTTTGAAAAAATCATGTAAAATGTGGCACAAATCTTTGAATAGTCTATATTATTTCGGAATCAAATGCACTCAAATCTTTGCTTTCTCGGGGAGTCCGAGAACAACATGTTTTCAGATGGCAGTCCGCAGCCAAATATAGATAAATTTAGGGGTCCAAGGACACAGGAAGATATTTTTTCAGAAAAAATAGAATCTGGTGTCAGAAACTAGAATATTGCGCCAAAAAACTAGAATCTAGTGTCAGAAACTAGAATCGAGAATCAGAAACGAGAAGCTAGCGCCAGAAACTAAAAACAAGTACGGGGAACTAGAATTTGGTGCCAGAAAATAGAAACTAGTGTTGGAAACTAGAAACTAATGTCAGACTAGAATCTAGTGTCAGAAACTAGAATCTAGTCAGGACAAAATAAGTTAAGGTGGAAACAAATGTCACATTGTGGAGGATTGGAAATTATTTTTCAAGTTATCACCCGTGGGGTATATCTCGATCTGTCTCTGTCGCGCACGCGCACCCTTTTGCAGCACTCACACACACACACACACACACACACACACACACACACACACACACACACACACACACACACACACACACACACACACACACACACACACACACACACACACGCACACACACACACGCACATGTGCCCCACTCTCACACACAGACACACAAGCCGGCTCGCACAAGCACACAGCAGAGACAGAGGGGAAAACAATGGCTGGTGGAAAATACAATTTGCGTTATCTGAAGGTGCCGTGGCAGTTAATAATCTGTTGTGATAAATTACCCAGAGTCAAAAGAGCCTTAAACGAACAAGGAAATAAAAGCCGTGCGAATAGGAGTCTGCAGAGAAACGAGTCGGGATAGCGCCAGGACGGTGACATTTCGCATAGTTTAAAATTCAATTAAGCATCCTGTGATGCCTGTGATCACTTTTTTTTTTGAGCCACGACTGTTGCCGATGTTCCGTGTGTCCAAACTAATTACAAACTACGGTAATTCACTATTTTGATCCGGGCCAGTGATGGTACGACTATATGCACTCTGACCTCACGTACGGAGCGACCCGATCAATCCCCCTCCCCCCAATACGATCAATATTTCGCCTGGGGTATTCCTCTGCTTTGGCGAGGTCGGGACGTAATTCCCAGTGAACCGTATTGTGGTGTTTACGACCTCCTGTTTTGCCGGTTCATGATCACAATTATGACCCCATCAATCCCTGGGACCCCTTGACCCCTGCAGTAAATATGCACCGTGGCCATAGAAAAGCCCCAAGGGGCGGATCCAGGCATGGGCATGGGGGGGCAATGCGCCCCTACCTGTCCAGTCTGCCCCACCAAACGCAATGGCATGCATAACAACCCGGGGCTTCTCTTCGGAGCCGCTCTATCTCACAGTAACAAACACTCACACTCTCACACGGCCTTGTGCCCTAAGGATTAGACTGTGTGCCCTCTGACCGAATGAACACTTCGGCTACCGCATTCCACCGTGCGTATGGGACTAACAGACTCTCGCCTTTCCAACAGAGAGTATAGACCAGACAATCTAAAAGGCCTTGGAGCGTGGAACTACACATGCTGCCTCCTTACCCCCCCTCTCGCTTGTAACATGTTTGTCTGTAACTGAGATTGTTTTTGAATGCCGTGTCCCTGTTATGACCTAAAGCGTTGGGCCTATGACATGTATATTGTGTTCTTTTTTTTAATCTCTCCGTGTGTTCTCCTTCACCCCACCCCCCACCCCGCCCAGCCTGTATTATGTTGGCACTGCACTGCTTGGCGACACGCTCAGTCAGGCGCGGTCTTACAATATAGGCAAACGAGGCGGCCGCCTGGGGCCCCTCAACTTTCCCATACAGCAGGGGCCCCCGGAGCCGGTGGCAACTAACCATACAGTTGGCCATCTAATTGGGCCCCCCTGAACAGTGAGCATCAGTCAGTGAGTTAATAAATAATGATTTTGTATGTTTCAAATCAAAAGTAAAAACAACACAATAAAATTGGCCCTACAGAAACCGTGTACATCACCTCCCATTTGCGTTAAAGTGGAATATTCCATGATCCATGCCATGTGCGCGAGACGGTGAGAGCACTATTCCAAAACATTACCCATCACGTTACAACAACCTATCAGAGACATTCTACCTAGCCTACTACTTCAGAAAGAAATAAGTTAAGTAGAGGTCTTCACAGGTCTCAAGAAATCCATCCGAAAACCGAAATAAATCCATGCAATATCGCCGAACTGTTCGGCAAATTATTAACAAATTTAAACCAGAACCAAGTCGATCCGTGACATTTTTCCCGATTCCGAACTGTTCCGAGATTTCTTTTAAATGGCGGCGCCGAACCCGTCCGAAATGCGACACGCACGGGCATTCCAAGAGACCCGACTTTATGAACTAATATAGCTGACGAATTGACCATTATACATTTTACACTCGTCACGAGAGAGGAGAGAGACCCAGACAGAGGGAGGCTGTGCCGCCAGCAGCTCACTGCAGGCTGCACTCTCCACGTGAGCGGAGGAGCAGGGAGGAGGAGGAGGTGGTTTACCTTACGCACGCAACTTTGTCATTAACTTGCATTGAGCTTTTCACCTCGTGTAGGCCAACGGTACTGTTTTAGGGGTCCGTGATATAATGTAGTCTAGAATTAAACCCCCGCAATATTATTACCGTCCATCAGCACAATTCAGCTGCAGCTGAGAGACACACAGAGCAGCAGGGCAGTGCGCTGCCTGTAGACAGAATCACATTCACATACCGGATATTTTCTTAGAGGGGAATTCCACCCAAAAATCAAAAATTTCCTGAGAGAAATGTTGTGAATAAATGTGAACCAAATTTGGTACCATTTGTACCCTCTCAGGAAAAAGGGTGTTAAAGAAAAATCATTAACATGGTGAAATACATCTTGATGATGTCATCAGATGTATTTCACAATGATTTTTTCAGACCTCCATTTTTAGGAAATACTGAATTGGGGGGACTTTTTATCATGTCCACACAACATCTCTAAGGTTAAGGTATATTAATTAAATATTAAAATGTTAAAAATGGGTGGAGTTCCTCTTTAACATACAGTAGCCTAGAACACACCATCTTATGCGCATCATTCTCTATCTTTCACCCACACACACTCATACACAGGCACACGTCACATACCCACAGACCTCTCTCACATAGTCTCTCTCTCTGTCTCTGTCTCCCTGTCTCTCTATCTCTCTAGCTCTCTCTCTCTCTCTCTCATATTCTTTATTGTTCAGGTACAATTTTAGATAAAATGTGACTGAGTGACTCACTCACAAATCTTTTCAGTCATTTTTTCTTAACTATTCTTAAAAAAAAAGTAAATATTTTGCTTTTTGGAATACAATGGTGTGTTACATGATACGTATTTCTTGCATTTTAAAAGATTGTAGTTAAAACTTTTAGGGCCCCCATAGCTAAATCCGCCTGGGGCCCCCAAATTGCTAAATCCGCCACTGCTTGGCGACACGCTCAGTACAACCTGCGTATTCCCTCCATACGAGCAAGACAAATTCCAATTCAACTTGTTGAAATGGCAATTAAAGAAACCTTGAACCTTGAACATTGAAGATATTTTAAATTAAAATGCCTATATTCAAAATGATTTGACCTCACCAAATGGTCGACAAGCAACTAACTTGCAACCAAGCGAGGAAAATTCTATATTTCCGTCCAATTAGGACTGTCCGTACACACAACAACGTTTGTTTTCTCTTCTTCTTTAGGAATATTTTCTTTTGACTCAAGTACAGTATACAGTATAAAAGTCAACCATCTCAGTGGAACAAACCGGGTCCACTAGGTCAACTATGTCCACATACCACTGTCCATTCCATTAAGTTAGGGGAAGTGATTTCACTTTTGTCAGATATCACCCCAAAAATATTTTTTTTCTGTTAAAATGCTCTATTATAAGGTGTGGAAACCACATATGGAGTTTCCCCCTCCCCCACGTTAGCAGAGGAGCTAATAAAAGTTCCCCAGGTCACCACAATTCTCCTCCAATCAGGAGCGAGCAGCAGGTTCACATAGTGTAGCTACTGTTGGGGGCCCCTAGTGCACCAGGCTGATACTACACCATGAATTTCAAATCACTTCCCATTCCATTAAGTTAGTAAAAACGCCATGGGTACTTTTACCCTCACAAAAAGACATGCAGTAATCCTGGTCTCTAGCACCATAAAGACTGAGAGGTCATTTTGACCGTTATTTGGATATTTTAAAGTTGTTTATCTTTGCCCATGAAAAAATAAATTCATCTCAATATGAACTTAAGCAACTGCTAATTCTGGCCACTTTTTTCAGTCTTTCTAGTGCTAGACTGCCTCCCTCTGGCCATCCAGGGCACTTGATGGAGGGTAGCAGGAACTGGTTGTAATAACCTGTTCCTTCCGGAGGCTATACGAAACTCTCTACTGTTTCGCTCACGGATGCTTGTGCGTTGAAAGAAGCATGAGGTCAGGTCCTTCTTGCTCTCCCCAGTGGAAAAAAATGTGTTACAGAATTGTGGGAGGAGAAAACGGGTATAATGTAATGACAATTGCATGGCTGACATTTACAGCTGGACAGGGAGGATATTTTTTAAAATCCTTGCCTGCCTCTAAGCAGGCTGTCGCTACGGTATATACAGCCCTGCTGTACCTAGGAGAGGCTTTTAGCTGGATTGATCTTCACCCCAAAAGGGAGAAGAATTCAACTGAAAATGAAATGAAAATGTTGTTGTTGTTGTTGTTGTCATGCACAAACCTCGTATATGTTTTAAAGGGGAAAACCACTTTTCAAACATTGAATTGAACTGTGTCATTAATAGAATCTTAGAATAATATGTAAGCACTTGTGACATACAGGGAAGGTGTAGTATTTGGTCCTTCATAAGGCATTGGTATGCTTCCCTGCACTATATGTTTTGTCCAGGCAGATCTATGTGAGATTTTCACACAAATACCACACGTGTGGATTATTTTATACAGTATTCACACTGTCATTTTGATTCTATTGTAAATATTGGTTAAATCAATCGTGAGTTATCTGACTGAACTATGTAATACATGCAGAAATGTGTGTGCTTCCCACTGCCCAAATATGGAGTGTAGGCCTACTGTATATGGGAAGCGAACAGCGCAGCGTCTTAGTGGTGATCTTTCACATTGAAATATTGAAGATTAGCTCAAATTGCCATGCAGTGTTATTATACTTCAACATCTGGAATTTAGTGTGTGTGTGTGTGTGTGTGTGTGTGTGTGTGTGTGTGTGTGTGTGTGTGTGTGTGTGTGTGTGTGTGTGTGTGTGTGTGTGTGTGTGTGTGTGTGTGTGTGTGTGTGTGTGTGTGTGTGTCAAAGACCTCGGTGACAGAACACCTGGAACCAACCATAAAAGTCTGGCGGCGATGGGGTGTTCGGTAACGGGGGCAGGTTTGAATAAGCTGGAAGCCTCTAGCTGGATCCCTACACGTCAGCGGCACAGGGATATTATGGTCGCTAGCAGCTGGAATTGAGAGGCAGCTGCTCTCGGCAGACCCCTGTGCGACTGAGCAGCCCTATTTAGGATCGCACTGCTCACCCCAACTGGGGAGGGGCCTAGAAAAGGTGGCCTGAAAATTGCCCTCTCAACCACACTCCTGGACAGGTTACCGCGCCTGTTGGGATATTCCACTCTGCGGTCGAAATAAAAAACAAACAATAATGAAACTGGCATCGTGGAACGTGAGAACCCTTCTGGACTCTTCTGGGATCTGTGACCGACCCCATCGAAGAACCGCCTTGGTTGCTGCTGAACTGAGTCGATATAACATTGACGTCGCTGCTCTGAGCGAGACGAGGCTCCTGGATGAGGGGTCTCTGAGAGAAGAAGGAGGCTATACCTTCTTTTGGAAAGGCTTCCCTCCTGGTGCCAAACACCTGCACGGTGTGGGACTGGCTGTCAAGAACACCATTCTATCAAGCCTGACCGAAACACCGGTTGGCATCAGTGAACGGCTGATGTCCCTCCGTATCCCCCTTGCAAAGAAGCGCTTTGCCACCCTTCTCAGTGTGTACGCACCTACTATGCCATCTGAGAACGAGGTCAAGGACTGCTTCTATCAGTCGCTTGATGAGGCACTCCGCCGGATTCCAAAGACGGACAAGATCCTCCTGCTGGGCGACTTCAATGCTCGGGTGGGCCAAAACCACAGGATATGGGGCGGTGTGCTTGGTGGACATGGGGTTGGTCAGGTTAATGCTAACGGCATGAGATTACTGACTCTCTGTGCCGAGCATGACCTGACCATCACCAACACACTGTTCCAGCAGAAGAACAAATATAAAACATCTTGGATGCACCCCCGCTCCAGACACTGGCACCTGATCGACTACATCATTGTGAGACGCAGCGACATCAGTGACGTCCACATAACCCGGGCCATGAGAGGAGCCGAATGCTGGACAGACCATCGGATGATTGTTGCCAAGCTCCACATGTCAGTGCGCCCTCCCTTGCGGCTGCAGAAGTCCAGGAAAAAGCGGATAAACTGCATCCGGCTAAGGAAAGCCGAGGTGAGGAACGAGTTCCGCTGCTCCCTAGCAGAGAAGCTGAGCCAGGTCGAACCAGGTCTGAGCTCCGAGGACACCATGGACACCAAGTGGGCCTCAATTAGCTCCTCTATCTATGAGGCAGCAGCTAAAACCGTCGGATACAGAGTCAAAAAACACCAAGACTGGTTCGATGAGAACTCTGACACCATCAAGAGCATGCTGGACAACATGCACAAAGCGCACAGGGCAACCCTGAACAACCCTGCATCCAGTGCACTCAGGCAGCAGTGGCAGGTAGCTCGCAGGGAAGCCCAAAAGACCTTGCGAACCCTGCAAAATGACTGGTGGACAAATAAGGCCCAGGAGATTCAATCATATGCAGATAAAAAAGACATGCACAACTTCTACAACTCCATAAAAAGCATCCACGGTCCCAGAAACTGTTCTGTCACACCACTGAAAACAGCAGATGGTCTTACTCTCTTGAAAGACCAAAACCAGATCCTGTTGAGGTGGGCTGAACACTTTGATGTCCTCCTCAACCAACATTCCTCTGCAGACAACAGCGTTTTGGAAGAACTGCCTGAACGTCCCACAATCCATGAGCTAAACCAGCCACCATCTTACCTGGAGGTCCGGCAAGCAGTCCACGCCTTAAAAAACAATAAGTCGCCTGGCAATGACAACATCCCGGCTGAGCTACTAAAGGAGGGAGGGTACCTGTGTACAAGAACCCTACACCAGTACATTCTGTTGGCCTGGGAGGAGGAGACCATTCCCCAACAGTGGAAGGACGCCAATATCGTCGCCATTTATAAAAACAAGGGCGACAGGTCCATCTGTGGCAACAGCAGAGGGATATCACTGCTTTCTGTCGCTGGAAAGGTCCTGGCCAAGGTGATGCTACAGAGGCTGATCAACAACATCACGGAGTCAATGCTACCTGAATCACAGTGTGGGTTTAGGAAGAACAGGAGTACGGTCGACATGATCTTCACGACACGGCAACTTCAGGAGAAGTGTCGTGAACAACATCAGGACCTGTTTGTGGCCTTTATCGACCTGTCGAAAGCCTTCGACACAGTGAACAGGGAGCTCCTGTGGAGCGTGCTTGCTAAGTTTGGCTGCCCAGCCAGGTTTGTCAACTTGCTCCGTCAGTTTCATGATGGGATGATGGCTTGTGTAACTATTGGAGGAGAAGAGTCCAAGTCCTTCCCTGTGCGCACAGGGGTAAGACAGGGGTGTGTGCTCGCGCCCGTGCTCTTCAACATCTTCCTCCTATGCGTCACCCAGATTCTCCAGAAGGAGCTTGAGGACAGCAGTGGGGTAGCAGTGGACTTCAGATTGGACGGTAGCCTCTTTAACATCAGGAGGTTACAGGCAAAGACCAAGCTGTCCATGGAGAGGGTCCTCGAGCTGCAGTATGCGGACGACTGTGCTCTGGTGGCACACTCTCCACAAGACCTGCAGACCATCCTTGATGTGGCTGTTAGGGCTTACAGCAGGATGGGTCTGTCTGTCAACACCACCAAGACAGAAGTGGTCTGCCAATGGAGCTCCAATACCCCACACACCCCACCCGTCTTCACCATCAGCAACACGCCTCTAGCAATAACTCCATCATTCAAATATCTTGGCAGTATCCTTACAGAGGACTGCACCATCGACTGCGAAATCCAGAACCGGGTCAAACAGGCGTCGGCTGCCTTTGGGAGGCTACGTAGCCGCGTCTTCCAGAACAGCAATCTCCATCTGCACACCAAGGTTGCCGTCTACAACGCTGTCTGCATCACCACCCTTCTCTACAGCTGTGAAGCCTGGACGACATACAGCCACCACATGAAGACCTTGGAACGCTTCCACATCGGATGCCTACAGCGCATCCTGGGCCTTACCTGGCGTGATCGTGTGCCTCACACGGACATACTGGCAAGAACACACTGCCGTAGTATAGAGGCCACCATCACCCAGCACCAACTGCGCTGGCTGGGTCATGTGGTCCGAATGCCTCAAGAACGGCTCCCTCGCAGAGTGCTGTATGGCCAGTTACACCACGGCCAGCGGCTGGCAGGGGGGCCGAAGAAGAGGTACAAGGACCAGCTCAAGACTTCACTGAAAAAATGTAAAATCAAACCTGAGGACCTGGAAGCTGCTGCTGTTGACCGTGATATCTGGCGACAGCGGTGCCATGAAGGAACCCAGAGGCTGGAGGAGGACAGGACTGCTAGGAGACAGCACCAGAGACAGCAGAGACACAGGAGGAACACACCCACGACTACCAGTACTACCACCACCACCACCACAACCTACACATGCCCTACCTGTAATAGAACATGCGGCTCCAGGATAGGGCTATTTAGCCACCTAAGAACTCACCGTTAAGGACATAAGTGGACGTCATCATCGGACTCGATGGACAACCATAAGCAAGTAAGTGTGTGTGTGTGTGTGTGCGTGCGTGCGTGCGTGCGTGCGTGCGTGCGTGCGTGCGTGCGCGCGCGCGTGCTAGGGCTGCAGCAATTAGTCGGATTGGTAACTAATCACTGGAGTTATCATGGGTGTTTCCCACTTAACCATAGTTTTCACAGCATTGTGCATGTGTAACTAAACCAAAGAGGAGTGTGTCATTATAGGGTTAGGGTTAGACCTAACCCCAAATATGACACATCAATAATTGCGTACAGTAGCTCTGTTTGGCTCACCCCTTGAATATTCACTCCTTGAGAACTTATTGTTAAATGACCTACCGGTATTTAAGTTTAGAAGAGCACTGTTCCTTTCAGACTGACACGTGTGTAGCTATTCTTTAATTTAATCACAAGTCGGCCTATGCACCATGAGTTGCTTTAATTAATTTAAAAATGTTTGTTTGAATAGCAGCATAATCCGCAGCTAACAACGGTATTTTTGTTCGAACATATCTAAAATAAGAAAGGGGATAGTCAAAGTAGTATCACAATCTGATTAATCGACAAATCATTTAAATAATCAGCCGATTAATCGATTATGAAAATAAAAATAACCGTTTAATTGTTGCAGCCCGTGTGTGTGTGTGTGTGTGTGTGTGTGTGTGTGTGTGTGTGTGTGTGTGTGTGTGTGTGTGTGTGTGTGTGTGTGTGTGTGTGTGTGTGTGCGCGTGCATGCGTGTATATGCGTGCGGGCGTGCGTGCATGACTGCATGCGTGATGGCACTTATTATTCCCTGTTCCACTGCGCTTGTTGTTGTTGTGATGTGGTTCAAAATATTAATAATTGCGGTGCAATTATGGCGAACACCTGGCCTGGCAAAGCGTGCACCATTGAGCATAATTGATGCTTTCTATCTGTCAGGGCCATGCGTGTCCAAACACTGTTTACCGGCGGGGAAAGTTTTTGATGCATTAGCGGCACAGTCTGGTGATTTCACTTTTCCATTTTTAATCAGTGTCGGCTGCAACTCGGCACCTGCCATGGGCGAGAAGAAGTACAATATTTCCCTGAGATGCAGTGGAGTAGAAGTATGAAGTATGAGGCGTCTCTGTCCGGTGTGGAAACCTCATACATTTCTTTCCCCAAAACTGTTACTTTGGAGGATTCTTCTCATGCAAAAGAATGTAAAGCACATTTCAAGACTGCAGATCTGCCACTTTTGATGACGTCACTATGATCAAGTAGTGCATTCATTTACACAAACAAAAAACAAACAAAAACAAAAGCCTACTCAAGTGAATGTTAAGTAAAGCCACTCCTTTAGACAGCAGTGTGCGTCCCTGGCTGTCTCTGGCTGTGTATCTGGCTGTGTATCTGGATCCATTTAGGCGGGCATTGCCCCCCCCCATGGCCATGCCTAGATCCGCCCCTGATTGGCACGCTAGATGGCAGCCGTCCCAGCAGGTCGCCGGGGGGTCCCGTCAGCCATCTGCTGGCATGTCGGGGAAACATAGTGACCCTGCGGGGTTCATAAGCCACGGGTCAACCCCTGTCACTGTCCGACCACAAGCATCTGGGAGGTGTGCACCATGTACTCTGTTACTTTCCACCGCAGCGCATCAGCGTAGAGCCTCGTCTGACTCCAACGGGAAGCAGGGGCGGATCTCGATATTTCAAACTAGAGTGCTTATATTTAAAATGATCTGAAACACTACTACTGCTACGAACTAACTACAGCCGTGTCACCACTAAACCAACAGCATTTCATCAGTGAAAAGAAGAAAACTCTCTGAGTCAGACCTTTAGCTTTATGCATGCTGCGTGTCTGTTGCAACTTCAACAACAACTGATGTTATTATCGATGCTTTACTTGCCTAATAAAAGTCCTGTAACTGAAAATGGTGTGGGGGCGGCTCCATTGCCCATGCCACTTCGCGCCATACCATTTTCTCCCCCCCCCCCCCCCCCAATTGGGAAATGTTCCATCCGCCCCTGATGGTCTGACTCCAACGGGAAGGCGTCCCGATGCGAGTCGGGGACGTGTGGCGGCGGCGGCAGAGGAGGCCGATGATGGATGATTGTAGACACAGAACAAAGCAAACACAAAGCAGCACCGCGGGAGCCACACAGATGGTGTCAGGCATGCGGAGACGGATACAGGCATGGTGGGAAAATGAATCAGATGCCTTTGAGTAAAAGTATCGATACTGAAACATGGCAATGCTCCCTTACAAGTAGCCTATAAAGCATACCTGGGCATTATGCGGCCCGGGGGCCAAATGCGGCCCTTTGGCTGGCTCTGACCGGCCCGTGAAAGGGTACCGTGGTTTTCAACCAGTGGTCCAGTTACAGTAAATATGGAAAGTTGGTTAACCAGATGTAACTCTTTGACAGTGTAAAAATGAAACCAAATGGACCCTTGCGGGTCCATTTGTTTTCATGTTTACACTCTCAAGAGTTAAAAAAATATTCATCTGAATTAGCCAGAGAATGTAAAAGATTGGTCAATTATAATCAGTGATGGGGATAACGCCGTTATCAATAACGACGTTACCTAATCAGATTACTTTTACTAGTAACGGAGTAACCTAACGAGTTATTTTTGCAATTTAGTAGTTAGTTACTTAGTTACATTTCCAAAAAAGTAACTCGTTACTATAGTTCGTCGCAATTCATTTTCTTGAGATTGCCCGGTGTTGTAGTCTATATTCCTCCTTCTGTTAGAGTAGAATAAGCCGACTGCGCGTTGTGGCTTCATCCTTCTGTGAGTGATGTGCGTAGTTTACATTTTCTGTCTGCACATCCTGTAAGTCCGCCTAAGAAATAAAAGTAAACCTACTGTCTAGCTAGTGTCTAGTTATACTCTAGTATGAATCTTTTATTTTGAAAGGAAGAGGAAGAGGAAGTCCGCTGGCTGCTTGCATAGTGACACAGCTACTCTAGGCGCGACTTGCTAAAAGTCTTGTAAACAATGACGCTGTACGCTTTGGATTAACACGCGCACTCTCGATTGGGAATCGGCTATAAACTCTGGCTGCGTTATTAGGTGAGTAATGTTTAATTCATTGTTTGGCCGCCGTGCCTTGTCTTATACTACTGTCTTGTTCATAGGCTGGGTTACGATGGGAAGAGATTGAGAAGCCTGCAGGTCTGCAGCCTGACCTGCAGAGCTGGTTGTGTTGTCATCGCGCAGTGTGGAGAGGACTGGTTGTACCGCGTACAACATAATATTGTCTGTAGGCTTACTGTGCATCTGAGATGCATAGCCTACTTTGTAGCAACCTAGATCATAGTAGGTGACATGGTGTCTGTACAGTTGTTGTTGTCGCTGTTATTGGTGCTGGTGGTTTCCATGTGCGCAACGTGGAGTGCGACTCATCATGTACTGGTAATACAATGCAACTAAATTGTGCATACGTTAAAAACAAAGAGAAAAGGAGTATTTTAATTGTGTTCAGGAACGGAAAATAACGGAAAATAATCTATTACGTTACTTTTTATAGAAAGTAACTTGTAACTTAACGAGATTAGTTTTAGGGGGCAGTAGTCCAATAACCTAACGTCGTTAGTTTATAAAGTAACGATACCCAACACTGGTTTTGATCTATGTTTGCCTGTTTTGGTTGTGAAGTCCAGCCTGGAACTGTGGACAAAAACAAAATAAATCTTTAGTTTGGGTCTGTGGGGCTAAAATGTCATCAAATGGTGGTGCGTGTCTCAAATTCTGAATTGGGCCCTGGTGTCAAAATGGTCTTACTCTTAATATTACTCCTAATATTACACAGACTTTAGTTCAGCCTTTAGTCTTGGCCCTCCACAATATTTTATGTGTCTCATGTGGCCCCATGGGAAAAATAATTGCCCACCCCTGCTATAAGGGTAAAGGAATTTAAAGTGTACTTGCGCAAAGGTAACAAAAAGTATTGGCATCATGACCAGTACCAGTTCATTAAGTATGCCTGGTTTTCACCAGCCCTGAACTTTAAAGGACAACTTTTTTTTTCCAACCAAGATGTCGTGTTTTATGTTGTTAGAGAAAGTGCAAGATGGGTGTTACTTGTTGCTTGCTGCTTTCTTTTGTTTTAGGGATTTTACCTATAGGAGGGGGCATTCAAACATGGTCCGAAATACATTTCACAGCGATTTATTTTTTATTATGTACTACAGTCGTAATAAACCCCCAAACAAATCTGTATTTACGACCATGTTTCAAATGCCCCCTCCCATAGGTAAATCCCTAAAACTAAAGAAAGCAAGGAATGTAAAACAATTAACACCCATCTTTTACTTTCTTTAATAACAACAATCAAAAACATGAAGCTTGGTTGAAAAAAAAGTTTTTTTAAGCATCGCCCCCGGTTGTATTTCTAAGATAATGTGAGAAGGGGTTAAGGCTATCATGTGGCTAAAAGTGTCATTTCGATTGGACCTTTCAGCTTTCAGGAAGAAACCCCAAATACAAAGGGAAGACATATTTTAATATTATAACCACACCTGGGGGTCTATTGCCAAACAGAAAGTATCAAGCTTATAAAGTGCTCATTTGCGAAGAATTTTTCCGAACCTATGAACATCTGTTGAAAATAGTACACCTACAAGCTATAGCTTTAATTGGCAATAATTAGAAAAAATAAAAGTACGAAAAAAAAAAATAAAGTACGAAAAAAAACCCTCAACATTGTACCTAAAGGCAGTAGTTGAGTAAATACTGTATACTTGATTTTGTTTTCACTCAACTACAGAAAGGGAGGAGCACGGCGGGAAAAACAATCAGAGGTCAGCAAAGCTATAGAATATGAAACAGGTGCGACAAGGAAATTCTGAAACTGTCTTTTTTTTTTTTAAATAAAGACAACCTGGGGGAGAAGAACATGCTACCTGGTACAGCAGCCAAGTATACAGGAGTACTGTACCATGCCCAGGGCTTGACACTAACACTTGTCCACTTGCCCGGGGCAAGTAAAAAAATGGTGGGGCAAGTGAAGACTGCTACCTGGTTGCCCCATCGGGCAAGTGTGTGACTTAGTGCGCAATAACACAACACAAGATAAATTTGTCTTGAAGGTGGTCATTGCGACCTGGGCTAATTAAGATGATTAATTTTAACTCTTGAGAGTGTAAAAATGAAACCAAATGGACCCGCAAGGGTCCATTTGGTTTCATTTTGGTTTCATTTTTACACTCTCAGTTGATTTCATTTTTACACTCTCAGTTGATTAACCACACATCTGGTTAATCAACTTAGCTGGGGACCGCCTGGAACCCTCTCAGGGACCACGTGTTGAAAACCCCTGGTTTAAAGCACCCAAGTAGGAAGTAAACTTAACGGCAAAATTTACAATATATTTTTGAGGGGCAAGTGACCATGACCTGAGGGCAAGTAGAACCTGACTTGCACTTGCCCGATGGGCAAGTGCCTCGGAGACCTTAGTGTCAACTCCTGATGCTAATGCATATTGAGTGCGGGCAGTTGCATGAGTAAATGATTCATTCCGGCACATCTGGAGCAATTTGGGGTTCAGTGTCTTGCCCAAGGACACTTTGGCATGTAGACAGAAGGAGCCGGGATTCAAACTGCTGACCCAAAGATCATTGGGTGACCTGCTCTATACCACAGCAGCCCCCGGTGATTAACGTTGTGGGAAGTTAGATACATGGTGAATGCAAACAATTAGTGAAGGAAAAATTGAGTAAGTTGTGTAATTTGTGACAGTCATCTATAACAGGGGTTTTCAACAGGTGGTCCGGGGACCACCTGTTGTCCCTGAGAGGGTTCCAGGTGGTCTCCAGCTAGGTTGGTTAACCAGATGTAACTCTTGAGAACGTAAAAATGAAACCAAATGGACCCTTGCGGGTCCATTTGGTTTCATTTTTACGCTCTCAAGAGTTAATATATTCATCATCTGAAATAGCCCAAATCTACACAACTAGAGATCTATGTTTGCCTCTTTTGTTTCCGAAATCCAGCCTGGAATCGTAGATAAAAACAGAAGAAATCTTTGGTTTTGGAGTCTATGGGGGTAAAATGACATCAAATGGTGGTCCGTGGCTCAAATTCTGAACAAATGGTGGTCCCTGGAGTCAAAAAGGTTGAAAACTGTGACCCTGATCTATAAAGTATAACCATAGCTGTGAATAGGCTATTGTGTGTTTACAGCAGTCCAGTATTGTCCTTCAATAATGCCAGGATAACAATAGCAGTCCATGTACATGAGTGTATTATGTACTGGCATAGAAAATGACCTTGGGAAGACAAGAGAAATGGAATAGAAAGCCTGCAATTTCTATTTGCTTAGATTTCCCATTGATGATGCCATTGGTGGATGGGTTTTTGACCTGCTCACAGGTATCTACAAAAACGGGTGTTTTCTTTTTCCTGTGTTTAGTGATGAGGACCAATTAAGACCTTCACCCACAGGGTTGCTCCATAGGTCCATACGCGATATCATAGATTCAATTCAGAAACTTCCAATGTTATTCCACGTTGTTTTGTGTGCTGTCGTATCAGTCGGTGGAATTCTGCATGCGATGCAGTCAAAAATCACTGAGGATGTAAATGAAGGGATCTTTTCACCAAAGGGATTATTTTGAGAAAACGTAAAGTTTTTGTTTTGGATGGATCCCTAACAACCGTGATGTTTTCGGACCGCTTGTCTATATACACTAGTAGCTGCACCTGGTTCTGGCGTCGAGCGGGAAGTGGCACTAGAACCGTGTGGGAGCGATTCTGGCATTCTGAGTCTTAAGTGCTAGTAGTATTTCAAATATATGTGCATTGGCCTGCAAAGTTGTAGAGGGTCTGCTAGCTGGTGTGGTGGGCCAGTCTGGGCCAAATTCTTCAAAAATGCTGAGACAAGTTTTTGTCTCACTCCAGCATGGGTTGTGTATGCTTTCATGTTGCTGTGTGCATGACATACAGGGGGAGATTGTGTAGAACAACTGATCAAGAGCTAAAAAGACAACATGCGCTGGGCGTTCCGACCGGCTATCAATTCCCATGTCTTGTTTAATGTTGCAGATCCATTTCCTGGTGCTTGTGGAAGACGTTTCATAGCGCAAGGTGTCTGTCATGTTGAGATGTGGCACACATTGCACCACCAGTGTCAAAATAACGTGCAGCCGTTGTTCGTGAAATGTGTAGAAACGACATGATTTGCTTCAGATGAAAGAGAAATAATCACACCCGCACACTGCGGCGCATATTTCAAGAATAGTGTTTTATTTCTTTTTTTTTTTTTTATCAGTCTCCATTCTGGATCAAAAGGCTTGTTGAGATAGAGACTTCATTCCAGAGAGGTGTGCAGTATATCTCCAGACCCTGTTAAGTTTCCCCCAAGAGTTAAGCCAGCATGAATTGCACTTTAAACGACAGCCTCTCTCTGTCTCACTTGGAACGCTTACAGGATGACTGGTCTGTCTCTGTCCAGTCGCAACAAGATGGGGTGTGTGTGTGTGTGTGTGTGTGTGTGTGTGTGTGTGTGTGTGTGTGTGCGTGTGCGTGCGCGTGCGCGTGTGCGTGTGCATGCGCGAGAAAGAGAGAGAGGTAGAGAGAGTGAGAGAGGGCGTGCATGTGACATATTGTTGCACCAGTAAGTTATGTGTGAACACTCATGACAGCCCAAAACATCCAAACTGAAAAGTCCTATCTGATTGCATTGAACAACATTAAACTCACTAACAGGATTCCTATAGAATTTTTGGGAAAATCCTATAGGATTTCTATTGGAAATCCAATAGGATTTGTTGCAAAATCTGATAGGAGGAATCCTATAGGATTATTTGACTTGGGTGGAAGTGCTCGTCATAAGCACCCTCCAAAACAGGTGGTACACAAGGGCCGTGGAGTGATAGTCAACAAGCACTTCCAAACTGCAGCACTTCTCGTCTGCAAGGAATTTCTTGACAGGGAGTATAGTAGCTCATATTATGTGGATGTTTATTAAACAAACACATTGGAGTGAAAGGGGATAATCCAGCTGCCTTGTTAGTGAATTTGACGTTTTTTTTTAAAGGGGACCCACCATGAATTTAAAATCAAATGTGTCAGATAAATGTTACCTTTTAATACCTTTTTAAAACACTGTGTATACAGTAGGCTAAGCAACCACTCTGATAATTATTTTAAATATTTTCTCAGTGTGCTGTTTGCAATACAAATGTGCAGTACCTCATTAGAATATGCACAAGGGTCAAAGACGAATAAGCGTTTCCAAGCCTAAAAAAATAAAAGTATTCTCTTACAAAATGTTTTAACATTTTTGAGTAGCTTAGAGTGTCTATTGTTTAAGTTTAATATTTTCTGTTCAGGAAATCGTACACAACATTCCTTTTCAGTCCATTTTCTAAGATGTGACCATTCGGTGTAATATAGTAAAATGCAAAGATAGTGTATGACATAAAAATAAATAAATGAAATGCACTTCATAGTAATCAGCTATGTTTAAGGTCTTCATTGAACCTAAAATTGACATGTTTTTGGTTTCCATTAAATTTCAACTATAAAAGTGACTTTTGACATTTCACTGAATGACATTCCATTTTGTGTCCACTGGTACCACATCATAACAACATGGATATATCACATATTTCAGAGAGGGAAACTCACCTTCTGATACCACCTCCAAAGTCTTCAGGAGTCTTTCTAACAATGGCACAGGTGTTCAGCTGACTATATACTAGATTGGTCGTTTAAAAAGGCCAGCTTTATCTCATTACACTGAATGATCTGTAATTAATTGAGTATTGGGCACAAAAGTCCCCTAATGATTTGAATATCAAAACAAAGGAGTATTGCAACGTGCTTTTAATATAACATGACCAACACCAGTACAATTATGCCAGGACAGTTAAAACAGACCTTTGTTTATTTTTTCACATGAATATTTAAACATGTTTCGTTGAAATGGTAGTTCGTACTCTTACACTGAATGACAAATATGGACTTTATGAGCTTATTTCACCTATGCTCTTAATTCTTTTTTTCATCAAAAGTTACTGACATTACAAAGTGGACCATGTACTTTCACCTGATGTATCCAAAATGTAATCCTCTTCATGTCATGGTACTTTTATGTGTCCGTACCCAAAAAAAAGGGCGTCTCGTCTTTGACCCACAAGCTGCCTGGTTTCAGTCACTTCCATTGGGCTTTTTTGAGAGAGGGTGTGGTTTCCTTGCATAGCAATGACTTAAAGGCTTGATGCAAAGTTAAAGGTAAAAGGACAATTAAAATTGGCATTTTTTTAGTGTCATCACTAAATAGGAGAGTCTGAGAATGCCCATCCATGTGCCTCAAATTAGCTCTGGTCCAGAGCTCCACTGCTTCTGAGTCTGACTTGCATTGGAGCTCTGTTGGTCTCTGTGCATTCGGCCATTACTGCACCCGACCAGCCTCTCTTCTCTAGTGGATATATAAAGAACGTTTTACCTACTCACCAAAATAAACACGTCTTGTGTCATTAGAAAGCCTACTTACCTTAGTGGTCGCACTCTTAGCCCCCCACCACACAGATAACATGGACTTTTTGGCCAGAACGCGATCGTTTTTCACCGGAAAAACAACCAGGATTTGCGCCCTCTACCGATATTGCCAATAGAAAAGTTCCATAGGAAATATTTTTCCTTCAGTGAAAAACGATCGCGTTCTGGCCAAAAGGTCCGTTTTATCTGTGTGGTGAGGGGCTCAGAGTGTGACCACTAAGGTAAGTAGGCTTTCTAATGACACAAGACGTGTTTATTTTTGGTGAGTAGGTAAAACGTTCTTTATATATCCACTAGAGAAGAGAGGCTGGTCGGGTGCAGTAATGGCCGAATGCACGGAGACCAACAGAGCTCCAATGCAGGTCAGATTCAGAAGCAGTGGAGCTCTGGACCAGAGCCATCCATGTGCCTCAAATCACAGATGTTCTCAATATACTGTAGGTCTGACTGTTTGAAAATACAACTTCATAAGTTGTAAAATGCACTGTGGATGGTAAACAAAATCTTCCTTTAATAGTTGGATAGAATTTTTAAGTTTGGATGAATACTTAGGCTATGGGAAGTTGCCACTGAGTCTAGATGATGGGGGGTGCATGTGCATATGCTCTCTATTTATTCTCTATCTACTCTTGTGTTGAACAAGCCCCACTGACACTAGCCTATACCACAGGGCTGGTCGGTGTTTGTTTCTCCGGCAGAGAGAGAATGAACAATTAACCAACTGTTTTCCACCATTATTTGTTTCATAGCAACCAGGTCTCCTGTTAGCCGACGCTACAGAGCCGCTGAGCTATTTTCAGCCTCTCTCTCCAGCTTCAAACCCACCTCTCTCTCTCTCTCTCTCTCTCTCTCTCTCTCTCTCTCTCTCTCTCTCTCTCTCTCTCTCTCTCTCTCTCTCTCTCTCTCTCTCTCTCTTCATGGTTTGTCCTTGAGACGGGGAGATGGTTGTCGTGAGATCTGCTGTGTTTCATGTCAACTCCCAGCATTAGAGCAGGGGTTTTCAACATGTGATCCGAGGACCACCATTGGTCCCTGAGAGGATTCCAGGTGGTCCCCAGGCTAAATGATCGAAGTTGGTTAACCAGATTTGGTTTCATGTTTACGCTCTTAAAAGTTAACATATTCACCATCTGATTTAGGCCAAGTCTACACGACTAGAGAATGTAAATGATTTAATGGTCACTTTGATCTGTATGTTTGCCTGTTTTGTTTTCTCCCAAATCTAGCCAGCATGGAATTGTGGAGAAAAGCAAAATAAATCTTTAGTTAGTCTGTGAGGCTAAAATATCATCAAATGGTGGTCTGTGGCTCAAATTCTGAATAAATATTGGTCCCTGGTATGAAAAAAGGTTGAAAACCATCAGGCACCCTGACAGGCCAGGGGGAGGCAGTATGTACAGTAGAGACCTGCAGGATACTGCATGCTTTTGTGAGGGTATACGGGGACACGGAGAGAACATCTATGGCAGGGCTGCCCAAAAGGTAGATTGTGATCTACCAGTAGATCACACAGGTCATGCAGGTAGATCACATGACAGTCCCCCCGCCCTTATAGATCTGTAACTCTTGAGAGTGTTAAAATGAAACCAAATGGACCCTTACGGGTCCATTTGGTTTCATTTCACACTCTCAAGAGTTAAATTATATTCAAACATCTGAATTACATAATTTTCAAGAGTCCATACAATTAGAAAATGGAGAATAACTGTTATTGTGGACAAAATGTGAAAGTGCTTAGTTTTGGGTGCAAGAAACTAAACTCTTTCAAACGTCAGTAGCATGAACAGGAAAACCTTAAAATTCTCCCCCTCTATGTTTCATTATGCAAGTGCATTATACTTAAACAAACACAATCACCACTATTTCAAAGCTCAAACTTTCTAGGGGGCCTTGAAATGGATTTTCAGTAATGGGCCAATCACATTTTTGATGTGTAGATCTCGTTGAGCCGCTCATTTTGAAAGTAGCTCTCAAGTCAAAAAAGTGTGGGCAACCCTGATCTATGGGCACTGATGATGCAAATGTTAATATTTAGAAATTTCTAATAGCTCTTTTATGTTTTCTGACCTCAATTACTGTACATATGTACCTTTGAACATGCTGTGGATTGGTGTGGTGATCGGAATAATTAGGCTAAAAAAACGTGCTGTGCCACTGATTGTTCGGTTAAAACCCTAAGTGGATAATAAAGCATCCATGATGATGATGATGATGATGATGATTCTTCCTGGAAGGCCTTCAGACACCCTGGATGATTCACCCTGCACTTGACTTCGCGTCACTTCACACCACATTATTCACGGACGCCTTGAGACCAATTGACGTATGCTTTCATTCAAGTGTCGACCGGCACGTCGCAACTACTTGTCTCAACAGTGTGAGACAAGTGCAGGGCGTCTGCGGCTCGATGTGCGGCTCGCCAACGCAGCTGTGAACCCGTGGAATGATACTCACTTATACCTAAAGCTCTCAGACGAATATACTGTAGAATTCAATCCAGGGGCGGATGTAACATGTCCCATTTTGGGGGGGGCAAGAGAACATGTTGGAGGGGCAAGAGACAATGGTATGGGGGGCGGCTTCATCATGAAGTCGCACCCATGCCATTTACGGTTACAGAACTTTTATAAGTCAAGTAAAGCATCAATAATAACATCAGTTGCTGTTGAAGTTGCAACAGACACGCAGCATGCATAAAGCTAAAGGTCTGACTCAGAGAGTTTTCTGTTTTCACTAATGAAATGCCGTTGGTTCAGTGGTGACACAGCTGTAGTAGTAGTGTTTCAAATCATTTTACAAATCATTTTAAATATAAACCCTTTAATTTGAAATATCTTGGGTTGTTTTGCATGGCATCGTGTTTTTTTTTGGGGGGGGGCAGACTGGGTATTTAGGGGGGCATTGCCCCCCCATATCCATGCCTAGATCCGCCCCGATCCAATCAAACCTTACAGCTGGGGTCAGAGGTTCAGGGTCCTCAATGGACCCCTGGGTTATTGTTTGTGTTTGTACTCGTGCCAGTATTATTACATAGCCCCATCCGGCTACGTAATAATACCTGTTGTATCTGTGTCAGAGTACCCGTTCCACCCATCTGTCTGTGTCCCTTTCATGTCCATATATGACATTTCTTTATCTGTCTCTCTGTGCCGTTTATTTTCCCATATTCTGGAGTTATATAGTTTTAGGCAAGCCGAAATACTGTATACACTACAGTGTGGTGGTGCTAGAACATATGTATGAAACCTGAGCTGGGGCCCTATGTCTATAGTGCCCGGGCAGAGGCCTTTTGGAGCGGTTCTGGACAACCGTGTGTCCAACGGACTTGACACCGTGCACTGCACTCCTCACAGGGATGTGGAGCGCGCCACGCATGTCAAATTTGAAGTGGGTGATGCGAGAAGGATCTCAAGTTCTAGAGACAATGTGCACTCATGGTTCATTCAGGTAGATAAGATTGGAAGGCGCTGCAAGCTTGTATTTGTATTTTTTTTTATCTGTCACAAGATCTTTGTGTGTGTGGGGGCAGAGGGTGGTCTTTGACCCCCAAAACATTTGAGCATCACTGATCTCTATAAATCAGGGGTTTTCAACAGGTGGTTGGAACCCACCAGTGGGTTCCAAGTGGTCCCCAGGATAAATGATGGAAAGTTGGTTAACCAGATGTAACTCTTGAGAATGTAAGAATGAAACCAAATGGACCCTTGCGGGTCCATTTGGTTTCATTTTCACACTCTCAAGAGTTAGAATATTCATCATCTGAATTATCACTACTTAATTAAGAAGTCTACACTATTTTGTTTGCAAAATACAGCCTGGAATTGTGGACAAAATCAAAAGAATTCTAATTTTAGGTCTATGGTGTGAAAATGTACGTTGTAATCAAATGGTGGTCCGTGGCTCAAATGCCGAATAAATGGTGGTCCCTGGTGGCAAAAAGGTTGAAACCCCTTGCTATAAATGAAGCCTTTGTCCTGCAGACAGCATCATGCATGCCACAGGCTGAAGCTGTGCTGTACTGACAAGGTGGTGTCTGTTATTATAGGAGGTGAGCTAGGTGAGCGAGGTGAAGCCACGTCTCATCACAGTGCATGCTGTGGGATGGAGAGAACGCTTCCAGTACACTGGACCATAATGGGATAAGTGCTGGTCTGACTCGCATGCAGCATCACTCTCTGTTGTTGCTGTTGTTGTTGTTGTTGTTTATCGTGTGTGTGTGTGTGTGTGTGTGTGTGTGTGTGTGTGTGTGTGTGTGTGTGTGTGTGTGTGTGTGTGTGTGTGTGCGTGTGCGTGTGCGTGTGGCTGTCTTTCTGGACGTTTTATTACATTTCAATCTGAACCCTATGCCTACTAATGACGTGCATGACGTATAGGGTTGTGTTGTCTAAAATAAGACTTGAATTTTAGCTGATTACCTTTTTTTTTGCAAAGAAATGACCAAAATCGTTAGGTTTCCGGTGCTAGGCCACTCACTGACAATGCTCTTACATTATAGTTGCCAGCTCTCACGTTATAGTGAGAAAGCTATAGCGATCAGCTATTCTGGGCCAGATCTGACAAGTTGTGATTGATTTAAGTTAGTCTGTCCTCAAGCGGACTCTCTCTGATTCATCCAGTGAAGTCCGTTTTTAGTGGACAGGATTTGTGTTGGTTGAAATCTGGCCAAAATCGAGACTAATTCGTCCTTGTAGGCCAACATCAGTGTTTGGTGTGCAGGGAGTAAAAGGGAGCCAGTTGAGGGAGCAGAGAAGGGGGTAAGACATGGGAGCATTTTGGCTGCTGTGGCTGTCTTATTGGGTTAGGTCATACCTGGGCATTATGCGGCCCGGGGGCCAAATGCGGCCCTTTGGCTGAATTTGGCCGGCCCGTGAAAGAGTACAGTGGTTTTCAACCAGTGGTCCTGCAAGGGTCCATTTGGTTTCATTTTTACACTCTCAAGACTTAAAATATTCACCATCTGAATTAGACAGAGAATATAAAAAATGGTCATTTTTTATCTATGTTTGCCTGTTTGGTTTGTGAAATCTAGCTTGGAATCTTTAGTTTTGGGGTCTGTGGAGATGTAGTCTGTGGCTCAAATACTGAATAAATAGTGGGCCCTGGTGTCAAAATGGTTGGTCTTACTCTTACTTTTATCTTGACATTAAATTAATATTACACAGACTTTAGTTCAGCCTTTAGTCTTGGCTCCTCCACAATATTTTATGTATCTCATTTGGCCCCTTGGGGAAAATAATTGCCCACCCCTGGGTTAGGTATTTGGATGGGTGGTCCGCAGGCACTTATTGTAGTGGGAGCTGGTCCAGAGTGTCTGGGACCCACTGTGATGATAAGTGGCGGTTGTGTCTGGCATGCTGACTCACTGTCCGCCGTTCCTTTGGCTCGCCATGGAACTGTATGGATTATGTTTAATCTGGATCGATCAATGTGTGCAGAATGGTGCCAATGCTGTCCAAGAGGTGACTGTTTCCATGCCACTCACCAGACATGATTACAAACCAGTGTTAATTCCCTTGACCTGAAACTGTGACGAAAACTGTTCATTGGACGGACACATTTTTTCACAAGAAATTAATGGTAACTATAAGTTATGACTGAAACTGAAACTAAAACATAATATTGATAATTGTGCCAACAACAGAGCATTTTGGACTAATGGAGATCGGTAGAACTATAAGAAAAGTAATTTTATGGTTAGTTGTGCTCGGGGTGGGGTTGTGCTCTGAAAATAGATTGGCTATTTTCAGCATGCAGCCGAGGGTAAAAGCAGGCGTTACGAGTCACAACGCCACCATGACCTGCCAACTTAGATTTTAGTTGACAAAATCAATTGTAGATTTAGTCGACTAAAATGTTTGATGTTGAGTCAACTAAAACTGGATTGAAACGATTCAGATGATCAAATGCAGTTTTATTTAAAAAACTGTCAAAATCAACTAAAAATCAACAATTTTCATGTTTTAGTAGGTTTTTAATAGATGAATTGAGTTAGCCACAGTAAAGCCACAGTATACACAGCACGTAGTAATAACATTCCTCTTCTACCCTGTAATTGAACCTGATTTACTGCCACACTGCTGCAATTCTTACCACTGACCCCAGGGGATGAATTGAGTCTTCACCATCAGGTCAAAATTCATGTCTGATCCTGTCTAGGTGAGAAATGGCCTCTGGCAGGGTCTAAATGTCACAATAGAAGAGCAGGAATACAAAATACAACCGTTTTCCTGGTGTGTGTTTTTTTTTTCATCTGTTTGCGTAGACTATAATATTTGTTATTTTGTTGATAGTTTCTCCATCATTTCAGAGTGGCGCTGACTTCTGCATGAGTTATAGAATAGAATGCTTTTGTCTTGTCTTATTTCGTGCAGTGACATATGATTATATATATGATTATATATATGCAGACATTGTACTTACTTACTTTATCAGGGTTAAAGGTCAAAGGTTAAAAGTCCAGGGGGATATTTACTGTATATGCTGCCTTTATATTATTTTTAAGCGTTTTATATATATTTTTGCGAACACGCCATGAACATGTTGCTACATACCGGTATCTGATTAGTGAACGGAACACCAAAGCAACCTGACACCCAAAACGAGCGAGTATACCGCCAGCCGTCGTGCTCACAGGCTGGGTGGGTATATAGTTTTCAAAGCCGGCGTCACACAAACCTCCCAGGAAACTACATGTAAAACAAAAAGCTCCTCGTCGTCTCCCACCCCCTCCCTCCCTCGCACGCACGCAGACCTTGCACGTACGGGGCTGCATTAACGGCGAGCGCCTGCACGAGAGCCTTGTGAAGATTATCCCGCTATGATCTAACAGCTTCCTCGTTGCTGTTTTCCGAGGGAGAGAGATTCACGCCTTCGCCCACCTGAGTGTCCTGTCAGCCTGTTGCTATAGATATCCTCTGACTGCACAGCCAGCCGCAAGAGGAGGAGGAGGAGGAAACAGGGTATATATGAGAGGAGGAGGAGGAGGAGGAGGAGGAGGAGGAGGAGGAAACAGGGTATATATGAGAGGAGGAGGAGGAGGAGGAGGAGGAGGAAACAGGGTATATATGAGAGGAGGAGGAGGAGGAGGAGGAGGAGGAGGAGGAGGAGGAGGAGGAGGAGGAAACAGGGTATATATGAGAGGAAGAGGAGGAGGAGGAGGAAACAGGGTATACATGGGAGGAGGAGGAGGAGGAGGAGGAGGAGGAGGAGGAGGAGGAGGAGGAGGAGGAGGAGGAGGAGGAGGAGGAGGAGGAGGAGGAGGAGGAAACAGGGTATATATGAGAGGAGGATGAGGAGGAGGAGGAGGAGGAGGAGGAGGAGGAGGAAACAGGGTATATATGAGAGGAGGAGGAGGAGGAAACAGGGTATATAGAGGAAGAGGAGGAGGAGGAAGAGGAGGAAACAGGGTATATATGAGAGGAAGAAAAGGAGGAGGAGGAGAAGGAAACAGGGTATATAGTGGGAGGAGGAGGAGAAGGAAACAGGGTATATAGAGGAGGAAGTGGAGGAGGAGAAGGAAGCAGGGTATATAGTGGGAGGAGGAGGAGGCAGGGTATACAGTATAGTGCGAGGAAGAGGAGGAGAGAAGAAGGAAACTGGGTATGTAGTGAGAGGAGGAGGAGGAGGAGGAGGAGGAGGAGGAGGAGGAGGAAGAAGAAGAAGTAGCCAGGCAGAAGTGCAGCAGAAACAAGAGAGATTAACTTAGAGAGAGAGAGAGAGAGAGAGAGAGAGAGAGAGAGAGAGAGAGAAAGCAGGGATTATGTGAGAGCGAGGGAATGAGCTCTCTACCTGTCACCATATCAAAGCGACTGTCATGTCACCAACGCACGCACACACACACACACACGCAGTCACACACTGCACCGCACACACACAGGCTCTCTCTCTCTCTCTCTCTCTCTCTCTCTCTCTCTCTCTCTCTCTCTCACACTCCCACTCATCTCCTTGTGGCCTAATGAGGCAAGTGTGTCTCTGCATGGCTGCTGCACCCGCAGCGGTCCCTCTCTCCTCTCAGAGCTCTTACAGAGCTGCAGCGTTATAGGCCATTTATCGCCTCGTGCAGCGCGCCGCGCCGCCTCCATCTACACTGCACTCTTGTTTAAGACCCACGCCCTCCATCATGTCAAGTTGCCTACGCCTCGCACGGGCAAACAGTCGTGGAACTAACGCACAGTGCAGGCAGAGAGAGAGAGGGGGGGGGTCCAGGCTTTATGTGTTGGTTTCGAATGAATGCGTGTTTGTTTGTTTGTTTGGGTAAAGCAACCAGTCTCTGCACTGAAATGCACCACCGAGCATCGCACGCAGCGAACACTTCGAAATCCCCCTCCCTCAAAGCCATTTGAGAAGAAAAAGCATTTGCCGGGCACGCAAGCCACTGGGCTTTATTGAATAACCCACCGATGCACCGTGTTTTTGTTTTTTGTTTTTTTTATGCCAGCAATTATTTTGTAGGAGCAGAGATCTCTTTTTTTGTGGGGGGCTTGTTGTTTTTAAATTGTTTGGTGAGAAACTCCAGACTATAGATCATTGTTGCTCTCTGCGGTAGTTATTTTGGATTGCCATGGTAACAAACAGAACCTCCATGCAAGCCTCGGCTGCATTCGCCCGTCTCGCACACACCGTGAGCTCAATAAGCCGACTGGAGCAAGGCATTGTGGGTGAAACAGCACCACACATTCGCAAGGCACCTCAGCGATGACACTAATTTAATGATGAAGTTCAATCCATCAGGGCAGTGGGTTTCAACCACTGGTTCGGGGACCACCAGTGGTCCTTGAGAGAGTTCCAGGTGGTCCCCAGCTAAATGATGGACAGTTGGTTAACTCTTTGAAAGCGTAAAAATGGGATCAAAAAGGTTGAAAACCACTGCGTCTGGAGCATATTTCATCCTTGTTATCCTACAACTTGGTCACCGATCAACCATGCTCATCCTGTGCTGGTTACCATTCATTACTACTACTCTCCAATTGGCTCTGAGTGGCATGCCCCTTTAGGGTTGTGTCACTATGACAACCCATGTGTATGTGATGCAGTAGGTGGATGGACACAGGACCGTCAATCTCAATTCCATCTCTTAATTGCAATTAAGCGTCTGTAAGTCGATCTACAGCTATTTTCAGCGTTGGTAGTAAGCTTATATGACAGGCAGTTTGGCCTCCTGACATTGACATTGACATTTTCTGCAACACCTCTCAGCTGCATGCCCTCCTGCCTGTGTCTCCGTAATGAAATCAAGCATGTGTGTCTGAGTGTGTGCGTGTGCGTGTGCGTGTGCGTGTGTGTGTGTGTGTGTGTGTGTGTGTGTGTGCGCGTGTGTGCGTGTGTGTTTGTGCAACCAGCTTTCTGTTCGACCCCCAACTGCCAGCACTGCTCTGTGTGTGATTCTGTGCTTTTCAAAATGCATACCTCATACCGGTACACCGATTGTCTGCGAACAGGAATTACTACGTCCTAAAGTTGTCCATCGAAACTGCACTCGTCTTGACACTTGATTGAGTGACAACTGGAAACTTTGAGGAGGATGTTTTTGGGGGGTTGGAAATGCCATAGGCTTAGTAGTATCGCTCTCCATTGCTCTGTGGGAGTTCATTACGTTTTTGAGTGGTGCAACCACTCCAAAGGAACGCCAATGTCTATCCCTATGTACAGTATGTCCCTATGTTTAGGGTATAATGGGCAATAGTGGCACTTCTGTTGTAGAAATGGCAAGAGAGGGGACACCGCGGGGGACCCCCAAACGGAGTAGCTTCACTCAGTTTGGGTGTGTCATTCATTCATTCATTCATTCATTCATTCATTCATTCATTCATTCATTCATTCATTCATTCATTCATTCATTCATTCATTCATTCATTTTCTTTACCACTGTGCAAGTGATTGATTACGCATTCACTCAATCAATCCATCACTCAACATACAGTGTGATGTCTGACAAATAGTAGTGGTATCAAAATAGTGACCTTATTTTGCATGAAAAAAGGGTATTTTGTAAATGGCAAATCTACAGTATGCGTGTGAAACGATAGTACAACGTACTACATTGCAGACAGTACCTCCTATGGTATATGCACGGTCTGGTGCAAATAATCATACCTCCTACTACGAAAAAGAAAGACTATCCACTTATTTACTTGAACGTACATACATAATCCATTTAGCTTCGGAACATCAAAGGATGCTCTCACACCGCAGGATCCCAGCTCTGATGGATATTTCTTCTGAATCCGGTATAAAAATACGCTCTGTCTCATTACATTTAACGTCACTCATAGATTCATCATTATTCAGTAACACCAGAGTTAGTTTTTTTTTAAGGATGCTTCTGCATATTTGCTGTATTTCAATTATCACAATGTTACTTTAGTTTGCAGACAGATTTCGTAAGTATAGCAATCATAAGATATAATTGTAGGCGTCCAAAACTGACTACTTGTGAAAGTATTTTATGCAAATGCATAACGTACTTAAAATGCAATGCAAATAAAATGTAATGTTTGACACGAGAGAATGCTGATTACATACCCCCGCACTGTTGGTCTGTCTTTTCCGTTCTAGGATTAGTATTTCTGTTTCCTGTTTTCTATGATTGTAGGCAAACTACCCAGACAAGTCTAATCTCCTGTATGTGTGAGTGTGCTCTGCCATTACTGTAAACACAATTATTTTCACACAGCACGAGATTACTTTTACGTGAAAAAACTTTCAAACATTTCAGGCTTAATAGTTGATGTTGCTCCAGTCTAGCCTGGCTAATAAGCTGTGTCACTGCAGTGTCTGTGTGTGGGGTTGACACAACCCTCCATGTGCTACTGTACATGTATGTAAGATGTGCAGCGTCTATGTTGTTTCCATGTGGCTCTTTGGCGCAACATGATGCCCATATTTGCATACTGTTCATTCTGTGGCCACACCAGTTAGCTCTTAGCTATACAATCAGGATGGTTGTGTAGCTTGTGTTGTAATGTGCGATGTGCAATGTTGTGATGTGCAATGTGGTTCGTAAATACACAACACTTGGTAGCAGCTTCCGTTGCTACATTAGGGGCGGATCTAGGCATGGGCATAGGGGGGTCTAGATCCGCTGCTGTGCATAGTGCAGCTTTAAGTAAAAGAAAATCTAGTTCTTCTTCCACCACTGCCAGCCACAACATCGTAGACCCTGTCCGTCCCCATATGCCGTCGATGATCATGTGTGTCAGTGAGGTGCCGGCAGGTTAAGCCATTGTGATCAGATTCTAGTTTCTGATGCTAGACTCTAGTTCACAGCGCTAGATTCTAGTTTCTGACTGTAGATTCTAGTTCCTCTCCGTAGTTTCTGAACTTGGGCGCCACAGTTCCCGACACTAGATTCTAGTCCATGACACTAAATCTAGTTTGTGACACTAAATTCTAGTCCCTGGCACGAGATTCTAATTTTTCTGGAAAAAATCTCTTTCTGTGTCAGTGATGCTGAACATATTCATAGGAAGGACCCCAGAAATCGCTATTATTTAGCTGCAGAACCTCATCTAAAAACATGTTTTTCTAGGTATCCCCCAGAAGCAAAGATTTGAGTTAAAAATGTTTGCTTCCGAAATAATGTATTCAAAGATTTGCGCCATACATTTTCACAATTTTTCCAAAATAGCAGAACTACAAGCTCATAGCGCGCCACTCGGTGGCGCGCTATGAGCTGGTAGATCTGCTATTTTTCAACAGCTAAAACACCAAAAACGTGTTCCGTAGAGAAAGGGTTAAGAAATGACTCAGTCAATATGCACTCATCTGTATGATCTGCTAATGATTTCTGGCCACGAGTGTCTTTGTCATTGATTCATTATTCATCAGGGATCAGCCGGCATGACGCTGCCGACATTGTTTGATCGACTTCCTTCGCTCCTGGTTCACGTGAAAGGCTAATCAAATGTCATCCAATCCAGCCAGTACTATAGGAAAGAGCATTCGCCGTTTAGCGGAAGATTTAATCCAAGCTTTCAGTAAAGATGACGACTGCAAACCTTTTCTTTTCCTCCTCGTTTTTTTTTTCTTCCTTTGGTCCACCACTGGCCCCTTGCTTGAATTTAAATCGGCATCAGGGGCGGATGTAACATTTCCCACTTGGGGGGGGGGGGGGAGGGCAGAAGAAAATGGTATGGGGGCGACTTCATCGCCCGTGACGCTTCGCGCCATGGGCGATGAAGCCGCACCCATACCATTTTCAGTTACAGGAGTTCAATAATAACATCAGTTGTTGTTGAAGTTGCAACAGACACGCAGCATGCATAAAGCTAAAGGTCTGACTCAGAGAGTTTTCTGTTTTCAATGATGAAATGCTGTTGGTTTAGTGGTGTCACAACTGTAGTTAGTTAGTACCAGTAGTAGTGTTTCAAATCATTTTAAATATAAGCACTTTAATTTGAAATATCTTGGGTAGTGCCACTGTGTTTGGTGGGGCAGTCTGGGCATTTAGGGGGGCATCGCCCCCCCTCATGCTCATGCCTAGATCCGCCCTGATCGACATGCTGAATGCACATATACACACACACACACACAGTGGCGGACTTAGCAATTTGGGGGCCCCAGGCGGATTTAGCTATGGGGGCCCTAAAAGTTTTAACTACAATCTTTTAAAGGTAGGGGAAGTGATTTCACTTTTGTCAGATATCACCCAAAAAATATTTTTTTCTGTTAAAATGCTCTATTATAAGGTGTGGAAACCATATATGGAGTTTCCCCCTCCCCCACGTTAGCAGAGGAGCTAATAAAAGTTCCCCAGGTGGTGGCGAATTCTCCTCCAATCAGGATCGAGCAGCAGGCTCACATAGTGTAGGCTAGCTACTGTTTGGCGCCCCTAGTGCACCAGGCTGGAACTACAGGATTAATTTCAAATCACTTACCCTACCTTTAAAATGCAAGAAATACGTATCATGTAACACACCATTGTATTCCAAAAAGCAATATATATATTTTTTTTAAGAATAGTTAAGAAACAATGACTGAAATGACTGAAAAGATTTTTGAGTGAGTCACTCAGTCACATTTTATCTAAAATTGTACCTGAACAATAAAGAAATTATGAGAGAGACAGAGAGAGAGAGAGACAGAGACAGACAGACAGACAGGCAGAGAGACAGACAGACAGACAGACAGACAGACAGACAGACAGACAGACAGACAGACAGACAGACAGACAGACAGACAGACAGAGAGAGACTATGTGAAAGAAGTCTGAGGGTAGATACTGTATGTGTGCCTGTGTATGAGTGTGTGTGGGTGAAAGATAGAGAATGTATGTGCATAAGATGGTGTGTTTGTTCTTTGTTGTTGCAAATGTTAATGTTAAAGGGGAACTCCACCCATTTTTAACATTTTAATATTTAATTAATATACCTTAACCTTAGAGATGTTGTGTGGACATGATAAAAAAAGTCCCCCCAATTCGGTATTTCCTAAAAATGGAGGTCTGAAAAAATCATTAACATGGTGAAATACATCTGATGACATCATCAAGTGTATTTCACCATGTTAATGATTTTTCTTTAACACCCTTTTTTCCTGAGAGGGTACAAATGGAACCAAATTTGGTTCACATTTGTTCACAACATTTCTCTCAGGAAATTTTAGATTTTTGGGTGGAATTCCCCTTTAAGACAATATCTGGTATATGTGAATGTGATTCTGTGCGCGCTGCCCTGCGCTGCTCTGTGTGTCTCTCAGCTGCAGCTGAATTGTGCTGATGGACGGTAATAATATTGCGGGGGTTTAATTCTAGACTACATTATATCACGGACCCCTAAAACAGTACCGTTGGCCTAAACGAGGTGAAAAGCTCAATGCAAGTTAATATGACAAAGTTGCGTGCGTAAAAGGCACCACCACCTCCTCCTCCTCCGCTCACGTGGAGAGTGCAGCATGCAGCGGTACAGCCTCTCTGTCTGTCTGGGTCTCTCTCCTCTCTCGTAAATGTAAAATGTATATGGCCTATACGTCAGCTATATTGTTCATAAAGTCGGGTCTCTTGGAATGCCCGTGCGTGTCGCATTTCGGACGGGTTCGGCGCCGCCATTTAAAGGAAATCTCGGAACAGTTCGGAATCGGGAAAAATGTCACGGATCGACTCGGTTCTGGTTTATTTATTTGTCAATAATTTGCCGAACAGTTCGGCGATATTGCATGGATTTATTTCGGTTTTCGGATGGATTTTTGAGACCCGTGGGGACCTCTACTTCACTTACGTCTTTCTGAAGTAGTAGGCTAGGTAGAAGGTCTCTGATAGGTTGTTGTAACGTGATGGGTTTTGGAATAGTGCTCTCACCGTCTCGCGCACATGGCATGGATCATGGAATATTCCACTTTAACGCAAATGGGAGGGGATGTACACGGATTCTGTAGGGCCTATTTTATTGTGTGTTTTTTTTTTGATTTGAAACATACAAAATCATTATTTATTAACTCACTGGCTGATGCTCACTGTTCAGGGGGGCCCAATTAGATGGCCAACTGTATGGTTAGTTGCCAACGGCTCCGGGGGCCCCTGCTGTTGTGGGGCCCCAGGCGGCCGCCTCGTTCGCCTATATTGTAAGACCGCGCCTGCACACACACACGTCCCACGCACACTTTGCGCTCTTATGATCCTGCCAGTATATTGAATGACAATGCTTGTCTAAACGTGTAGCCGCCTACTCACAGCTTCGGTTAGTACGTTAGTAAACCCAGCGTTTCACAAATTAATTAATTTTCATTGGCTAATTGTCTCTGTTCCCCGTGTCTCTCCCTTGATCACTCATGTGCAACTGTTCCCAATATGTTTGGTACCGGTTCCCTTCCCCCATGGGTTCTCATGCCAGATTGTCCCTGTTCTGTCCAGCTAGCACTTCAGTTATTCTGTTTCTGATTTCTCTGACCATGCAGCCTTCAATTCCCTGGGCCCTGCCTTTCATCATGCTCTATAGCAGGGGTTTTCAACCTTTTTCATCTCAGGGACCACCATTTATTCAGGATTTGAGCCACGGACCACCATTCGAGGATATTTTTAGACCCACAGAACCCAAAACTAAAGATTTCTTCTGCTTCTGTCCATGACCATTAATCTTCTAGTTGTGTAGATTTGGAGTAATTTGCATGATGGATATTTTAACTCTTGAGAGTGTAAAAATGAAACCAAATGGACCCGCCAGGGTCCATTTGGTTAAACAACTTGGTTAAAACAACTTAGCTGAGGACCACCTGGAACCCTCTCAGGGACCACTGGTGGTGCCCGGACCACCTGTTGAAAACCAGCAGGGGTGCCCACACTTTTTTGACTTGAGAGCTACTTTCAAAATGACCGGCTCAACAAGATCTACACACAAAAAAAAATCCATTTCAAGACCCCCAAGAAAGTTTGACTTTGAAATAGTGGTGATGGTGTTACTTACTGTTATAGTGTTTAAGAATAATGCACTTATTCTGAAAAATGGAGGGGGAGAATTGTATATGCTACTACTGACATTTGAAAACAGTATTTGGGGTTTGAGTTGACAGTTTGTGATGTTGAATTTAGTCTCTTGCAGCCAAAACTAAGAGCTTTCACGTATTTGTCCACAATTGGGGAAGGAGAGCTGGCAAAACATTGGTCAAAATAACAACTATTCTCCATTTTGTAATTGTGTGAACTCTTGAAAGTAGGTGATTCAGATGTTTAATATAATTTAACTCTTGAGAGTGCGGGTCCATTTGGTTTCATTTTAACGCTCTAAAGAGTTACAGATCAATACAGTACATTTTAGGGGACTATCATGTGATCTACTGTACCTGCACGGTCTGTGTGATCTACTGGTAGATCACAATCTACCTTTTGGGCGCCCCTGCTCTATAGCATATTGCAGTACGTCACATTATTCCTGACCGTTGTGTTTATAGCCAGCCTGTTTTCAATTAATCACAAGATGCATAACTACTGAAACTACAACCCATATGTTGTCTAGCCCTTATGCACGTCATTGAAAATTCAACCATTCTCACGCACGTACACCGCAAGCCAAGTAACCATGCAAGGCACCAACTGGACAGGAGAGGATGTAACATTTCCCAATTGGGGGGGGGCAGCGGAAAATGGTATAGGGGCGGCTTCATCACGGGCGATGAAGCTGCCCCCATACCATTTTGGTTACAGGACTTTTATTAGGCAAGTAAAACATCAATAATAACATCAGTTGTTGTTGAAGTTGCAACAGACACGCAGCATGCATGAAGCTAAAGGTCCGACTCAGAGAGTTTTCTGTTTTCAATGATGAAATGCTGTTGGTTTAGTGGTGACACAACTATAGTTAGTTAGTAGCAGTAGTAGTGTTTCAAATCATTTTAATTATAAGCACTTTAACTTGAAACATCTTTGAAATTTGGGTTGTTTGCATTCCATCATGTTCGGTGGGGCAGACCCATACCTTGATCCGCCCCTGCAACTGGAGCCGTTTGTCGGGTTCAGTGTCTTGCTCAAGGACTAACTTAACTTGGGACTTTCTTGCTGAGCAACTATCATTGACTATCAAGTGTTTTTTTTTTACTTACAATGGATATGCTAGAACAATACTTGTGACACTGTAATCACGAGGACATACTGTAGTACATTACGTTGTACACCACACACCCACACGGCAGCTGAATGCCTGACGGATGAGTGCGAGGCCCGCCCCGCCGCACACTTCCGATAGTTTTCCTTTTCAAGTGGGCACCCATCAAGGAGAAATGGCCTTGTAACCGCCGCACTAAACGACGAGAGACAGCGCACGTGGTTACACACCCTAATCGCAATCAGAGCCCCATTAGCATGTCGCGTGGGCGAGCGAAACCCTCGCCAATCAATGTGAGCCCGATGGCCTCTCCCGGAGTCTCCTGGAAGACTCGGCGGAGGTCGCCTGATTGCCGACGGCTGGCTCGCAGGAGGTGACAGACTCCAACTACTCTCCTCTAATTAAAGCACTGATTGACGTGTGCTTCCCACACATGGAACAAAGGTGTGAAGTTAAGGAAAAATGCGGGAGGACGTGTGCGTGACTGTGTGTGTGCACGCGTTTTGTTTTTGTGTGTGTGTGTGTGTGTGGGTGGGGGGTACGCAGGGGTGGGGGAGGGTTCACAGGAAGGCCACATAGAGAGGAAAAGACAAGGGGATTGAAGCAGGGTATAGAGGGGCATTCGGAAATGATGGGAAATGTGAGTGTTGGTCGCTGTATTTTCTTGGAGGAGAGATGGAGAGGGGGTGGCATGATGATCATTGCACACGTGCACGCACAGACAAACATACACATGCTGTGATTACGCTATGTTAAGCTCTTGGTCATGAAGTCTGAGTTCTTATCGTTGCATGCCAGCATCATGCTCCAAAAATGACTTTCTTTTTAGATGTTTTTTTTAGATGTTTCTTAGTGAGCCGGCACCACTACCTATACGACTGGGTTGTGCAAGATCTGCCGTTTTTGTTGCAAGTATAAATCAGGCTTGGAGGAGAATTCATTGCATAACTGTCTCCAAAGCACCAATGGAGCTCTGACTGTGCGTGGAGGGATTTTGGCGCTGAATTGCTGTGTGTACGAATACATCAAAGACATAGACATTGGCCTTTTTCATAATCACACTTTACTATCACTTGCTTTTTGTCCCAAAAACGGACTGCCATAGTGGACGATTCACTGTTAGTGCTAGTCGCTAGTGGTGAGTGGTGATGGGGTTTTCACCTAAAAGTAATATACCATGAGAGAGGTACTGTAAATACTTCTCTGGAACTCCAGAGAAGAGTATGGGAGGAAGGCAGGCAGGCAGGGAGGAGTGTTTGCAATGTTCGTATGAGCATGTAAACGCTTCCTTTTGTATTGTATCTGGTTTGTTTTGAACCCCTTGGCGAACACGATTGCGCATGATGTGTTTGAACACAGAGAATAAATGGTAAAGCGCTCTTCGGTCTGCAACACATCTATAGTATTCAGGTTGCCGATATTGAACATAGTGTGTAAGCTAACACCCCTAGGTAGAAGCCTATACCTACAGTATATATCCAGTATTAATCTTTAACCACTTGCCATGTTCTCTAGCCTGGTTGGATATTTGAAAAAGATTGTTATAGGCCATTGCATCATTGTATATACTTAAAGTAGGTCCAGTCATTTTGCAGTGGGGTCACTGGGGTCATGCAGTAAAAGTAAATTAATACAAAAAAACAAAAACAAAAAGCAAACTTCATTTGTATCGTTGACTTTTTTTTTTTAAATATTAGCACATCCGTTGTTCATTTTTTTTTACCTTCCTATCACAGGGAACTATGTTTTTTTGTGTCCATATCTTCATGACCAAAATGATACAAATTTTACACGTTACAATATATATATACATATATATATTTTTTTATTCATGGTAAGTATTCCATATACAGGCTTATAACTTCAAAAAGTCGGAACTAGGCCTATCCCTTTAAAGTCACATTTTGCTGCTATAATGCAAATGCAAAATAAGTGCAAATTTGCAAATGCTAATTGTTGAGTTGTAATGATGATGCAAGTATAACAAAGCTAATATTAGTTGATGCAGGCTAAAGTGATGAATATTGTTTTCTTTTTGAGTGGAATGGAGCGTAGCCGACTCTATTCTCTTGGTATTCAAATGGGCACTGAGCCGTGGTGATTGAAAGCTCTGCGTGTCAAGTTGTCAACCTTCAAGAGCTCATGAGGTTTTGCTGCTTATGATCCAAGACTCTTTACATAAGATGAGGTGCTGTTTTCATACCTGGCCGAAACGGACCAAATATATGTAAAACGCCTTGTATTAGATAAAAAATGTGCTATATCAGGGGTTTTCAACCAGTGGTCCGGGGACCACCAGTGGTCCTTGAGAGGCTTACACGTGGTCTCCAGCTAAGTTGGTTAACCAGTTGGTTAACCAGATGTAACTCCTGAGACCCTGAGACCCTTGCGGGTCCATTTGGGTCCATTTGGTTTCATTTTTACGCTCTCAGGAGTTAAAATATTCATCATCTTAACACAACTAGAAAATTAATGGTCATTTTGGTGTGTACGTTTGCCTGTTCCAGCCAAAAGCAAAAGAAATCTTTAGTTTTGGGGTCTGTGGGGCCAAGATGTCCTCAAACGATTGTCCGTGGCTCAAGTAAATGGTGGGCCCTGGTTTCAAAAAGGTTGAAAACCCCTGAAAAATGCAACATTTACCAAAGGGTATCAGAGTCTCATTTTTCCCGTTAGAGACACAGATGTGTTAGTGTTACTTTTGGTTTTCACACCATCTGGGCCAAGACATCTGTTTGAAAACAGGAACTGTCAAGAAACCACGCTACACCACAGTCCATGATATACAACTAGATAGATTTACACATGACAGCATTTCATCATCTCACTGGAGGTGGCACTACAAGTTCAGTTCACTGGGATAGGAAAGAAGAAGACAACATGGAAAGTTGGACCCTTACGGGTCCATTTGGTTTCATTTTACCGCTCTCAAGAGTTAAATTATATTTAAACATCTGAATTATATAATTTTCAAGGGTCCACACAATTAGAAAATGGAGAATAATTGTTATTTTGACCAAAGTTTTGCCAGTTCTCTTTCCCAATTGTGGACAAAAACGTGAAAGTTCTGGGTGCAATAAACTAAACTCAAGATCACAAACTGTCAACTAAACTGTCAGTAATGGCATATAGAAGAAAGCTTTCCAAGCCCCCACCCCCCTTTATTTTTGATTATAAGTGCATTATCCTTAAACACTGGATTTTCAGTAATGGAACAATCATATTTTTGATGTGTTGAAAGTAGAAAGTCAAAAAAGTGTGGGCACCCCTGCTCTAGAGGCTAGATTGCTTGAATTGACACTTTGTGGATATGAGGAAAGTGGTAACCAATGCTAGGCATGATCTCTGTCACAAAAGAGGGATGTAGCGACTGCAGTGGACCATATGTGGATATGCATGTGCAGCTTGGTACAAACAAACACTCTTGACAATGAAGCAACTGACGGTGAGAAATCAGAACTTGATCAGAAGTAGTGCCTCTCTGGTCGAACTCACTGACAGACAAACTAATGGAGTGGCTGCCATCTCACTTAGTAGATATTACAATTTTCAATATACAATTTAGCTGACACTCTTCATCTATAGGTCAATTTACAGTATAGGCAAGACAAAAAAAAAAAAAAACATGATTGAGAACTTCAGCTTTCTTCACTTGGAAAGGAACCGGCTTATGTGGCCTGGGATTACGCACGCAGCATGCATAAAGCTAAAGGTCTGAATCAGAGAGTTTTCTGTTTTCACTGAAATGTTGTTGGTTACTCAGTTACTCAGTAGCAGCAGTAGTAGTGTTTCAAATCATTTTAAATATAAGCACTTTCATTTGAAATATCTTTGAACTTTGGGTTGTTTTGCATGCCATCATGTTTGGTGGGCAGTCAAGGCATAAAGGGGGGCATTGCCCCCCCATGCCCATGCCTAGATCCACCCCTGCTCTCGAGTGGGAAGGTCCTCATTGCATATCCCACAGGAAGGTGACCTTAGTTGGAACGCTTTGGGATCCCCCTGGAGGAAGTTGCTAATGCTCCAGACTTTCCTCTGGGGAGGAAAGTCTGGAGCTCTTTGCTGGAACTGTTGCCAGGGTGACACGATTCCGGATAAGCGGTTGAAGGTGGATGGATGGATGGATGGATGGATGGACTTGCCAGTGTGTCGAACAACGGACCTGTGACTTTAAGACTCAACACAGCATGCAGAACTTGAAGCTGATTGATTATTTTTGATTGGTTCATTGATTGCCCTCTCACGTTTTATTTGTGCTCTCAGTGGCATAATCAGTGACTTCCAACTGCTTAAGGAAGTTTAATTTGATTTGTCGATACTTCAAGTCCCAGACATGAGTCTCGGTGTAGCGGCGTCTTTATCTCATCTCTGACCGAACAGATAGGCGCATGCTAAAAGGACTGGCGTGAAGAAACCTTGTAGCTCCTTATTTCCCCGACCCTGACACCCCGACAACCACTTGGGATTGTAGCTTGTAAATCGACTGTTGTTGATGGGTGCGAATGTGTTTGTGTTAACCGGCCAATTGTGTCTGTCATTCCGGCCGTAAACAATAGGCCAGAATGACAGTTGTGCTGATGTGATTGAGAGCATGTATATGTAACGCCCGGGATTCGAACCCACGTGTGAAATTCCGGGGGCAGATACTAGACTTCACGGCCATCACGACAGAGGCTGTAGCCACCTGCTACACTCACCTCCCTTTTGACCTCCTTCCACGGGGGAAACCCGTTCCGGGTGTGATTGAGAGCTTGTATATGTAACGCCCGGGATTCGAACCCGGGTCTCGCGTGTGAAAGTTCAACATCCAACAACCACCAGGCCAAAGGGACATCCCCTTGGTCCGGGGGCAGATACTAAACTTTGGAGGCCATCACGACAGAGGCTGTATAGCCACCTGCTACATATAGTAGTGCTCTATATATAGCAATGATTTGATTGGCTAAGGGCTCAAAAAGTGAGGACGCCAAGAGTGCTATTGGCGTGATGTGACTATGTATAAGATTGCCCCTCATGTCACACAAGTGTGACTTTATATTTCATTTTGATGGTCCGCTATCCTCCTATTCATATGGCTTTAATGTTTGTTTTTCAAAGATAAAGACAAATATAATGTATGTTTTTGAGGCAAAAAAAGGGAAAAAATAACATGTTGAAATTGATGTTGTGAGACATGGGAGGGAGTGCCCCTCACTTCACACGGGTGTGATTTTTATTTTAGCGTAACCATTATTTTGGACATAAGTGGTTTCCATCCGTGCTGTATAACACAAGTGAACGAAAATGCTTTTCAGTTTAAGATGCACAGCAGTGACGCGGACGGGCGGGTGGACGGGCATTGGTTTGTTTCATAGAAATAGCCTTGATACCTTTAGTATTATTACATGTAGCCTCTGTACATTCGTCTGGTCCCGGGAAAAGAGGGAGCCGAGTAATTCGAGTGGACGACGACACCACCACCAGATCGAGAGGACGATCGAGGCGTGGGGGGGTGGGGGGCGTGACTTCATCACGTCAAGTGGAGGGAGAGAGAGAGCGAGAGCGAGAGAGAGAGAGCGAGAGAGAGAGAGCGAGAGAGTGAGAGAGAGAGAGAGAGAGAGAGAGAGAGAGAGAGAGAGAGAGAGAGAGCGAGAGAGCGAGAGAGCGAGAGAGAGAGAGAGAGAGAGAGAGAGGGTGGTGCATGACATCATACATTGCCGGAGCTCCAGTGCTGTCGGAGCTGTCCAGTGCTGATCGAGGAGCGCACAGTGAAGGCACCACCACGGTCCCTTATCCAAACGCGCACCGACACACAGAGAGAAAGAGAGAGAGCGAGAGAGAGAGGGAGAGAGAGGGGAGAAAGGGTGGATTTTACACAACGTGCGTTGAGATTTAAAACAACAGCAACGTTTCGCCCTGCACTGCCTGCCTGCCTGCCTGCCCTGGTGGTGTGTCCTCTTTTGGAACGCAAAAGTAAAAATACAAGGATTATTCTTTGATTCTCTTGTTTTTTTTCTCCTCTTCCCCCCATGTGTGGTTCGTCATGAAGATGTGAGGGGGAGTGCTTTATTTATTTGGCTTTTGGAGAAGAAGAAGAAAGGCGAGGAGAGGAACTCTTCTTCGTATACTGTCGCTGCAGGATAAAAGGTAAGATCACTTCTCTTATTCATTCTCTGCCTCTCGATGTCTGTCTCTCTCCCGCCGAGGACTTTTTGATGCTGCAACGCTAGAAATAGTAGTGGTTTTTTTGTCATTGTGGAGGAAAGGGTGAAAGGCACGCTTTTTTTGGGAAACGCATAACATTACCACCTCCTCCGTGGGGTGCGTCTTGTGTTGAGCTGTGTGCGTTGCGGCCGTATGGGACGCACGTATTCCCGGGGCTTGTTTCTTCCTTTCTTCGATCGAGGAGGAGGCTGCTGTTGGTCGGTGCCCAAAAATCTTTGGAGGAGCGATCGCGTGTGGCTGAGAGAAAAGAAATGCTGCAATATAAGGAGAGGCTTGCATGCACACTCCATCGGAGACAGTATAGCCTACTGTAGGCGGTCGCTTGTTGTAGTTTTGGTTGGTTTTATTATTGGAAGAAAATTGCAAACCTTTTTTTAGTCTAGCTTTGTTTGATATTCGACCTGCCACGGACTTATATGCAGAGTCCACACGGGAGGGAGGGAGGGAGGGGGTGAGGGAGCCCCCCACCCAACCACCCACCCCAAAAAATCCCGCACCATCACCACCACATGCGGTGAGATGTCATTGCAGGCATGAGGCACCGTTCGTTATGCCGCGACACCAGTTGGGGCTGTTTGATAATAGGGGCACTTTGCATAGCGGATGAATGGATGAATGAATGAATGAAATCATTAATGAAAAGAAGAAGCAGCAAAGAAAACCGCCCCGTTCTCCTTTTCTGTTTTTCCTCATCGTTTCTCTGACTTAGCGAGAGCTATCCATCACCGAGATACTATAGATAAACGGACAGACATGCAGACAGACAGGCAGAAAGGGGAGTCGGAGAGAGACAGACAGACAGGCAGAAAGGGGAGTCGGAGAGAGACAGACGGGCAGAAAGGGGAGTCGGAGAGACTGATTAAGATGGACGGCTGGATGGATAGCCACAGCTATAGCGCTGGATGGATAGCCATCCATCTCTGGGTGGGTTCGTGGTGGATGGATGCATAGATTGATGGAGAAAGGAAAAGCATGCTGCTTTGCCCCTGCTGGGATTCAACTGTGTTCCCCTCGTGCGCCGACTGTTGTTCCACACGCATTCCGGTACAAGTTGAAAGTCGGGCGGGCTGATGGTGGTGGTGATGGCAGTCAGAGACTGCAGTGGAACAATATAATCGGTATAACTGTATAGCCGCGTCGTTGGTTAAATGGAGCTTCATCGCAATGCATTTTCTGAATCGTGTGTGTGTGTGTGTGTGTGTGTGTGTGTGTGTGTGTGTGTGTGTGTGTGTGTGTGTGTGTGTGTGTGTGTGTGTTGTGTGTGTGTGTGTGTGTGTGTGTGTGTGTGTGTGTGTGTGTGTGTCCGCGCGCGCGCGTGCGTCACGAACGCACTGAGATGACGCAATGTTGGCAACACGCACACAGCGTTTATGGTGGTGGTGGTGGTGGTGGTATGAATATGGCACTCCTCCACATGCCAAATGATGTCAGAATTATGTGCCGACGCTATAGTGCACGCACGGTTGCGCGTGCACGTGTTTCACTTTCCTGTCGGGAAACACCCCCCAAACCACCATCACCACCACCGAAAACAGTGCCACCCCCTCCTCTCTGAGTGTGAGTGAAATCACAACATAGATAACATGGATGGAGATACGTGGTTTCCGTCCCACCGCAAGGATATTGGCCTATGTAAAGGTTACAGATCAACAGATAGGCCTAAGTCGAGTCGAGTAGGGCTATTACGTTAATAAGTGTTGAAGACTCCACTCACGTCGAATTGCCTGCACATAGAGGGCTATCTTTAATTCAGTTTTAATTATTCTGCTTTATAGGCGGATGTGGCCCCACAGCCGTTTATTTTTCATTTTCCAAGTTCCCAGGCTACCATGTAGGCTACGTATATATTCTAGCTAGCCTACCTAACCGATATCTCATTGTACAGCAGCTACAGACGAATCCATACACACGGTCACGGTGCCCTGTCAGAGCTGTGGGGTATTATGGTATATCATATCATTAAGACAGCTGGACGCCTCAGCATTGATTGCCTACACCTGGCCTGTAGGCAACGCTCCACCGAATCATCAATAGGCTACAGGCTGCCTCACAAATACACGCAGCGTTTATGATGCATGCATGGGAACCTATTCGTGTTATGTAAGCGTCTCTAAAAGTCGCATATATCACACGTTTTAACAGTTTACGCGTAGCCATTTGATGGGTTACAGTGGCAGTGGTTTTCAACCATTTTGATACCAGCTGACATTTTATTCAGCATTTGAGCCACGGACCGCCATCTGAGGACATTTTCACCCCAAAGACCGACCTGGACTTCGCAAACAAAACAGTGTAGACTTATTTTGGTGCTGCGAAATTCAGAGGATGAATATTTTAACTCTTGAGAGTGTAAACAAGAAACCAAATGGACCCGCAATTAAGGATCCATTTGCTTTCATTTTTTACGCTCCCAAAGAGTTACGTCTGGCTAACTAACTTTCCATCATTAAGCCTGGGGACCACCTGCATGGAATCCTCTCTCTCTCTCAGGGACCACTGGTGACCCCCGGACCACCTGTTGAAAACCCCCAGTTTATAGGGATTTTTAGATGCTTTGAACGGAGCTGAGAGGAGAAGGCGCTGGCTGGCTGCAGCCCCATTATTGGTGATGTGGAAACCTCGTATGTATCTATACAACCGCGTGGCGTCTTCTTCTGGGCACGTTCGCTGTACTTTATACTTCATTTGGGAAAGCACGAGGGAAAACAAAACAACAAAGTCGAAATCTATATATCTTATGGAGATAGGAGGTTTCCACCGCGCCCGGCAGAATATGTGAACCATTAAAATGTTCTGCTCTCTCTCCCTCGCCTCTGCTGCTGCTGCTTCTTTCTTTTTCTTCGATCGGCAGTGAGCGCATCGCGTCAGCCCCGCAGAGCTCATAAAACGCTCCCAACAACACTATACAATAATATCTCGCCAGCGCCCATGCAGGCTGTTAAAAAGAAAATGGCTTGATTCATTTTTCTTTTCTGCTCTCTCTCTGTTTCTACCCGCTTTGGTAACTTAGTTATATAGCTTTTCCTTTTTTCTCTCTCTCTCTCCCTCCTCCTCCCTCTCCTTGCTTTTATGATGCCTTGGAAAAATGGCTCACGGGCTCACACGGTTGCAATGTAATGTAATCAAATTTATGATGTTGCGAGCTGTGTGTTACAATTCCCCATTACGCCAGCAGTCGTGAGAAATCCGGAACGACTCGTTCTCGTGCTTTTTTTTTTTTTTTCTATGGTGCCTGGCTGCTCTTCTCTTCTCTTCTCTTCCCTTCCAGACCTGAACGCCTCTGAGACAAGCAGGCGGTTTACATCTCTGTTGAGCTACATCCCTCTCTCACTCTCTCTCTCTGCTGAACTGCTGGCCCTGTGTGTGTGTGTGTGTGTGTGTGTGTGTGTGTGTGTGTGTGTGTGTGTGTGTGTGTGTGTGTGTGTGTGTGTGTGTGTGTGTGTGTGTGTGTGTGTGTGTGTGTGTGTGTGTGTGTGTGTGTGTGTGTGTGTGTGTGTGCAGCGCTGTCCGTGGTGCTTGAACGTGTGTGCCTGCTGTCACAGGGACAGGGACGTGTTACCCTTTTGTCCACTTCAACCGAGTCAAGCAGCATTAAACGACCATTTCGCACATTTTCAACCTACAGTATATACAGGTATATATATACTGGTGTACTGTATATATACTGTATACAGTATCTTCAAATACCGGGCTCCCCCTCGATGCAATGTAATGTCGCAGGAGGGCTGTGTGGGCAGAAAACAAAATAACTCTTATTTGTGTTTTGTATTAATGCAGCAACAATATTGGCTTATCTGTCAGCATGTTAACCTCCCAGGAAGAGATATGCTGTGATTTCTATTGGCTTGGAATTTTGCATCCCCATCGATGGGTTCTATAAGGACGTTTTGTATGATGATATGTCTGAAAAGGGTATACATCACACTCTAAAAAAAAAAAAGTTGGTTAAACTGATTATTTATAGGGTTACGCGTTCCCCTAAATATTTTCAGTTGACTCAATTAGTATTTTAAAACATTGACTGAACGACAAACTCTTTGTTGGCTATTAATTCAGCCAATAGCTAAATCATCGTTGACAGAACGAAAGACTGCTGGCTCTACATTCACTCAACTAGAATGTATTAGTCATTACAACTATTTGTTATGCAGTAATAATTGAGTGAATATTCTAATAATGATTAACTGAATTAACATTTAAATATGATATAATGAAATAAAAAAAAAACATTTACTTTATTTTTTTTATTTGTGCTAAAGTAGACATTTAAATTCAAACAATTACAAATCAACATTGGAACAGAATCCAGGCAACACCGGTCTTAAAATTGCTAACAGTATAGTAAATATAGTAAAGTACAATGTATACATTACATTATCAGTGTGGAAAAAATGTGAATATCTCAAGGACGCTTCAACCACTTGAAATAATTGGTCCTCATTACTGTTCATGATAAAATGGCATCTTCCCCCCCTTTATCTCATAGGAGGACTGGGCAGTTCAGGACCTGTGAATAGGTTATCCTACGATGTTACAGGTCAAGTTTCTGAACTGGACACAGCCTGATTATGCTAACTATAATACATCATGGGCAGTAGTAAGACCAATTATATTAAGGTTTTTGAAATCTTAAAGTATGACGTTTTGCATCAACAGTGACAACATGCTGTTGATAGACATTTCAATAAAACATTCAAGAACATTTTTCACCATACAACTTCAAGTAATGTACATGCATGGATAAAGGAATGATGAGGTATTGTATACTTTGTATACTTTAAAGTTAAAAGTGTATTCCAAATGCATTATAGACAAAAATATAACGGATCAACCCTTCAAATCAACTGACCCTTATAAAAAAAAAGTTTGTGCATAAAACAGCAAGAAAAAAAAATGCTTCACATAGTGAGAACAAATAGCCATCAAGTATGACCTCCTAGTGTGTGTTCTCTTTAAGAACACAGAGAAAATGGTAAATTTGCATAGAGCTACATCTTTGCAAGAGGGTTTACAGAAAATATGCCAATATCAATTAGGGTTTTTGGACACTGCGAAAGACATGCACTGTTGCAAACCTTCATAGACAATACTCAAGTTTGGCTTAATGTTCAAAGCATGCCTGGTGGTGTGCCAATGAGCAAGGCAGATAAACAAAACCTGTTTCGTTGCCAAGTGAGGTAGTCATGTTGCAGTACATCGCAAGAAGACACCACAGCTGAGGGTTTTTGTCGGTTTGTCCACGTTTCTCAGCATACATTAACAACTTCTGCATTACCTCAAAGACGTTTAACCACTCCAGGGATAAGCGATGTTGACAGCAAAGATGAAACCGAATAGAAACTCCAAGGGCAGTCGGGGGATCTGGTAGGTTGTCACAGAATTGCCCCCCCATCAAGGACAACTGCAGCTCTCGACGCAGCTTGCTTCATGGAGGCCCCACAACTTGCAGGATACACGTTGGCATGGGACTTGAGGCTTCGACCACGCCGTCTGGCTATAGCTGGAGCACATTAATAAAAAGGAAATTAAAATCAATATTGACGATATTGATTGACGGATGGATGTTCTCCTTGAAATTCTGATTTACCTGCAGGTCTTGAAAAGCTCGGTCTTCTCCCACCCTTCTCTCAACTCAGTCTTCTCCCCGGTAATACTGCAGAACTTTGACACCCTCCAATGTTTGATGATCTCTGTCTGGATACAGAGGGCAAGTCAAGTCACTTGTATTTTATAGCCATTTCATACAACATGTGTAAACTCAAAGTGCTAAACCATGACAAAGTAAACAGGAACAATTTAAAACAAAAAACAGCAATGGAATGCTTCACTCCTTCAGACATAATGTGCGAATGAAGTGGGCAAGCTCATTTCACGTCTAGATTCTATAGGCTGAATCATTTTAACAGCATACACATCTACTGTATGTATACTGAAAATAGTTACTACTGAAAAATCAGAATGTCAAGCTCACAATGCCACAAAGTAACACTTTTAACTGTGAGGAAATCTGAACACCCAGGTTCACATGGTTAAGACATGTGTACATTATTCTCCATTTTACCTCATCTAGACTCTTTGGAGTTCTTCGTGTCTCATGAGTGGGTGGTGAGCTACGGTACTCATCCAAGGAGGTGAACGTTCCCGGCAATTGTGCATATACCTGCACAACAATAAGATAAAGATGAAACAACATGCCCTTTATTTAATGTTGGGGTATAAAAAAAACAGAATGTGAAAATTCGCACTGGCAACACTGCATCCACAGTCTTACTTGTTTGCTTGGTTCTTGACTAGATGTGACAGCTTGTTGGGCCGCTGGACGTACACACGAGGTTGCCCGATTGTGCATGTGAGGTTGCCACAGCCAGTAGCCGCAACTTAACTGTTGACCTGCCAAACGTGACACTGGGCCTAGAGAAAAATGACAGAAAAAATAATGAATAAACATAACTCTGCTAAGATATAAGCCAGGCAAACTAGTGGCCAGTGAGGTCAAATGACACCTTACATTTGATCGAAGATAGGGTCCATGAAATTAGATTAACAACCATGACTTAATAAGATATGTCTAGGTTCAGAAAGGGTTGCTAGTGTTAAAGGACCACTTTGTCACTTTTCAATATAATAGGTCCCCACTAATGTACATGATAAAATATCTATTTTTTCTACTCTCAGTAGAGCTGTGGGCAGTTCAGAAAGTCGTCCTCTAGTGACATTGATGAGGAAAACAAGCTATTAGAATCTGCAGGCTTTCTATTCCTGAAAATTTGCAATGCGAAAATGGAAGGCCCCGTCCTCTGGATACTAATACTATCAATATTTTTTCAAAAGAATATTCTTTTTAAAAAGTCTGAACTATGCTGTCACTGGAAGACGGATTTCAGAACTGCCCACAGTCTTCCTACTGTATGAGACACAGGAAAAAAGTGGTATTTTATAATGTGCATCCGTTAATATAAACAGTGGTGTAAAATAAATACAGATAATTATTTGACAATAGACATGTGACAGATACTTACAGGGTGCAAGTAATAGTAGGCAGTGCAGGTCTGTACTGGCTCGCTACAGCGTACTGGATGTATTTCTGGGCCAGCAGAAGAAACTGCCATGGGTAGAGAGATGACAAAAAGTTAAGATGGAAGCCAGGGGCTGCACAGTCAACTTATGGGGTGATTGAGGCCCAGGAACCAGGGTTTCTCAAAGGTAGACCCTATATGGTGCAATCAACATGAAAGTAGATATTCCTTGATCTAACAGGGGCAAACTAGGAATAAAGTGATATAAAATACAATAACAATTGGTTTTGTTTAATGGGAGATTTTTCAGATTAATAATAATGCATAGGTGACACGTGGGTGATACTTACATAGGCCAGGTAGTTAATGGGGACAATGTGCTGGCAGGGAACTCTTCCTAGCAGACCTGTGATGGGCTGAGATGACAGAACACAAATAAATAAAAACACAGCTAAGATGGCACAGCCAATTTATTTCAAGGTGCATTGTGAGCTTGTAGACATGTTGTGTTCACTAGTTGGGTGCTGGGCAAATGTATGGTATGGTGTCAGATTTACAGACTTGTAAGGGTACAAGTCTGTAAATCTGACACCATACAAATGGAACCAAATGCATTGACATAAGAAAAATAGTGCTGCACAATACTTCAAGGAAAAGGTGCTTTCCTTAATGCCAAACAACTTATTTGGACAGCGGTCCATTTTGCTCCATGTGTACACTGTCAGAGTGAACGATGGTTTGAACGACAGAGGTAGGATACAGGTACTTACAGATACAAGTCCAGTGAGTGCAGAATCAATGGAATGCCAAAACAGGGCTGGGGAAAGGCCCTGCAAACAAAAACACACGTATTGGTATTAAAGTGAAAGTTCTTAAAGTATGAAAAAAACGGCACCAGAGGTAATGAAGAATCAATCAAAGTTTACTGACTTCTCTTGCAGTAAAAAGGCACAAATGATGTGGTACAAAAACTGTGATAAACAAAAATACAAAGTGGCAAAGTTTCACGTGGAATCGTTCAGTCTCTGTGCAAATGAATATCACTGTTTCAATGAGTGAAAACAAGCTACGTAGCGTGTGTTCGTTCTTCTTTTTGCTTAGTGAGAATACACGGAGTAAACACAAGTTCTACTTCCTGTATACGCCTTCACAATAAGAGTGTGCAAAAACGTATTTTCTTTTAGAACAAAATAAGAACATTATGTGCAGAAATAATACTGTCAAGTATTCAGAACATCAAATAATAATAGTATTTCAAGTAATTGCTTCGTTTTAAGTGTAAACAGTAGGCTAACTCTTCTTTCTTTTAACAGTTTTGACTGTAAATAGTGCAATTCGTTTTTAGGATGTTTTCAACAACATATCAATTTCCTTAACTTCATCTTCAAAATAAAAGAAAGCATCATAAACGTTTTCTTAGTGCAGGTTAATATGAAATGAAATAAATCACAACAGGTATAACGCAGGGGTTTTCAACCTTTTTTACTCCAGGGACCACCATTTATTCAGGATTTGAGCCACGGCCCACAATTTGAGAATATTTTAGCCCCCACAAACCCCAAATCTAAAGATTTTTTTTTTCACAATTCCTGGCTGGATTTGGGAAACAAAACAAGCAAAAGATACATTCCAAAATGGCTAATTCAGATGATGGATATTTTACCTCTTGAGAGTGTAAAAATGAAACCAAATGGACCCGCAAGGGTCCATTTGGTTTCATTTTTACGTTCTCAAGAGTTACATCTGCTTAACCAACTTAGCTGGGGACCACCTGAAACCCTTTCAAGGACCACTGGTGGTCCGCGGACCACCTGTTGAAAACCACTGGTATAAGTTATTAAAGCCTTCAGGACTGGCTTTCCAAGCTAGACGTGAGCTTCACAACTGAGGGGGGCTATATTCAATTTTATAAGTCGTTTTTTCAGCTAGCTAAGCTAAAAGTGAGCCAACAAACTAACTAACCAACAGCACCCGCATCTGGTGCCAAAACTATCTCGGTGGCTAATGTGAATGCGGCTAACACTAGTGAGCTGGCTAAGTTAGCCCACTAGTTAAAACTATGCCTAAACCTAACAATTAACCTAAACCTAAGCTCAGTAAAACTATGTCTAAACTGCCGCCGAACCGGGAGGCGGGGGCCGTGGCGCACACCGCACAGGGAAAAACAACATTAAACTCACCGGAGTTGGGAAGCAACAGCTAGGTCAGCTAACTGGCTAGCTCGCTAGCATAACATGTTGAAGAAGCAAACGCAGTGTTTCTTACCTCGTCGCAACGCTTTTCCAGACGAAAGGGACAGAGTGCTTCAGAGGGTTCTCGGTTTCTGCCACTGATAGAGACTACTGATATAAAATTCTAATAATGTTCTGCTTCATTTGGCTGTGTCTGTGGTGCTATTTGCTGCACACAACAATGGCTGTGTTGTTCTGGCTCCGTCTCTGTCTGACTCCGCCCACATTGTTTGAATTTGTTGAACCAACTTGTTCAAAAAAAATCACTCAATAACTGTATGTTAGTTGAGTCAATATCAGTCATTGTGGGTGTTCACCCAACAACAATTTATCACCTAACTCAATATTTTTTTTAAATAATTGTACAAACATTTTTTAACTGGCTTTCCCAATAATAGCACCATCAAAACATTGAGCCAATGGTCTATTTCAACTTGCCCCAGCAATCTTCTAATTGAGTCAATGTTCTAGTCGTTGGGTTTTTTACGGTGCAGGTAAACAGTATTTACCTGATGCGTAAGAGATTTTGCACTGATTTGTCTTCAAGTGCTTTGAATAAGTGTTCGCGCAAAAGTGTCATCAAGCTGTGAGTTTGACATTGTGTGTTTGTTGTGATGGAAGTGATGTGCAGCATGGTGGTACTGTAGCTCTGTGAGTTCTGCCCTGCAGGTACACGACAACCTGTTACTCGTTTGTTGAATTCTGACAACCAAGCTTTAATGTCTTCGTCCCAAATTAGATGGCCTGCAGATAGATAGGGTGCTCAGATTAGTTTGTGGAATGGGGGATTCGTGGACCTAACTCCCAAATAGAGGAGTGTGATGCACAGACAGCCATTTCTGCCTGGCTTACATATAGTAATCTTGCTCATTAAGGGTGGCGTCTGTGCAAAGAGTGTATAGTGGTGGCCATGACATTTCCAGTATTTTATACTTGTTGTTAGTTCCATTTGAGGCATGCCCCAATCAGGCCAGTCTGTGTAGTCAGTAGTACATGACATCATGTGGACAACATCAGAGTATAGGCTCCCTAGAGGGGTCTGCGGATGAATCTGTATTTCTTTAGATTTGCTGATGCAACCTAGCCTGGAAACCGGCCCAAACTGCCCCCCCAAAAAATCCCTGCATGGTGAATGCAAATCTGCAGTGATATTGGCCTGGTCGCTTCCAGGCTAGATCCAACTGGCTTCCCTCGCTTAATTTCATTTTAGCTGAATTTCTTGTATTTACAAGATCTTGAGGTACACTGACACCCTCTGTCAGCAGGGGCGGATTGGCACATATTTTCCCACCGGGACAATTTTGCCTTTGCCAGGCCACCCTGGGGGGGCAGCTGGTTAACCAGATGTAACTCTTTGAGAGCGTAAAAATGAAACCAAATGGACCCTTGCGGGTCCATTTGGTTTCATTTTTACACCCTCAAGAGTTAAAATATTCATCATGTGAATTAGCCCAACTTAGTCTACACAACTAGAATGTAGAAGATTAATGGTCATTTTGATCTGCATGTTCCAGGCGAGCATCTAGCGCATTCTACAGGTAGTGCATTTTGGAAGTGCCACTAGTGCGTTTTGGATCTTGTCCAGCAGGCCACTAGGTGGCGCAGGCCACCGGGAAAACTCCCTGTACTCCAGATGGCCAATCCGCCCCTGTCTGTCAGAGTCAGTTATTCACTCAGTCAGTCCCTCTGTTGTACACAGTGATGTCTAGATTAGTAGACATACCTGTACAATACTGTCATTATGACACAATGACACTGTGGCTCTCAACCATTTTGATACCAGGGCCCACTATTTGTAAAGCATTTGAGCCATGGACCATCAGATATTTGATGACATTTTCACCACACAGACCTAAATCTAAAGATTTATTTAGGCGTTGTCCACAATTTCAGGCTGGATTTCGCAAAAGATATTTTAACTTTTGAGAGTGTAGGCCTAAACATGAAACCAAATGGACCTGCAAGGGTCCACTTAACCCTTTGTGTCCTGAGCGCGTTTTGGTGTTTTATCTGTTGAAAAATAGCAGATCAACAAGCTCATGTCGCGCCACCGAGTGGCGCGACATGAGCTTGTTGTTCTGCTATTTTTGAAAAATTGTGAAAATGTGCTGCAAATCTCTGAATATGTTATTTTCGAAGCAAACATTTTTAACTCAAATTTTTGCATCTGGGGGATCCCTAGAACAACATGTTTTCAGATGGGGGTCTGCAGCCAAATATGGATAATTCTGGTGGTCCTTGGCTTGGCCTTGGACACAGGAACACAGATTTTTCAGAAAAACTAGAATCTAATGTCAGAGACTATAGAATCTAGTGTCAAAAACTCGATTCTAGCGTCAGAAACTAAATTCTAGTGTCAAAAAGTAGATCCTAGCATCAGAAACTATAATTTAGTGTCAATAACTAGAATCTAGTGTCGGAAACTACTGTAGAATCTAACGTCAAGCGCTAGAATGTTGCTGCAGCTATAATCTGGTGTCAGGAACTACTGTATAATCTGGTGTCAGAAAGACGAATCGAGGGTCAGGACTAGGCTGACCATACGTCCGTATTCCCAGGACATGTCCGTATTTCATGTCCTGTCCTGGGTGTCCTGGTTTATTTTTAGAAAATGAGGAAATGTCCTGGTTTTTGTAAAATTACTTTCATTCAGTTCCTTTCCGACACGTCTTTGCTTACATCGGACCAGTAAATCGACAGGCACTAGGACACTGCACACAATGACGTCAGCCCTGAGCAGAGTCAGTGCAGGCAGCCTTCGTCAATCAGTTAGTAGACACTAGACAGCATGGTTGTCAGTCTCCACCACCATGCCCAAGCGCAAGTGCACGTTTACAGACGAGTTACAGAAGAAATTCCCTGTATTCAGACCGGGGCAATTGTTAACCTTTTTCAATAGCCTACAACAGACATTGTTGCATTCATGTCTGAAATTGAGGCTGAGTTTCAGTGTCGCTGTTCAGAGTTGTTAACTTATGTCTGAGAGAAGTTGATCGAGACATTATTTCTTTCTTTGAAACATTCATAAATTGTATTTAAATTGCGCATTAAAATTACTTGGGGGAAAAAAGGTCCCCCCCCCCCCCCCCCCCCCCCCCCCCCCCCCCCTCCGCTAAGGTGTCCTGGTTTTCTCCTTTGAGAATATGGTCACCCTAGTCAGGACACAATGGGTTAATGCTCCTTTAACCCATTTAGGCCTGACCTATGGTTTCTGAAAAGCTTGAAATATTTATATATCAGCATAAAAAAAGTTAATTGTGGAATAGGCTACTGTACATACTGTACAGAAACCAAAAATGGATCCCCGGCCTGAAAGGTATGTCAGATTGTAGGTTTAATGACCATCAGAGCAACATCAAATACTGTAGTCTGGTAAATCAAAGCTTTTCTCGGACTAGACTTTTTGAATTTGAATATACGTAAGCGACAGTGTTGGGACATATGAGGTTTCCAATGCACCTGACAGAGTGTCATCCCCGCCGGTGACTCCACGGTGTGTCTGTGTGCTTATAGACGCTGCGTTTAAACACGCACGCAGCTGTGTGAGAGTATGTTGTCACGGTATGTAAATCCCCAACCCCCCTCCCTTCCCTCCATGGTGGGTCCGGGCCTGTCTTTATTACAGACAGGCCCGTTCCCTCCACTCCACGACAGGCTCCTTCACACGGAGCTAATGATCCATGCCTTGTTTTATGAGCCATCTCCCTATATCCAGAGTGTCTTCACCGTGTGCATGCACACACACACACACACACGCACACGCACATGCACACACACACACACACACACACACACACACACACACACACACACACACACACACACACACACACACACACACACACGGATAGATCAAGCAGGGCTGCCTGTTAGTAGTGCATAGTAGACCATATCGACACTGTAGGGACTGGGGACGGATCTAGGCACGGCATGGGGGGGGCAATGGCCCCCTAAATACCCAGTCTGCCCCCCCAAACACGATGCCATGCAAAACAACCCAAGATATTTCAAATTAAAGTGCTTATATTTAAAATGATTTGAAACACTACTGCTACTAACTACCAGTTGTGTCACCACTAAACCAACAGCATTTCATCATTGAAAACAGAAAACTCTGAGTCAGGCCTTTAGCTTTAGCGTGTCTGTTGCAACTTCAACAACAACTGATATTATTAATGGTTAATAGCCTAATAATAGCCCTGTAACCGAAAATGGCATGGGTTCGGCTTCATCGCCTGTGGCACGTTCGCGCCACGGGCGTTGAAGCCGCCCCCGTGCCATTTTCTCCTGCCCCCGCCAATTGGGAAACATTACATCCGCCCCTGGTTGGAACAGAAAAAAATACCTTTATTTTGCTTTCTAGGAGACAAATAACCTTCCAGTGTTCTCCAACTTCAATGTGGCATCGCAGGTGTTGTGCTGGTGTAAAGCTTCTAAAAAGTGTATGAAATTCAGTTGTTTTGTTGTTGTTTTTCATAGAGGAAGACGAAAAAAGGACAGAGAACCATCCATTTAAGGCTTAATACCACTTTTTTGAGATTCCGTTGTATAGTTGCCATGATGTAATTCTAAATGTGAAGAAAGTTTCAGTGATTAGAAATTGATAATTTAAAATGTCTTTCATTGACTTACACTGTACTCTAAAGTGAGTCACAAAGTCACTCTATTAGTGCATAAAGTTTCCGTGGTGCTCTATAGTGACTGAATCAACATTGAGTTTCTTCATGTACTAAAAGAGTGACTTCGAGAGACATTGTATCGTACAATGTAAGTCAATGAGGGGCATGTCTAATGTCTAATTACTGGAACGTTTTTGTTGTTGTTTTTTCCTCCACATTTGAAGGTACATCATGGCAAGGTCTTTAAAGAAGCACAAAAAGAATAATCACAACATCTTCATGCAGTCACATTATACTGGTATAGCGTTAGACTAGCACTTACGGTGCTGTATAGGCAGACGAAGGTTAAACGTAAGAACCCTTAAGTGGTAAACCCATCTGACCACTTAAGAGGCCTGGGCCTCTTAAGCGGCCTCTTCAGAGCACGTATGTTTTAATGATTAATCCAAATCGATTGGTTTTCCGGCCTGCATCAGTGGAAGCAACATACACTTTTTTTAAGCTCTTATTTATTAACCTTTTTATATCAACCCTAGAAGAGTAAACCCGTATCATTGTTAATGGTAGTAAAATATGCAAAGTGATTGAATAATTAAATAATCGTAGTGAAATAAAAGTTTAACATTTGCCTTGGATTGTTATCGGAGTGGAAAACTGGAAATAGCTCAGCAAAGTAAAACAAACAAACAAACAAAACGATGGAGCTTTCCGTACTCAGACAGACACACACAGCCGTTCATTGGGTAGGTTTGGCACCGTTCCGAAACCACCTCAGCTTTTTTATTTTCCTTTCCTGTTCTGTCATTCAAATCTTTTTTGAATGTTTGTTTTGACTATATTTGGCACATTATATTGTGGTCTGGTGTCCTGCGTGACACAGGCTTCTGTCATTCTCCCTCGTCTCTGCCTCTCTCCCTGGCTGTCGCCTCATATATGTGATGGAGCCGGATCACCTGCTGTTGTGTGGCTAATAATGAGGAGGCAGTACGCCGCATTGATCACACTTCACCTTGTAGACACATGTCTGCTCCTGACATAAATCACCTCTTTGTGTGTGTGAGTGTGAGCGCGCTTGTACCTGTGCATTTCTTTCATCTATACCAAGGGGTGCCCACACTGAGAGCTACTTTCAAAATGAGCGGCTCAACAAGATCTACACATCAAAAAGAAAAAAAAAAAAAAAAAAAACAATTTCAAGGCCCCCAAGAAAGTTTGACTTTGAAATAGTGGTGAAGGTGTTTCTTGCTATAATAATGTTTAAGAATAATGCACTTATAATGAAAAATGGAGGGGGGAGAATTGGAAGGTTTTCTATATGTATATGCTACTACTAACAAAACTAAGAACGTTCACGTTTTTGTCCACAATTGGGAGACATAACTGGCAAAAAGTTGGTCAAAATAACAATTATTCTCCATTTTCTAATTGTGTGGACTCTTGAAATTATGTATGTATTATTATTATTATGTATGGCCTGTGTGATCTACTGGTAGATCACCATCTACCTTTTGGGCAGCCCTGATCTATACCATCTTCTGTGCGTTCGTACACAGGGGATCAACTCCGATCCTTCGCCGTCTGAGGCCGTCTGCCACCTTTTCAGAGTTTCCGTCACGTATACGCCGGCGGTGACACGCGCTCGCGCGCAGACGCACACGCAAGTGCGTTCCATTAAATATGCAGCGGGTCCATCATAAACGCGGCGCACAGCCAGGCGCACGCAGACTTTTATATCGCCCTTTGCATGATGAGCTACAGATGACTCACATGCCCAAGAAGAAGTCGCTATTGGCCACCATGCATGGTGAGTGTGTCTGACAGGGGCGGATCTAGGCATAGGCAAGGGGGGGGCAATGCCCCCCTAAATGCCCTGACTGCCCCACCAAACACGCTGGCAAGCAAAACAACCCAAGATCTTTCAAATTAAAGTGCTTATATTTAAAATGATTTGAAACACTACTACTACTGCTACTAACTACAGGTGTGGCACCACTAAACCAACAGCATTTCATCATTGAAAACAGAAAACTCTCTGAGTCAGACCTTTAGCTTTATGCATGCTGCGTGTCTGTTGCAACTTCAACAACAACTGATGTTATTATTGATGGTTTACTTGCCTAATAAAAGTCCTGTAACTGAAAATGGTATGGGTGCGACGTAATCGCCACCCCCTTACCATTTTCTCGTGCCTCCCCAATTGGGAAATGCTACATCTGCCCCTGGTGTCTGAGTGTGCGTGGGTGCGTGCACGTGTGAGTGCGAGTGTGTGCCCATGCCATCAACGCAGTCGGAATGGAAATGGCTGTGAATGACTGGCGGCGGTGAGGAGAGAGAGAGAGAAGATGAGGAAATATATAATCATGAGAGCACTTTATGGACAGCTCCTGCCTCACGTTGCGCGCGTGTGCACGTGTGCACGTGTGTGTGCGTGCGGCGCAGAAGTCTAATTACCAGAGGAGAGCTTGTTAGATGTCACCTCTAAAATAAACAGCCAGTGAGGTGCGTGGCTTGTTTTTTTTCCTTACACTTTCCCTTGTAGCTAAATTTGAAATTCTAAGTAGTAGAACTTCTGAGTAGCAGTGTCAGCCCCCTCCCCAACACACACACACACACACACACACACACACACACACACACACACACACACACACACACACACACACACACACACACACACACACACACGCACCTGCCTGTGTTACACCGCGTCACCACCACCACCACCAACCTGAAAACATACTGTATTTACTATTTAGCCACACCTTGTCCGTTCTCCAGAAACGTATACAGTAATATATAAACGGTCGAGGTGAAAGTTTGACATTCCGTTGCGTAACCCCCGCGGGATGCAACCCGCGGGTGACCCCGAGAGGTTAATGCGTGCCGAGGTCAAAGGTGACAAGACACCGAGGGAGTGTGTGTGTGTGGGGCGGGGGGGGGGGGGGGGTGGGGCGGGGGGGGGGGGGGCACGCTTTTCATCCTTCTGCCAACGCTGCCATATTGTACAGTACAACTTGTCAACTGGCATATGGCGCCTGTATACATATTATGCAAATACTGTAGATAGGGGAGTGTTGCAGAGAGAGAGAGAGAGCACAGTTTAATAACAAGAGATGCGTGATCTTTAGGCAGTGCAATGAGTAATCATATAAGGAGATAAAAGTAGCAGTAGCACAATGTAGTTTTCCTGCAGGGGCGGATATAGGCATGGGCATGGGGGGGCAATGCCCCCCTAAATTTCCAGTTTGCCCCCCCAAGCATGATGGCATGCAAAACAACCCAGAATAAAGTGCTTATATTTAAAATGATTTGAAACACTACTACTGCTACTGACTAACTACAGCTGTGTCACCACTACACCAACAGCATTTCATCATTGAATACAGAAAACTCTCTGAGTCAGACCTTTAGCTTTATGCATGCTGCGTGTCTGTTGCAACTTCAACAACAGCTGATGTCATTATTGATGCTTTACTTGCCTATTAAATGTCCTGTAACTGAAAATGGTATGGGTGCGGCCCCGGCGATGAAGACGCACCCATACCATTTTCTCTTGCCCCTCCAACATGTTCTCTTGCCCCTCCAAATAGGACATCCGCCCCTGTTTTACTGTTGAAGGCCTATGTGGTAACACAAGAAAAACCTTTTTCCACTGCATACGGCAGGCCTTATTGACGGATTTGGAAGAGATTTTGATGGTCTGGTTCCAAAAATGAACCAGTATTTTTTATGAGTAACGTCCAATATATTTACAGGAATGAGTGAGCCTGGCTGGGGAGAGGGCGTGGCTTATGCAAAGGTCTATCGGCACTTAACAGCATCAAGGGTATGGCAGGTAAAAGCCAAAGATAAAATGATACTCCGTCGTTTCAACATGGCATATTATGATCAAGAAACCGATAAGCCTGTCAGTCAGCCTGGTTAACTAAATGAATAGTTATTGTCCTCCCACCAATCCAGAGTTACGAAAGAGAGAACGGAACGCCTCTTTCCAGCGGAAACCTTGTATGTCCGAAATGGGTACTTTTCAGAATACAATTAGCTCAAAAACGCGTTTGCTTAATTGCGGATATGCTGCTTTATGATTCATCGGTGTGTGTGACGCCGCAGCGATGAACAAGTAACAGTATACGGTAAATGAGATAAGAGGATGCTGCCCTGACGACAGATGACATGTTCGACATGACAGCATATCTGCGACTTGCCAGAGAAGAAAAAGAAAACAGGGCAGGAAGGAAGGAGAATGGAAGAAAAAAAGAAAGAAAAAAAAAGGAATACTATCCATAAGTTTGTGTGTTGCGCGGCGAGCTTCATCCTGACCTGGTTCCAGCCCCTCAGGGCTTCATCTTCGCGAGGAGGAGGAGGAGAAGAAGGCTTGACACTTTAATGGGTTTTGATGCGTAGACGTTTCCTGGTTAGGAGTGGCGGCGCTGCATGCAGAGGCAGGGAGGAGGGAGGAGGCAGGGGGAGGCAGGGGGGGAGGCAGGGGGGAGGGGGTTAGACGACAGGCGCCCAGAGAGGCAGAGCCATGTCTGCTCCGATCTGAGGAGAAGACGCTGATGGTGGTGGTGGTGAGTGTGAGCAACCGTCTCCAGTTGGTGGAAGAACTACAGTGTACACTCTCGGTTATTTTTACTTCAGTTCAGTGAAAGGAGAGATCAAGTTGTGTTGCGGATGAATGCATTTATTTGGCAGCGTTTGGCAGGTTTATTTGGCAGCGTGTAAGTGCATTAGAAAGATTGGCATCGCAAAACATGGAAAGAAAATATACTGTATGTACTGTACATCACAAAATGGGCCCTTACATATATGAACCGACTGTGGCATATGTGGTTATATGACACATATACTGTATGTCCTATATATCCACAGTATCCACAGTAAGTACCTGATTATTGCGTGCAACATATATGATGCATATATTGCCATATATGTACATACATTTTCCTTCCATGTTGGAGCTCCACTTTTGGCGATTTGACTCCTCATACACCTTGCAGTAATCCCTGTGGTGCAGTAACATTATGTACTGTTCTTTCGAGGTACTTTACTAGAGTATTTATGCAATTCATTGAGAATATTAGGCACTCGCTACATAGCGGATTTTATTCACTTTTTTTTTAAAAGAGCATACTTTAACCACGTCCGCCCTACATACAGTACTGTACATACGCTTCGGGTCATTTGCAAATCTGATAATTTTTGTATGCCATTTTTTCCACCCATTGCCGATTACCTAATGTGATCCTGGGCTCTATACACCCTCCACCAACCTCGGGAGACAGATTGGTGGATGCCAATTGACCTCATGCTTGCTTCAATGCATGAGGAGTCCCAGCTGGCCGGGGTGCGGCAGTCTAGAGATCAGGATCGCTGCATGTTTGTTGTTGTTGTTTTTTTGTGAGGGTACAGTACCTATCCTAGGGGAGACAGGGAGAACATGCAAACTCCACACAGGAAGGCAATTAACCTTTTGCCAAAACTGTCCGGGGATCGCCAGTGGTTCTTGAGAGAGTTCCAGTTAAATATGGAAAGTTGGTTAACCAGATATACCATAACTCTTTGAGAGCGTAAAAAATGAAACCAAATGGACCCTTGCGGGTCCATTTGGTTTCATTCTTACCGCACTCAAATCTGACCGCTCTCATCATCTGAATTACTTAAAGTGTACACAATCAGAGAGTATAAAAGAATAGTCATTTTTGATCTAGTTTACCTGTTTTGTTTCCCAAATCCAGCCTAGTATGGTGGACAAAAACAAAATAAATCTTTAGTTTTGGGGTCTGTTGAGCTAAAATGTCATCAAATTGTGGTCCGTGGCTCAAATGCTGAATAAAGAAAGGGCCCTGGTGTCAAAAAGGTTGCTCTTACCTTTATCTTGAAATTAAATATTACGCAGACTTTAGTTCAGCCTTTAGTCTTGGCCCTCCACAATACTTTATGTATCTCATTTGGCCCCTTGGGAAAAATAATTGCCCACCTCTGGTTTACGCTACTTCTAGTTTTGTGACTATACTGTAGAAGCAGCATACAGTATACAGTTTCCACTGCTGGTATAGAGGGGCTGGTACTGTATATACCCAGATGTCTGTTCCCATATCCGCTAGCAGAGAGAGATGACGAAGAGCACGTCTCCTCTCCCTCAGGGCCTTCCTCCCTCCTGTCAGACCTCCTCATCACCCTAACCCTCACGCAGGGGACCGGGGAGGGGGCTCATCCCACCCAGAGGGGTCAGCCCGCCCGCTGGCCGCCACCTCCAAATCAAAGGTTATCATATCATCCCGGTTGACCTTTCTCGGTCTTAATTACCCCACCATTCATTACTCTTTTATGCACGCTTGGTTTAATTTGAGGTCGCGTGAGGGCTGCGGCTTATCCCAGCATGCATCTGGAGGGGGACGGGGGGGACGGGGGGCAGCAAGTGCAGGGACGGGACCCCTCAGTGTTCATTTTGTCAGCTTAAACTACCATGATTAATTGCTGTTGGACTACCTTGTTTTGTTTTTTTTACAGAAGAAAAACAAAATTAAAAACGACACATTGTCTCCGAACAAAAAAAACTGTAGTATTAATTAATTCTAATGTAAATATTTGTTGTTAAATGTTACCAGACCTTCAAAATCTCATCCAAATTTGTCAACAAGGCCTGCCGTATGCAGTGGGAAAGAGGTTTGTCGATCACATTTTATACTTAGCTGTGACTGGACCATGGGGAGGGACTTACTGCAAGGCTTAAGCCAAGGTTAATGTGTGTGCAAGTGCAAGTAAAGTCTGTATAAAGAGAATTATTAATACTTAAACATGAAAACGTAAACAGGAAGCACTTTATAGAACCCATTACCTTACATTTATTTTCACTTCCGTGCAGTAGCCGGTCTTTATTATGGTTGTTTGCCTTCAGGTTGGAAAACCCCATGTCACAAAACTATTTTGGGATTGACAAGCCCCAAAACGCTGTTGCAACGTGACGCAAAGCGTCACAACACGTTTGTGTGGCACTTTAGTCCAGTTTGAAGAAGTGGAGCCTTCATTTCACAAACATTACATAGAGTTGAAATGTAGGAGATAAGTGGTTTCTGCCCAACGTTTTGGTCTGCACTGGACATGGTCTGCCCTGTTTAATAATATTCAAACATTAAACAACAGCACGGCAACAGCCGAGCGCCAATATAATGTGCATTTTGGCAATAATGTGAAAGTGGTAATCAAGGCCCATTTGCCAGCGGCAGTGTAAAATGCCTCATAATAATAATAGTAATAATAACCCACGCGGGGGATGCCATCGGAGCTACAGGTTGAGAGAGAGTACAGCACACTCTTAAGTCAAGGGTAATTGCAGCGATAATGTGTGTGTGTGTGTGTGCGTGTGCGTGTGCGTGTGCGTGTGCGTGCGCGTGCGCGTGCGCGTGCGTGTGTGTGTGTGTGTGTTAGGAGTCTGTGCTACACGAGCCAAGAACAAGCCAACAGGAAAATGTGTGCATGTTTGTTAATGTTATTTCGATAGTCTATAGTAGAGTAGACAATGGACCTATTTCACCAAACGTTATTGTTTATTTACCGTATTTTCCGGACTATAAGGCGCACCTAAAAGCCTTTAATTTTCTCAAAAATTCACACTGCGCCTTATAATCCAGTGCACCTTATATATGGATTGTTTGACTGCAGTAGCTTCTATGCTATGTTAACTGTAGTAGCTTCTATTCTCTGCGCCTTATAATCCGGTGCGCCTTATATATGAAAACAGTTCTAAAAGGTGCGCCTTATAATCCGGTGCGCCTTATAATCCGGTGCGCCTTATAGTGCGGAAAATACGGTATATAGTTTTTGTTTGTTTTTTTATCCTTCTAACCATAATTTAAACATGTATACCCGTTAAAGGGAAGTAGATTACACCTACAGTACATGACGATGTCACCAAGATGTGCTTCGCCGTGTTGAGTGAAATTCCCCTTTAATGTGTTGTTTTGCCACTCACTGTTGTATACTGACTTGCCTGCCAGATGAGGATCCTCCACGGATGCACTGTGGCAGATTTGAACCCACAACTTTAATATATAAGTATACCTGTACATGGTTATGCTTTTTCTCTAAAGCAGTAATATGCAGGGTTTGCTCCCCATGTATGGTGTTCTCCATAACAACACAAGTTCTGGAGGGAAAACGCTGCAGCATCAATGTAGAAGTGTCGAGCGGGCAAAAAATGCCACCTATAATACCTTTAAACTAGGAACTATGAGTAGGCCTGTACACTGGTTCCATGAGTCAAAATTGATTGATCATTAAAACATTTGTTGTTCGAAATTGTGTACACTTGACGTCACCGAAAATGAGTTTTCTCAGATAATGAGTTTTTCTCAAGATAAATAAAACTTGATTGAATAAAATCATCAAATGTATGAGGACCAACTAGTAATAGGATCATGGAATTCTAGGGGGCTCCAACAAGCCATCCATCCTTCCAGACTCAGCACAGTCACCTCTATCTCTGTCATTCTAACATTTTGCAGTTTCTCACAAATGAACGCTCTACCTGTTCATACAGCGTCACACAAAAGCATGAAAAGTGGGAGATTTCCGGGCCGACGGCAACAATTTGTTCTCAACTTCAATGACTCTTTTTTTTTCTCAACCTTCCTCACCCTTTTTGGACAAATCTGTCCTAATTTATGGCGGTGTTGAGAAGCTGGGAAGTAATCCGTTTTTACAGCCAGACTGTTCAGTGATGCCCCCACTGATCAAAAGCATACTCGTAAATCACGTGTGCCAGCCTGTGCGTGCACACTGTGTGTGCATGCTCTCTACTGCCCAATACTTCTATCTCTGTGAGGACATAGAAAGGACAACATTTAGCTTTCACTCACTTTTTCAACAGGCTGTTTTAAGGGTAGATGCAGATGCATGTTAGATTGAGAAAACAAACAAACAAACAAAAAAACAGCCTTCCTCCCCCTAGTCACAAGGAGGTGTAGCGCACCAAAGAACCGTGGGAATTGTAGTCCAGCAAGTATAATATATAATACAGTATATGTCCATGACGTCAACGGGACTCACTGCTAACATATACCGGTAATATCTAAAACAAACACACATTACACACATAATGACCACCAGGAAAGTGTTCTAAAACTTCTAAATGTCATTAACATAACACATTACTTATTTGTTTATTTTTGTGAAAATGGTGAAACGTCCCTTAACCTCATACCTTTTTCGAGCATTTCATCCAAAAAAATAAAAAAGATAATAATTCGATGTGACACCTTTGTATAAGGCAGTATAAAATCAGGCTTAATGTAGTTTAATGTGGTTGGTAAACAACAGCCGTTCCCCCTGTCCCGCTGTGATGAGGTACAAACATGAAACGCACGGCGCCACTTTGTTGACTCGATGCTAATGTGTGCTAATCTCTGTGTAATGACAAGGATCCATTCTCTCCCCTTTTAGTCTGGGGGTTTGGAGATAAATACGCAGGAGGAAACACGTGCATGTGCGTCCTTTTGTACAGTTCTGTTTCCTGAAAGATAGTTCTGTTTTGGACTCTATCGACGATGTTTCCTCGCAGAAGTGCTGGTGTGCAGTGGCGTTCAACCCTTTTCGTGCCGAGGCCCAATACTTATCGACCATTTGAACCATGGACCACCCTGTGGTGAGATTTTACCCCCTCAGTGGCAAAATGAAAGCATATTTTATTGCTGTTGAACAAAATTCTGTCCATCATTCCATGCTGTATTGATGTTGGTACCATGTGGTATAGAGATAACCGGCAGAGTTGTCTAGGCTTTTGTTACGTTAAGTAATGCAAATTTCTAACAATAATGATAACAATAAAATGATGCCAAGTGGACTCATGAGGGTCCATTTGGTTTCATTTTTCTCTTGTCGCCTCCCTGTTGGCCGAGTGACGTCGGTCAGCTCACTCACTCATAACATATGGTGTCTATGGCTGTGAACTTTATAAATAACTATAACAGTTTGGTTTGGTTTGTCTGCATACATTTATGCCTATGAAAAGGATTAAGCAAATAAGCATAAACCATAGCCACGTTGATAAGGTTCATAATAAATCCATCTGTAGTCCATTTGTAAATCTGTCAAGATTTGAGCGAGTTATGCGTATTTTTGTCTGAGCTGCCTATTAGTGTAGTGACTGACTGAAGCAAGATTTACACCACTGAACTACAGCAGAGACTCCGCCTTGAGCCATCTAGCCTTTATATATATCTATGATAGTAGTGCAGGCCCAGAATAAGGTGTCATTTTGGAACCATCTGGGGGTTTCCATAGAACAGAAGGGAGGAAGTAAACGAGATCTAGAAGGCTCCATTTGGTTAGCAACTCTCTGCCATCCCCCCTGAAGGAACACACCTGATATAACTGCCGGACCACTGGTTGAGAACCACTAGTGAAACCATGCGCTGTCACTTTAACATTCATCTGCATTCCGCGGACGCTTGATCTCCGCAAGGGCACAGCCGGGGCGTAATTTCCCTGCGAGGAAAATGAATAATTACCCCCCCATGGGGATTAATAAATAATCAAATTTAATATTATCTTAGAGACTGACCCGTGAACAGCATGGTGCATAACTCAGCTCCCTAACAGAGAACAGAGACAGGACAGGGTTTAGTAGCGTAGTCCACCCCCAGCCCTGTCAGGAGGAAACCCTGTATCTCCAGATTTGGTATTAGAAAGCATACGTGCATGGGGCACGGTGGAGCAGTGGTTAGTGCTGTCGCCTCACAGCTAGAAGGTCCTGGGTTCGATTCCCACTAGGGGTGCTGCGGCGTCTCTGCTCCTCCGCGTCATCAGTGCCCATACCCGAGGCGGGGGTTGGTGAAAGGGCCTTTCTGTGTGGAGTTTACATGTTCTCCCTGTGTCCCCTAGGGTAGATACCCTCACAAAAACATGCTGTAATCCTGGACTCTAAACTGCCTCGCACTGGCCACACGCTACGTCCAACCAGGGAAACTCCCCCCTTTCAGGTGAAAAGAAGGCAGCTTGGACTCCTCATGCATTGAAGGAAGCATGAGGCCAGTCCGCTGCCTCCTCCTCCTTGGCTGTGTGTAGAGCCCAGGATCACATTACGAATTGGGTGAAAAAATGGGTTGCAAAACCGGGGGATAAAAAAATAATAAAAAAAGGAAAGCATACATTTGTACGTTGCCAAAGCAAGTGTAAAAAAAAAACAATTGAAAATTAAGACGTTTTACAGTTGGAGCATCATTTTGAAAGCAGTGCTACTATAAAGAAGGTTTGTACATGCTTTTTTTTATACAAATAGCACTGATCTTTGGTAGTGAATTTGGGGAAAATACTGACACTTTCTCTAAATAGCTTCAAAATATGATTAAAGTTAGAGGTTATGACGGTACTTCAGCGACACATTGGTGCATGTTGTGCGAATGTCAACGTTGTAAAAACATATACTTTTTTCTGCAAAAAGTATCAGTGCTGCAACGAAGACACGCAGTGTTCCAACAAAGTACGTGTCTGCAATTCAATGCATTCACGTGTGAATTCCTTTTCACAAAAGGCGAATCGGGTACGACAAATTAGGGAAGACAACCGACTTTACAGGAATGTTTCTTACTTACAATAGGCTAATAATTCTTTTAAAAAAGGAACAAGAGCAAACGGACGTTGTGTAAATGTGCCGGCGTGCGTGGAGATAGATAATATATGGAACTATTAGCCTGCAGCGCGCTTTAGATAAATGTGTGTCTATCTGCGGGAGAGAAGAGGTATTTTATTGCTCTCTCAAGCGAGTGATCATTCCAATCCTTTCACCGCTGGCTGCAGATACAGTCTGGACTTGCATATCAATTTTCTAATATTGCACAGCGAACCGATCCGTGGGGCATTGCTCTCTCTCTCTCTCTCTCTCTCTCTCTCTCTCTCTCTCTCTCTGTTTCTATCTCGCGGGCGCGTGCGCACGAGCGCGTGCCTGCGCGCACAAGCGTGCACATATGCACAAACACAGAGAAAGCACTCCAGTTACACAAGTACAGACACTTTGGACGCTCGGAGGATTTGTAATCCTGCATATCAACATTTCAGAGCGGCGATTTTCACGAATACCATTTTTATCTTCCCTTTGTGTGTACATGTGTGTGTGCATGTGTGTGTTTGTGCAGGATGTGCGTATTTTACAGTGTGTGTGTGCGCGTGTGCGTGGGCGGCATGCTTGCCCTGAATCCAGGGCGAGGCCATGAAAAATATATGTCAGGTGACTATCAGTGTCAAACAGGCCTGGGTCTACAGGGCCATACGATAGGCACTTTACAGGCTATTTCTGGAGGCTGCCATATAGAGTTAGAGAGCATAATATAGGCTGCTGGGCTGACTGCATGTCAATGCCGGGTTACTGACTGAATCACCAACAAATGAAACATGAAGTCTACTGTATGTTCCATTAATGGCCTTTTGGAGGGCATGTCTTTATAGCTACAGTATGTGTACTACACATGCCTTGTTTTTGTTTTCCTGTAACATTTCTTATAAATATTGGAGGCTTTGTTTGGGCTTGTTTAGTGTTTGCTTTTTCGGGCTTGCCTGCTAATCCCGTCTAGCTTTGAATCAGAGGTACTCCATTTTCATGTCAAGATGACGTCAGTGTTGGTATGGGTAGGTTTTGGCATAGTTTGGCAGAGTTTATGTTTATTAATATAGGCAACGCCATTCTGAGGTGAGAGTATACTTTATTTGTGTGATCATGTAGTTGCCTGTTTTGGGCTTGTTTTCATATTTAGCTTGGCACAAAATCTCACAGAAATTTTGTGAAGAATTTCACAAACAACACTGATCGCGGTCATCATCGCTTCATGGGTGGAGGCCTATGTACTGTATATGATTACCTTACTTTTCATGTAAGGTAGTGTATTGTCTAATATTATCACAACAAAAACTAAGCTCTGATGCTATGATGACTGAAACTCAGACTGTATATAATAAAGGAATGCAAAACTAGTATAAAATTATAGGGAGGTGCTGCATGGTGGAGAAGAAATCCAATAGAAAATGTTTGTTTGGTGATTGTAATTGCACTCCGAAAAATAGCAGCTGACAATGCTGTGAGCTGAGATTGTGTGTGTGTGTGTGTTTTTGTATAACTTTTTTATTCATGGAAGAAAACAAATCGGAGATCCAAACAAGAGTCTGACAAGGTACGATGAAGATGATATATGGTGAGGCTTATGGCTAGACACTGCGGATGGATGTATGAAATATGAATGCTCAGTCGGCGCAGGGCGGATGGCCGGACAGTGAAACAGGCAGGCACTTTGGAGCACAGGAGTGCTGCATGCATGCATGAGGAGTGGAACCACAAGGCCCTTCGCTCATCATCTAATGAAAAGGAACTGGCTAGTGTCAGGTTGATTGGGCCGTAATGCAGCGGGTTCAAGTTGTTGCCAGGCTGTCGCACGTCTAAGGGCCCTGATACACCTCAACAACATCAACAAGCAATGTCAATTATCAACGTTGACTTTTCACATTTCTGTAGAAAATGATCAACTCCTGGTTGTTCAGAAAAGTCAGATCTCTAGCGCCCTCTACTGGTCAACATTTTGGAATCCTCCAATCACAGCCCTCCTGGGCGTCACCTGATCCTTTCTCTCAGACTGAAACCATGGCTGCTGCTGCTTCACTGCTGTGGACAAAAACAAGGATTGTGTAACTTTTATTCCGCTAAATGAACATTTTGAGTTGGGTGGCAGCTGGGTGAAAATGATTCAATGCAAACTACTTTTTAACTAACTTTTAACTAACTAACTAACTTTTTTTCTGAGAGTGTACATATGGAACCCTCTCAGGAAAAAAATGAAAATGGGTGGAATTCCCCTTTTAATGGGAGGTGTTGCCTGTCGCCGTGTGTCTCGTCATGTTGCCTCGTTGATATTGATCAAAATATTGGTAGTGTATCAGGGCCTTAAGAGCTAGATCTTTATGTTGGCTTTTCAAAAATCCAGCCATTTTCCCTACAGAGATACAACAGATCTATGGTACTGATTTTTGAAGGCATTGTAGAATCGGCCCTGCAGTTCTTAGTTGTCTAAACTGCCATTAGCCAATCCCTCAATCGACAAGCTCCTACTACACACCATAGGCATCTATCTATAGGAATACAAACCTATAGATGCCTCATTCCCACTGCAGTTCCATTGGGATGACCTGTATCTCAGAGAGGACTACTGACCAATCAGGGACTTAAATTCAATTCAAATTGGCTTTATTGGCATGAGGAAATGATTTCAAAGCAAGTGCCTCTGGGAAATGATGGATTCACACCTGCTATTGGCCTATCATTCTGTGACATACGCCACAGAAACTGTCTAGGCAGCATCCTATAATTACTGATTTTGCTGGGGACCCCCTGGAACAAGGGAGGACCCCTGGGCTTGTATTTTGCTACTATTGTGGTACAATGTACTGCACTAAAATGTACTACCTGTCTCTTAGCATTTAGTATTTCAAGTATTTCTAGATTGCAGAGAGTATACGGTATACTTTTTGCTTTTACCAGAAGGCGTACAGCAGCACACAACGAAAGCGCAAGCGAAACGAGGGGAGATACGAGGTTTCCGCCCACCAGCCTATAAGGACGCAGGGCTTTACTGTAAGTGGCTAATGTCCTTCGGTTTGTGTGTAAACGGAAGCGCTAGCGTCTCGAGTCGCGCATCATTTCATTTGGAAAGCTTTTAAAGCGAGCGCACGCGGGGCTAAGTAATGCGCGGCTTCCAGGGAGAGCGGAGACACTGCTCTCCGTCGCACCAGCAATTTGATAACAAGTGACAGGCTCGCTCCTACAACACAATGATGTCATTTATTCAGGAGGACGGCAAGGGAAGCTAAATGTTTACATGTCAAAGAGCCGCCATGGGATGAGAGACAGAGACACAACGGGAGGGAGGAACATGCTGTTAGGGATTAAACTCGCAGTGGTCCCCAAACGTTTTCTTTGGGGGGGTGTGTATTGTATACCCCCTACGGAACACCCCTAAATGCTGCACTATGCAGCCTAGATTTTCGTCACCGCCCACCCTCTTATCCCTTAACTTCTTTGCCTTTTTAAACTATTTAATACAAAAAACAGTCGTTTCAGTCGTTCAAACAAATGTCCAGTCTACAAGCTCACAACGTGTTAATAGATTGACATTTTGAATTATTGGGAGAGTGGCATTAGATGTACTAGTGTTGTGTTTTGTATTGTTTGAATTGTTTGTGTAGGTACTGTATAACGCTGTCTCTTGAGGCCCAAGTTGAATTTCTCCTCGGAGACAATAAAGGAATTGAATTGAATTGAATTGAATTATTCCAAAAAGTTTTTCAAAATAGTGAAAAAAAAAAGAAATAAGGGGTTTGGGATAAGGGGTTTAGCATGTAACGAAAATGGAGACCTATATCTCCTCACAACAGGGTTTTACCGTAAAAAAAAAACGTAGTAAAAAAAAAAAAAAAAAAAAAAAAAAAACGCCATAACTGCACCCCCTAGAGGCACTCCAGCAGGACAGCTTGGGAAGGAACAGACGTGATTCACCTTTATAACTAATAATATCCAAATTGTTCCTCCTTCCTTCCATTGTAAATATCATGCATGTTAACACATTAAAATACTGGTTCTTTTTTGGAAGCAGGCCTTCAAAATCTGTTCCAAATCCATCAATCCATCCTTCAACCATAGCAGTTTTGGGACGGGCTTAGCTTTAGGCCACAATTGAGACAAAAATAAAGCAGACAGAGAGAAAAAGATTAAACACCTGTAGAAAGTGAGCAAAAGCGTAAGCTATGAAGCCTGGCGTGACGAGTTATGAACTTAATTAGCTTAAGAGCAAGGTACAGGTGTGACGCACTAATGACAGAGGCGTCAGAAGGCAGCTGAGGTTGTTATGGTTTTACACAGTATAACAAAACTATGACAAAAAAACAAAGACGCCACGACGGAAACTATATGAAAATGGAATAGAAACTACAATGGCAAAAAAAACTAGACAAAGATGTTAGAGAAGGATGAGTGGGGAAGAGATACAGTAGAACTAAAAGGCAAATCATTTAATGTTTGGCAGTGCTCCGGGAGTGTTGCGCTACGTACAGTACAAGGCCGTCAAAAATCAACTCTGCAACACTACACTCCACTCCTGCAACACTAGGTCTGTCCTAAAGCAACGCAGACCTCAAGGACTTATCTGAAGTATATTTTGATAAGCATGCTTTGGTACTTGTAGGGTATGTCTCCACTGCACAGTACTGATACATTACTGTACTGGAGTTAAGAGATAAATAAAGGCAAGTGTACGTCAGTGTACCAAGCCAATAGGACTGAAGCCTAAACACATTGCAATCTGTATTCAAACTGTGGTCTACTCTATACTTACTATTCGCTCTCTGAATGCAGTAGTGCTAGTTCTCTCCCACTGTCTCTCTTACTCACTCACTCTGATCATTCGCTCTTCACTCACTCACTCACTCACTCACTCACTCACTCACTCACTCACTCTCACTCACTCACTCACTCACTCACTCACTCACTCACTCACTCACTCACTCACTCACTCACTCACTCACTCACTTGTACTTAATCCATTTTGTCCAGAGTAGATTCTAGTTTCTGACACTATATTCTAGTTCCGGGTGCTAGAATCTAGTTCTGGACACTAGATTCTAGTTTTTGACACTAGAATGTAGTTTCTGGTGCAAGATTCTCGTTCTGGACGCTACATTGTAGTTTCTGGTGCTAGAATCTAGTTTATGACGTTAGATTCTATTTTTTTCCCCTGAATAATCTATGTTTCTGTGTCATTGGTGCTCGACATATTTCATGCCAAGGACCCCCAGAATTATTGGCTGTGCGCCCTCATCTTAAATGTTGTTCTAGGGATCCCCCAAAAGCAAATATTTGAGTTAAAAAATGTTTGCTTCTGAAATAATGTATTCAAAGATTTGTGCCAAATTTTCACGATTTTCCAAAAAAATATCAGACCTACAAGCTTATAGCGCGCACTCGGTGGCGCGCTATGAGCTTGTAGATCTGATATTTTTCAATAGCTAAAGTGCTTAGAACACCAAAACGTGTACGGTACAGGAAGGATTAAAGAGTGCCAAGCCAGGGGGGCTGGATACTTGTCTTCCCTCTCTGGGCGGTGGGCGGTAAAATGAATCAGAATGATGAACAGGCCAGCGGTGAGGAACTGACAGTCCGATTTGGGTTTGTCAAAGGTCCGTCTGATTGATCGGGGGTGGGAGGAGAGAGAGAGGTGCATGGGGGCTTAAATAGTGGATTCAGTGTGTTTCTCACTTTCTCATCTCAGAGAGAGAGGAGGAGGAGGAGGGCGGATGTAACATTTCCCAAAAGGGGGGACAGGAAAAAATGATATGGGGGCGGCTTCATCGCCCGTGGTGCGAAGCTGACTCTCTGAGTCAGCTAAAGGTCTGACTCAGAGAGGTTTCTGATTTCAATGATGAAATGCTCTTGGTTTAGTGGTGCCACCACTGTAGTTAGTTAGTAGCAGTAGTCTGGTTTCAAATCATTTTAGTTATAAGCACTTTAATTTGAAATTTGGGTTGTTTTCATGACAACATGTTTGGTGGGGCTGTCAGGGCATTTAGGGGGGCATTGCCCCCCCATGCCCATGCCTATGCCTAGATCCACCCCTGACAAGGAGGAGGAGGATGAGGAGGAGGAAAAATGAAGTGATAAGCAGACAGATCGGAGAAAGAAAGAAAGAAAGAAAGAAAGAAAGAAAGAAAGAAAGAAAGAAAGAAAGAAAGAAAGAAAGAAAGAAAGAAAGAAAGAAGAAAGAAAGCCGCGATGGGCGTTATGGTGAATGGGTTTCCCTACGGACCACCATAGGGGATGATGGTGTATATACAGTATATATGGTCCCTAGTTAACTCAGCCTGTCACAACGGCGGTCCCCAGCATCACAGAGGACATGAATTAAACAGGCCAATCGGTGTGCAGTGCCAGCGCTTACCCAGCAGCACCCATAAACAACCAGCCCTGCATTTGTCACTTCCTCTTTGGCCCCAAACGGAGTGACAGCTCAAATAAATTAGCTTTAAGTAAAGCTTCTCGGTTTTTTTGTTTGTTTGTTTGTTTGTTTGTTGCTTCCTGCCTGCCTGCCTGTCTGTTTGTCTGCGTGTCTGTCTGTCTGTCTGTCTGTCTGTCTGTCTGTCTGTCTGTCTGTCTGTCTGTCTGTCTGTCTGTCTGTCTGTCTGTCTGCCTGCCTGCCTGTCTGTGTGTTTGTCTGTCTGGCTGGCTGGCTGCAGGGCTGCCTTACAGATCCTCTATGCTCGCTGTCTGCAGCATCTGCTCAACCACAAACATCACAGTCGGTCACACAATAAGCAACCGTCACACCCGCCGATCGTTCGCACAATAACTGCCCATGACAGCCTCTGAGGCTGTTGGCGCGCGTACACACGGACACAAACAGATTCATCCTATTTCGTACATGTTTAGTGGTGACACAATTGCAGTTAGTTAGTAGAATGAAACCAAATGGACCCTTGGTGGTCAATTTGGTTTCATGTTTACGCTCTCAAGAGTTAAAATATTCACCATCTGAATTAGCCCAAGTCTACTACAACTAGAGAATGTAGATTTATGATTAATGGTCATTTTCATCTGTGTGGTTGAATGTTTTGTTTCTGTAATGCAGCCTGGTATTGTGAACAAAAGCAAAAGAAATCTTTAGTTTTCGAGTCTGTGCGGCTAAAATGTCATCAAATAGTGGTCTGTGGCTCAAATGCTGAATAAATAGTGGGCCCTGGTGTCAAAAAAGATTGAAAACCACTGGTCTATATCGTAGCCTATATGCATCTACAGGAGTCGCTTGCATTCTAGGGGAAGGCCTAGGGGACTGCTTAGGCTAGGTACCTTTGAGGACCCTAGAGATATAGGGGGAAAAAGGAAGGGGCTACCCCTGTACAGTATATCGATCTGTTGTAAATGGAGGATCCAGGCGCTTAGATAAAACAACAGTAGGCTGGGGATGTCCGCTGGTGTAGTGGTCCAGGCGCAAGCCACCTAATATACCGGTAGGCTCTGGCCTGCAGGCAGCGTGCCACGTGTTCGAATCCCACTCATGACGTCCTTTTGCTGCATGTCGCACCCGTCCTCTCTCTCTCTCTCTCTCTCTCTCTCTCTCTCTCTCTCTCTCTCTCTCTCTCTCTCTCTCTCTCTCTCTCTCTCTCTCTCTCTCTCTCTCTCAATCTCCCGCTTGCATCTATCAATCAAGGCTAAAAAGCCCCAAAACAAATCTTTACAGTAGGACTATATCGTCTAAACGCTTGACCGGGTCAAAGAATGTCAACGCCATCCACAACCTTTCAATCCAAAATGATATAGACTGTATAGGCCTGGGGGGGGGCGTGGAGCGGGGGGGGTGAGAGACTCAACACTGCACTGCCCATCTGCAGAGGTCATGGGGCTGGACGCTCCAATGACCACGGCCATTACTGTCCGCTGGCGGGCGGGCGTGGGAGTGAGGGACTGAGCAACATTTCCGCCAGTGCGGCACTTGAGTTGGACTTACAGTACCTCGTATGTCCTGAAACCTCGGACTCTTCAGTAACATCGAGCGCCATGTTTCGAGATTTAATATCCGCTACTTTTCGTCACTGAAGGCTGAGAAGGACATGCATTTTCTGATTTAAAAAAATCAAGAATCTGGAATACGGAGATGGGAGGTTTTCCTCCCCCCCGCAACGGCGGAACGCCCTTAGTTCTATCTTCCCGTCCGCCGGGAGTGGAACTACATGGGGTGATGGACCTCTGCAGGTGGTGCGCGCACGCTTCAGTGAGCCGGTGAGTTGGCGGTGCTCAGGGTGAAAAGGAGCAGTCGGAATCTGTCAGTGACGCGACCTATAGGTTTTCCTCACCGAGTGAGAGGAGCTGTGCTGGTGGCTGGGATGAGACAGTGCAGGGGGTATAGGGAAAGCACAACGCTGTGTTCATTGTCATTAATATAGTGGCGTCAACTGTATTAATTGATCGCCAGATCCTGTGGTGGGAGTTCTGTTCTGGTCTTGGTCAATATTATGCTTGCATGCCTTTGCAGTAGGTCTACGTCTCGCTTACCATTATCAAATTATAGTTACGACCGGTGCCGTTGAAGTTGATCTACGTCGCCCTATACGTCGCTCGTTTGATACGATCCTTATGCTAGTGGCAGCGAGGGGCGATCGCCTCCTGCCATCTGAGGGACCCAAATAAGAGACGGACCGGAACTTTGTGCGCCAACTAACTTCGGGGAACATGGACCGAAATATTAAATATGACTTTTAGATGAAAATCGCTGGCACTAGCTACCTAAATAAATATGAAAAAGTGCTGGAATTCTAAGTGTTAAGTAGTTACGGTCATTTTGTGGAGGTCATGGCCATGCAGTAAAAGTAAATTAATCCACAAAACTAATGTGATTTGAATTTTTGAATTATTTCTAAAATATTGGGACGTCCTTCGTTCATGTTTGAACTCTTGTATCACATGGAACTATACTTTTTGGGCGTAGTGCTACACAAAATACATAGTTCTCTGTGATAAAGGCGTCAAAAATGAACAAAGGATGTGCTAATATTTTAGAAATAGGTCAACAATACAAAGAACTACTTCATATTTCTCCCAAGCCAGAGCAGAACTCCCAGCACGGGACTCCGGCAATCAATTAATACAGTTGACAGCACTATATTAACGGCAAGTATTTCATACAGTTTAACTTCAATAATCTGAAGTATCCCTTTAACGTGTGTATATTCTGTCCCTATGGTCTCGTGGCTCAGAGCGGTGGCCATGGGTCGGCACTCGAGTGAACGTTGCCAAGTGGCACTCGAGACGCCACTTCCCCCCGGGGATGAAAAAGCTATAGTTGCTACCGCGAGTGACAGGGACCGTATATATGCATACTGACACCGGGCCACTACAACGGCTCCCTATCTACGGCAGGGGCAGATATAACGTTTCCCAATTGGGGGGGGAGGGGGGGGGGGCAGGAGAAAATGGTATGGGGGCACCTTCATCGCCTGTGTCGCTTCGCGCCACAGGCGATGCAGCCGCACCCATACCATTTTCGCTTACAGGACTTTTATTAGGCAAGTAAAGCACCAATAATAACATCAGTAGTTGTTGAAGTTGAAACAGACACGCAGCATGCATAAAGCTAACGGTCTGACTCAGAGTTTTTTTCTTTCAATGATGAAATGCTGTTGGTTTAGTGGTGACACAACTGTAGTTAGTTAGCAGTAGTAGTGTTTCAAATCATTTTGAATATAAGCACTTTAATTTGAAATATCTTGGGTTGTTTTGCATGCCATCATGTTTGGTGGGGAAGACTGGGCATTTAGGGGGGCAATGCCCCCCCATGCCCAATGCCTAGATCTGCCCCTGACCTACGGTACTCTCCTGCACACCTGTTAATCCCCTCCTGCTCGTTATCGCTATCTCTGGGATTATAGGAAACATGCAAATCATATTCCCATAATGTATGATGTCCGTGCCGTGTAGGATAGGAAAGATCATTCTGCAGGCCACAAACCCCCTCCGTCCGTCCGTCCGTCCGTCCGTCCGTCCGTCCGTCCGTCCGTCCGTCCGTCCGTCCGTCCGTCCGTCCGTCCGTCCGTCCATCCATCCATCCATCCATCCATCCATCCATCCATCCATCCATCCATCCATCCATCCATCCATCCATCCATCCCCCATGCACCGCTGCTGCTTCGACGCTATATACGCACACGCAAAGTCCCTCTGGAGGATTCGGGCAGCGGCGGAGGAGCCCACACACGGAGAGAGAGAAAGAAAGCGAGATAAGGGGCAGCCATTTTGAACCGTTTCGCTAAGCACTGTTATCTGAGTTAATGAACCTCGCTATCTCCCTCCTCGCGAAACATTATCCTCCCTCGGCCAAGAGAAAATGAGAAAACGAGGCGGTGTGTGTGTGTATGCGCGCATGCACACGTCTGTGTGTGTGTGTGTGTGAGTGAGTGAAGAGCAATGTGTTCTATTTTTGTGTTTGTTTGCAGCTTTCTCTCTCTCTTCTCTTTTCTCCTCTCCTCTGTCTCTCCTTTTGTTGTCAACACCCCTGTGTGTGTGTGTGTGTGTGTGTGTGTGTGTGTGTGCGTGTGCGTGTGCGTGTGCGTGTGCGCGTGCGCATGCGTGCATGCATGCGTGCGTGTGTGCGTGTAGATGGTGGGGGTACTTCAATATGCTGTGAAAGATTGAGCTAGCCCCCCTCTGGAGGGAACATAGGTTTGTTAATCAAGGGAAGGCAAAACAATTACTAGAAACCTATAATCAATAGGGCTGGACAAACAATAAATCCTGTGCGGGGATGCTTCTTGGAAGCCCTTAGATGGCGGCCCACGAGGCAATGCTGCCCTACTAATTAAACCCAATCATTGGGCTAATGGCTAACACGCCGCTGCGCCCATTTAGCCGCATCTGATTAGGGGCTAGCGTGACATAGAGATGTGTCCCCGCTGTAACCAGTACAATTTCTTTCCAACCCGCGCAGCGCACAGCGCCAGGTATCAGAATTGCACTGCCGTCGGGCTTGTAGAAACCAGGGGCGGATGTATCATTTTCCAATTTATGGGGGCAGGAGAAAATGGTATGGGGACGGCTTCATCGCCCGTGGCACGAAGCGTCACGGGCGATGAAGCCGCACCCATACCATTTTCGGTTACAGGACTTTTATTAGGCAGTTAAGCATCAATAATAACATCAGTTGTTGTTGAGGTTGCAACAGGCACGCAGCATGCATAAAGCTAAAGGTCTGACTCAGAGAGTTTTCTGTTTTCAATGATGAAATGCTGTTGGTTTAGAGGTGCTATAATAGTAGCAGTAGTAGTGTTTCAGATCATTTTAAATATAAGCACTCTGATTTGAAATATCTTGGGCTGTTTTGCATGCCATCATGTTTGGCAGGGCAGACTGGGCATTTAGAGGGGCATTGCCCCCCTAAATGCCCATGCCTAGATCCGCCCCTGGCAGAAGAAACCTCACATCTATACATAAATTATTTGCGCCTTTGGTTTGTTGTTGTTTGTGCTCGAAATGCACGTTTCTTTTTTGACTTAGCAGTCGGACTGCTTTTATGAATTTGAATCCTGATCTGTAACGGGGGGTTGGACGCCCGACAGAGACGACACGCATGTATTATGCATTCGATTTTTAACGCTAACACAGTTAGCCACGGCAGCTGCATACTGCGCCCACGTATTACGGTACAGAGGCTCTGCCCAGGGGCGGATGTAACATGTCACATTTGGCGGGGCAAGAGAACATGTTGGAGGGGCAAGAGAAAATGGTATGGGGGCGGCTTCATCGCCCGTGTCGCTTCGCGCCCAGTTACAGGAGTTTCATTAGGCAATTAAGCATCAATAATAACATCAGTTGTTGTTGAAGCTGCAAACAGACACGCAGCATGCATAAAGCTAAAGGTCTGACTCAGAGAGTTTTCTGTTTTCAATGATGAAATGCTGTTGGTTTAGTGGTGACACAGCTGTAGTTAGTTAGTATCAGTTGTGGTTTCAAATCATTTTAAATATAAGCACTTTCATTTGAAATATCTTGGGTTGTTTTGCATGGCATTGTGTTTGGGGGGGGGGGGGGGCAGACTGGGTATTTAGGGGGGCATTGCCCCCCCCCATGCCCATGCCTAGATCCGCCCCTGGCTCTGCCTATATACGTGTTACAGTACAGTACGGCGACGTACGTGGCATATCATTTGACTAGAAAAGCCTGTGGACACGTCAGAAAGAGGCTTTAGCGCGGATCTCCCTAATTCCCTGAAATTGCGATTTCTCCCACTCAAAATGTACCGTGCCTAATCACTCCGCCAGCCGCGCGGAGAGGAGAGAAAAATTCCAATTGTCTCTCCTCTCCCTCCCTGTCCTACAATCCTCATTCTGGATTCCGTAACATGTGTCAGGTAGGGGGAAAGCCTAATAAGGGCGCTGGGAATTACCCACGGCACACAGGGAGGGGGGGAGTGGGGGGAGGGGGGGGTAAACGCTGGGTGAAACGAGGAAGGACAAATCCACATGGATTTAGCCAAAGCTGGCGCTGAGCCGCTAATGGAGAATATAGACTATGGCAGCGGTCCCTAAACTGTGGGCCGGGGGCCCACTGGGGGCACCGCTAGGGCTGGGGGGACAGGGGCCCGCTAGAGACGAGGCCCGCTTAGGGTGGAGTGAGGATATTGCAAGTTATATGCCATCTATATGCCTATACATCTATATGCCAATATATCGCAATTCTTGATGCCATGATATCAATATAGAGTCCCAGGTTTGAGATCGATTTTTTTATATTCATGTAGGTCTACTCATTAATTTGTTCATGTCAGTTACGTTATCAGGCTGCATTGATGTGTGTGAACTTTTTGTTATTTATACTGTTCCAAATTGCTTTGCTTTTTAATTGCTTGCTAGTTGTTTGAACTTGTCATGGTCCATATTGTTTAGAGTTTTTTTTTTTTTTTTTAGAAATATTTTTTTTTCTTGCACCAAACACGCAGCATGCATAAAGCTAAAGGTCTGACTCAGAGAGTTTTCTGTTTTCAATGATGAAATGCTGTTGGTTTAGTGGTGCCACAGCTGTAGTTAGTTAGTAGCAGTAGTAGTGTTTCAAATCATTTTAAATATAAGCACTTTAATTTGAAATATCTTGGGTTGTTTTGCATGCCATCATGTTTGGTGAGGCAGACTGGGCAAGCGGGGGGACAGTGCCCTCCCATGCTCATGCCTAGATCCACCCCTGACCACTAAATTGGAACCTAAAGTATACTACTGCTAGGCCTATGTTAGTGCCATTGACATCGGCCAGGGAAACTAGGATTGATCATTAAGGTAAACATGCTGTGAACATGCCCGCGGCCCACCCATATGACAAATGAACTCATTGACTGCCAGAATTGATTCCGTGCCAAAGGTCCTTTCAGTGAGGGACCTTATTGAAGGAGGAACACAGTATGCTACGCCTTAGGTCTTGAACCGGAAGTTGATGATCCTCACTCGAGAGACTAATGCAATCAAAATCGCAATCAACAGGGAAAACAACAACGACAAAGCGTTTTAACAATCCAGTTATCGCTTTTAGTCAATCTTTCATAAATCAATACGAACTGGAAAAAATATATTATATAGGGCAAATGGTTTTCAACCGTTCTGATACCAGGGCGGACTATTTATTCAGCATTTGATCCATGGACCACCATTTGATGTTGAGTTTAGTCTCTCGCACACCGAAACTAAGGATTTTCAAGTTTTTGTCTACAATTTAGTTGGTCAAAATAACAATTCTACATTTTCTGTGTAGATTCTTGAAAAGAAAAGTCTTTCAGATGTTTAAATGAAATGTAACGCTCAAGATTTGGTTACCAACTGTCCATCATTTAGCTGGGGACCACCTGGAATCCTCTCATGGACCACTGGCGGTCCCCGGACCACTAGTTGAAGACCACTCAGACCATATTAGATTCACATTTTAGCAAGTCCCATGCAAGCAGCCCTATATATACAGCCCTGTATCAGACCAGATTGGACACAATCTAGATCCCCTGCCTCGACACGACGCAAGTTGGACTTTCTAACATCTCCTTTTCATCCCTCTGTCATGTCACTAACTAGCCGTCAGACGGCGGTCGGCTTGGAGGCTTAAATCACAGAGGAACGGACGAGGCAGAGAGAGGCTGACACGTCTCCACCCGCCACAATAGAAACCAATAAATCTGCTCTGATCAATACTTGCTCATGTCTCACTCCAGAAAGGTCCTGTCCTCCGCCCTCCCTCTCTCCATCCCTCTCTGCCTCATTCCATTTAGATCTCTCTCTCTCTCTCTCTCTCTCTCTCTCTCTCTCTCTCTCTCTCTCTCTCTCTCTCTCCTCTCTCTCTCTCTCTCTCTCTCTCTCTCTCTCTCTCACTCCATCTCATCTCTATCCATCCATCCTCTCCTGTCTTCTGTCGCATCTCTCTGACATCTTCTTTCTAGTTATTGTGTCGCTGCTCCCGTCCATCATCTTTCCCTACCCTCCTCCCTCTCCCACGATCCCACAAGATCTTCTATATAATGTCTCCAGACTCCAGAGGTGTTTTGAACCTGAAACTCGTCATCAAAGTATGTGTGAAAATCCAATAAGGAACATTTAACGATGGCTTTAGAAACAGTCCTTTCAGCCACCATCTCTTTCACTTGTGTATGTTGACAACATTTACTATGCATGCACGAATACAATGCTTCATATCCTATATTTTTGATGATGACACTAAGTTACCGTATATTATTTAGATCTGACACAAATCTCGATCAGATGGCTGGTCAAGATCCTTAGCACATTGGAAATACCACAATAATGTGTTAAAAGTCACATTTAATCCTCCGGCGTGTCGACTGACCTACCGCAACCTTCTGCACGGTGGGCGAAGCACTGTATTTGTGACGTTTTTGGGAGAAATTCGGCATAGGCTGCATTCTGCGTTGTCTATTACAGCTGTGGTTTTGACAGTGGCGATGTGCATTGTCCAGCAACACGTAATACTAAATCTGACCCCAAACACTAACCTAACCTATAGTTGACTTAACATATCTCGTATCAGTTTTAACCCGCCACAGAGTCAGTTCATCCCCAGAACAAGCAGATGCAGGTTCTATTAATCTCAATGGCAACAATGTCAGTGATTGTGCCGGTAACCAGTTTCAAGTCCGTGTTAGAGGAGTAAAGTCAGGTACAAGTGCCGCTTTGAGTAAAAGAAAAAAACAAATAGACATCAGAGTATATACAGTCCTGTACTTCATACCCTCTGCAGACCCCTCTTCATACTTCATACCCTCCCTCGGCCACCCTGATAACAGGTTTCCCAGGGTGCATTGTTGCACGCAGACAGGAAGCTCCGCATCGCTCTGCCATAAATAATTGAGGAGGCACCGCACGGCTCAGCCACACACACACATACACAGTCAGACACGCACACACACTCTCCCCACACACTCCAGTCTAAATGGATTATTGTGGGGAGAGATCAATGCTTGGCCGGTGAGGGGTTTTATTAGGACCTGCAGATGAAATGTACAAGGCCGCCCTGCTTTATCTATAACACCAGCCCTGGGCCACAACGCGGGGACAATATAAGAGGTGACACCTGGAACCGAAACTGCTTGTTGGTGAGTGATGCTGCGTGGAATTAGAAACCAACCTCTGGTTGTGGGGGGGGGGGGGGGCAGAATCTTTCGCAGAACCAAAGTTGTTTAACACGTCGACCGCTGTGGACGTTCCGCCCCGCGGTGGCCAGCGAGTTTTCCGGTGATTACAGAGAAGCCGTGTGAACAGTATAGAGGCTGCTTCTACGGGAACGAAATGTTTGCCTCTACATACCACATTTTCCCTTACAAAAAAATAGACAGACAATACAGTAAAACAATACATAACCAAAACAAAGCAATCCGAACAGGAAGAAAAACAAAACAGACAAGAATAAAATACATGAAATAGGCGGTATTATACTGTATATTAATTACGTTTTTTGGTCAAAACAAGCTATATTATATACTCAATGTCCCTTGAATTTAAAGAACAATACTATATAGTTTAAAGTTATTTCAACTCACTACACGTCTGCTAATTTTTAATGCCATGTTGCTATTTTGGCTGATAGATTGGGCCTATATGGCTGCTGTTGCGGGTTCAAGTGGTTACCATAATGTACAAAAACTATACATATTTTATATACAGTGAGAGATTGGATCATTTGTGGGGGTCCCTCACTTCTCTTAGCAATGAGGGACCCCTTGTTTGAATTACATTTAGTCACCCAGCCCCAGGCAACACTGACTTTACTGTATAGTGAACAAGAAAAGGCAGCCTGTCCTCATGTCATGTCACCATGCATTGGCTTCACACACACACACACACACACACACACACACACACACACACACGCACACGCACACGCACACGCACACACACAGCGTGGCAGCAGGAGAGAGACATCTTGACTCCAACTGGGCTTTCGTGGCAAGAAAATGAGAAACGCAGGAGGTGAAATGTTACCATGACCTTCAAGAGTTACGACCCTGGGGGAAAGAAAGGGCGTGCGTGCGTGTGTGTGCATGCGTGCACGTGTGCGTGTGTGTGTGTGTAAATGGAGGGGTTGGGGGAATTTCATGGCACTATAGCCAACAACCTTTCTCTGAGGTGCGTGAGCACGCACACACACACATGCGCTGAACACACACACACACACACACACACACACACACACACACACACACACACACACACACACACACACACACCTCCCCCGGGGCAGGGCTGTGTGCTGCTTTAATGATGAGGAGAGAGATACCCTCCTTAATTGTGGGTGGTCTTCTCTGAGACGGAGAGCCGGACCCCCCGCCAGGCGACACTCATTTTGGTTAATTGGATGATTGTCCCGTTGATTGAGGAGGTGGATCGCTGCTTGTCAAAATGTTTTCACGTCAAGGACGCCCGCCAGCGATACCCCCACACCCCCCCACCCCCCCCAACCCTCACGCCAACCCGCGTTTCTATAGTCATTTATATTGTAGTCCTGCTGCTACTTTTTTTGCTCTGTTTGGATTTGATGCATGGGCGGATCTAGACAGGGGCCCCCAAACACAATAGAATGCAAAACAACCAAAAATATTTCAAATTAAAGTGCTTATCTTTAAAATGATTTGAAACACTACTACTGCTACTAACTAACTACACCTGTGTCACCACTAAACCCAACAGCATTTCATCATTGAAAACAGCAAACTCTTTGAGTCAGACCTTTAGCTTTTATTTATGCATGCTGCGTGTCTGTTGCAACTTCAACAACAACTAGTTATTATTGATGCTTTACTTGACTAATAAAAGTCCTGTAACCGAAAATGGTTACAGGACAACGTGTCAACGTGTCGCAAAGCGACACGGGCGATGAAGCCGCACCCATACCATTTTCTCCTGCCCCCCCAATTGGGAAAACTTACATCTGCCCCTGATTTGATGTGCAATCTGCAGCTCTGGCCGTTGTGTAGGCTACATCAGCTGTTTTCGCAATGCATATCAGAACCTAGTTTACTTTGTCATTCACTAAAACTGGCAGCCACCCCTGTTTTCATGAAGTTGGTAACTCTCACTGTTTTCATAAAGTTGGCAAAACTGCTTTGGCGATGCTTTTTTCCATTGATACTGATAAATGTAGATAACTGCCCCAAAATGTCAGTTGCCAGAGTGGCCATAATTAAGCTACTTTGGCGCTTTGATCTTTGCATAGACCTGGTTGCTTGTTTCTCTCCTGAAATGTGGCAATGCAAGTTGTTTGCTATTCTTAGTTAGAATTCTATCGAGAATTGGGACAACCGGAAGTTACAGACCGCATTGGAGTGTATGTGGGCTTGTGCGACTACATCAACCAGGCATGACTACAAGGTTACCAGGCTGTTTTTCTTAAGAAAGAAACATATACAGTAATGAGCTTCCAGAGCCATGTGTTTAACTGCCTCACAGGGAGGGGCAAAAATGAGCCAACGTCTAATTATTATTACTCAAGCTGCAGTATTAGGAACCAGGCGACATGATGTCACCAGCAGCGCGGTTGGATATTATTTTTTGCTGTATAATTATTGCTGCACTAAAAATAAACCACCACCGTCATGCCACGTCGGGTAGAAACCTCACAACTCCATGATGTCATCTTCTGTGTTTCTTTGTAAGTCAATGTTCCTGATAACAGTAGGCAGGCAGGCATAGCAGGGGCGGATGTAACATTTTCCAATTGGGGGGGCAGGTGAAAATGGTGGCTTCAAGCCGCCTATACCATTTTCAGTTACAGGATCATATTAAGCAATAAAGCATCAATAACAAAATCAACAAATTAACAAAAAATTGTTCAAATAGCAACAGGCACGCAGCATGCATAAAGTGTTTTCTGCTTTCCTGCTTTCAATGATGAAATGCTGTTGGTTTGACAATTGTAGTTAGTATGGTGTTTTAAATCATTTTAACTATAAGCACTTTAATTCGAAACATCTTTGAAATTTGGGTTGTTTGCATGCCCTCATGTTTGGATTGGTGGTCAGTCAGGGTATTTAGGGGGGCATTGCCCCCCATGCCCATGTCTAGATCCGCCGCCCCTGGGGCAAAGTGAGCTTTATGGGCCGACAAGTCTCAGTCTCACACCATCCTAAAACGGGATTCGACATGCCAGATTTCCAGTGGTGTGAAGTAAACAAGTAAATTTACTCAAGTACTGTACTTACGTATACTGTACATTACTGGATGATTTTCAGTTTTACAGTATGCTACTCCACTTCAGTTACTTTGGTAGATTTGGATGATAAATGATACTAAATGCACATTAAACTTTGGCTACATGAAGCTACATAGCCGAGCTATGTAACATGTTGCAATGCAATTCGTTGTGAATTTGTACATTTTAGACAAAGGAAATTCGACATAATGAGTACTTTCTACTTTTTTGTAGCCTAGCACTGTATGATACACTTCATTCATTTTATGATACACTTATGATACACTTCATTCATTTTATGATACACTTATGATACACTTCATTCACTTGTACCTCTTAGTCAAGTAGAATGAATTGTATTTGCTGCATTTATACTTTGGCTTTGCCTACATTGCTGTATTTATACTTTTTTGTTATAGGGCCACTTTTTAACCTATCTTCATATACTTGCTCCTCACTAATGTACGTGATAAAATACCTCCATTTTTATTTTTGTTTCCCCCTACTCAGTCTGTGTCTCACAGGAGGATTGTGGGCAGTACAGTCGCTGGTATTGACAATGGGCTCCTTCATTTGTGTCAATCGAATAACCCCTAAAAGTCCTGCAATTGCTTAACCCTTTGTTGGCATTTAATTAGCTTTGTTGTTTATATTTTTTTAAGTAATCCCGTGCTGTAAATCCTGCTGAAATACAGGTGATATCACATGCCTATACTGTTCGTCACAGGTGACACTATACACTTTATTAAGAAGAAGTAGAACGGATTAGTGGTATTTTATCATGAACAGTGAAGACTAATAATACAAAGATTGGTTGAAAAGTCGTGAAGCGGTAGCTTGGCTCAGCCAGGGGTGGACTGGGAGCTCAAAACGTACGGGCAATTTTGTCTCAGAGCGGCCCTCTGAAGACCCTTATAATGTTAGTTAGTTAGTTTTAGTTAACTATAAAAACCCTGCAATAGGCAGTTTCATTTGAAGAGGACAGAGGGCCGCCAGCACTGATTCGTGGGCCGGTTTTGTGCAGATTTTTTTTTTTTTTTAATTAAAACACAACATTAACGGCCCCCGGGGGGGTCGGCCCACCGGGAAAATGCCCTGTATGCCAGACTGTCAGTCCACCCCTGGGCTCAGCCCAGAATCAGCACCTTAAAAAAATACTAGCTTATTGTTTCCCCTGTGATTCAAGGACTGGCTTCCCTGCCTTTGGGGCCGTTTGTGCAGGTTGAAATTCCAATCTCGGCACCTGATTGGCCAACAGCCCTGTCATTCACTTTGTTCCCAAAGCCGTCTGCTTTCCAAATATTCTTAGGGGTTCAAATGAACCAATCACAGTTTAAACTGCCACTTTAACCACGCCAATCCCATAAACTGCTGTGGTGGAGAGGGAGTTCAGTCTGAATAAGGAAGTGAAACGAAGTGGAACGAAATGACAATTCAGACTGAGGTCATGCTAGTGAAGTGGTCATTTTAAGTTAAAAAACATTTAGAAGCCTGTACTGCTATTTTCCACCTAGTGCAGTGGTTATCCACACCTATCAATCTGTGCCATCTAACCATACGAACCTCCACTAACATGCGTTTAATGACAACGAAGCACAGCTCAGCTCATACAGCGAACACGCATGCATGCAGACCCTGTGTGGTTATTACAGGCTGTACTGTATGTCTTTTTAGTCGCTGTACTGTATCTAGTTATGAATCTATTTTTAAAACATGCCCACAGCCAAGGCCAGAGAGAAAACATTTCCATATGTGAACAAATTAAACGTGTTATTCTACTGCCAGCTACAATTTGCATCGCAGGCGGCGCCCAACCAAACCCCACAACACGTGTGTGCATGTGCATATGCATGCATGTAAATATGCTCAACACTGTAGTGTTCTAAAAAAGTACAATTCCCCCAGCGATGTAGTTGAATGGACGTGGATGAAAAGTGTGGAAATACTATATTCGACGTTGTACTTAAAGGAACGACTTTGCACATCGTCAACCTTTCCTTGTATAATTGGCCCGCATGCACTCCTCACCAAGACTCATTATAAAACGCCACCATTTTATTTCACATGCATGGGCAACTGGAGGCCGGGGGGAACCACATGCGACCCCCATCACGGTGGCTCGGAGGTAGAGTGGCCCGGATGGTAACCACGAGGTTGCCGGTTCGGTACCTGGGCGGGCAACCCCAGAGTTAGTGTCCTAAGGCTGGTTTTACACTGGCAGCCAAATCTAGCCTGAATCAGAACTGTGTCACCTCAATATAGAACTGTTGAACAGGTCACATGACTCAGGGTCAATGTGTCTAAGATCTGATTCAGGCTGGTATCCGCTGGTAGTGTGAATCATGCCCAAGTGTCCTGGAGCAAGACACTGAACCCCTAAATGCTCCTGAGTGCAGGTTGCTACCATGCATGGTTTCTGCTGCCATCTGTCTATGGACAAAGGCTGTAAGGAGTACTGGTATACTCTATAGTATTTATTTATTTATTTATTTTTTCTTTTTGCTACAATTCAAAAACATGCCAGCCTCTACGTAAACTATTACACTGTTCTTTTATGCCCAATGTCCATGAGCTCATGAAGTTAACATTGAATTTCACTTTGGCTACAAGGTAATGTGAAATCTGGCCCCTCTGGAGTGATTATGGAAATTCAGCGCCCCCCCCCCGCATCTCCATCTCTCTGCCTTGTGTACTTACAAATCTTCTCTTGTGGGTGTCCAGCTTTGGCGGTGGATGGGAGCGGTCCACAGCCAGATACACACGTCAAAATGTGTAGTCCTTGACTTGAAATAACTTTGAGAAGCGGCCCTTATATACATGCCATAACAAGGCATCTTTAAGTACGGCATGAAGGGCAGTGCAGCTCTATGCTAATGGTCTGTGTTGGGAGACGGAAGTCCTTATTGGCTGGCGATCAGCTGCGTAGTGCTGGAGGTTATATAGCACTATACACACTCACACACACACACACACACGCACACGCACACGCACACGCACACGCACACGCACACACACACACACACACACACACACACACACACTGACGCACTGGGAAATGTACATGGACAGGGCTGGGACCAATTTCCTCCTGCATTATGCCTCCTTTCACTGCGTGTGTGTGTGTGTGTGTGTGTGTGTGTGTGTGTCTCTTCTCTCTACTGTGTCTCTTCTATCTCTCTGTGTCAGGGGCGGATCTAGGCATGGGTATGGGGGGCAATGCCCACCTAAATGCCCTGACTGCACCACCAACACGATAGGGTTGCCACCAGACATGATGGCATGCAAAACAACCCAAGATATTTCAAATTGCTTGTATTTAAAATGATTTGAAACACTACAACTGCTACTAACTAACTACAGCTGTGGCACCACTAAACCAACAGCATTTCATCATTGAAAACAGAAAACTCTCTGAGTCGGACCTTTAGCTTTATGCATGCTGCGTGTCTGTTGCAACTTCAACAACAACTGATGTTATTATTGCATTGCTTAATAAAAGTCCTGTAACCAATGGTATGGTATACCGCACCATGGTATGGGTGCGGCTTCATTACCCGTGGCGCGAAGCCGCACCCATACCATTTTCTCCTGCCCCCCTAATTGAGAAATGTTACATCCGCCCCTGCTCTCTGTCCAGATAGGACGGATTTGCACTTTGTGCTCTTGGATGAGTCGTCATTGTGAGCTTATAAGCACTTGTAGATCAGACTGTTTTCGTTGAGGCTAATCGGTGTACGCATTATTCTCTCTCTCTCTCTCTCTCTCTCTCTCTCTCTCTCTCTCTCTCTCTCTCTCTCTCTCTCTCTCCGTTTTACTCCCCTGTCTTTGCATAATGGCCGATAATGAAGAGGGCATCTTTGAGAGGCTGCTGCGTGCGCGCTCTCTGTCGGCTACACACGCACATACACACACACACACGTCCGTGCACGCACATTGCCGGGGGGCTGACTGCCCTTCAGAATATCAGGCCCGACATTAATCTTTAAATGACTGTTGCTTCTCCTCAAGACTTTCAATCCATTAGCGAAACCGCGTCTTAAGATGAGGAGATTGACCGCGAGCAAGAGAGGGAGGGAGGGAGGTTGTGTGTTGGGGGTGTCACACACACACACACACACACACACACACACACACACACACACACACACACACACACACACACACGGAGGAAGGGATGATGTCAGTGATAATGGACGATGAGACAAGGGGGAGAGAGAGAGAGCCTGTTTTAAATTCCGTCCATGGCAGCTACTGTACTCTTGTTATGGACAATGGCTTCAGGTTACCTCCCTCCCTCTCTCTCCCTCTCTCTTTCTCTCTCCCTCTCTCTCTCTCTCTCTCTCTCTCTCTCTCTCTCTCTCTCTCTCTCTGTCTCTCTGTCTCTCTGTCTCTCACACACTCACACACACACGCACGCACGCACGCACGCACACACACACACACACACACACACACACACACACACACACACACACACACACACACACACACACACACACACACACACACACACACACACACACACACACACCCGTCTCCCTCCTCCTGTGCACTGAAGGTCAGAAGGAAAGACCTGGCGTTGGAGCCATGCCGCCCCCACCCCTCCACACACACACACACACACACACACACACACACACACACACACACACACACACATGAGCGTGCACCAGAGCGGTGAGCAATAGTGAGTGTGACATCATTACCCTTGTTGTGACAGCCTTCATTTGGACTGCGGGTGGAGCCATGCATCAGCCTGACCGATGGAGCAACGGTGGCCTGTAGCCAGCCTCGCTCCACCCCTCTCTCTCTCACACGCACACATGCACACGCACGCACACACACACAGTGGAACGACTTCTCAGATTTTTCTTTTTTTTTGCATATTGCTGTTATCACACAGAAAGCTCTTACCTATTTCAAAGTGTACCTATACCTACCTAAATGATCAAGCTACATTGTCACATGAAAGCCTTAAAGTTGGGTTTTGTTGGTCATTAAACTTCTAGATCTGCTACTTTTGCAGTTTTGTAATTTCATCTGAATCCTGAATCCTGATCCTGTACTCGTGTATTGTTCCTAGTAGAGGTAAAGGACAGGACATCGGCTTGTGACTGCAACTTGTTCCTTTTGGCTGGTGACTCAGCACTCAAATTAAAGTGCTTATATTTAAAACGATTTAAAACACTACTACTGCTACTAGCTTTATGCATGCTGCGTGTCTGTTGCAACTTCAACAACAACTGATATTATTTTGATGCTTTACTTGACTAATCAAAGTCCTGTAACCGAAAATGGTATGGGTGCGACTTCATCGCCAGTGGCGCGAAGCGACGATGAAGCCGTCCCCATACCATTTTCTCTTGCCCCTCCAACATGTTCTCTCCCCCCCCCCAAATGGGACATGTTACATCTGCCCCTGTCAGCACTGCTGGTCTCAGACTAGAACAGACTGCAGGTCGGAAAGGTTGTCAGCTCTGAACTCGGTAGAATCTGCACCTGGCTCACTAATAATAACACACTGACGCAAAAACTGAATCTGTTCTCTCTGGATTCAATTTGGAGTTCAATCAAAATCCTAAACAGTTTTGGACATAGCCTATGAGGTTTCCACGACTCGACAAGTATAGCACACAATTTATAAAACGCTTACAGTTATGCATGCTTTTTGTTCAGCAGAGCTAAGTGTTCATTACGTTCAAGTGTCATAAGAGGAAAGATACGCAGAGTACAGCTTTAAGTAGAGTGCTTTGGGTGAGAGAGAGTTAGAGAGAGAGAGAGAGAGAGAGAGAGAGAGAGAGAGAGAGAGAGAGAGAGAGAGAGAGAGAGAGAGAGAGAGGGAGAGAGAGAGAGAGACAGTGAATGAGGCTCCAACCCGTCAGTCTTATTTTACTGTATAGTTGATCCTCCGACACGGCTCCTTATGAAGGAAACACATAATTTGACACATGAATTATTTATGTTTGTTGATGTAGCCTACATTATGTGGATCAGTGTGTGTGTGTGTGTGTGTGCGAGAGAGGGAGAGGGAGAGGGAGGGGAGAGGGGGAGAGGGAGAGAGACGTTCTGTATTTACCTGCTGTTTTCCTGGGTATTGATGGATCAGTGTTTTGACTGTAATGCAATGCACGGTGTATTTATTTCCGTCCCTGACTTCATTTACCATGAAAATGTAATACAGTATACTGAACATATCGGCCAGAACCCTCTTATGTAAGTGTTTTTGTGCCCTGCAAAAAAAATAGTACATCATCGCACAAAGCATCAAAAGTGTCAGATCCACATTCTCATAATGACGCTAGGCATTCTCATAATGTAAGATAAGAAATTTAAATCGCAAATTAAATGGATTCCTAAAGTTGTTTTTAATACTTGATATCAAATTGTATGTGTCCCACAAGCTTATTTCTAATGGTTTGAGCCTCAATCACCACTGATATAGCCAGTCCTTGTCATTTATTTCTGGACATTTTAGATGCAGTACCACAATGTCCTGAGGCGGTGGGGGGCGCTGATATTTAATATAGAGTCATTATAATACTGTTGCTAGATAAAACCAGGCTTGTTGAAATTCCATGTCAACTTAGAAAATCAACAATGGTGAACAATGTAAACAAAGTGGAAGTGCAAATTTGGAATTGAAAACTGAAGGAGAGAAGGAATTATACAAAGCAGGGTGCATTGATGACATCATTATGAGACCAAAATCAAACAAGCTGTTCCTGAGAGCAATTTACATTAAAGCTAAAGATATGATATGAAAGGCTGATTGTTCAAACTAGATACTTTGTGGGGATAGAAAACACACAACACACACACACACACACACACACACACACACACACACACACACACACACACACACACACACACACACACATACATGGCAGCACCAAAAACACACAAAAAAGAAAGTTGAATTTCATGTTTTCCCCCCTTTAAAGCCTGAAACCTTAACAGTTTTGGACATGAGGTTTCCCCCTGAGATCCTCAGCTTACAAGCTTTCCGCTTGCTTCCAGAAGCAGCGTTTGCGGGCGGGAGACTGTTATTCATAAATATCAGAGCGCACAATGCTTGGATTGACCAACCAGAAAATAGAGTATTCCACAACGATAATAGCAGGGGGGAGAAAAAAAAGAATAACCCTCCCAAAACATAAACGCGTAGTCAACAGCTTAAGGTAATGCTGTTTGTTCTTTTGTGTGGAGCGTACTACGGCTACTGTACCCTGACTGAAGCACCGCCGAGCTCCACTTTGAAAGGCTCATTCCATTGTGTTGGATTCACTTTAAGTGGTGCCTTTAAAAGCCTTGCTTTGTACGCTGTTGTATGAAGGAGTGTAAGCATTCTAAAACGAGTACTAGTCAACAGGGTATCCTTTCAGCCGAAGGGAGATTAGCCCTATTGACGGACAAAACAGAAATGACAGCTTTTGTTAACCAATTCTGTACAGGTGTTTTTTTTTTATGTTTTATTGAAAAATAGCAGGTGTGCGCGCTATGAGGCGGGTAAAATATAGGCGTGTAGAATATATAGTGTCAGGTGTGTAGAATGTATAGTGTCAGGTCGAAACCGGTTAAAAGTACCGTATTTTCCGGACTATAAGGTGCACCTAAAAGCCTTTAATTTTCTCAAAAATCCACACTGCGCCTTATAATCCAGTGTGCCTTATAAAATATATGGATTGTTTGAATGCAGGTGCTTCTATTCTGTGTTAACTGTAGTAGCTTCTATTCTCTGCGCCTTATAATCCAGTGCGCCTTATATATGAAAACAGTTTTAAAAGGTGCGCCTTATAATCCGGTGCGCCTTATAGTGCGAAAAATACGGTATATTTTATTCCATCTTACAGCACAGCTTTAGGCTGTGATCTAAGGTGGAATAAAATATATATGTTTAACCGCACTGAGTACTGTTGCTTTAGGCTGTGATGATTTGGGCTTTGAAGAATTGATTGAATGAATACTTCATTGAATGTGTGCAAAACGTACGGTTATGCAATCTTGCTAAAAGTATAACACACAAAGATTGTTTCCATAGCGGTCATATATGCGTATATTCGATTCATTGTGATGTATAAAGGCGTACGCTACTATGCAAGAGGATAAGAACAGTAACAGTATCGTTGCATTTACAGCAGTGGTTTTCTACCAGTGGTCCCTGAGAGGATTCCAGGTGGTCCCCAACTCCCCATGCAGCTAAATGATGGACAGTTGGTAACCAAATGGACCCTTATACATCTCTTGAGAGTTTTAAAATGAAACCAAATGGACCCGACGGGGTCCATTTGGTTTCATTTATAATATTTAAACATCTGAGTGACTTCAATTACAAGAATTTACACATTTAGAAAATGTAGAATAATTGTTATTTTGACCAATGTTTTGCCAACGTTTATCTCTCCAAATTGTGGACACAAACGTGAAAATCCTTGCTGCTTTTGGGTCCGAGAGATTAAACTAAGCATCAAATGGTGGTCCGTGGCTAAAATGCTGAATAAATAGTCGGCCCTGGTATGAAAAAGGTTGAAAACCACTGATTTAGAGGAAAACTTTTTTTTTTTTTTTGTGTGTGTGATTGTTGATTGTTGATTGTTGTTGATTGTTGTGTCCCACCGACTAAGTCTACACACCTGCCCCTCGTTAGTCCACCCCTAGCCTGGTCTAGCCCTCAATGATTTTGGCGTTGGGGGGCGGGGGTGTCGTGGGATCCACACGGCGGAAGTGCTGCGCTCTGATTTGATCTCACTAACGTGTCGTCATCCCCGGCCCCTCCCGCGCCCATCCACTGCTGTTCTACGTCACATTATTTAGAGCGACGCCCACCCCGGAAGGTTCACTCCCACTTGAAGGCCACTTTCCAACGTGCGTTAGTCCAGGCTTTCCGTTTTCGCGCAAGGCGAACGAAAATGAAAGCCTGGATGTCGAGGCTAGTCCACCCCTATATATATAATCACCCCCTCCGCCTGCCATTCCACCACAGTCAGTATTGTTTGTTAGACTGCACAAGACATAAGCCACTCCACACGGTTATGTCCCTTATTAGATTTTATCCTTGTTTCAGGTTAACCCAATCTTCGCCTTTGACTTAGAGTCTGCCCATTCCTCTGTACCTTTGCCTGGATACAATAAACATCCTTTAAACCTGCGCATGCATCCAGGAATGTCATTACAACTAATATTTTACTATGCATGTTGGTGGCATATACCGTACTAGTGGAATGAATTCATCCCCAATCTGCGTGGGAATGAGTTCGACAACTTATATACATGCATGGACAGCCCCCTGCAGGGTCCCCTCGGGTGTCTTTGAAAATACCAATATGTCATTGTTAGAAGCCAGAATTGACGGGTGTGATGATTCGTGTCCAAAATCCCCTGTAGGCTGTAGCCTGTAACATGCTGCAAATGATGTTAAGGCGCCTCGGATATACATTTCACCCTACCACTTATTACTTAAATAAATCATTCCTCCACCGACTAAAACAAACATGCTGTTATATGATTGTGAGATAATGTGTGTGTGCTCAGGTGGTTCCGCTGAGGGAGTGTGGTTCATCTCCATGGAGACCTGGTAAATGCTGCATTTATATAGCGCATTTGTCCAAGGCGCTTTACATAGATTGAGGATCCATTCACCCATTCACACACTAATAGCGGCAGAACCCATGCATGGTACTGACGAGAATATCGGGAGCAATTAGGGATTAAGTGCCTTGCTCAGGGACACATTGACACCTGGGCTCACTATGGGTGAGCCCAGGTTTTAACCGGCAACCGTATGCGTTTGCCATCCGAAGACTATATGAGCCACTCTTCTCCTGTCAACATTTTTATAAAAAAACAATAAGACGTGTGACTATATAGCATAGCATAACATATAAGCCTATACGTAATTTTTTCATCTACTGAAAAGCAACCACTTTGGACATGCAAAGGTTCCACCCGACAGCGATTGTGAAAATGGACACTATATATCCCCCATATGATTGCTACTTATATCTAACAGGCAAGATATTTTCAATATTTATTTTAGTGAGGCAAATTCATTTGCTTCCTACCAGTAAAGCGTTAGTGGTAGGATAATCCAGAAGCCAGGTGTAAGACGCTGCACATTCTCCATATTTGGTGGTCAGGCACGCACAGGCACACAGATTTCTGGCTGGCTTACATAGTAATCTCAGTGTGGGTGCAGCTGGGTTTAGAGTTTTCCTTTGGTCTTCCTTTTGTCAAAGTATAGCCTTTCTGAGCCATCCTCATTCAGTACCATGAACAACTTATAGTATCTCATGTCAATATCATGTGGAAGTTAATTGCCTCACATTGACATCCATGCATCAATGTCAATGTTTTTCCACTTGTTTTGGCGTCTTTTCGACACACACTGCCACAATTCATTGCATTCTTTGAGCCTGGAAGTGGCTATGAGCTTCAAACTTAGGAGATGAGCACATATGACAAGTGCAACACGTTCTCAGCTCAGAAGATCAAGTCAAATTAACTCACAAATTAGCACCCTGCTACTAACGTTCATATGACAGTGTCACATACTACGAAGCATCAAAAGTTCCAGAGCCGTCTGCGCAAGCTCCAAATGACACGCTTTGAGCGTTTGACATCTGCAACTTTTGCTATTTCCCGAATTTGAGCCTTGAAAAGTGAGGCTTTTTTGGACATAATGAGGTCTCCGCCCGACAGAGAGATGTGTCAGTCGCTCGTGCTTGGCATTCCCCTCTCTGAGCAGACGTACTGTGCTCTATAATGCAGCCAACAGGAAGGATAACACCCGATCGTTGTCAGAGAGAGACGTGTCTTCGTTTTCTTTTTTTCCCTTCTTCTTTTCCCGCAGCGAACGTCGGTCAGTCGGCCCCACTCCGCTCAGCCTCTGCCAGAGTGAGTTTTATTGACTTGCTATCTCTCTCCGTCTGTGAGAAGAATGTGCTTTCTTTGGCCCTACCCCGGAGAGCACCCCCTCATGAATAGCTAACCCAGATATGCCAGAGTAATGCACCGCACGCCGCCGCTTACACACACGCCCCGTCGTCATGTCCCCTTGTTCTTCAAGTCTTAAAACGTCCTCCTGTCGTGTCAGATACGATAATTCCACTATCGTTGTGTCTCGCCCCTCGATTATGTGGCTACGCCTTCTTTTTGCACATGCAACTACTCCACTTGGAGAGGGCATCTGTCCACAGCACTATGCAGGTCAGTTCACAACTCAAACAGTAAGCAAACCATGGGTTCGCTTGTCGGTCAGAGTAACTATTTCTACATTTAGCAGGCTCAGAGCCTCAGGTATATAGGAAGAGGCATTGTTGGACATGTCCATCGAACAAGCCTCCATCTATTTCTGTTCTCTTGGAGTGTGTGTATATAAAAAACACACGTCTGATATGCGGATTGTGGAAGGCTGCATTTGCATGTGGTGTAGCCTCAGACATACAGCAGCTCTCGACTTTTGTCGAATAAATCCACCCCTTCTGCCCTTGCTTGTAGGCTGTATTTATTTATTGTTCAAGACATACCGATCACCCAGGGCTGAAGATCCTTTATTGATTGTATGATCCACAATCCAATCATCTAAGGTGGGCACGCCTTCCTTTGTTACTCTACTAGTAGTTGTTCTGCCCTCTGTCTTACTGCCCGGGTACTGTATTACACAGTACCTGGGCACATCCCCTTAAGCCATGGGTGTCAAACTCTGCCGTGTAATTTCATTTGGCCCTTGAGACATTATCAAATTAAAGGGGAAGACCACCCATTTTCAACATTTTAATATGTCATTAATATACCTTAGAGATGTTGTGTGGACATGATAAAAAAGAAGTTCCCCCAATTCTGTATTTCCTAAAAATACAGGTCTGAAAAAATCATTAACATGGTGAAATACATCTGATGACATCACCGAGATGTATTTCACCATGTTTTTCTTTCAGACCCATTTTTCCTGAGAGGGTACAAATTTGGGTACACATTTGAACCCTCTCAGGAAAATTTTGAAACTGGGTGGAATTCCCTATTAAAAGGTTAGTTCGTTCAAACTTGGCCCGTGGCTTTGTTCAGTTTTAAATTGTGGCCCATTCTGTATCTGAGTTTGACACCCCTCCCTTAAGCCTAAAGCCCACACCTGAGAGGTGGGACTTCCGTCCAAATGGACCCGCAAGGGTCCATTTGGTTTCATTTTTACGCTCTCAAAGAGTTACATCTGGTTAACCAACTCTCCATATTTAACTGGAACTCTCTCAAGGACCACTGGTGGTCCCCGGGCCGGTCAGAGTCAGCCAAAGGGCCGCATTTGGCCCCCGGGCCACATAATGCCCAGGTATGATCTACGCCGGGCATCGACCCGCTAAGACGAGGGACTACCCACTGTACTGTATTGTTGTGGTTCTCAAAGTGCAGGTCCATGGGACCCTCAGGCGTTATCCCCTTGGATATCCATTTGTCCTCTCTCAGAGATATGGAGCGAGAGAGAGACGGAGAGAGAGACAGAGAGAGAGAGAGAGAGAGAGAGAGAGAGAGACCTCAGATTGACCTGCTGTCAGATAATTCCAAGAGTCTGAGACTTCTTGTTGTGCCTCATGATTAATAATTCACAGTGCATTAGATCCTCTGCTGCAGGCTGGACATGATGGAGAGAGAGAGAGAGAGAGAGAGAGAGAGAGAGAGAGGGAGAGGGAGAGAGAGGCTGTAGATAATGAAGACGATGAAGGACAGAGACGTGAAGACAGACGTGAAGAGGCAGAGGAGTGTGTTTAGTTTTTTTTTTAACGCTGGGGGAGGGAATATGGATGAGCGTTTTGCGGCGTTTGCGTGCGTGCGTGCTTGCCCGCGCGTGTGTAATGAGGCTTAGTGATACGAGAGAGAGAGGGAGCAGTGAGCTGCGAAAACGCTTGCATGCAAATAAAGGGGGAGAAATAAACAAGCGCGTACTTGTTCTCTCTCTCTCTCTCTCTCTCTCTCTCTCTCTCTCTCTCTCTCTCTCTCTCTCTCTCTCTCTCTCTCTCTCCACTCTAGTCAGACTGATGCTGCACATTTGAGAAAGAAAAAGTATATATATATATATATTTCATGTTTTCTTGGGCTCGTTCTCGCAGTCCGTTAATGAGGGGAGGAACTAATTGGCAGGCTTTCGGTTTTCGGTGCAGTTTTAGCTGGAATCCAAACGGTCACTCACCAATGTGGCGTTCCTTTAATGTGTTTGTGTCAGCAATGTTCTACTCACACAATTTGGCATGTGTGACTAATTAGGGTAATATCCAACCAGCAAACAAATTGTGACACCTTTGTTTGGAGAAGCACATAGACTCGACATCCATAATGTTGTGTATATATCCAGACAGTCTATGCCAGGGGTTTTCAACAGGTGGTCCGGGGACCACCAGTGGTCCCTGAGAGGATTTCCAGGTGGTCCCCAGGCTAAATGATGGAAAGTTGGTAACCAAGTGTAACTCTTTGAGAGCTCTAAAGGGTTAAAATATTCACCATCTGTATTAGCCCAAGTCTACACAACAACTACAGAATGTAGAAGATGATGGTCATTTTAGAGGGCGGCTGTGGCTCAGGAGGTAGAGCAGGTCAGCCAATGATCCAGTGGTCGGCGGTTCGATTCCCGGCTCCTCCTGTCTACATGTAGAAGTGTCGTTGGGCAAGACACTGAGCCCCACCTTGCCTCCAGTGGTTGCCACCATTGGTGTGTGAATGTGGGAGTGGGTAACCGCTCTACTTCCCAATGTATGAATGAATGGACCATTGTAAGCGCTTTGAGTATACACGTAGTGCATGCAAAAGCGCTATAAAAATGCAATCCATTATTATTATTATTATGATGGTCATTTTGATCTCTATGTTTGACTGTTTTCCAAAATCCAGCCTGGTATTGTGGACAAAAACCAAAAAGAAAAAATAGTTTTGGGGTCTGTGGGGCTAAAATGTCATCAAATGGTGGTCTGTCGCTGAAATTCTGAATAAATAGTGGGCCCTGGTATGAAAAGGGTTGAAAACCCCTGGTCTATGCCATAGACTGAATGGCTTATTATATATATGCAATGTCATGGATGTCAAGGGAAATGCTTTTGCTTGTGCGTGATCTGTATGTTTGACTGTTTTGTTTTCTCTGAAATCCAGCCTGGAATTGTGGACAAAAGCAAAAGAAATATTTAGTTTTAAGGAGCTGTGAAGCTAAAATGTCATCAAATGGTTGTCTGTGGCTGAAATTCTGAATAAATAGTGGGCCTTGGTATGAAAAGGGAAACCCTTGGTCTATGCCATAGACTGAATGGCTTATATGCAACGTCATAGATGTCAAGGGAAATGCTTGTGCGTGGCAAATTACCTCTCCAAGGGTCATTGAGAAGTGTAATTTTATATTTTAAAGAATATATTCTTCATCTCTCTCCTTTTCCAGCTCAACTCTGACGTCACACTGGGTCACTTAGAGAGATTAGAGGGTCATTGTTGATAAAGGACCCTTACAGGGCTGCCAGGAAATGGCACAAAAGAAACAGCAGGTGTTTTTTAAGTGTCCTGAGCCTTTATTGGAAAATGTGCCCGTTTATATGACTCACTCCGCTGCAATGGATTCAGAAATGGATGCGTAATTAGTATTACACTACTTAAACCTGTTCAACGTCACTCAGCGTTTTGCCGTCTCAAGCATCTCAAGAATTCTGATTCAGGTCCTTCTTTCATGCCAAACAATGAAGTCAGCTCAATTCATGTGGCAGGAAAATATATAAAGTGAATAATCTTTGGGTCATGTGGGTCATGTGCTCTGCCTGTGCGGTATATAGACGCTATATAAACACATTTTCCCAACCGGTACTGATAACAAAGTGTCAAAATATAAATTAGATGAAAACATAATGGTCATTGTTGCGAGTTGTCTCGCAGCCCCATTGATGCCATGTTGAAAATGGGCCGTATGTCCCTTTAATCATACGGTACCTGGTTACTTTCCACCCCTGTGCATTGGTAAACTTTGGAGCATGTCATTCAGCTGACCTTGGAGCCTGGGTAGCTGCCAGTTGTTGTTGGCATGGTATGGCATGGCATGGCACGGCCAGTTAGAAGGAACACGTAAAGCTCAGTGTGTTGATGATGAGGCTGCTCAGCATCTGTCTGATGACTGAATGACTGGCTGCTGCTCTGCCAAGGACATCCCTGCTCTGTCTGCGCTCAAATGTAGCCTATATACACTCACGTTTCTTTGCCTGTGGTTGCATGTGAGATCAAAAAGGACTTACAGGTATGAAAGTGTCTTGTTTGATGTCTAGTTTCAGTGCAAAAAGGATGGAAGATGGCCATGTAGACTTGTAGAGTAAGATTGACGTAAGGCACAAAAGGTACAAAGTCAAAAGAAGGAGCACACATGAAACGCGGTGCCTATATGAAAACAGCTGTCGCAATCGTCTCTGTCGGGTAGAAAACTGGCCTAAACTGTTTTGCGGGATTCGCATTCAATGTGTCAGTACAGTAGCAGGTCCACATTAAAGAGGATCCACCATGAATTAGCCAATGTTTTTATTTTTTAGCCTCCCCAGTGTATTTCTGCATGGCAAAAAGTTGTTTTGTAAACAGTCAGACCTTCATCGAGAAATCTGCAATTTTCTAAATGTGCGTGTCAGAACGGTCTAACTCAGATTCTTTCCTAATGTGATGTCATATTCAGGGCCAAATTTGAACAGCTCTCCTTTAACCGCTCCTCCATTCCACACCCTTTAAGTCATTGGCATGCATGGTAGACACGCTAGATTCTAGTTCCTGATGCTAGATTTTAGTTTCTGTGCACAGAAATGCTCACGCACACCAAAATCCTGTTTGGTGGTGCAGGCCCACGGGAGAAAACTGTAGAAAAACTTCTTGGCAAAACAAGAAAGTGGCCGCACACACCAGTAGCCAAAGTGCCAATATATTTATTTAGGACATAGCAGATTTTAGTTTCTGACACTAGATTCTGGTTTCTGACATGAAATTCTACTGTACTGTAGTTTCCGACATGACATTCTAGTTTTCAATGATAGATTCTAGCTTCTGACACTAGATTCTACTTTTTCCGAAAAATCCATGTTCCTGTCAGTGGTGCTCAACATATTTCATTCCATATCAAATGTACGATTAAAAAAAAAAAAGAAAAAGCCCCAAAAAAATCAAGGCAAACAAAGACAAAAATGTCAGAAAGCGGCAGAGATAAGAGGTTTTCCGGGCCGACAGCTGTCATAATATAGACACCAGGACCCTCTCAGAGTACAGTATTTGTATACCCCCCCTGCCCCCCCCCCCCCCCCCCCCTGCCCCCCCCCCCCCCCCAGCTCATTATACATCCCAGGGGTCCGGCTAACAGTGTAAACTGCCTCTCACAGCAGGCAGCGCTGCAGTGGGCAAGGTGATGGCAAGGTGACGGCAGAGCAAAGACACACGTTTCACCCTCATTTACACACACCAGTGCTGGGAGGTCACACAGCCCCAGGCACTTCAACCAGCCTTATTTACAGCACCCCACCACTCCACCCCTCCGCCCACCCCGGCCTCCATTTTATAGCTGAAGAGAGCTGCGTTTAATTGGAGTACTGTATATGCCGCTGCCTCTACATCTCTTAGATCCATTGCATCACTTCCCTGCATCCACATCTCTCAAAGAGTTAATATAAGCTTGTCTGGCTCTAAATAACTGTACTTGGGGAGCTATTGTAACTACAAGTACATTTACCTGAGTAAATGTCTGCCTATCTGTCATATAAGGTGTTTTGTTGTTCTTTCCAAATGAGGTAAAACTCTTAAGGACCTGATACACTAGCAATATTTTTTTTATCAATATCAACTGACAATGTCAACATCAATGGGCAGCATGACGAGACGCATGGCAACAGGCAACACCGCCCATTAAAAGGGAATTCCACCCATTTTACTTTTTTTTTCCTGAGAGCATACAAATGTGAACAATCTCAGGAAAAAGTAGCCTCAAAGAAAAAGTCATTACCATGGTAACAAAAAATCTTAAAATGTTAAAAAAAATATTATTTTTTAAAATTTGTTCTTAGTTTGAATAGAACTATTTTCATCCAACAGTTTTCAAAATGTTCAGAACGAGAATGAAAAAAATCCTTGTTTCTGTCCATGGCAGTGAGGCAGCAGCCATGTTTTCAGAAAAGTGTATTCGTGGGAGTTCTGGGAGAAAGGATCACATGATGCCAAGGAGGGCTGTAATGCTGACCAGTAGACGGCGCTAAGGATCTGACTTTTCTAAACAACCAGGAGTTTATCATTTTGCTGTTGATATTGATCAAAACATTGCTAGGTGTATCAGGGCCTTTACTCTGGTGCTACTATGGGTTGAGCACAGGGGAGCTCTCCGTGGTGCTGAAAGTGTCACTGTTCAGAGGCAGTGTTGTTGTCTATGTGTCATTCATGACATCATTAGTGTTGTTCTGTGTGCTGTGGACGACAACTCTCCTGCCCATGGTGTAAATGGTGTGTTTAACGGTCCAGTGACTTTTACATAAAGATCGTAGATCGTGATATACATTCACACATTGGACGGCGGGGGAAACCGCAGGCAATTAAGGCACCGACCATGCTTGCAGCGAGAGCAATTAAGGGGGTTGCTCAAGGACACTTCGACACTAACTCCGGCGGAGCCAGAGTTAGTGTCGAAGTGTCCCAGTTCGAGATCGTCCCAGTTCGGGATTGAACTGGGAACTTCGTCTTGTTTGTTAACCACATAACGCTAATAATCAGTTTGTTTTGTCTCACTGTAGTTGCTCCAGGAGTTACTATACTGTAATATTAAGACATGCCGGCACTAAACGATTGTTGTACCAAATGAAACAAAACGATTCAGTCAACTCAGGGAGGCGTTTTGGAGATGGTGCTCCGGCTTTGACCAAATGGAACCAAATGGACCCTGTCGTTTGTACACACTCAAATTAACGTTGTTAAATTAACATTGATTTTAAAATGCAAAATGAGGTCCCAATCTCAGAAATTCCATTTCTGAGCCGGTGGCAAAAAGTGAAAAAAAAAAAAAAAAAAACTTTAGTCTCTCAGGCACAAAAATAAGGATTTTCAAGTTTTTGTCCACAATTTAGCAGAGATAAATGGCAAAATGGTCAAAATAATTCTACATTTTGTAATTGTGTATACCAAATTATAATTGAGTATATTCAAATATAATTTAACTCTCAAGAGGTCCAGAAGTGTCCTTTCGGTTATACCCATGGTCCAGCATTTAGTTGTGTTTGGCCCAAGAAAGTAGCTGCTGGCAGAGCCTAAAATCGCCTATGGCGAGCCAATAATCATCATTTTTTGGGGGTCCCTGGCACGTGTTATCTTACAAAATGGGGGAGGGCGGGGGGGGGGGGGGTAATTAGTGTTAATTTGGGGGTCCTTGACATAATCCTTGACATGCAGGCCTGCATGGCCTATAGACAGGCTAATGAAAGGCAGTGTGTAAAAAAACCCTGCAGGTGACTGACAGCCAGGGGGAGGGAGGGGGGGTTGTGTGTGTGTGTGTGTGTGTGTGGGGGGGGGGGGGGGGGTCCTGGGGGCGTGTCTCGTCAATAGAGCAGGATGTCCAGGAGCTGTCGGAGGCTCAGGTCAGAGAGGATGCTGCTCATCCATCACTGCACCACTACTCACTACATGAACCTGATTAATGTTCACACTGCCACGCCAGGTACACACACACACACACACACACACACACACACACACACACACCTATCACCACATGCCTTTTACCGGAGGTGTATATATAGGGCGGATGAAAAATGCTCAGTCTGAGTGTGTGTGTGTGTGTGTGTGTGTGCGTGTGTGTGCGTGTGTGTGCGTGTGTGTGTGTGTGTGTGTGTGTGTGCCATAACCTCGGAGCATGGACTTCTATTGACTGCAGAGAGAAGCTGCCAGCCGTTATTTAAAAAAAATAACCCCCCGCTGAGTTTCCTCCTGCAGGCTATTGCAGACACACACACATGCACACACACGCGTGCACGCCTGCAACACCAGCACACACGCGCACACACAAACAAACATACAGCATGGCATGGAGTGTGCAGCAGCAGCATCTCACATCATCTGATGTAGGTATGTGATAACTGGTTTATTTCATACTGGTATAGAATTTATACCAATGAGTATGGAATATATAGATTATACCGTATCTATTGTAAAAAAAAATCTGTGAAGGACCCCCAAAATTGATATATTTTTGGCTGGGGATCCCCATATTTTTCAGGGTCCCCCATGATCTTGATTTGGTCAAGAAATGTTACTTTATTTGCTGAAAATTCAAATACAATATTTGTAAATCTATATAGACCTACTGTACATGAAATACTTCCCAGGTCTACATGTGGTCGAGGCATGCATCGCATCGCCACACTTTGTGAGCTTGTTCTGTAGATCTGTAGACATGTTCAAATACTTGTACAACGTTGTAGTTGAGTAAATCAATCAATCAATCAATCAGTCAATGAATATCTCCCTCTGAGTTGTAGTGGGAATAGATTTTTATTTAAAAAACATTGTTGTGTTTCCAAAGTACTGTGAATTGGAAACACAAAAGATCTCTCGATCACGTGTTAAATTTTGCTCCTGATCCGAATCCGATCATTTAAAAATGATATGGTCCCGATTTCCGATCACGCCATCAGATCGGGACAACCTTATAGTAAAAATGCGTCAAGTGTACTTAAGTACAGTACCTGAATTAAAACCACTTAGTTACTTTACACCACGGGTTTTCAACAGGTGGTCCCCAGCTAAGTTGTTTAACCAGATGTAACTCTTGAGAGTGTTGGTTTCGTTTTTACACTCAAGAGTTAAAATATTCATCTACACAAATAGAAGATTAACGGTCATGGACAGAAGCAAAGGAAATCTTTAGTTTTTGGAGTCTGTGGGGCTACAATGTCCTCAAATGGTGGTCCGTGGCTAAAATGCTGAATAAACGGTGGTCCCTGGTGTCAAAAAGGTTGAAACCCCTGCTTTACACCACTGACTTCACCTCCTCTATAGCTCTGAGCTCCACAGTGCCTTTTCTCCACTCCTACAGACACGCTCAGAACAGAAGCTACTTTTCTTATAAGGAATACAAAGGTAGTGCGTTTTTGTGACACAGAAAAAGGTCAGAATGAAAATGTGAAATGCCACAGTGTCCACTCCAACAGCTTGATTCCAAATTTAATTCCATTCGCCAGTTTTGAGAGAGGTGACCTTATTCTGGAGTTATGAGGATGAACCATGAAAGCACCTGATTGGTCCTTTGTTATACCCCGCTGGTGGACCTTGCCAATAGGGCCAATAGTTTCAGATGGGGTTGCAAAATATACATTTACAAAATAAACAAAACAAAAAAACGATATAGTTTCTATATTGACATTCTGAGGCAAGTTCTCTTGGTACTTTTACCATCTGGACTTTGACATTGTAGTGTTGCTATTTTTAAAGCTATTATAGGCAACTTTTATAAATATACAGCATATAGCTGTTTCCCCATCTCTTATATCGCTTATACTTTGATGCTGCAGCTGTTTCCCTGCAGACAGACACTTGCTTCGTCCTTCAGACAGCCAGAACTTTATTGTTGTCAACAAATCATGAAAATAGAGTGCAGGCGGTGAGGTGGAGTCAGTTTCTGTTTTTAAACAGCATTTGTTTACAAACA
>CM076979.1:9285394-9410394 GCA_039105355.1 Benthosema pterotum
GCCCACTATTTATTCGTGCATTTGTGCCACGGACCACCATTTGAGGACATTTTAGCCCCACAGATCCCAAAACTAAAGATTTCTTTTGCTTTTGTCCACAAAGCTAGGCTGGATTTAGGAAACAAAAGAGGCAACAAAAGGCATCAAAATGATCCATTTATCTTCTATAGTTGTGTAGACTTGAGCTAATTCAGATGATGATGAACTCTCTCAAGGACCACTGGTGTTCCCCAGACCACTGGTTGAAAACCACTGATATTACCTTTAATTGGGTGGGCAGGATGCACGTTTGGGTGGGCTCTGCCCACCCCTGCCCCCCTCTATATCCAGACCTGTGCTCTGTCCACATGTCTGTCGCTGCCCACTAATGGAGAAATGGAAGTACTGTGGTGAGAGAAACACTGGTAGAGAGCGAAGGTCACCCGCGTTGTGCAAAGAAAGATGGGAAATTCCATTTTCCCGGCGCCGTGAAATATTCTCGCTCTCCCGCTGCCGCGGTGCGCCTCCGTGTCGATCGCCCCCACACAGCCTGCGACCGCTGACGAGCTGTGTGAGTTCAAACGCACACGCACAAACACACACACACACGCACGCACACGCACACACACACACACACACACACACACACACACACACACACACACACACACACACACACAGTGTACTCGGATAGTTTTACTTCAGTAAGAGTATACAGTATGTAAAATTGCCACAGGATATAGAATGTAAAATTACTTTTTGTTTGTTGTTTGTTATTTTTTATGCTTTTATTGGCCATCAAACCAAACTTTTTTATATTTACAGGTAATAGGGTCAACTTTAGTGTGTACAAACACTGTGTTTGTAAACAGATTTGTTTAAAAACAGAATCTAACTACACCTCACCTCACTCTATTGGCTCAGCAGCATTGACTCTCAGCGTCTTAGCCAATCACAGCACAGCAGTCTCCAGCACTTTCATAATGAGCCAATAGAGTGGAGCTGAGGTGGAGTTAGATTCTGTTTTGAAAAGATATAGTGAATTACCGATCCGGGGAGTAGCGTACGTGCAGGAACGCGTTACTCGGACCAGTTCCTGTTCCCTCCATCAGGCGCCCGGTTGGCCAGGGGGAGGCAGTCTAGAGACCAGGATTACTGCATGTAAATTCCACACAGAAAGGCCCTTTCGCTGATGGCGTGTAAGAGGAGACACACTGCCAGCACCCATAGTGTCCCTAGTGGGAATCAAACCTAGAACCATCTAGCTGTCAGTCCACAGCACTTACCACTGTTCCACCCTGCACAGTGGTAAGTGGTTTTAAAAGCACATTTAACAAAGGTACTAGCATCAAAATATTCTCTGCGTACGTAGCATGAATACTACCGAGTGACTGACAGGCAGTGTGCGGGACGACCCCTGTGCTATTTTCAAATAAAACACTTGTGTTAAGGGATTCTGTTTTTCATGTACAGAATGTTGTGGGACATAACTTTCAACTAAAGCTGTCACAAGATCGTAACAGGGTAAAGACGAAGACGAAAATAGACATTGACCCGGTCAAGTAGAAGGAAAAAAGGGGGTCATAATCCATTATGAATGAACTACACACGTGGGAGGGCATAGGACAATGGACTAGACTGCACGTGTTTTGAGCTGTGTGTCGCATATCGAGTCTGCTATACAGTATGTTTGATGTTTTCGTATGTCGCTTTGAAGTACGCCTTATAGTGGATCAGACAAAACACCAGGGGCAGATATAGGCATGGGCATGGGGGGGGGGGCAATGCCCCTCTAAATGCCCTGACTGCACCACCAAACATTGTGGCATGCAAACAACCCAAATTTCAAAGATATTTCAAATGAAAGTGCTTATATTTAAAATGATTTGAAACACTACTACTGCTATTAACTAACTACAGCTGTGTCACCACTAAACCAACAGCATTTCATCATTGAAAACAGAAAACTCTCTGAGTCAGACCTTTAGCTTTATGCATGCTGCGTGTCTGTTGCAACTTCAACAACAACTGATGTTATTATTGATGCTTACTTGCCTTATATACTGTAAGCCCTGTGCAAGATATACTTCTTGTGGGTCACAGAACTAAAACATTTCAATCAAAATGGTATGTCGCTTTGCACCGCGGGCAGTGAAGCCGTCCTCATTCCATTTTCGCCTGCCCCCTCTACCAATTGGGAAATGTTATATCCACCCCTGCAAAATGCACTGCTTATAGTAGGACGTGGATTCAAGAAAAGAACCTCAAGAGGTTTTCTGATAGGAGTTTCTACCCTTCCTGTCCAGGGTGTATGGTGGCACCATTCCGTTCCTCTCTATCTCCCCTGTTATCGCTGCTCTCTCACACTTCTCTGCTGTCACATGCATGTGGCACAGACAGCACTGGGGCTGCAGCGCAGCACAGAGGTCACCTCAACTCTCACCTGACACTTTCTCATCTTTCAACAACTCTCTCTCTCTCTCTGTCAGTCTCTGTCCCTCTCACACACATACACACCAGCAAGTGCGTGTGTGTGCGTGCGCACGCAAAACACAGTCTCTATCTCGCGCACTCACACACACACACACATACACCAAGGCCGCAAGCTTTTCATTTCTACATGCCTCGCAACCCGGCGCTACACTAAATCACATTTTATGGCCTACGTCCCATGTGTCCGTCAAACCTCGACTGGACCCTGTCCCGTTCTGTCATTATGACCCTTCTGAAGTTATGCTGATGGCTTACAGCCTCCACGGACACAACAAAGGACCGGGTTGCGCTTCCCGGCACCCAGAGGTCAGTGCCTCCCTGCTTATAATGGTCGGGCATTCCCACCGGCACGATTTCCATGAACTCCTTCGACACCCGTGTCCCATAGGGGAAGCTGAATGTCTCTCGAATGTCTCTGAGCGTGAAAAATGAAACCCAATGGACCTTACGGGTCCATTTGGTTTCATTTTCACGCTCTCTAAGCGCTCATTTTCAACGCTCTCAAGAGTTAAAATATTCATCATCATGTTGATCTGTATGTTTGACTGTTTTGTTTCCATAAATCCAACCTGGAATTGTGGATAAAAGTGGGAAAAAGGAATCTTTAGTTTCGGGGTCTGTGGGGCTAAAATGTCCTCTCAAATGGTGGTCCGTGGCTCAAATGCTGAATAAATGGTGGTCCCTGGTATCAAAAAGGTTGAAAACCCCTGCTTTAGATGCTTTTATATGATGGTGTAGTATAGCATGATTAAGTAGGATGGTAATTTACAAAAAAACACACAAAAAATATGGAGATGAGAGGTTCCTGCTTGACAGCATCAAAATGAAAAAAAAAGAGCATAGTAGTGGATCTCAACCTGTTGAAGGTCTTCAGTTCCATCTTGCACTGTTGAACTCACTGTGTGATGGAGTGGATCAGCTAAACGCTCGGATGTGTCTGCCGGCCTCTGCTCTGACACTGATGCTTCTTCTTGACATGTGGGTCAGCCCAGGGTTCGAGGGTCACAGGCAGAGACACCTAACTGAGAATCATAGATACCGGGAATGTTCTAAGCCAGCTGCTGTTCCCTCTATGGTTGTAGCGGCAATACCGCAGTGTCATATACCTATACTCTATAGCGGTGGTTTTCAACCTTTTTGACTCCAGGGACCACCATTTATTCAGAATTTGAGCCACAGACCACCATTTGAGGATATTTGAGCCCCACAGACCCCAAAACTAAAGATTTTCTTTTGCTTTTGTCCATCTTCTAGTACATCTTCTAGTTGTGCGGACTTGGGTTAATTCAGATGAATATTTTAACTTTTGAGAGTGTAAAAATGAAACCAAATGGACCCGCAAGGGTCCATTTGGTTCCATTTTGACGTTCTCAAGAGTTACATCTGGTTAGCCAGGTTGGCTGGGGACCACCTGGAACCCTCTCAGGGACCACCTGTTTGAAAACCCCTGTTCTATAGCGTGCATTGACAGCAGTTAATGCAATGATCTGTAGATGTAGTTGTGAGAGTGCTGACAGACAGACAGACAGAAGACAGGACAACAGACAGGACAGACAGACAGACAGACAGACAGACAGACAGACAGACAGACAGACAGACAGACAGACCGGCAGACAGACAGACAGACAGACAGACAGACAGACAGACAGACAGACATACAGACAGACGGCAGACAGACAGACCGACAGACCGGCAGACAGACAGACCGCAGACAGACCGACCGCCAGGGCAGACCGGCAGGCAGACCGGCAGGCAGACCGGCAGGCAGACAGAGACAGACAGACAGAATGTTAGCTGGGAGGGAGACTGCATAGGATGGACAGACAGAAGGACAGCTGAGACTGATACAAGAAGCGCAATCAATATTACATCGAGGAAAACGTTCAAGGGAGTATACATATGTCATTGTCGGTATAGCTCTAGACTGTTTCACTTTACCTAAGTGTCTCTGTTTGTGGAGCAGAGGTTCACCTGCTGTTCATACTCAGATCTGGTTCTTTGTACATTGCTCTGGATAAGAGCAGTGTTACAATGGACTAATTCCCACCGTGCGCTGCGTTGTCGCCCTGTGGATCATCCGCTTCCATCTGCTCCCTGGTGAACTACGGCCAGACGCACGCGTCCTCTCTCGACCACGTCCATAAACCTCTCTCCCTTTGTCCTCCTCTCCTCCTGAGATCTTCAGCAGCCTTCCCCTAATGCAGGGCCGGATCTAGAGAGGGGCAGGGGTGGGCAGAGCCCACCCAAACGTACATCCACCCAATGAAGCAGTGGTCCTTGAGAGAGTTCCAGGTGGCCCCCAGGCGGAAAGTTGGTTAACCAGATGTAACTCTTTGAGAGCGTGAAAATAAAAAATTCATTTTTACACTCTCAAGAGTTAAATTATTCATCATCTGAATTAGCCCAAGTCTACACAACTAGAAAATGTAGAAGATTAATGGTCATTTTGATCTGTATGTTTGACTGTTTTGTTTCCCAAATCCAGCCTGGTATTGTGGACAAAAGCAAAATAAATCTTTAGTGTTGGGGTCTGTGTGGTTAAAATGTCATCAAATGGTGGTCCGTGCCGAATGAATAGTGGGCCCTGGTGTCAAAAAGGTTGAAAACCACTGCTTCATATGAAAAACTTTGGAGTTGCCCACCCTGCCATTCCTCCAGCCCACCCTAGTAAGGCTGGCTAAATCCGGCCCTCCCCTAATGCACCCCTCATCCCCTCCTCATATAGATTGTAAACTGGTATAGGAATCTTCTGGGCTGTATATTCCGTACGCGAGGGCCTTTCCTCGCCTGGAGACAAGCACCGATATATATGAGGAGCAACTTCAGAGAGAGAGAGTGCATCTTAAATTCTGCCTGCATGCGGCCCGCACTTGTGGTCTCAATATTTACCAAATGATTTATCTATTGCTATAAAAGTAGCAAAATGCAGTTAATGTATGCAGATGACTCCACTCTGCGCGCATGCAGTGCTTTGAACTGGCCATGGTCCTGAATCCAATATTAGCTGCTTGTGTGTGTGTGTGTGTGTGTGTGTGTGTGTGTGTGTGGTGTGTGTGTGTGTGTGTGTGTGTGTGTGTGTGTGTGTGTGTGTGTGCGTGTGCGTGTGCGTGTGTGCGTGTGCGTGTGCGTGTGCGCGGAGATTGTTTAAACATCATTACAAGAAAAGGTTATAGCTTTTTGTTCAAGGTCTACACCGGTCTGTTACCCACAATGGAAAGTGACTCTGTTGCCGGTGGTTAAAATAACCCAGCTTGTGGGAGTATACTATTGGATGGACCGATCTATTTTTGGTCAGAACATAACATAATGCTGCTCTCCGTCGGGTGAAAACCTCATACGTCCAAAACACGTTACCTTTAAGCATTCAAAAAAGAGCAAAAAAGTAGCAGGTTGATTGATTGAATACTTAACGCGTGGTGTGCAAAGGGCAGTGCACAGGGAAGTGCAGCACAAATACAAGGTCTGCTAAAAGTATGAAGCCAAGAGAAGCTTTCATCTTGTTGCCCATTGCTGTCCTCATATATTCAATTCAGTCCTCTCCTCTGCCCTTGGACTTGCATGTCTGTGTTTGTTCCTTTATTTTTTTTTACTCTCCCAGTGTGTGTGTTTTTTGAGAGTAAAACCTCTTGGATTTATTCACCACTCACCACAAGTGAGGCGCTAATTTACAGGAAAAATGCACACAATTTTAGACAGAGATATCAGGTTTCTTCCCGACCGCAACGGAACATTATAAACAAGATGGGAAACGGAAAAGGACCATACGTGCAGTATCTTGTGAGGGATATACTGTATCTTGTGCCTCCTACTTATAGTCCCTTTTCCGTAAGGATTTTGTGTCAGTTTTTATACTATTTTGAAAAGAAAAATGTTTGGGATATACTTAAAATCGGGCCTGTGCCAATAAATGGTAGAACAGTGACACCGGTGGTGAGAATATGCTACTATGCCTACTAGACACAGGGACACAGGTCTCAGGTAGCCACAGAGCTGTTTGAGGAAGTGGTCGCACATGTCCACTCTCTAAGCTCTCAACGCGTGGATTTACAGTAGATCGGCTAGTTGATTTTTTTTTTTTTTTTTTTTTACCGTACTTCACGGAGGAGGCACAGGATATGGGCCAGCAGTCTCATATATGCAGTGAGGGGCAGTAGCTTGTTACAAGTAGCTAAGCTACAGAGCTTAACTACATTTTCCCGTAACTTGTAGTGTAGCTTACTACATTTGTTCTGGGAATAGCTTGTAGTGAATCTACACTACTTGTTTCGAGTAGCTTGTAGTGAAGCTACACTACTTATTTTGAGTAACAAGGATTGTAGCTTACTACATTTTCCACACACATTTTCAAATTCCACCCATTTTTAATGGGTAGAAAACCTCTAGCCTAATATACATCCCAAAACTTAAACATGCCACCACACATGTTCAAACCCCCCATATTATTTTATTATTGATTATGATTATTTATTATGATTATTATTAGAAAGATGTACATTAAGTTGAGATATATATTTATATTATGTAGTGCTGATGTAGCAAGCTAATTTTGTCGTGTAGCTTGTAGTGTTGCTTGCTACAATTTTCTGGGGATAGCTTGTAGTGTAGCTTAGCTACATTTTTTCAAGAGTAGCAAGTAGTGTAGCTCACTACATTTTCCCAGTAACTTGCCCATCACTGCAGATATGACATAGAAATGTTCCACTTACTTAACGTCATTCACACTAAACCGGGTCATTCAGTCACTTAGAAATAGTCTGGGTCACCACCATCGCCCCCCCAAACACCTCCTCCCAGACCACCTCTCTTATTTATAGAGCGACCACAAACTGGACCACCTTGCCTTCTATAATTACAGTCGCAACCGAAAACAAAGTCACTAAAGTCACATATCATCATCATCATCATGTCGTGGGCCAGAAAAGGACGTGGTCATCTTGTACTCATTTGGTACAGTTCAGTGCATGACGGCCGCAGGTTCCAAGCTATTTCTGTATATATCTTTTGAGATTTATACAGAACGGAGATGCAGAGCAAACGATAAACCGCAGCCCTATTATCACACACGTACAGGCACGTGCACACACACATACACACACAGCATCACGTATGGCACGCACAAGCCGTGATGTGGTGTTTCTGCAAGAATGACAGTAATTATCTCGTCGGCGTCGCGAATCACAGACATCAACACTCGGCGACGTCTTTGTTTAGAGGCTAGGCGGTGTGGGGGGGGGGGGGGGCGTTGTGGCTGTCAACATCACGTAATTTAACGAAAATAATCCGACTCCTAGTCAAAATACAATGCAATGCAATTTCATGCCACGGGGAGATGAAGTCGCACACATACCATTTTCAGTTACAGGACTTTTATTAGTCAATTAAAGCATCAATAATAACATCAGTTGTTGTTGAAGTTGCAACAGACACGCAGCATGCATAAAGCTAAAGGTCTGACTCAGAGAGTTTTCTGTTTTCAATGATGAAATGCTGTTGGTTTAGTGGTGCCACAGCTGTAGTTAGTCAGTAACAGTAGTACTGGTTCAAATCATTTTAAATATAAGCACTTCAATTTGAAATATCTTTGGGTTGGGTTTTGCATGCCATCGTGTTTGATGGGGCAGTCAGGGCATTTAGGGGGGCATTGCCCCCCCTTGCCCATGCCTAGATCCGCCCCTGGTGCGTGTGTGCATGTACAGGTGTGCGTGGATTTGGCAGTCTCAATAGATTCACCACGAACATCGATAGTTGTGACCATGTGACCTCCCTGTGGCCCCTGTGACCCCTTGAACACCCGTCTGGCTGCAGCTCAGACCACGGCTGTGTGTGTGTGTGTGTGTGTGTGTGTGGGGGGGGGGGGGGGGGGGTACCACCCTGCTGTCTGGAAGGAAGAGAAAGGAGGGGCTTAAAGCCAAGGTCCTTGCCCTGCTAAACACTTTCATTTGCCCCGGGGGGAAACAGCCCCGGGGGCAGATAATATGACCATAATCCTCTTATCTGGCCCTGACACTGTATACACCCCCCTCCCTCCCTTCTTCCCAACACACACACACACACGCACACATGCACACACACACACACACACACACACAATACACACGTGCACAGACTAGCCTGTGGTAACAGAGTTATCAGTCCCCCACTGCACACAGGCACTAGTAGTGTTACTAGTATTAATATGCAAGGGTTTTCTATTATATTTGTTTGAGTATGAAGCTATATCAATGATGCAGTCTGTCTAGTGTGTGTGTGTGTGTGTGTGTGTGTGTGTGTGTGTGTGTGTGTGTGTGTGTGTGTTGTGTGTGTGTGTGTGTGTGTGTGTGTGTGTGTGAGTGCGTGCGTGCGTGCGTGCGTGCGTGCGTGCGTGCGTGCGTGCGTGCGTGCGTGCGTGCGTGCGTGCGTGCGTGCGTGCGTGCGTGCGTGCGCCATTTTTCTGAATATGAATTCTGAAATCCATTTCGTTGCATGCTATGCCACCCACCAAAATGTGGAATGCCCTGCCAACAATTATTAAGACATGTTAATCCCTTGACTCCTTCAAAGCCACTCTCAGAGGGTACAGCTATACACTCGCAATATAAGAGTAAGACAAGTAAAGGCAAGAAGGAATGGCGTAACACTTTGGTCACAAGGAATATATGGATGGATTAAAGTACTCTGTCGCCACGACTGATTTGGATTATATAATTAGTCAGCAATTCTTCTATGGAAGGTTGTTGTGCACCAGCACTATCGGCTGCATTACAATGCACAATGAGGCAACAGTAATCGTACCATACTGTCTATGTGGTAGGCTAATTAGTGCTGTGTATAACAGAGAAACTACTATACAGTGCATGTGCAGTGTTATCCTTCATACATACATACATAGAACAGATGTTTGCATGTGCTATCATGCATACATGGTCTATGTTCTGAACAGGTGTGCGCATGCGTTTGACACGACGTGCAAATGTGTTCTCCGCCAACACGTCTCCCGTAATTCACTGTGGCGCACACATGATCGCACGCACACAACTCACACTCCTCTCTGCGGTGACTGTGTGTGAAGTAGAGCCCAGGTGTGTGCATGGTCTTCCATGGAGAGGCAATGCAAACAGGACAACCAGTGTCTATCAGGGGCGGATCTAGTCATGGGCATGGGGGGGCAATGCCCCCCTAGATGCCCAGTCTGCTCCACCAAACATGATGGCTTGCAAAACAACCCAAGATATCTCAAATTAAAGTGCTTATATTTAAAATGGTTTCAAACACAACTACTGCTACTAACTAACTACAATCGTCTCACCACTAAACCAACAGCATTTCAACATTTGAAAAACAGAAAACTCTCTGAGTTTTGTGTGTCTGTTGCAGCTTCAACAACAACTGATGTTATTATTGATGCTTTACTTGACTAATACAGTAAGTCCTGTAAATGAAAATGGTATGGGTGCGACTTCATCGCCCGTAGCTACGAAGTGTCACAGGCGATGAAGCCGCCCCCATGCCATTTTTGACTGCCCCCCCAATTGCGAAATGTTCCATCCACCCCTGGTCACTATGCACTGTAGAGGACTGCATGGTCTAATGCCTGTACAATAGCCTGTAAACGCTCCTGATGATCGGAGCTATTCTGAGACAGCGAGACAGTGGTTCTCAAACATTATCACGTCAATACCCCCCCGGGGGTCCCCGACGCATAATGTTTAGCTGCAGGTCTCTGAAAGATGTTGTGCCATGCAGGGCCCTGCGTGGGATTTGTGTGCTGTTGAAATTGGATTGATCAAGATTGGAGAATTGCTCATAAATTGCCAATCTGTGAACCCATTTAAAGAAAGGGGGAGAAAAGATTGTTGTTTGGCGTTACCTTCCTTTCTTTCAGTCCATTCCTAGTAACGACTCTTGTGCTGCTGTGATGCTGACAGCGATATGAGGTCAAATTGACGTTGTATTTAAATGTTGAGCACAACATAGTTTTTAGATGTGTTGTCTGACCGCAGGGCAAAAAAAATGGAGAAAGAATAATATCGATTTGGAGGTTGTTCTCAAACGTTTTCATGAGGCAACTTTAGTCTGTACAAAAAAATACAGTATTTGTAAACGGATTTCTTTAAAATCAGAAACTTAAAACTTGCCTCTTAGTCCAATGTCAGTTACCTCAATAAGACGACTACTCTAGACTACTACTCTGGGATCAGGGTTCACTACTCTAGCCGTGATCCCAAAACATATTGTGTCATTATTTTCACATATACTGTATTGTTAATTCACTGTTCATTTAACTCTGAAAGTGTCCAAATTGACCTGTGTTCCATTTGTACACTCTCAGACTTGCAGACCAACAAGGGCCCATGTGGTTTCAAGCTATCAATTAAGTGGGGACCCTAGCTCTCCACGACTCCCTCAAGAACCCCACATCACTCCCACTTCGGGAGGAACACGAATTATAATAATAATAATGCTTATCGAGAACGTATAACGCTAGAGGAGTGAACTTGTGACCCATGGAGAGTCATTACCCGCTGGTGGCGGTCCCCAACGCAAACACTCCAGTTGAGTTGTGTGCTCAGGGGCGGATGTAACATGTCCCATTTGGGGGGGCAAGAGAACATGTTGGAGGGGCAAGAGAAAATGGTATGGGGACGGCTTCATCGCCCGTGTCGCTTCGCGCCACGGGCGATGAAGCCGCACCCATACCATTTTCGGTTACCGGACTTTTATTAGTCAAGTAAAGCATCAATAATAACATCAGTTGTTGTTGAAGTTGCAACAGACACGCAGCATGCATAAAGCTAAAGGTCTGACTCAGAGAGTTTTCTGTTTTCAATGATGAAATGCTGTTGGTTTAGTGGTGCCAAAATGTTAGTTAGTAGCAGTAGTAGTAGTGTTTGAAATCATTTTAAGCACTTTAATTTGAAATATCTTGGGTTGTTTTGCATGGCATCGTGTTTGGGGGGGCAGACTGGGTATTTAGGGGGGCATTGCCCCCCCATGCCCATGCCTAGATCCGCCCCTGCTGTGCACGTGTCGTGCACTTCACTTCACTTCACTGTGTGTAGGTGTTGTTTATACAGCCGCGGTGCCACCATGGCTTACAAAGTAAACCTGACCCGCTGTGATGACAGCCTTATTACTGCATGCTGCCACTGCACTTTACTGTATGAGCATGTGTGTGTGTGTGTGTGTGTGTGTGTGTGTGTGTGTGTGTGTGTGTGTGTGTGTGTGTGTGTGTGTGTGTGTGTGTGTGGTGTGTGTGTGTGTGTGTGTGTGTGTGTGTGCGTGCGTGCGTGCGCGCGCGCGCGCGCGTGCATTCCTGTGCACATCCTATATTACGTTTGCATGTGCATGTCGATGTATGCTTGCTCGTTTCATAGTTTAAATTATTTAGTACTTGCCCACGTGTGTGTGTGTGTGTGTGTGTGTGTGTGTGTGTGTGTGTGTGTGTGTGTGTGTGTGTGTGTGTGTGTGTGTGTGTGTGTGTGTGTGTGTGTGTGACTGTGACTGTGACTGTGTGTGTGTGCGTGCGTGCGTGCGTGCGTGCGTGCGTGCCAGCCAGCCAGAGAGAGAGAGACAGAGAGAGAGAGAGAGAGAGAGAGAGAGAGAGAGAGAGAGAGAGAGAGAGAGAGAGAGAGAGAGCTTGTGTGACAAGGTGTGTAAACACAGTAGCTGAGGAGGCTTCTTTCTCCAGACCTAGATTTCTATATACAGTGCTCTGACAAGTGTGCTAACGAGTTCCGTTCCACGTGCACGCACGCCCGTGCACGCACGCACGCCAAAATGTAGGCCACCACCACCACCAGTCAAGGCTGCAGTCGGGGGGAATGGGGGGGTGGGGGTGGGGAGTGGATATTGTTATGGGGATGGGAGCAGGGGGTTTTCGTATCAGCGGTTTTGTGTGCTGTATGGCAGGCAGGCAGGCTGGCGGTGGTGACTGAAGCGATGCACTCCCCACCCAGCTCCTGTCAGCGCTCCTGCAGCGCGTTACGCCGTAACAGCTCTCATATACCTGCACGGCTCTGGCTTCTTGTCGGCCAACAATAAGCAGACTGCAGTGGATTGTGTTCGACAGGCATCAAGCAATAATGGCCTGTGAGTGTGAGTGTGGGTCGGTTGGCCGACAGAGGCGAATCTAGGCATGGGCATGGGGGGGCAATGCCCCCCTAAATACCCAGTCTGCCCCCCCAAACACGATGCCATGCAAAACAACCCAAGATATTTTAAATTAAAGTACTTATATTTAAAATGATTTGAAACACTACTACTGCTACTAACTAACTACAGCTGTGTCACCACTAAACCAACAGCATTTCATCATTGAAAACAGAAAACTCTCTGAGTCAGACCTTTAGCTTTATGCATGCTGCGTGTCTGTTGCAACTTGAACAACAACTGATGTTATTATTGATGCTTTACTTGACTAATAAAAGTCCTGTAACCGAAAATGGTATGGGTGCCGCTTCCCGCCCCCATACCATTTTCTCTTGCCCGTCCAACATGTTCTCTTGCCCCCCCCCCCCCCCCCCCCCCAAATGGGACATGTTACATCCGCCCCTGTTGGCCGAGCTTTCCCCTCCCCTGCCCGCCCGTCGGGGTTTTCAACCTTTTTCATACCACAGCCCACTATTTACTCATAATTTGAGCCACAGACCACTGTTTGATGATGACATTTTAGCCCTGCACAGACCCCAAAACTAAACTATTTCTTTTGCTTTTGTCCACAATTCCAGGCTGGATTTTGGAGAAAACAAAACCGGACCACCTGTTGAAAACCCTTGGAATAAAAGATAACAAATCGAGGGAGGCGACTGCAGGCCGGAGACCTGATGATGATGAGGTGGTTCCCCCGTTCTTTTCTTGGACGATCTTGGTAAGTAATCTGACCGACTGCCATTATAGGGAAACAGTGGTGGTGCATGGAAGGATAGGCTAGAATGTAGTGAAACATCTGCATTGATTGCTGTGCTACATAAAAGGAGCTTTATGCGATTTTGGGTGATTTGTAAAAAAAAAAAAAAAAAAAAAAAATCCAGTGCCCCTGGTAATGAGATGTGGACATGCACACACTCTATGCCCACTCCCACTCTCATCCTGATTGGATGAAGGCTTTCCATCCCATAATCTTGTCAAATGGTATATTTGGTGCAGTTATACCGACTTATCCAAGGTGCGTTACATTAGATTCACAAGATTCACACGCACATCCACACACTCAGGGGCGTTTTTGCCATTAGGTAGACTAGGCAGTTGCCTAGGGCGCCTTGAGGGGAGGGGGGTGACGATGATGGGAGGGGGGGGCGAGGGCGCTTTAAAAGGATACCTGGTTAATAAGCCTAATATGGATAAATACATTACCCTCTATAGTTATAGAGGATAAGTATAATGTATCTAGAATTGGACATTTAAAACACATAATATGTTCTTTAGTTTAAAAATAGTTCATCATTTTATCCCTTGGGGGGCGCCATTTTACAGGAGATTTTCCCTGGAGCCCCCCTTACCAAATGAACCTGTAAGGGTCCATTTGGTAAGGGGGGGGCAACCGGGGAAAATCTTGCCTAGGGCTCCAAATTGCCAGTACACACAGTTAATGTGGCGGAAACCATGCAAGGCACCAACCAGCACCTCTGGACCAATATCGGGTTCAGTGCCTTGCCCAAGGGCACTTCGACATGTAGACAGGAGGATTCAAACCGCCGACCCACAGATTATTGAACGACCTGTTCTATTCCTCCTGAGCCACAGCCAAAGTGGTGGTCCGGGCATGGCTCAAATACAGAATGAATAATGGGCCTTGACTTGAAAAAGGTTGAAAACCACTGACCCAACACATTATCCAATCAATCAATCGATTATGTCTCAAGCGTGGATAAATGGAACTATAAGGGTGGTATACTTCCTGGATGCAGCCTGTAGCCTATATTTGCCCCGTTCGTATATTTTTATCTGAAGTTGGACCCAGTTCGACTTATACAGTATGTGGCTTTGCTTCTTCTGTAGCCGCTATCCAAACCCTTTTTTGTGCAGCAGCTCATGCTTCCTTCAATGCATGAGGAGTCACCTTCTCTCCAGGTTGGACGTGTAGCACGTGGAAACATCACATTATTCTGTTCCCTCCATCAGGCGCCCCGGCTAGCCAGAGAGAGGCAGTCTATGTAGAGACCAGGATCACTGCATGTTTTTAAGGGTACCTACACTACCTACCCTGCTCTACAGACCTGACATTTTGCTCTATATAGCTTAATATGGCTTCCACTAAACATGAACAGTATAGACGTAGGGCGTCACGCGCTAATCCCCTTATCCCAAACCCCTTATCACTTTTTGACTATTTTTGACAAATTTTTGGGAATCTATTGGAACGTTGTGAGCTTGTAGACCGGTCATTTTCACTTTTGAAAAATGCTTTTTTTTAATAGTTTAAAAGGCAATGAGGTTAAGGGATAAGGGGTTTAGCGGTGACGAAAATCCTCTTGGCGTGGTGAGCCAGTACTATAGAGCTGTGCAGTTCCGCCCCTGGTATGATGTTGCCCAGAAGTAATTTCCCCATCCATATTCCTCCGTAGACTTTTCCAAAATGACGTACATAAAGACCATTACACTCCGGACAAAAAACAACTCAGGTCGAGACAAATCACAGTATTATACTGTACATACAACAAGCACAGTATTATACCTATACATATATTATAACATAACATTGTCCCAAAACATTGTGCGTGTTGTCATGATTTGTCGCAAACCGAGTTGGCTGCACCCATGGCATATGTGAATCATTTTTTGGAGGAATGTCTATGAGGAAAAATGAAGGTGGAATTCATTTCTGGATGCCGGTCATGAAGGGGCGGAACTGCTCAGCTCTATAGTATACAACAGTATAGCGAAAATACACAAATGTGTGTGTGTGTGTTGGGGGGGGGGGGGGGGGGGGGGATAAATTGGCGTCACGACTAATTTGGGGAGAGAGATAAAATATGGCCCGGAGTGGTTAAGTCCATCTAAATAATGTCATCCAGCCTCCTCCACACACACACGGTGCACATTTTTACAGATGCCCATAATGTAGTGCTCTCTCTCTCTCTCTCTCTCTCTCTCTCTCTCTCTCTCTCTCTCTCTCTCTCTCTCTCTCTCTCTCTCTCTCTCCCTCCCACACCGTCCTGTTGACTGTGTCCACTCAGCTACAGTGTGATATCATATCGTATAATAGAATCAGGCAGGAGACAGGCGGACAGAGAGAGACATATGGCCTATATTGCAAGCGGAGGAGGAGGAGGGGGGCGGAGTGGGGGGGCCACTCCTGGCCCACTCCTCCGTCCCAACATTCATCAGGGTGTTATCTGTGACATCCCGGAATCTTCCTTCCTCCGGTCAATATAACAGGCTGTGTGACGGACAAACCTCCGACGTGTAACAGTAGAGAGGCTGTAAATTTCTCTAGCGTGTCAGTGCAGTGTGTGGACACATGCGGGGGCGGGGCTGCAGGGCTCTCTCTCTCTCAGTCTCTCTCTCTCTCTCTCTCTCTCTCTCTCTCTCTCTGTCTCTCTCTCTCTCTCTCTCTCTCTTTCTCTCTCTTCTCTCGCTCTCGCTCTCACTCTCTCTTTTGTTGTTTGTTGTTTTTCTACCTGCTTTAGGCCATAGATTTGAACAAGGGCGGATCTAGGCATGGGCATGGGGCGGTGCAATGCCCCCCTAAATGCCCAGACTGCCCCACCAAACAACCAAAGATATTTCAAATTAAAGTGCTTATATTTAAAATGATTTGAAACGCCACTACTGCTACTAAACAAACTATGCTGTGTGTCTGTTGCAACTTCAACAACTGATGTTATTATTGATGCTTAATTGCGTAATAAAAGTCATGTAATCGGTGCGGCTTCATCGCCTGTGGTGCGAAGCGAAGTGCTACATCCACCCCTGGGTTTGAGGAAGCTGCGACCTGGCCGAGTGGCCGTAAAGCAAACGACACGCTAAAGTTTCTCCACCAAGTTTTTGCATGTAATCCAAAAACGTGCATTACATGCATAATAAAAGCCATCCTGGTTTGCCATATACGTCCATATACGTTGTCGGTGGAAACATAACGTTCATAATTATGTTGAATGTTTATGTTGTCTTGGCACCACTCCATCATACGGATAACACCGTCCCATTCACCCTCGGCTCAAACATCTGCTCCCCCGTCAAAATAAAATAACATAGGTGTCACGTTTGACATAATTTTCACACTACACAAACACATTCGAGTCAAAAGCAGCTTCTTCTAGTTTATACTACTGTCGGTAAATGTAAAGCGAGCGAGAGGTAGAGAGAGTGAATGAAGCCGCACCCATTCAATTTTCGGCTACAGGACTTTTATTAGGCAAGTAAACATCAATAATAACATCAGTTGTTGTTGAAGTAGCAACAGACACGCAGCATGCATAAAGCTAAAGGTCTGACTCAGAGTGTTTTCTGTTTTCAATTATGAAATGCTGTTGGTTTAGTGGTGACACAGCTGTAGTTAGTTAGTAGCAGTAGTATTCATATCATTTTAAATATAAGCACTTGACATTTGAAATAGCTAGGGTTGTTTTGCATGCCATCATGTTTGGTGGAGCAGACTGGGCATTTAGGGGGGCATTGCCCCCCCATGCCCATAGATCTGCCACTGTCTGTAACCCAAACCCTTACCCTGACCAGAACCACAACCAAATCCTTGCCCTGTAAACTAGAGAGAGATACAGAGATGGAAAAAATGTGCTGCTTTCACTTTTTTGTTATGCATTCTGTGAACAACCTTGTTTTTTACTTTCCATTACTGTGATTGCTTCTGGCTAGCGCAATGTTTTCTTTCATAGACGAGAGTGATTTCGCTTATTTACTGACCTTTATATTTGGCGTGTTTTGCCCTTCTTTTTTTAATAAAGTGCAGGATTTTAATTATTCCGAGAGAGAAAGAGAGACAGACAGACAGAGCGGGGCCAATGGAATGCGATGGCACCGCAATAGTTTTTTTTTGTCTTCACGGCGCCGCGTTAGAAGAGAGAACATCGAATTCGGACGTAACCTAGCGAAGAAGATGAAATCCTCTCTGATCGCATGAAAACTATTATCCGCCGCTGCACCCAAACCCCCACCCTCCCAACTACATCTCCTTTCCCCCTTCTTCTCTCTTCTGTTTGGCTCCTTTCCTCTCCTTCCTCCTCCTCTCAGTGTTGTAGTGGGACTTTTAGAAGTGGCCTTAAAGGGGAATTCCACCCATTTTCATTTTTTTCTGAGAGTTTACAAATCTGAACCAAATGGACCCTAGCGGGTCCATTTGATTCCATTTGTACACTCTCAGAAAAAAGGAAACTCATTAACTTTTTACCATGTCCAGACAACATCTCTAAGGTATATTAATGACATAGTAAAATATTGAAAATGAGTGGAATTCCCCTTTAAAACACGTGCATGCACACTTACATTTGCATGCGCATTTGCGTGCGCCTGCGCAACACACACACACACGCACACGTATAGCATGTTGAGAAAGATTGTTTACAATCCATAAAAGTAAATGACAAAACAAAAAACATAGGCCTACTTTTGCCCAAAAAAATATTTTAGCTGTGAGAAGTGAGGGGACGCCGTCCCCCCTCATCCCCCCTCCACTACACCCCTGAACATAGCGAAGAAAATGAAACCCTCTCTCAACGCAAGAAAACTATTAGCCGCAGCTGCACCCAAACCCCATTCCCCCACCTCCTGGCTATATCTCCTTTACCCCTTTTCTCTTCTTCTCGGATCCTTTCCTCTCTCTCCTCCTTCTTTTTTTTTGCTCCTTCTCTTTTCAAGTGCGTCGGGATCACACAGAACACGGCGGCGTGCGTGTCGCGGAGGAGACGCGCGCCGTGGCCGTGCACGCCTTTAAATAGAGCGGCGTGTGCGTGTGAGGGCGAGAGGAGATGGAAGAGAAAAAAAACCTAAGTGCAAGGGGGGGAAGGAAAAAAGAGAAAGAAATGAAGCGCGTCTTTGATGTCTATGTTTTACGGAGGCCTGTAGGAGCGAGCGCCGGGCCTTGATGAGATTCCAGGATCGATATAAATCGCCAGGGAGTTGAGAGAGATCAAAAAAACGGGGGGCTTGCTTGCACGCTCACTGTGCTTCCATTTTTATTACCCCCCCCCCCCCCACACACACACACACACACACACACACAACGCTTTTACAGTAAGTGTCCTCTTCTACCATGTACGTCCCTTTGTTTCTGATGTCCCAAGCGTATGTCATCACGCCCCGCCTATGTTTCCCTGACTCTGTGGGGAACGCTCCCGTTCGTAGTACTTGTCGTTGCTGCATGTCGGTCGGAAACCTCTTATCTCCATGATCTTGTGTTTTGTTTTGTTTTGTTTTGTTTCTCGGTGCCATATTGAAACACATTCGCACATGGTTTGCCTGCCCTGCCTGGCACGAACGGTCTTTGGAACGGAGGGGGGTGGTCCATGGATCAATCTATTCCCAATTCAGAACGAAAATGTGTTAGAATGGCCGATTCACAAGGAGTTTTTGTAAAAAACGGCTGTTGGGTCTTAGTGCCTTGAAAGCAGAGTGACCTCCTGGGGGCAGCGTGGTGCATAGCTGTGGTTAGATGGAACACTGGCGCAAGAAGAAGAAGAAGAAGAAGAAGAAGAAGAAGTAATTAATGATTGAGAATAGGGATGCCACAGTATGAAACTTTCCATGGCGGTACGGTTACAGTATTAGAAACTGATACCTTGGTATTTCACTTCATTAAAAAAACAACTTTTTTTTACTCATAAAAAAACCTGCCAACCTGCGACTGTGGTCACTGTCATATACCACTGACCTGAGCAGGTGGTCTCTGGTCAGCGGTGCCAGAGACCACCCCAGGGGTTCCCACTTACCAAACGGACCCTCGAGGGTCCGTTTGGTAATGGGGGGCTCCAGGGAAAATCTCCTGTGATGTCACACCTCTGACATGCACACATTAAAATGGTGCAAGAGGACAATTATAACGTATTTATCCTTATTAGCCTGGGATACTTTTAAAGCATGTCTGGTGGTCGCCCCCGATGCCCCCCCTTCCTTCATGGCACCCCAGGCAACTGTGCCTAGTCTGCCTAATGGCAAAAAGTATGATCCTGGCACCCCCCAGATGCTATCCCAATTCCCTCCCTCCCCAGGCAACTGCCTCTGTAAACCCCTGGATCCTTATACCTCCTGCTCTCCTTCGCTGAGCATCGCTATAGTGCCATTAGCAGCGTCATTGTTTCAGGCAGACAGATGGAGACATCATTCATCATGGAGGGGTTTGTTTGTTTTGTTTGTTTGGTCCACACAGATTACAGATGCATATCGTAGCTGTCAGCCAGAATTACCTCCTAACTATCTCCACACCGCACAAACTTGTGCTGTCGCTAAATGAACGAACGCCTTACATCAGGGGTGTCAAACTCAGATACAGAGTGGGCCAAAATTTAAAACTGAACAAAGCCGCGGGACAAGTTTGAACGAACTAACCTTTTAAAGGGGAATTCCACCCATTTTCAAAATTTTCCTGAGAGGGTACAAATGTGACCCTAGCGGGTCCATTTTGGTTCCATTTGTACCCTCTCAGGAAAAAATGGGTCTGAAAGAAAAATCATCAACATGGTGAAATACATCTCTGTGATGTCATCAGATGTATTTCACCATGTTAATGATTTTTTTTAGACCTCCATTTTTAGGAAATACAGAATTGGGGGAACTTCTTTTTTATCATGTCCACACAACATCTCTAAGGTATATTAATGACATATTAAAATGTTGAAAATGGGTGGTCTTCCCCTTTAATTTGATAACGTCTCAAGGGCCAAATGAAATTACACGGCGGGCCAAATTTGGCCCACGGGCCAGAGTTGGACACCCATGCCTTACATGATCTTATACTACAGTGCCGTGCAAAAGTAGCACAAGGCCGGCAGCGTGGCACAAGGTGACATGTTCTGAGCTTGTATAGATCTGCTACTAGTGCTTTTTGTGTGTGTGTGTGGGGGGGGTCCTGATAAATGCTCTGTTTTAGAACAGGGGTTTTCAACAGGTGGTGCGGGGACCACTAGTGGTCCTTGAGAGGGTTCCAGGTGGTCCCCAGCTAAGTTGTTTTAACAGAATGTAACTCTTGAGAACATAAAAATGAAACCCTGGCGGGTCCATTAAGGTTTCATTTTTACACTCTCGAGTTAAAATATCCATCATGCTAATTAGTCAAAATCTACACAACTGGAAGATTAATGGTCATGGACAGGAGCAAAAGAAATCTTTAGTTTTGGGGTCTGTGGGTCTAAAAATATTCTCAATTGTTGGTCCGTGGCTGAAATGCTGAATAAATGGTGGGACCTGCGATGAAAAAGGTTGAAAACCCCTGTTTTAGACCTAATGAGGTTTTCATCCGACAGAGATGATATCTATTCCATTTTTTTCCCACATACACGTGCACACCCACATACGCATGCAACCCATGCACATGTGCAAACACGCACGCACGCGCGCGCACACACACACACACACACACACACACACACACACACACACACACACACACACACACACACACACACACACACACACGCACACACACACACACACACACACACACACACACACACACACACACACACACACACACACACACACACACACTAGACAGCAACGCCCTGCAGTCTCTAGGCATTACTAATGGGCAGAACTTGCTAGTAATCTATGTCCATGTCCATATCTAGCTCTATGGAATTATGGAATTCATTCTAATATCAAAAAACACAAGATAATTCTACCATCAAAGTAGTTGTTTTCACATTTTTAATAGCACATGCATTTCATATTATTCCACACAAGGACTTATGACATCATCAGCCTGCAACGGTAGAACGTTCCAATTAAGCGGCAGATTCTCTATTTATGAAAGAATTGAGATAGGTGCCTTTATTTTAATATTTTAGTTAAGCAGGGCAAGTATTATGGTTTAAGGCATACAGTATGTTTTGTAGTAGCCAGGGATCCTTTTATGTTGTTTGTCATGTCCTGTTGGCTTCTTTCATCTTTTTCTCAGTGAATAAGTATCCTTCGTATCGTTTCCATTGCATGGGGGAACTTTTTAAACGCTTGTCTGGGTAACAGAACGACTGCATTCACCGCCAAACCAACCCACTTCCAAAAAAAGGGCCCTTGGGACTTTTTAGGGCTTCTCTCAGCTCCCCGTACCTCATCCCGCTGCCCCGTGTAGGGTGGAGAAAGAGGCCACTGGCACAGCCGTCGGTGCTTCAAGTTTGATTAACTTAATCCAGAAATGGTTCAATGAACACAGAGAGAAACCTCCTCCTTCTCCTCCTCCTCCCCGGAAAAAAGCCTTCTGTCCTACGACAGGTATGCTGTTTTTTTTGTTTTTTTTTGTGGGGTTGTTTTGTTTATAAAAATATCTTCTGTCTGGGGGTTTCCGTCTCCGTCTAGCTCGTTTGTTTTTCTGCTTAGAAGTCAGAGGTGAGGCTCATTTGTACCACTTACACTGAAACGCTGTTCCCCGAGCCCCAACCCTGCAGTGCATTGTGGGGGAGTTGTTGGCTGTTGGAGACAGACTGTTAAGACAAGGATTTATTTTTAGCATGGGGACACAAGCTCCTCAAGTTCCTTAAGTTCCCCCAGACCGCTTTGCAATTTAAACTTTGTTTTCTCTTTATTCACGACATTGGAAATACAGTTGGTAATACAATACCTAGCCCTGGTCCATAGCTCCACTGCTTTTATGATTCGGCCTTGCAGTGGACCTCTGTGAAAATCAACATAATCTGGATGGAACTCTACTCTTCCCTCTACTCGTTGTTGGAAATATAAAGAACGTTTTAGCTACTCACCACAACACGGCTTGTGTGATTAGCAAGCCTACTTTCCTTAGTGTAAACACTCCCCCCACCACACACCACACACAGTTGTTTGTCCACTGCCAACAGAAAACCTACAGTATATGGAGGTTTTCTCTTGGCAATATCGGTAGAGGGTGCAAGTCCTGGTTGATTTTCTGGTGAAAAACAATCCCTTTCTGGCAAAAAAAATGGGAGGCTAGTGTTTCCACTAAGGAAAGTAGGCTTTCTATTAACACAAGCCGTGTTTGTTGTGGTGCGTGCGTAAATTTATTTCCACTAAAGAGGAGAGACTGGAGTTCCATCCAAGAGATTACGTTGTTTTTCACGTAGCTCCACTGCAAGGCAGAATCATGCAATCGAGGCAGTGGAGCTATGGACCAGAGCAAGGTAATACCCAACGTCATGGCGCTCCGTCCCACACCAGGACAAAAGAAGCGGCTTCTCAAGGCTGGCGTTCAATTTAAAGTTTCGTTCCGTTTGTTAAAACCAAAACTCGAAGAAAACGTTGAAAAACAACGAAGCGTGGCTGCAGACAGACACAAAGGCTAATAATGAAAGTGCAGGTACACACTGTGGGGTTTCTGAAATCACTTTAGAACCCACTATACAATACAAGAGATACAATAGCGTTCCCCTTTCCTGATTTATCGCCCGAGTCCGGCGGATGAATAGCGGTCGCTAATGAAGGTCACGCCACAAAGCGGGGCTGCTTCTTTTTTTTATCCTCCCGCCGCCAGGTTCATTGTGAGGCTGGGGTCTATTAAGCGGCGTCTTCACCATCTCATTTATTTAAACCCAGTGCGAGCGTCGTCACCTAATGAACAGCGTACACATTTACTTTGTGGCGCGTCGCCTGCTGCCTGTGTTCAACCTGGATGATGTTTTTTTTTTGTAATGAGTTTCCGTCTAATTAGTTTTTTTTTTTTCATCTTTCCTTAACCGTCTTTCTGAATACACTAAATAAATTGCCATGTGCATTGATCAGGTGCACATAGAGCGTTGCGGGCAATTCTGTTAAGGCTAATTAATAGCCTATTGATTGTTAATAATACGGTGTAATAAATTTGCAGTTACGGCCCTTTTCACACGGCCGTAAGTACGTACGCGGCCCAAACCGTCGTCTGTAGGGAGGAATTAATTCAAGGCCTGGGTCGACACGGGCGGGCGGTGCGCCGCACGTCAGAGAGACGGAGCGTTTGTTTGAAAAGCGTCTTTCTCATTCGTCTCCTCCACATTAAAACAGGGGGCCGGTAAATTGGATTTGGAAATCCAATTTGCGCTATAGAAGAGCAGGTGTGAGCGAGAAGTAAAAGCTCATTTACACTCTGTCGCCCATGACGCAAACCCTTTTTCGCTATAGACAAAGGCGACGTCGTGTTTTTCGAGTGGCGAATGACACTTGTTGAAAGGCCCGGCGGTGATGAGGTGTAAATGAACTGTAAGTATTCCAATTACGTTGTGAAGAGAGAAGAGAGGGCGCCGCCATACCAAATGGATTGGAGTTGATTGGATTGGTCATTCTTTTTTTTTCACCCCTCCTCTCCTGCTTCTTGTCGGAACACACTAGAATCCTGCAAAATAGAATCTTGTTTTAATGGCCTGTTGGGTGACAAAAACATTTATGTGTGATAAGATTATAGTTTAATTAATTCCGCTTAAAGGTATAGTAAGTGATTTGTGTGATTTGGAAAACTCTCCAGTCCCCTCGGTAGCAAGATGTGCACATGCACACACTCTACAATGAGGGGAAGTGCAACGGGCCAACATTATATACAGCAAGGCCCACCCCCACTCAATCCTGATTGGAGGAAGGCCTCTCTCATACTGATTGGACGAAAGGCTTTTATCCCAAAGCCCAAACTGAAACTTCAGTTTGGGCTTTTGGAGGAAAACCTTTCGTCCAATCAGGAGTAGAGTGTGGGTGGCCCTTGGTATAGTGTTTTAAGGCATATTTGTCTTATTAGCCAGGGATCCTTTTAAGACTCGTTGCTGTAATGACAGATGCAGGTCTGTTGTATGCATGGGTGCCTTTACCACAGGTTGAGAAACAGTCTCCTATAAGTGGATGGAGGAGATTATACTGACCTTCTGGTCTCTCCTCCAGTCTACTCCGGACGGAGACCACATTCACGTAATGCCCGTCTCATTTCCTCGCTGATGAGGCTCATATATATAAATGGCAACCCCCTTCACTCTGACCATCCACTCGGTGAATGGCGGTGATTCATTCATTTTTCAGCAGCAGTGCCGGACATTGTGCCATTTCCTGGAGCCTTTAGAGGTCTTTTGCCGAGTGCAAGTATCTAGCTGACCAACGGATGGCGGTCCGCCGTTGTTCCATAGAGAGAAAGACATAATGAAGACATGGACCTTGCACTGAGTACAGTGGAAGTACGGATATAGCATAATATTCTTAGTAACGAACAGATGTAAAAAAAAAAAAAAAAAAAAAGATGTAGTGCCATGATTTTTTCCAGCCAATATGGTCATCAGGCATTATTGTTATAAGGAGGTAGCATTTGTTAAAAAAAAACACCTACAGCTGTAGGTAAATCCTCATCCTTCAAGAAGAAACCCTAAATACAAAGGGAAGACGACATGATTGCCATCATGTATGCTCTCAGTTCAGGGCCACTGGAGAGTTTCTATAGCCTATGCTTTAGAGCGGCAAGACATCTGTCTGTACATTTCTCTACATGTACTGTATGTGTAGGACTGTAGGCTACTCTGTGAGAGCCGTCAAATCGATTGCCTTCACGTTCGGTGATGTGTGCATGTTGATGCTGATGATGTTGAGGGCCCCAAAGGTCTGAACACACCATGTGGCCGACTTCCAACGCAGACTTTGACGGTGGTTCTCAAAGTGGCTTCTCGGGGAAAACAAAAAGGGGCCGTTAGGATGGTTCCTGGAGGACCTCCATAAATGGTTGATGGTTAGGGACGAAATGGAGCCTTACAGGCCAGTATGGGTCTGTGCTGGTGGTGGTGTAACATTAGTAGCATTTACAAGTATTGTTATTTAGCACAGTAGAGTATAGAACATTACCTCAATATTCCACAACATTTCTCAACATACCTCAACGTTCATACACGTCTGTGTACGCACGCACGCATGCATAGACCGCATACATACAGTACAAACGTTGCAGTTTTGTATTTACCCAACAGCGGCTACCTCTCTCTTTGCACAGTACAAATGCCAATACCTTTTTCATGAACAGAAAGGTATTGGCACTAGCAAGAAGGTAGTGTGCATGTGTTGTATCTGCTACTTCATTCTTGCACATGTAAAATACCTTTCATTTTATACAATTAGATTTTATTTTCGTGTATTTATCTAGCACTTTGTTTATTGTACCTGTTGCACTGCTGTTACTTATGGTTGTGTTGTCTGTCTGTATTGCTTTTATTGCACTGTGGATGAATGGGAAACAATATATCATCCCTCTATATGTCTCGACATACTGTACATTGGTGAGACCAATAAAAAAAAAACCTTGAACCTTGAAGAACAAAAGTGCAATGCTAGCAGCTGTACTATAGAATCTTACGTGCGGATGTCTGACTTATATACAATGCCACCCCCCCAGCCGGGGCTGTTTTTGTCCCCGAAATGGTCTCCGTAACCACAAGTGTCACCCTCCTCCTCATCCTCCTCCTGTGCCCTTCCTGCAATGCTAGGCTTGTGGGCACAGAGCGACGAGCAGCGCACCGCTGCATGTGCCACCGAATGGATATCCTCCCTGCTAACCCCCCCCACACACACACACACACACACACACACACACACACACACACACACACACACACACACACCCATACACCCCCGCCGGGTTTGAGTTACACCAGGCACCACGCTAAGTGGGCCTAAATTTTTAATTTGTGCTGGAGAACAGGAGATCACATCTTGGGGTAGGAGAGCACTGGTTCTAATTTATTTAAGAACCTCGCCGAGAGAGAGAGAGTTATTTTGGACCGGGGGGACCTGGAGGAGAAGTATATCCGTGAGGCTTTTTTTTTTTTTTTTGTCCGGCCCGAGTCGGGGGGGTGTGGGGTTTGCGGCTAGATTCGACTTTAGTCGTGACCTTCTTCTTCTCGGCGAGCTACAGAGGATGGGAGAAAAGACACGTTCTTTGTTGTTGGGGAAGTTCTGCTCTCTTCAGAAACCCTGCAGGAGAATCCGGGCGGGGTCGGTATCGACTGCACCGCGTTGTCTGTCCTGAGACACATCCAGGCAACGCCCGGTAGCAGTTTACGGATAATTGATTCGCTTATTGTTTTTCCCCACACAAACGCAAAATGTACATCCGTTTTCTATTCTGTGTAACCTCCACTTCGATCCCGAAAGCAAGTGGTTGTAGCAGCCTCTTCTTTGTGTGATATAAACTGTCTCACATATATTCGGAAACCTAACTTTGGGAATTATTTTCTCAACCTTAGTTTTTAGTTTGTATTGTATCTTATATCGATTAGTCGCCTTACAACAAAGTATGGCGCGTAGAGATTGGGCATTCCTAGAATAAGTAGCACTGCTAAACTTGGGTGGGTTGCACACTCAAAAACATTTTCAATTTGGCAAATTCAACATTTGCTTTGAGGCAGATTAGAAGATGTGTGGCCATGAACAGCATAAACAAAGTCAAGAAAGTGACAGGACCCATGCTTATGTGCTTGGCAGACACCTGCGACTGAGTGGCACACACCTGTGACTGTTACACACCTGCCAGCACTGGAAATTCAAAACAAACAACAGTGAATGCCAACAGAACAACATTTCATATTGCCACATTGTTTCTCGTGTGCAACCCACACGTTTAGCAGTATTACTCATTCCAGGAATGTCCAATCTCTATATACCTTGTTGTAAAGGTATGGTGGACTATAAGCCGCACCTGACTATAAGCCGCACCAGACAACAAGCTTCATGTTAGAGCAGTGGTTTTCAACCTTTTTGATCCCAGGGCCCACTATTTATTCACCATTTGAGCTACACACCACCATTTGACAACATTTTCACCCCACAGAACCCAAAACTAAAGATTTCTTTTGGTTTTGTCCACAATTCCAGGATGGATTTTCGCAAACAAAACAGATCAAAATGATCATGACTTATTAATTAAGTGGTGCTAATTTAGATGGTGAATATCATAACTCTTGAGAGTGTAAACATGAAACCAAATGGACCCGCAAGGGTCCATTTGGTTTCATTTTTACGCTCTCAAAGAGTTACATCTGGTTAACCAACTTTCCATCATTTAGTCTGGAGGGCCCCACCCGGAACCCTCTCAGGGACCACTAGTGGTCCCCGGACCACCTGTTGAAAACCCCTGTTAAAAAAAAAAACACCTGTAAAAATCCATAGATCGGCCGCACCGTTGCATAAGCCGCAGGGTCAAAAGCATGTGAAAAAAGTAGCGGCTTATAGTCCGGAAATTACGGTAATCAACAATTAAAATGATATAAGACAAGTTGCTTCCAAAGTCAAAAGGCTCTTCGCCACTTGAACTATACACTCCTGCTTTCCTGCGTCAAAGTCTCTCTCTTTTTCCTGAAGAGGGTTTTACAGTGTTGGAAGAGAGGCTTTAATACTTCGCCTCCCTGCTGCCACCGCGATAAAAAACTGCCAGCATTTTAATTAAGCTAAGCTATTAGCGCAGGCGTTGGCCGTTTGTCGGGTGGGGCGATACGGCGTGGGGGAGCACAGTGGGAGGGACTGACTGCATTTGCAGTATTTATCGAAAGCTGCGCTGGGTGGCAGTTCGGCAGCGGCAGTCATACAACGCATAGCAGTAGTAGTGATTTATTAAATTCACCCTCAAAGCTGCCCCTTATCAGCAGTGTTTGGGTGGCATGGGTTGGGGGTGGGTGGGTCGGACGGGCGGGGTCTGGTTGGAGTTGGGGGGGAAGGAGGGGGGCTGTAGCGCGCTATCATGCAGCTCATCCTTAATGAGTGCGGATTAGAGGGGATGATCCGGGCTTTGTGAACCCACCAGCCAACCCCCCACCCCTCCCCCCAACACCTCCTAACCCCCCCACCACCACCATCACCCCGGGGTCCATCGCTGGGCTAGCATGGAAAGTAGGGTGAAGATGATGATGACAACGATCATGATGATGATGATGATGATGATGGTACCATTTGGACCTAAGGATACAAAGCAGGGTGCATTGATGACATCATTATGACGACAAAATCAGACCTGTTCCTGAGAGCAGTTTCCAATAAAGCTCCTAATATCATATGAAAGACTGATTGTTTAAACTTGGTTGTTTGCGGGGATAGAAACCACCCATGGAAGCACAAAGATGAATAAATAAACAAACTTCAAGGCTTCGCAGCCTCTCCTACGTCTAGCTATTGTTAGGTGTTATGTAAACACAAATGTATAAGCACAGACGTCGACTGGCCTTGGAAAGAGCTGATGTACGATGATGGTTGCCCCTCGCTTGACGCGGGTGTGATTTTCGTTTTTTTTCTCCTCCTATATACAGTATATAGTTGTGTGTCTTATCAAATTTGAAATGATTCGTTTGGCTGAACATGTAACGCAAAATAGAATCAATTTCTTGGAATAATAGTTTGGCACATACGAGGTTTACGCTCAATGGCGCACGATTTGCGCTCGGGGAAATCCTCACATACGAGATGAAAAACTATAGATGCATGAGTGTATGCATGTAGTATTTGGAGTCACGTAGATGTAAGGGAGAGCCCCCAACCCCCACCCAACCTCCCACCCAACCAGTCAGCCAATCACAACGTGATATGTCAGTCCACCGACACCCCCCACCTCTCCAATCCCCCCCTTTGCCCTGGATAGGGCTTTAGAGCCGATTAATATTTCTCTGCAGTGATTTATTCATTCATTTAATTATTTGCGAGTCGTTGCCCTCGGGGAGATAATAGCAAAACGTGTTTGTAAGCCTGTGTGGATGTATATTTTTTTCTCTATTTCTCTCCCCGCTCTCTCGCTTCTGTGTCAAATTGGCATAAAGCAGGCGAGCATCCAGACATGATGGGGAATGAGAACGCTGGAGTGTTATTATTTCATTATCAGGCCTTTCTTTGCTGTCGCGCGAGGAGCCGTCACGCATGTGTTTTATAATGCTGTGTGTGTGTGTGTGTGTGTGTGTGTGTGTGTGTGTGTGTGTGTGTGTGTGTGTGTGTGTGTGTGTGTGTGTGTGTGTGTGTGTGTGTGTGTGTGTGTGTGTGTGTGTGCGCCCCCCCCCCCCCCTGGGCCCGCTGAGTCTCTTCCCTTTTGCAGTGAACTCACTCACTGCTTTGTATAGAGGGCGGGTGGGGTTGCTAGTTCAGATCCCTAATCAGGTTTTTGTTTCATTAACCACTGCATTTATCTCTATATCCTGTTGTATTGAATATGAGATCAAGTTGTATTGAAAATGAGACAAGTTGCAATCTCGAAACACCATTGTGACGGCTATTTATTCAATGTTTCTGTTTTGGGCTATATTGGACAATGTAATGGGATGCACAACATAGCACGCCTGCAAGGATGTTTGAAAGTGGCACTTATGCAACCCCATCTGAGTGGAGTCCCCCAGAGGTCAATACTAGGCCCTGCTTTACTACCTTTCCATACCTTTCCATTGTAGATAACTATTGTAGCCGAGCCTTTAACCCAGAATAGGAACACCTCAGGTTCAAGTGATTAACACTTTGACTCCCGTCTGCAACTTGCACACGTTAATTGATTGATTATATTTACCTCAGACTGAGTATAGCTGCGGATCACTGATAGGCTCTTTGAATGTGTTTTTTCTCACAGCCTGTTATCCGTAAATTAAAAACAAAACACCTTCCCTGCGATTAATGAGATGTCCGAGATGTGTTTTCAGTGTTTAATCCACATTTTTTGAAGCCATTGTAAGTCATACGGGCAATCTACTACAGATGGATGGACGGTGGCTTCCACGGTGGTGACAGTTTGTAGTTATTTTGGATTGTGGTGGATTTCAGCAGAAAATACATGCATCGAAGGTGCAAATACTCCAGCTTAAGCTCCAAAGGTAATCAATCAATCCAGACAAATTTAAAATAAGGAGATAAGAGAGGATAAGAGAGGAGCTGAGGCAGGGGCGGATCTAGGAATGGGCATATGGAGGGGGGCAATGCCCCCCTAAATGCCCAGTCTGCCCCACCAAACATGATGGCATGCAAAACAACCCAAGACATTTCAAATTAAAGTGCTCTATATTTAAAATGATTTGAAACACTACTGCTGCTACTAACTAACTAGGCTACAGATTTATGCATGCTGCATCTCTGTTGAAGCTTCAATAACAACTGATGTTATTATTGATGCTTATACTTGCCTAATAAAAGTTCTGTAACCGAAAATGTTATGGGTGCGGCTTCACCGCCCATGGCGCTTCGCCCCCATACCATTTTCTCTTGCCCCCCCAATTGGGAAATGTTACTTCCGCCCCTGAGCTGAGGACTGACGTCATGTGCTCTGGACGGTGCAGGTTTATGAGCGTGCTTCGGGTTGCCCCCGCGGGGTGCAGTTTTTCGTTGAGCACCTTCACCTCTGCCATCGCAGCTCGTCGTAGTAGCGGAGATTTGCGACCCGCCGTATAAAGACGTAATAGAGGCATCTCGGCTTTCAGCGCAGAAATATGACGGTGTGGTGGTGTGCACACAGTGAAACCTCAGCGCTGACACATGTACAAACACGCACTGGTGCGTGCACACACACACACACACAGACACAACATGCATTCTCCCTCCTGACCTCGACAAAGCCGCGGTTGCGCCCGTCCGATACACACATCCGTGCAACACGCGCACGCACACACGCACGCATTCACAGTCTGGCCAGCCATGAACATGTGAGCCGGGATGATGATTTATAGTAATTAATCCTGTGTCCAGACACACACACACATGCACACAGACACACACACACACAGAGCGGCTGGTCAGACTGGGTTGAGCACATCTGTGACCGATAGTCAGCTTTTCCAAGCCAATGCCGCCTGTGTCCCCACTGAAGGACATTAGAGATGTACTAATCGGTACTCTCTCTCTCTCTCTCTCTCTCTCTCTCTCTCTCTCTCTCTCTCTCTCTCTCTCTCTCTCTCTTTGAAATATAGGCTTAACCTTTAGCCCAGCATCCGTATTCTGGAGGGAAACATTAGCCAATCTACAAGGTCACAACGTGTTGCTTGTGCCGCACCGCGTATGGTGAGCTTCCAGATCGGCTATTTTTGGGCGAGGAGAGATTCGGTGTAGATGTCGGCTAGATAAACAGTAGACTGCACAGTGTAACTCAAGTCATGGTGGAGGGGAAAAGTGGTTAAAGCCACCGCAAAGTGGGAGGAAATGCCCTATTTTGGGCATTTCCTGCTGGGAGCATCTTTTTCTGGGCGGGGCTGGTCAGTGTCATGGATGGTATCGTTCCTGCAACCAGCGTTCTGCAAAGGTGTTATGGATGGTGGAACCGTGTGCCCTGGGCGCAGCCATAGCCGAGGTGCAGTGATGGGCAGTAACTTGTTACAAGTACCTAAGCTACATAGCTTAAAGAGGGGGTGCCGTGATTTTTGTATTTTTTCCAATTTTGAACATGTTTAAGAGGTGACGGTATGTAAATAGACCCCTTGGTGTGTTTTTTATGTGCAATGATGTCTTCCCATTGTATTTAGGGTTTCTTCCTGGGGGCTGAACCTTTCCAGCCAAATGTGCCAATGAAAAAAACTTCAATATAGTGACATCATGTGATCAGCCCCTCCCCTAACCCCTCCCCCTTTATCATGCAACTAAAGCTGTGGGTGTGGCTTCAGTTCAGGTGGATCTCCACCCATCACCACCCACCAGGCAAACCAGGCATACTTAATGAACTGGTAGGGTGGAATCATAAAAATGACAGTTTAACAAACACTGTACACTTTTTGGGAAAAAAATCTTACTTTTCATATAACATTAATACCTGATGATCATGTTTTAGGGTAGAAAAAAATCATGGCACTCCATCTTTAACTGCATTTTCCCGTAGCTTGTAGTGTAGCTTACTACATGTGTTCTGAGAATAGCTTGTAGTGAAGCTACACTACTTGTTTCGAGTCGCTTGTAGTGAAGCTACACTACTTTTTTGAGTAACAAGGAAAGTAGCTTACTACATTTTCCCACACACATTTTCGAATTCCACCCATTGTTAATGGGTAGAAAACCTCTAATATACAGTACATCCCAAAACTTAGACATGCCACCATCCTATGTTCAAACCCGCCCATAGATTATTTTAGTGTTATGATTTTTATTTATATTATTTTATTGTTATTATTTAGAAACTTGTACATTAAGTTGAGATGTATATTTATATACTGTATGTAGTGTTGATGTAGCAAGCTACTTTTTTCTCGTAGCTTGTAGTGTAGCTTGCTACAATTTTCTGGGGATAGCTTGTAGTGTAGCTTAGCTACATTTTTTCGAAAGTAACAAGTAGTGTAGCTTACTACATTTTCCCAGTAAGTTGCCCATCACTGCCGAAGTGTCACATTTAGCAGGCTGGCACCTCAGCATTGGTTACCTATATACACCACTAGACCGAATCTACCTCCTTCTTAGAATTGTACTGGAATCAAAATAACATACGTAAACTAGTAAATGAACGGATTTACGACAGTGAGTGAGGGAATGAATGCATGCATGTAGTAAATGTACATCCACTGTCCTCAGGATGCAGCCTGTAATACTGAAGGACATGATGTAAGGCATTTAAAAATCTCTCCCTCACTCTCTCTGGCATCTCACGCACGTACACACACACACACTAACACCGGCCCTGTATTTCATCATCTCCGTCGTATCATGAAGCATTAACATGAGCGCTTACAATAACATTATTTATGGCCGATGTTAATATTAATATTGACCGGCGTTGCTGTCGGCCTGGGAGCTGATTTAATGCCTATAAGATCCCCATGGCTGGCTGGAATGGCTGACTGGCATGCTGTATTATAGAAGACAGAGCATGGCTGGTTGCTGTATTATAGAAGACAGAGCCTGGCTGGCTGTATTAGAAGACAGAGCATGGCTGGTTGCTGTATTAGAAGACAGAGCATGGCTGGTTGTCTGTATTAGAAGACAGAGCAATGCTGGTTGCATGGCTGGTTGCTGTATTAGAAGACAGAGCATGGCTGGTTGCTGTATTAGAAGACAGAGCATGGCTGGTTGCTGTATTAGAAGACAGAGCATGGCTGCTTCTGTATTAGAAGACAGAGCATGGCTGGCTGCTGTATTATAGAAGACAGAGCATGGCTGGTTGCTGTATTAGAAGACAGAGCATGGCTGGTTGCTGTATTAGAAGACAGAGCCTGGCTGGCTGCTGTATTAGAAGACAGAGCATGGCTGGTTGCTGTATTAGAAGACAGAGCATGGCTGGTTGCTGTATTAGAAGACAGAGCATGGCTGGTTGCTGTATTATAGAAGACAGAGCATGGCTGGTTGCTGTATTAGAAGACAGAGCATGGCTGGTTGCTGTATTATAGAAGACAGAGCATGGCTGGCTGCTGTATTAGAAGACAGAGCATGCGGCTATAGTTGCTGTATTATAGAAGACAGAGCATGGCTGGTTGCTGTATTATAGAAGACAGAGCATGGCTGGTTGCTGTATTATAGAAGACAGAGCATGGCTGGCTACAGTGTTAGAAGACAGAGCATGCGGCTATAGTTGCTGTATTATAGAAGACAGAGCATGGCTGGTTGCTGTATTATAGAAGACAGAGCATGGCTGGCTGCTGTATTATAGAAGACAGAGCATGGCTGGTTGCTGTATTATAGAAGACAGAGCATGGCTGGTTGCTGTATTATAGAAGACAGAGCATGGCTGGTTGCTGTATTAGAAGACAGAGCATGGCTGGTTGCTGTATTATAGAAGACAGAGCATGGCTGGTTGCTGTATTAGAAGACAGAGCATGGCTGGCTGCTGTATTAGAAGACAGAGCATGGCTGGCTGCAGTGTTGGAAGACATGCTCTGTCTTCCAAAGGCTGGCATGCTGCATTACTGCATGTGAACTAATTGAATATCAGTCACCCAGATGCTCACACTACGCATGATATAGTTACACATCCACACATTGTCATGATATAATTACACATCCATGTACACACATGTACACGCGCGCACGCACACACACGCACACACACACACACACACACACACACACACACACACACACTCAGGCACATACTGTACGTAGTAGCCACTCACATCGCATCAATGGCACATGGTATCTCAGGCGAGTCAAGCCCCTACTGCATGGGTATAAGTGTGCGTGTGCGTGCGTGCATGTGCGTGTGTGTGCCTGTAGCGTACGCGTCAGCCAGGCTGTTTTATAGACGTGTCAAGGGGAGGGGTGGAAGGATGGAGAGGATCGGCAGTACGGCTACATCTGCCAGCCCTACTACTTCAGTCGGTAATTACACGATTAGAGATTCACTGAGTGCAAACTACTGTAATGGCTGCAGTCGCACTTATCTGCACTGAGCAGGGCTCCGAGCCGAGAGCCTCCACTCCGCCGTCTGTTCGGGACGGACAGTCGATTTGGACATCCTCTGTTGATTTCCGTCCTTGCCGCTCCGCAATCGCAGCGAAGACGCCAGGCTGGCTATAACGTTGGTTCTCAAAGAAGTGTGGTCCAAAATGGGTTCATATACAGCATCACAATGTGGTTGAATGTGTGTTATGCTCTTTTTTTCATCCAGTATAGCAATTGTTTTCAACCTTTTTGGCACCAGGGCCTACTATTTATTCAGCATTTGAGCCAGGTGGACCAAAATTTGAGGACATTTTAGCCCCACAGAGCCCAAAACTAAAGATTGCTTTTGCTTTTGTCCACAATACCACCCAGGCTGGATTTGGGAAACAAAACAGGCAAACATAGATAAAAAATGACCGTTAATCTTCTACATTCTCTGATTGTGTAGACTGGGGCTAAACATTGGGCTAATGTAGACTGGGGCTAAACATGAAACGAAATGGACCCGCAAGGGACCATTTGATTTGATGTTTACGCTCCATTTCATGTTTACGCTCTCAAAGAGTTACATCTGCTTAACCAACTGTCTCTGGTTAACTAAACCTCTCAAGGACCACTGGTGGTCCCCGGACCAGCGGTTGAAAACCACTGCAGTATAGAATCACAGGCAGCAATGCCGCTCCAAATTATGCAATATCCTTGGAGGTTTTCCTCTTTACAAGTGTGTGGCTGAAATAGAACTAATACTTTGGAGGCTAATGCGAATGACCCTTTCCACCAGTGTGGAAATGATATTTGTTGTCCAAAGGCATGATTAAACGTTTGTTGCAAAGAGGCTTAGAGAGGAAAGAGAACACATCTGATTGCCTAATTACATTAGTAATATTGGTTCACAATAAACTCCTCTGTGCTAAATTAGCCATTTAGTCCGCTGGACCACACATTAATGTGCCACCATGAGGAGAAAGTTGTGGCAAGTTCAACTTTGCCGTTGCCGCTGTATAATATCCACGATGAGTACACGTCTCTGGGATCGGATTACTAGATGGCCTGTTTCATGTCAAAGACCCCCAAATTGACACATACTAGGCCGCAGATCCCCATTTGAAATATATATAAATATATAAGATATGCTAGGGGGCGACCCCCACTTAATGGAATTTCTCTGAGACCCCAATGTATAAAAATCATCTTATCATAATTTAACTCTGAGTGTACACATACAGTAGAATGGGTCAATTTGGTATCATTTGAATTCTGGGTCAGGTCTGAAAATATCTCAGAAAAGAAATTGGTCTCAGAACAGAGGTATTTTTAACTCTTTGTTTGCTATTTCATAATCTTAAATGTAGCAGTAATGCCAGTAATAAAATATTTATTTTCACTTTGAAAAGGCCATAGGCCACAACACACAACACACTTGACGGGTTTTCTATCATTTGGCAGGGTACACTCCCAGCCAAATGACAGAAAACCTGTCAGGTGGCATGAAGAGTAATAAAAAAAGAATGCCAGGTCCACTTGGACCTCAAGACAGACAAAATCACAGGTCCTTTAGGGTGTGCATGCGTCATTTTGGCCCTCTGAAGAGCTGTGGTCTGAACTATGCATGAAATAAACACATAAAGCTTTCAGGATGTTTAGGGGAAAAGGAAAAATAGTAGTGGAAATCACTATAGTGTGAATTTGGAGTTAAGTCTTGTCTCTTGTTGCATGTTAATTGTCCCTTTTGCGTATAGCCCCCTGGCCCCACACACATGCCAGATCCCTTTCCGAATTATACTCCCCGGTGATAAACAGATTTGTGTTGTATCTAAAAAGCTCCCGTTTCTCCTCCGTCTCGGTGTGTCGCGCCAAGGAGGAAGAGATAGGAGAGGCACTTTGTCAGTCGCGGTGTTGTTATATGGGTCAGAATGCAGCCTGCGGTATTTCACAATCCATTTGCAATGACCAAAGCTCAGGGTTACAGACTCATTATTTTTCGTCTCAGGGGCCGGGGGAAGGGAGGGGGTCAAGAGAGAGAGAGAGAGACGGAGGGGCTGGACTGGTGGTGTCTCATCGGGTGCTCCTACAGCGACTTTGAATTAAAAATCTGTAACCGCGATCTGTTATGCCTTTTCATGTGGCTTTTTTTTTTGTTTCATTTCCATTTCTCGGGCTGTTGTGTGTTATGGCTTAGCTGGCAGTCCTTTATATACCCAACCCTTAAAATGAGCACCGGAACGAGATTCCCCACTCCTGTGGAACATCGATTTTTATACAACACCATTACAAAGTTTGTTTTTTGGAAGAAGAAGCTGTTCGCTGAAGGTCGCTCGCACGCACACATGTATGTACGTGCGCGCGCACAACACTTCGCAGCTTAAAGTCGGTCTCCAGGCGTTTCTTTTCCCTCTCGTCTTTCAACGTCTTCAAGGCCTTTTTCTTTCTGCCGTTCAGAACGTTCAAAGCTGTAGCTCACACTTTGACCAAAGTATACTGAGATAGAGAACAGTGTCGTTTGCCTGTACAACATTTCCATTCATGACCTCAATTAACACACTGCCAACCTTGACTATAAACATTCATGTGGAGTTTTCTGTGGGGTTTGGAAGGCTTTTGAGCTGCAATGAAAACAGGCAAGACAGTGGAAACAGTAGAAACATCTGCTGGCAAATCCCACTGACCCACATATATGGGATTTGAAGAATGTGACATCACAAACGGCAGGAAAATCAGAGCTTGTTTGAGCCATAAAACCTAGGGGTGGAACGAATCACTTACCTCACGATACGCCAACCCGGTCGAAGGAGATCAAACTATAGCAGAACAGGAGGAGATACCCTACGTTTTAACGGCGGGGGACGGCGGGCGATGATAAAGCGAAGTCGCCCGACATCCATTATTTCTCTATGGGAGCCGCCGGTTGGGGCGACAGCAGCAGAACGGGCGAGGTCGGCCGACGTGGGCGGAAAGATAAAAAATGCTGAGCTTTCTTTCGCCCAAATCGGCCGACGTTTGCCCGCGGATAACCAATCAGAGCCAAGTGCTGCTTTTTTTGCCATTGACCCGGAACCATTCGGCGCAGTTTGGTTCCTAGTTCCGTCCCGCTTCCTCCTCCACCATACTATTTTTTTCAGTGCACCACAGCACCGTTGTTTACGGTACTCACTTTGCATGCCATTCTAAGCGAGAATTTACGGTAATGACCGTCGGCGTCGCTCATACCGGCCGACGATGCTTGTCCATCGCCCGCCGTTAAAACGTACTGATACGCACCAACGGCAGCACCGACACCATGCAGTAAGGGAACAAAGCTATAAAACACGGCGAATATACGATCCATTTTGCAATACGTGTCACCACCATTTTCCCTCCCAAAGCCGACTTGGAGGTTTCCTGATAATTCATACACAAGCTGTTGGGCTCTGTTGTTCTATTCATCATCTCCTTGTAAGACTTTACATCCATCTAACGCACAGCAGGGGCGGATGTAATATTTCCCAATTGGGGAGGTAGGGGGGGGAGGGCAGGAGAAAATAGTACCATTTTCAGTTACAGGACTTTTATTAGGCAAGTATAAGCATCAATAATAACCAGGGGTGCACATAAGTCGTGCCCAGGAGCACCAAAAATCCTACAATGTGCTGTCAATCCAGGGGTGGAAAGTTCCTTTGAGCACCACACAGCTAATGACTGCCAGTAAAGACTGCCAGTAAAAAAAACCCTGAAAATGAAATAATTCTAACTAAAGTCTAAAATACTACTAGTATTTTAAAGGATGTAGAATGCATGTAGTAGTACTACTACTAGGCTAGTAACTATTGCAACGCCCAAACTATCGCCCTGGACTGTAATAGGCTACTTTACATTGATCAAGCTGTACGGAGTGTAAAAAAGGGGTCCCAGGGCCCGGCGATGCGGGTCGCTGCATTTTAGGAGCACCAAGTAACATCTCCAGGTGCTCCTCTGAGTACTGGACCAAAATAGTTATGTGCACCCCTGATAATAACATCAGTTGTTGTTGAAGTTGCAACAGACACGCAGCATGCATAAAGCTAAAGGTCTGACTCAGAGAGTTTTATGTTTTCAATGATGAAATGCTGTTGGTTTAGTGGAGCCGCAACAAACATGATGTAGTTATCATGTTTGTATCATGTTTGGTGCAGGGGCAGTCTGGGCATTTAGGGGGGCATTGCGTTGCCCCTCCCATGCCCATGCCTAGATCCGCCTCCATGATTCACAGTGAATTGTTCCGTTGGTGTATAGCGGGATGGGAGAGGGGAGGCTGGGGTGTGGGGAGCTCCTGCTATGTGTACATAATTCTCCAGGTATCGTCACCCTCCTTATCTCCTCGGCAGAGCCAGAGACGGAGGGGATGAGTTACCGCCGCCGCTCCACCCACCCCAGCCCCCCCTGCCTCCCCACATTCACCAACAAGACAATGAACCACTGCCAACAGCCCAGATCCACTATCTGCTAGATATAGTAAAGCTGCTTAAAGCAGCCACTCTCCTCCTCCTCCTCCTCCTCCTCCTCTCCTTTCTCTTTTTTCCTTTTGTGTTCTCCTCTCATGTCCTCATGCTCACCTACTCTCCTCTCTTATGTATATATGCTCTATTCTCCCCTCCATTAAAGAGACATTTCACCGTTTTCACAGACACAAAAAATGTTAGAGGGGAATTCCACCATTTTTTATATTTTTACTATGTCATTAACACACCCAGTGCCAGCCCTTTTTCATATTTTTTGAGGTAGCCAGTGCCAGCGATTTTCATCTAAAAGTCATATTTCATATTTCGGTCCATGTTTCCCGTCGGACAAGTTAGTTGGCGACACACTTCCGGTCCCGGGTTGGTCCGTCCCTTATTTTGGTCCGTTCTGATTGGAATATGCGGTCGCTGCTCACTGCCGTTATCATTGGGATCGTATCAAAGCAGCGACGGTAAGCGACGTAGAGAGACGTAGATCAACCTAAGAGGCATCGGTCATAACTATTTTTCATAATGATAACGCGCGACGTAGCTCTACTGCAAGAGCACGTAGACTGTTAATATACTTCCCCCCATTATGTTTCCTAAGAATGGAGGTCTGAAAAAATCATTAACATGGTGAAACACAACTTGATGATCATCATCAATCAGTTGTGTTTCACCATGTTAATGTTTTTTTTCCTGAGAATGTAAATGCCATGAATGGCATTTAGAAGGTTTAGAACACGTTCTTAGTGGTCCTTAAGGTTCAAGGTTCTTTATTTGTCATTCCAGTGTATGTCAGGACATACAGGATGAAATAATGTTTACAAACAATACAAGAACCAGTAAGTGACGTAGTGCAACAGACTAGATCAGTAAAGTGCAACTGTAACAGCATAACGTGGGGTGAAGGTGCTAAGCTACAACCAGGTATAATTATAAAGTGGCAAGTAGTGAGAGTTTAACTGCGATTCTTGATTTTCTCTGCAGTGCCGACATAAAGAGAATCGCCCCGTCGATAACCATGGCAACGGTGGACGAGACAACTGTAAAGTCACCCACATTGTAGGCGCCGCCATGTTGCTTGTTTTGAAGCGCGTAGCATGGAGAAAAAAAAGCTCACTGGATTGAGCTTTGAAAAACATTGCGCGCGTGTTCACGAAACGAGCACGCACGCAATAAACAACACTGGTCACACACTCTCTGGTCTCACTGCTTTGTCAAATATCTAAAACTCACATCTTACACACATAAAGTCCCCCAGGAAAGTGTTCAAAATATTCTAAATGTTATTAACCTTTTTTTTTTTTTTTTTTTTTTTCGAAAACGGTGAACTCTCCCTTTCCTCTCTCCTCTCCCCTCCATTCCACTCCCTCCATAGTGTCTGTATAAGGCAGGCAGTGACAATCTGTTGCAGCATGGACCACCGCAGAGAGCACTGTGCAGAGGGTTGGAGGTCGGGGCCAGTCTAGGCGGTGTGTGTGTGTGTGTGTGTGTGTGTGTGTGTGTGTGTGTGTGTGTGTGTGTGTGTGTGTGTGTGTGTGTGTGTGTGTGTGTGTGTGTGTGTGTGTGTGTGTGTGTGTGTGTGTGTGTGTCTATGTTGGGAGTTGTGGGTGAGGGCAGGTGCACAAGGTGACAGGTGTGGGAGGTGAGGTGAGGACAAGTGTGCAAGGTGGCAGGTGTGCTAAAACAACAAGGGAAGTGTCAGCGAGTACCATGGCAACGACCGCCTCAAGTATGGGCCGAAAGGGACACGATATGTGGTGTTGACTCTATATTATACAGTAGTCTATTTGCCACAATAATAACTTGCATCTGTTGAGTAATTTATTCATAATATGTCACCATACCCATAGCGATGTCACCTATAGAAGGCAAAACAGTGGAAATTTAAGCATACTACATCTAGCATGTGAATATGTAACTAGGTGGTTTTCATGATGCAGAATCCATTCCAAGCAAATTGCTCAGCATATGCAAGCATCCAGCAGTTAATACATGCTTGCGACCAATACTCAACATTTTTAACATAAAACCTTGGTATACTCAACATACCTAGGTTCACATTCTGGCCAATGGACATTACATTACATTACATTACATTACATTACATTACATTATATTAATGTTTTTTTTTTTTTTTTTTTTTTTTTTTTTTTTGCCACGCAGGCAAGCACAGTTTTGCACAAGTAACCATGGATGAAATTTAAATTTTAACCTATGTATGCAGTTGTGAGTTGTGTTGTTATTTTATTTTATTTTGTTTTGTTTTATTTAAGATATATTTGTAAGGTAATATTATATATAATTATATTATATTATACATAATATTATACAAAACAATTTAAAATATACATACAAATTGGGCACAGGGGTTGATGGATGAGGCATTTATGGGTTCATGTTTAAGGCTTAGCTTTAGGCTTCATAGCTTCATACGCTCACGAGAGGCGAAAGGAAAACCTTGTCTGAATAACAGAGACAACAACCTTTACATATAGGGGCTGCTTTTTTCAGCGCGTATTTTCACCTCCCAGTTTAGCGCGCGGCGCGCTGCGCCATGAGGCTCTGCCATCTGTCTCAGAGTCCATGCCAGCATGTTGCAGAGGGTCATGGGAAAAAACACACACACACACCGGAGCTGCTTTCTGCATGAGCGCGCATACATGAGCCCTCGCTTCGTTCAACACCCCGACAACACTATACTATAGCCTATGTGCCTTTACTACAACCTCCTCGCTTCGCTTATGTGCACTTCTTGGAGTAGACGACGGAATCAGCTGTACTCCATAGCACATGAAAACACGTCACTTTAACTGAAGTGAGAATCATATTAACCTTGCGCCATATGTAGTTCGCATGTAGTTTTAGTTGGAATAAAAATGTGTTTCAATCACGTGTTATTTCTCTGAAATGTTTAGTTGAACATTCTAGTCGACTGAAATTCATTTTTTTGGTCGGGGGCCATAGCCATCTGATGTAATTCCAGGCGTCTGAGGCCTAACACCCAACGCATATTCATCAAAAATGCGATTTATTTTTTATTTTTATGAAACAACAAAATGAAAACACCATCAATAGTTTATGGCTTTCATGAATGGAGAATATTTCAATCAATAGACTTTTAGGTAAGCCGTTCCCCAAACTGCTATGGTCCAATCGCAGCTAAGCATAACATGTGACACAACAAACCTCTCCACCAATAGCTTCCGAATAAAATATCAGATAAAAATGTCACACACACATTTTTCCACTGCATGTTGATGGATTTGGAAGAGATTTTGAAGGTCTGATTCCAAAAATGAACCAGTATTTATTGTGTAAAGTCCATGATATTTATACATTGGATTGATTGAGCCCGGCTGGAAAGTGTCCTAGGGTGGACAAGAGGGCGGGGCTTACCTAAAGGTCTATAGGGACTGCGTCTGTCGCAAGTTGATGATGTCACATGTCCATATGTGGTCCAGCCCTATAGGGAATGTATGGATACTGGGGTAGCATATGATAATAAAACAGCTTCATACTTCCTAAGGTTCATATGAGCATCAAATGAATATTTCATATACTTTTTATTAGCATGTGCATTCCATATATTCCACAGGGCTTGACCACACAGCGACATACTGTACACTGTACATGTATGACATCATTAACTTGCGACGGGAGCAGTCCCCTGTTGACTGAAAGATTCCCTATTCATGAAAGAAATAAAATATGTAAGGTGTTTTTAGTTTTCATATTTAGTTATAGATGGCAAGCATATGTTTTAACGTTTTAAAGCATATATAGGCGTATTTGCCTTATTAGCCAGCAATCCTGGCTAAGGCAATATTTGCCTTATTAGCCAGCAATCCTTTTTAAAGTTTTATACGGAATTACGCGTTGTAGCGCCAAAAAAAACACCTAACATACTTCTAACCCTATATATGGTGAATGAATATGCATGTCGCTGGTTCAGCATCGTGTCTCAGTCTGCATCTCTAGAGCGGAGGAGGAGGAGGGTTTGTAGCCTTAGCGGTTAGCATTAGCCAGGCTAGTGCATGGCAGGAGTGTGTGTGTACAACAGTGTGTGTGTGTGTGTGTGTGTGTGTGTGTGTGTGTGTGTGTGTGTGTGTGTGTGTGTGTGTGTGTGTGTGTGTGTGTGTGTGTGTGTGTGTGTGTACAACAGTGATGCTGATTAATGGGAACGAGCCCAGCTGAGGGAGTGTCTCTGGGACGGCGGAGGGGAGCGGTTGTGGAACAGCGTGTGTGCAGAGAATAAATGCTGTACATTAAACAAATTCCCCCGCGCTCACAGCTCATCTTGGCAGCCGAGCGTGGCGAGGAGGAGGGGAGAGGAGGGGAGGGGAGGAGAGGAGAGGAGAGGAGAGGAGAGGAGAGGAGAGGAGAGGAGAGGAGAGGAGAGGAGAGAGAGGAGAGGAGAGGAGAGGAGAGGAGAGCCACGCATCCTCCTCGGGCCCACACTGTTTTTTGTCTCTGTCACACCGAAAAAAACACGCAGCATACAATATGCATATGATGTTACACAATAGGAATTCTTCTGTCTGTGTGTAGGTGTGTGTGTGTGGGGGCGCAATAACAATTTTCACCTGTCGTTCCGAAAGCCGGCCGTGTCATTATAGGTGAAATGTGTCACAGGGAATTCTAAAAGTGTCAACAAGACAATGCTATCAGATCTGCAAGAGATATCTTTTTGCTATTTCTTACGCGACAATGTATATGGCACACACCAACCGACTCCCACACACGAACGCACGCACACACGAGAGGGAGAGACACAGTCTCCGTGCCTTATACAGTGTCCAGTCAGACTGCTATGGGATCGTTCACAGCCAGCGAGGGGCGGCAACCTCGACCGGTCACCGTGGTAACAACGCCCCTAGAGGATGCTGGGAGGTAATCTATACGAGCTGTGGCCAGAGAGAGAGGGAGAGAGAGAGCAGGGCGGATATAACATTTTCCATTTGGGGAGGCAGGAGAAAATGGTATGGGGGCGGCTTCATCGCCCGTGTCGCTTCGCGCCACAGGCGATGAAACCGCACCCATACCATTTTTGGTTACAGAACTTTTATTAGGCAAGTAAAGCATCAATAATAACATCAGTTGTTGTTGAAGTTGCAACAGACACGCAGCATGCATAAAGCTAAAGGTCTGACTCAGAGAGTTTTCTGTTTTCAATGATGAAATGCTGTTGGTTTAGTGGTGGCACAACTGTAGTTAGTTAGTAGCAGTAGTAGTGTTTCAAATCTTTTTAAATATAAGCACTTTAATTTGAATATCTTTTTTTTTGTTTTACATGCCATCGTGTTTGGTGGGGCAGACTGGGCATTTAGGGGGGCATTGCCCCCCCATGCCCATGTCTAGATCCGCCCCTGGACAGAGGGAGAGAGAGAGAGAGGGAGAGAGAGAGTGGTGCTATCCTGACAAAAGGAGAGGCAACAATGAGGATTTGTCACAGGCCAGTGAACTGGACTTCACCTGAGATAAGATAATGGAACCTTATCGGCCCCACCGCCGCCGGATGAAATGTGATGGTTTCCGGAGCCCTTGTAATCTCTCCATTTTTTTTTGTTAGGGACACCGAGCAGGTTCCATTTGATCCTGAGCCAGGATGGAATTCCTCTCTCTCTCTCTCTCTCTCTCTCTCTCTCTCTGGGGTTACAGAGCTGTTACCGGACCTTTCTTTATCGAAAACTCCTTCACCTATAGGGCCAGGAGGGGAAAAATCATGTTGCAACTCAGGGGCGGATGTAGCATTTCCCAATTGGGCAGGAGAAAATGTTATGTTATTAACATTTTCCACTTTTATTTTTATTTATTTACTTTTATTAGTCAAGTAAAGCATCAATAACAGCAGTTGTTGTTGAAGTTGCAACAGACACGCAGCATGCATAAAGCTAAAGGTCTGACTCAGAGAGTTTTCTGTTTTCAATGATGAAATGCTGTTGGTTTAGTGGTGACACAACTTTAGTTAGTTAGTAGCAGCAGTAGTGTTTCAAATCATTTTAAATATAAGCAGTTTAATTTGAAATATCTTCGTTTGTTTTGTATGCCATCGTGTTTGGTGGGGTAGACTGGGCATTTAAGTGCGGCATTACCCCCCCATGCCCATCCTAGATCCGCCCTGTTGCAACTGCGGCCGACCGTCATGGCCGATGGTCCAAGGGTCACTGGGTTTGCCGTCCGATAATAACGATCGGGACTCATTTACCACCGTCAGTCGCGCTCGCAAAATGATTTCTCTGTCTCTCTATAGAGCTGTGCTTTGCGACACCTTCTCATGTCGAGGTCTGTTGTTTATTGGCCGTTTGAGACACAAACCATGCACCCGAGCCCCCAAGAATTAGAATGCTTTGTTTTTGTTGGATTCGATTCCAATTGCTGTATTGATCGCCAAATGTGACCAAATCAGCGTCGTCAATATTCAAGATATTTCAGCTTGTATGAAATCATTCATTAATTCCTTATTTCATGTAACGAGCCATTTTCACAACTTGTGCCCGACGCTGTTTAAATTCGCAATATAGTACACCTGCAGGCACCGTCGGACAGATTGGCATCGAACCTGTGTTCGATATATATAACGACAAGCTGGTGGATCTACTGCTTTTGATACGTTTGCATGAACCCGTAGAACAGGGGTTTTCAACAGGTGGTCCGGGGACCACCAGTGGTCCCTGAGAGGGTTCCAGGTGGTCCCGAGCTAAGTTGGTTAACCAGATCTAACTCTTGAGAGTGTAAAAATGAAACCAAATGGACCCTTGCGGGTCCATTTGGTTTCATTTTTACACTCTCAAGAGTTAACACATTCATTATCTTAACTAGCCCTGCAGGTCTACACAACTAGAAGTTTTGTTTCCCAAATACAGCCTGGAATTGTGGACCAAAGCAAAATAAATCTTTACTTTTGGGTCTGTGGGGCTAAACTGTCCTGAAATGGTGGTCCGTGGCTCAAATGCTGAATAAATGGTGGGCCCTGGTATGAAAAAGGTTGAAAACAACTGCCGCAGAATGATCGGAAGGGGAAAAAAAGATATGGAGATGCCTGAAAGCAGCGATATACCCACCTGCTATAAAAAAATGGAATGGCCAGAGGCGGGGTTAAGGGGGGGATATAGGGCCGCATCCCCTCCAGCGGTGGCGGCAGCGGCCGAGTCTGTTGTAATAATCAAACGCAACCCTGACCACGATCTCTAGCCTCTAGATGATGATGGTAGTGATGATGGTGATGATGTGGTCTTGAGGGAGACCACCAGACAAAGGCTGACCTTTCTCTGAGCGTGTGTGTGTGTGTGTGTGTGACCTCTGTTTGTCTGCGTGTATGTGTGTGTGTGTGTGTGTGTGTGTGTGTGTGTGTGTGTGTGTGTGTGTGTGTGTGTGTGTGTGTGTGTGTGTGTGTGTGTGTGTGTGTGTGTGTGTGTGCGCCTCCTGGTCTGCTGGGGCTGAACTGGTGGAACATCGACTGAATATTGAGTGACTCCTCACTAAGATCCCACCAGATGGACGCGTGTGTGCGCACACGTCTGCACACGTGCGCAGGGCCATGCTTGTGTGTGTTTTGGCTGTCAAGCGGCACGCATTTGCATCGCTATACTTGTGAGAACACCAATGGACCGTTTCGAGCGTTCGTTTGATCGCTCCACTATATTTGTGGGGACACCTGTAGCTCTCACAAGTGTGGTGTATACAGGTACTGTATATGTAATTGCATGGGCAATGCGTGTGCATTCAAACACGCGCACGCACACACACACACACACACACACATACAGTAAAGCAACCCTGCGCATGCACGCAGCATTGACGGGCACATGAATCGATCCCATGGAATGCAAAATCCTATTGTATGCACACACACGTACGCACACATAAGAGTGCACACACACACACACACACACACACACACACACACACACACACACACACACACACACACACACACACACATACAGGTACGTACACACAGGATAAAGTTGAGTTTGGGTCAAGGCTCATTAGAGATGTGAAGGTGGAAACGATCATAAAACGAAACGAAATCCAAGTGGGAATCTCTCTCTCTCTCTCTCTCTCTCTCTCTCTCTCTCTCTCTCTCTCTCTCTCTCTCTCTCTCTCTCTCTCTCTCTCTCTCTCTCTCTCTCTCTCCTCCAGCCTCTCTACTCCTTCCCCGCACGGCCCTGAGAAAGGGCAAAGAGGTGTGTGTGTGTGTGTGTGTGTGTGTGTGTGTGTGTGTGTGTGTGTGTGTGTGTGTGTGTGTGTGTGTGTGTGCGTGTGTGCGTGTGCATGCGTGCGTGCGTGCGTGCGTGCGTGCGTGGAGCAGAGAAACGAAAGAAAGAAAATCATCTCACTGCTCGTTGAGTTCACCCCCACATTCCTCCTCTCCACCTCTCACTTCATTTAGCAGTCCCTTTCATTAATGTTTCTCTTTCATTTCTCTCTCTCTCTCTCTCTCTCTCTCTCTCCACTTTCAGGGTACACTAGAGCGAGGGCGTGAGCATCGGAGCAGCAGCAGCACAAGAAGTAAAAAGAAAGAATCCGTGCGGAGCAGCAAGCAGGCAGCAGCAGCAGCAGCAGCAGAAGAAGAGGAAGAAGACATGACGTTAACCAGGATTTGAAGACCTCCCACTGGTAAGTCCAAGGTCATTTTTGCACCAAACGTTAATCAACTCCACCACTTGGAACCGTGAGTGTGTGGATCCTGACGAATCTGAACTCATGTTACGTTAGTTGACCCGAGACGCGGAACACAACCGATTGGTTGGTCGCCTGAGTCGAGCGCAAGCGATAGTTGATGGACGCACGTTCAGATGTCAGTGTGCAAATTTCCTCCACCTCCCCGGCCTCCTCCCTGTGGCACTAGTTCTGAGTGGATGATTATGTGATGATCATGATATTATAGATTGTAGTATATTGTGGTGTCTAGTTCTGTTTTTGGGTATCTGTGATCATGATGTGTTCTTTGGTCTGGGATATGTTTTTATTTGGATGCATGTATTTGGAATGAATGTTGTGATGTCTTATGTTAGGCTCTGCTCAGGGGGGGGTTGTTGATATCAGAGCTGTGTCTCGGTGCACATAAATCTGAGATATCAAAAGTGATATCAGACCTATGTCTCAGTACATAGTTCTGATATCACATGAGCAGAGCCACACCGCCATAGTAACATGCAAAAGCTTCCTTCTGAGCCGAAGTATGTCAATGAACTACTAATTGTAGGAGATGGCGTCCTCGGCTCGGAACGCGCGCAACGTTCCTCCTCATCACAGGATTGGCCGCTTCTCCTCAGTGGCTGGCACTATAGAGCTGGCAGTAAGCTCCACCCTCTCCCTGAGTGGAGAGGGCGGGGCTTGACACACCAGCCGGACTCATTCATCCCAAAAGAACATTGCAGTTTGGGGAGGGAGGGCGTACTGAAAGGTCTATTGATCTGATTTTGCACACTATATGCACGCTAGCGAGGAGGAGCCCATTCTCTCGTCATCCCCCCCAAATGTACACTGTTTATTCATATGTTTAGAACGAGGGCGTGCCTTGGTGCGTCTGCAGAGCTCCTGTTGTTTGTTTGTTTTTGTCGCATGACGGAGCCAATAATTTGATCCGTCATCAAATTATCCGTCTGTCTGCCTGTCTCTCTGTCTGTGCATTGTGCTACTTGCGGTGACATTGCCACTGTGCTGCAGTTTAAACAGCCATGCTGGTTAACCCCCCACGCGAACATCCACTTCATAACCAATTCACCATTTCAATTTACAATCTAGGCTTTTTTTATCAGAACACATTACAGATGGCTCTGCATACAGCACCGGCATCCAGAGCACATAAAGGGTGGTACTGCCATTGGTATCGTGTAACCATGGCAACAGCACCAATGTGTTTAATTCCAGATTTAGGGTATAGTTTTAGTGGCTTGACTCCAACCTTTTGTGTATAAAGATGTCTGTGAACTGTTGTACACTTTGGGGAGTTACAGAGCCGTTCCATTTCCCAACTATCAATCATTTAGTCGCCATCTCCCCACAATGACCCCACTTTGACCTAGTGCATATCCCATGTAAGGCATTAGGCTATATATAGCCGATAGGAATATCAGCCCTTATCACCTCTGCCTCGGTTCAAATCTGTCTGCCTCTTAACTCATGATTGATGGCATCTCTCTTTACATCTGGCCTATGTCTCATGCTGTACTATTTTGATAGGGCACTGAAGATATACTGTATATATATTTGAGAGATATAGAGATATGAGAGCCACAGATTAAATTTTGAGCTCCAAGCAAGCACCCTAGGGTTTCAAACAGTACAGACATGCTCTCAGTATAGCAGGGTTAGTTATCTGGAGGGTATGAGTGTGACATCATCTTTATACCCAGTATGCAGGTTATGCAGGAGCGCCTCTACTGACCGAGTCGCACCAAAACCATGTTCTGGCTTTGACAGCCCGGGCATTCAAACAGAAAAGTCCTATATGTGACAGCATTTAACAATGTTAAATGCCTGTTGCTTTGCCACTCGCACAGTGCATACCTCCACTATACATTACATTACCTACAATGCTCTGTAGCTTCACCACCCCCACCTCCTCTCCCTCACCTTGGCCATGCCCTGCGGTAAACGCCTCCGTTCTATGGTTGTTGATGCGGCCCCACTCATGTGACATCACAAGTGCTATTCGTATCGTTCCTGCGCATATAGGTGACATCCAAGGCACTTTCCTTGCTCCTGTGAGTGTCCATATTGTCTCTCGACACCCCCACCTCCACCTCCACCCCACCCCCCACAGTGTTGCCAACTTGGCACATTTGTCGCTATATTTCGCTTTTTTCCAGACCCCCCCATAGCACCAAAATTAGGGAAAACTAGTGGCGGAAAGTCTAGTGCTTTTTTGCTGGTGAGTTTGGTGGGAAATTGGTTGACAGGCGCTAGATATAAAACCCCAGTTTTTCACCATTTTTCCTTCTATGATAGAGTCTTCCTTCCTTCCGAGAAAGCATTGGTAACCAAATGGACCCTTATAGATCTGTAACTCGTGTAAAGATTGTAAACCAAACGAATCCCAAATGGACCCCTTTTAGCTGTCCGTGGCTATAATGCAGAATAAATAGTGGGCACCTGGTATGAAAATGGTTGAAAAACCACTGCTCTAGCACATTCTAGTGCATTTTGGATTTTGGCAGTTGGCAACACTAGTCCCACAGCAGTGATTCTACTGCATAGCCACAGACAGCATGCATGCTTCTTATAAGGTCAATCTCCCTTCCATGTCAGGTTTTCGGCGGCACATCATCTGGACAGATATTGTTCACTGGTAATCATATTTACATCACAAGATAATGCCGTGTTCTCTCTGCACTCTTAATTCCTCAATCACTGTTTTGTTTTGCCCGTTTTACTTTATTTGTTACTTGACCTTTCAAATGTCGGGTGTCTGTGTGGTGGGACAAATTAGAGGCAAGGACTGCTGAAGTAGAACGAAAATGGTGAAGCGCACCGGTGGAGCGACACATTTTCACGCCCTGCTGATCTGTGTGTGTGTGTGTGTGTGTGTGTGTGTGTGTGTGTGTGTGTGTGTGTGTGTGTGTGTGTGTGTGTGTGTGTGTGTGTGTGTGCGTGCGTGTGTGTGTGTGCGTGTGTGTGCGTGTGTGTGCGTGCATGCGTGCGTGTCGTGCTAGGCCTATCACAAATATTACATAAACACGCTTTGAAGAAAGCAATTAATTATATTATTTCTTTTTTCATGTACATTTAAAGGTCCGACAACATGATGTTTTCTGGGGGGGTTGCACTCTGTCTCTGTCTCCCTATAGTGTTTTCTATCCCCATAAATATGCAATTTTGATTAGAGTTTCTCATATCATATATTATATAAGGGTTTTATGGAAATTCTCTGCAGGAACAGCTCAACTGATATTTTAATTCCTTCCCCTCTTCAGTATTAGCTTCCAAATTTGCCATTACGTACAACATACATTTTGTTTACAATGACCGCCATTGTTGATTTTTTTCTCGAAGTTAGCACGGAATAGAAACATCAGTGTTATAGTGATTCAAAGATGAACATTGTGGTACTGCAGCTAAAACTGCTTCAGAATCCAGAAAGACATGTCCCGGACTGGTTGGTTATATCAGTGGTGATTTATAGGCTCAAACCATTTGAAATACATGTGAGGAACAATAAAACAGTATATTTAATATTAAAGACATTACACAACAGTTGGGTCAGTCGATTTCACTCTGAATGCTCCTTCTCTTCTGTCCGCAGAAACCCCCTCTAACGTCTCTATAGAAGTGTTCCAAACGAGAGGCTTGTTGATGTCACAAATGAAGACGGAAGTATTTGTGTGTTTGCTCAAAACCATGGAGAGTTCTAGATTAGGAGAAACGAGCCATTCTTTCTGGCCTGGGATGCAGATACGCAAACAGCAACAAGTTGTCCTAATCGTGACAGCCCAAGTGCGTGCATGCTTCTGTGTGCGCGCGCGCGCGTGTGTGTGTGTGCGCGTGTGTGGTGTCCTCTCTCTCCCCCTCATCCATCCATATTGACAGGTCTGCAGAGGGACAGAGAGAGAGAGAGAGAGAGAGAGAGAGAGAGAGAGAGAGAGAGAGAGAGAGAGAGAGAGAGAGAGAGAGTCATCATCATCTAGCTGTCAGTGTAGCTTACGGCAGCCTCTCTGACACCAGCACCACTTTCCTCACTACTCAGCACTTATATGTGCCACACTGTCTGTCTGTCTGTCTGTCTGTCTGTCTGTCTGTCTGTCTGTCTGTCTGTCTGTCTGTCTGTCTGTCTGTCTGTCTGTCTGTCTGTCTGTCTGTCTGTCTGTCTGTCTGTCTGTCTGCATGCAGCCAGGGGACAGCCAGGCCGGAGTCCACGCGCTGCAGGGGTCAACCCCTCGAGCCGCCGTTTGGTAGAGTTGGGGGAGAGACAGAGCGGTGTGTGTGTGTGTGTGTATGGGGGTGGAGGGGGAGTGGGGGGTAGACAGAGGGAGACAGAGAGCAGTGGCCAAGCCTATATGGACCACACACGGGTCCCCCAACATGCATTTGGAGGAACCATGTGCACCAGGGGTTGACACCAAGGTCTCAGAGGCACTTGCCACAAGTATACAGGCCATGCTCTGCTTGCTGGGAGGTCGGGGTTCGATTCCCGGCCGGGTCATACCAAAGACTCTAAAAAATGGGACCCAATGCCTCCCTGCTTGGCACTCAGCATCAAGGGATGGATTGGGGGTAAGTCCCTGCGATATACTAGCGTCATGTCCAGGGGGTGTACTTGTACATCAAGCTGCCTCACGCTACAGAAACAGGAGATAGGCTCCTGACCTATATGGGCCTCAATGGCTCAGCTGGGCCTCCTGACATCATGGCCTGGCAAGGCTACTTACTTAGGCTACTACTCAGGTTTTCACTACAAGATGAAATCACAGGATGTGTAGGTCAGCTAATTGCTAAGATGTGAAATCGTTCTGCGTATTTGTGCGGCGGCCATTTTGCAGTTTAGTCACACACTTGGAAAACCCGCAAATATGGCATGAGAATAACATGGCTGCTGCAGTGTGAATATGCAACATGACTGGTTGCTTCTGAGATGTAGGGGAGTATAGAAATGCCACATATTATAAAACAGGCAAAAGTACTTGAGAAAAATTGCAGTTAAGCGCATTAAGAGCAAAATGTACTTACCGGCACTTATTTCCCACACTGTTAATGACAGGTTGTGCCTGTGAGCCCACACACACACACACACACACACACACACACACACACACACACACACACACACACACACACACACACGCGCGCAGCCCATACCTAATGCACATCCGTACAAAGAGAAGGCAGCTTCAGCAATAAATTTGCATTATTTAATTATAAACGCTCCAGTTATTTACGGCTGTATTTAAAAAGAATATAAATGAACCCTGAGCGTTAGAGGTAATGAATTTGATTATGGCGTCGACTGTAATAATTTCACGCTGTTTTGGGGAATCAAAGATGGTGAATTCCTGCAGTGTGTGTGTGTGTGTGTGTGTGTGTGTGTGTGTGTGTGTGTGTGTGTGTGTGTGTGTGTGTGTGTGTGTGTGTGTGTGTGTGTGTGTGTGTGTGTGTGTGTGTGTGTGTGTGTGTGTGTGTGTGTGTGTGTGTGTGCGTGCCCGGCAGCGGCGCTGCACCTCGCGGCGACAGTGCACTCCGTGCCCCGGTGAATTCTTAACAACCTGCTTTTTTTCTTCCCCTTCTCCGTTCCCCCCAGTGTTTTTGTTTTGAAGTGGTGGAGCGTGTCCTTTGGCACGCAACACACGACAACAGCAACAACAAGCCTGTTTTAAAACATCGAAGCGACGCCCCGTCACGCTGTTTTCCGAGACGCAATTAAAAAGCCATTGTTTCTGCGTACATAGTCTGCAATGTTTGAGTGTCTGCTTTTGTTTTGAGAGCGCTAAAGACATTCCCGACAACGGATAAGACTTCGCAATTGAGTCTATGTGCACCGCAGCCTAGCATGGTGACGACAATACACAGGTATAGTGTTGTAGTTCTCAAGGCATTGTCTCGTCTCGAGCCATTCTCAAGAACGTTTTTTCGTCGTCTCAAAGCAAAAGTTCTCTTCATTGTGCGGAGCGAGGAGGACCCATTCATAAAGACAGCTGCGCAAAGCCATTTTGTGTCAGAGTTGCGATATTGCGGGGTCACTGAGCGCTCCAGCTGCTCTTCATGCAGGCTGAATAGAGACCTCCCATAGAGTAATAAAGTAATAGAGAGCGGACTGGAGCGATAGCCCCGCCCCCTTGCCGTTCATTTCAATACAAGTTGCTCATTGGCGCATTGAAGCACCCGGAAGACCGTCGGAAGTGCGCCTATTTCCGCATTTGGACACCAAATTTGGTGTCCAAATGCGGAAGTATTTCTCCATGAACGCGCCCGAAGCAAGGGATTATGGGAACCATGAACGAGCGCCGTCGCGCACGAGCAAAGGAAAAAAACATCAAAAAGCATCAAAAAACAAGCTTGTGGGTTTGCATTGAGCTTATTATCTGTCATATAATACATCCGTTGTGTTTTGAGAGGTAGTATATGACGTGAGGACCGCTGGTTTATTCAGAAAACAACTTAAAAACAAACTGCCCTGTCCACGTGCACAAAGCAAACGAGCGTGCGTGCTCTCGGGGCGTTCGTGCATGAATTCCACCCGCCTGCAGTACCAAACTTGGCCACCAGCGACACACTGGAAGCAGCATAGGAGGCACACAGCCACATACAGTAGCAATATTGGAGAGAGACAGAGTGAGAGGAAAAAGGGGATGCCGCATTTGACTTTATAACAGTGGTTTATGATTGCTCTATGCTGCAGCCTGCACGGACCATCTCTCTCTTTCTCGCTCTGTCATGAAAATCATTAAGAACGTCAGTATACAGTATGTTAAAATGGGCATGACAAGACTAGGTCATGGCCTCGGTCTTGACCAGTCTTGGTCTTGTCTTGTTCTCGACCCCTCTAGGTCTTGGTCTTGCCTTGTATTCGGCCCCTCTAGGTCTTGGTATTGCCTTGAACTCGACCCTCTAGGTGCTAGTCTCGTCTCGATCTTGTCTCAATGAAGTCTGTGGTTGTCTTGGTCTTGTCTTGGTCTCGACTACAACACTAAGTATATACAGTACACAGTTATACGCTACAATACCAACCAATGGAGAAGGCAGGGCTGCCATCTCCCCAGGGGTTTTCAGTTTATATTTAAAGTAAGCCGTAAGCCTTGAGCTTATAGGTCGACTATTTCAGAAACCTTCTCTTCTCACAAGGTTCTTTTTTTATTCGTCATTTCCTCAAATCAGTTTTTATGTCGCAGGAAACTGTCGGTTTCCACCCGACAACAGTAGTCGCACAACTTATCCCCCGTGCAAACTTTTCTCACGTTCGAACCGACAAGAGAGAAAAAAAATGGAAACCGCTGGGGGATTGTTGTCAGGCGGGTGTGTGTGTGTGTGTGTGTGTGTGTGTGTGTGTGTGTGTGTGTGTGTGTGTGTGTGTGTGTGTGTGTGTGTGTGTGTGTGTGTGTATAGATCCTATCTCGGCCCCATTAATTCAAGCGATGCTGCCTTGCCCCAGGGTTTTGCGGGGCCCTGTAAGCCTCAGTGGTGGGAGTGAAAGGCGGTGCGGGGATCGGGCTTGCCAGTCCTACTTAGGTGCTGGTTGAGAGCACAGTGCTGCGTTGGTGGAATCCATTCTGTCCCAGACCCGGGCACAGCATAAACACTGGGGCAGAGAGGACCAGAGAGGCAAGGCTGGGGAAGGGAAGGGAAGGCAAGGGAAGGCGGGCAGGGGTGGATATAACATTTCCCAATTGAGGGGGGCAGGAGAAAATGGTATGGGGGAGGCCGCACCCATACGATTTTTGGTTATAGGACTTTGATTTATTTTATTTGTTTAAATATTTTATCCCACGATTTTGTAACCCATTTTTCACCCAGTGCCAATTCCTAATGTGATCCTGGGCTCTACACACCCTCCACCAACCTGAGGAGGCAGCAGACTTGCCTCATGCTTCCTTCAATGCATGAGGAGTCCAAGCTGCCTTCTTTTCAACTGATTGGTTCCCTGGTTGGATGTAGCGTGTGGAAGGAACACGTTATTCCAACCAGTTCCTGTCCCTTCCATCAGGCGCCCCGGTTGGCCAGGGGGAGGCAGTTTAGAGCCCAGGATTATAGCATGTTTTTGTGAGGGTATCTACCCTAGGGGACACAGGGAGAACATGCAAACTCCACACAGAAAGGCCCTTTACCTTTGAAGTTGCAACAGACACGCAGCATGCATAAAGCTAAAGGTCTGACTTAATGATGAAATGCTGTTCGTTTAGTGGTGACACAACTGTTAGTAGCAGTAGTAGTGTTTCAAATCATTTTAGATATAAGCACTTTAATTTGAAATATCTTGGGTTGCCAACATGTTTGGTGGGGCAGACTGGACATTTAAGGGACATTGCCCCCCTATGCCCATGCATAGATCCACCCCTGCGAGCGAGGCAAGGCCAGGGAAGGGAAGACAGGCAGGGCAGGGCTATAGGCAGTGAAGCGAGCAAAGAGCACAAAACCTACAGCGACCAACGTTCCACTGGCTCTAGTCTAAAGAGAGAGAGCAGTGTTGCCAACTACCAAAATCCAAAATGCGCTATAGTGGCACTTCGAAAATCCACTATAGAATGCACTAGAGCAGTAGTTCAACTATTTTCCTACCAGGGCCCACTATTTATTCTGCATTTTAGCCACGGACGAGGACCACCGTTTCATGTTGAGTTTATCCCTATCCCTAGGAGATAAATGCCAAAATGTTGGTCAAAATAGCAAGAAGAGAGAGATCCCTATAATTTGGGCAGGCCATTCCAGTCAAAAAGGCTTTCAAAAGATATTAACAATGACTAACACAAAATGTGAGAAACGATGCTTTGTCAAAGTACAAGAGCAATATCGGTAGTCATTGCTGCATTCACACTGGATGAAAGCAGAGCAAAGATACACATATTACAAAGCCACACAACACATTTGTAGCTTTGTAGCTGAAGGTTGACATCAGTGCTACTTTCTTGTAGCTTTGTAGCTGAAGCTGCTGCCCGCAGCTACGAAAGCAGGATTTGTCTTCTTGTTGCAGCAAGGCTTCCCTTGAAAAACAAATATATCTTATCTGGAGTTGCTAGTATGAATGCAGCAGCATAAACTTAAACAATCAATAGTTGCACCAATAGTGTATATCAAGGGGCTATAGCCTCCCGGCTTGTAAATTGAGGCCATATAAGATGTGACAGCTAATATGAACAATCCGTAGTTTCATTGTGTACAACACTGAAATAACGCTTTGTTCAAACGGATGGGTTTCTGGACAATTTCGTATACCACTCTATTGGTGAAACAAACCTGTTGCTGGTATGCTACACACGGTAGGGGGTGTACGGGTATGTGTATATGCTGACAAAGCTGGGCCTTTTGGAGTGGTTGCACCTCTCAAAAAGAGAAGATCTATAGGTCTAAGTGTGCAATGTGGACAGAGAAAGTGGCATCCATATCGATCTATGTATAGGCAGTGCAGCTCTGTTCCGTACTTTGGGGCCCCAGGCAAGATTTTCCATGGAGCCAGGGAAAATCTCCTGTCACATCATACCTATGACAGGCACAGTAAAATGGCGCGCCCCAAGGGCTATTTGTAAGGGGGAACTCCACCCATTTTCAATAGTTTAATGTCATTAATATACCTTATAGATGCTGTGTGGACATGATAAAAAAAGTTCCCCCAATTCTGTATTTCCTAAAAATGGAGGTCTGAAAAAATCATTAACATGGTGAAATACATCTGATGACATTATCAAGATGTATTTCTCCATGTTAATGATTTTTCTTTCAGACCCCCTTTTCCTGAGAGGGTACAAATGGAACCAAATTGACCCTAGGTTCACATTTGTATCCTCTCAGGAAAATGTTGAAAATGGGTGGAATTCCTCTTTAAACTATAAAGAACATATTATTATGTGTTCTAAATGTTCAATTCTATTTAGAGGACAATGTATTCATCCATATGAGGCTTATTAGCCTGGGATCCTTTTAAAGCATGTCTGGTGGTCGCCCCCCCTCATGGTGCCCCCAGGAAACTATAGTCACTAGCCTAGTCTGCCTAATGTCAGAAAACGCCCCTGCATGGCATGCTACAAACACAGGCCTGAACCCAAAGTGCTGTGACTGTCAGCAGACACTCTGCAGATTGGAGTGCCACACGTGTAAACACCACAACCTGTACGTGCGCGCGCGCACGCACACACACACACACACACACACACACACACACACACACACACACACACACACACACACACACACACACAGCCTGCTGCCTTCATAACACTGCCGAAGACGCACGAGACGTGCACACAAACAGAAAGTGCCAGCCATCCTCCGTTGCCGCCATATAAGGGCAAGATGGCCGGCCGGGAAAACCGTTAGAGGGCACATGAACGGACAGACAGACAGACAGACAGACAGACAGACAGACAGACAGACAGACAGACAGACAGACACCTCTGACATCACTCCTGCTTTCTCGACCGACCTCCAACTCACCACGGTGTCAGAAGCCACACTGTGTAAATATACACATGCACGCAGGCACACACACGCACGCACGCACGCACGCACACACACACACACACACACACACACACACACACACGCACACACACACACACACACACACACACACACACACCCACAGTGGACATGGGCCCACATAATTATACCTTGGACACATAGTAGTCAAGGACACATTTCCACACAATGCTCACGTACACACTTTAAAATTGCAGTCTTCGACTCACCTGAACAAACTCTCCCCCCTCTTTCTCTCTCTCTCACACTTGCGCGCGCACACACACACACACACACACACACACACACACACACACACACACACACACACACACACACACACACACACACACACACACACACACACACAGTAATCCACATGCTACAGTATACTCCTCCTCCCTGTCAGATGAGTAAGAAGCGTTCTTGAACTCCTCATGCGCTGTAGGAAGCGCAAGGTCAGTCCGTTGCTTTCCCCAGCTTGGCAGAGGCCGTGTATACACTACACAGCTATGAGAATGGCTTTATGAGAAACATGTGATGAGTGTTTGTAGGCTATAGGTCACCAGTTTTCTATTAGCCGATGAGATGTACTTTATTATCCCCGCCGGGAAATTAATACATCTGAATTACATCTGAATTACTTAAGAAGTAATTTCAACAATCTACACTTTTAGAAAATGAAGAAAAATTGTTAGGAGGGACTAAACTCAACCTCAAATGGCGGTCCGTGGCTAAAATGCAGAATGAATAATGGGCCCTGGTATATGAAAAAGGTTGAAACCCCCTGTGTTAATGGATGGTGTCAGGCCACTCCACGTTTGTCCAAAGTAGAGCGAAGCATCAAACGGACTCAACCCAGTGGAACCATTCAGCAGTAGGTCAGTATGAAACAGATTCAACCCAGTGGAACCATTCAGCAGTAGGTCAGTATCAAACTGATTCAACCCAGTGGAACCATTCAGCAGTAGGTCAGTATCAAACGGATTCAACCCAGTGGAACCATTCAGCAGTAGGTCAGTATCAAACTGATTCAACCCAGTGGAACCATTCAGCAGTAGGTCAGTATCAAACTGATTCAACCCAGTGGAACCATTCAGCAGTAGGTCAGTATCAAACTGATTCAACCCAGTGGAACCATTCAGCAGTAGGTCAGTATCAAACGGATTCAACCCAGTGGAACCATTCAGCAGTAGGTCAGTATCAAACTGATTCAACCCAGTGGAACCATTCAGCAGTAGGTCAGTATCAAACTGATTCAACCCAGTGGAACCATTCAGCAGTAGGTTAGTATCAAACTGATTCAACCCAGTATGGAACCATTCAGCAGTAGGTCAGTATCAAGCGGATTCAACCCAGTGGAACCATTCAGCAGTAGGTCAGTATCAAACGGATTCAACCCAGTGGAACCATTCAGCAGTAGGTCAGTATCAAACTGATTCAACCCAGTGGAACCATTCAGCAGTAGGTCAGTATCAAACTGATTCAACCCAGTGGAACCATTCAGCAGTAGGTCAGTATCAAACAGATTCAACCCAGTGGAACCATTCAGCAGTAGGTCAGTATCAAGCGGATTCAACCCAGTGGAACCATTCAGCAGTAGGTCAGTACAGAGCCAGTGTCAGGGTCACACACCTGGGCTTGATTGTCATCGTTAATCAGCCGCTGGACGCTATAGGACAGCTGTGGTCTGGATGGCTGCTGTGCCAACACATTTAATCCTCCTGCTCATAAGCTCCTCTCTACCTAGATCCACTCTGATCACACACACACACACACACACACACACACACACACACACACACACACACACACACACACACACACACACACACACACACACACACACTGGAGGAAACAGACTGACAGCTATTAGGTTAACATGATAGAGATCTACAAAAGGCTCCGAGGCCAGATTATGAATTCATTACCTTGATTCAGCAGCTTGCGTGTGTGTGTGTGTGTGTGTGTGTGTGTGTGTGTGTGTGTGTGTGTGTGTGTGTGTGTGTGTGTGTGTGTGTGTGTGTGTGTGTGTGTGTGTGTGTGTGTGTGTCAAACACACACAGTCTCACCGACATTGATATATCATTGCTTTTGGGAAAAAATCCATGTGTGACAGACCGTTCTCAGTCCATGGGGGAAATCATTGCATCGGATAAATGCTCATAAAAAAGAAACGCTATAGTATACACAAACCTAACCACTACTATACCAACTAGAAGTTTGTGTGCAACACCTAAACCAAGTCAGACTCTGTCTCCCAATACAGCAAGGTGGAGAGATCAAAAGTTTGGTATGGATGTAAAACTATATTTCTGACAGATGTTTGCGGTTTTGTAAGTTTGTCTTCCACTCGACTATCAATGTACAAAAAAAAACCCTGCCGCAAGTCAGAAACTGACTCTGTATAGAGGCTTTGTTTCACAGCTCTGTTCACACATTTCTTTCAAAAAAGAAGGAAAACCAGGTGCTCAATGGAGATGTATAGTTTAAAAGGTGCTACAAAGATCAAAAAAGGGACTAAAATGTAAAAGTAAAAAAGCGATCTGAGCACTCAAAAAGTTAAAACTTTAAAAAGGATGAGGAGAGTGTGCGTAAAGTCTCATAATTTATTAAACAAAGCAGCCAACATGTTTCTACTCAGATGAGTCTTCTTCAGGGCACATTTCTTTATTCCTTTTGATTAATTCCACAAACATTTTGTGTCAATGCGTTTTGTTCCACTCTTTCTTTGGCAAAGTGCATTGAATTGAATCGAACTGAACGTACAGAGAGAGAGAGAGAGACAGAGAGAGAGAAAGAGAGAGAGACCTTTAGTCCTGGGGCAGCCAGTTCTCAGCAAGCTGTCGAAGCTTTGCGTCCACACAGATGAAAGCGGCAAGTAGCTGTCAAGGAAGCCGAGAAACGTATTTGAACAGTGAGCGTTTGAGCCCTGTGCTGCGATGGCTTCCCTCCCTGAGGGCCCTGGGCGAATGAACACCTGGCCCTGGAAATAGAAATGCTTTCCCCACAACCCCCCCCCCCCCCCCCTCCCCACACTGCACTGTTATCTGTCCAATTCTCTCTCTCTCCCTCTCCAGGGGCGGATGTAACATTTCCCAATGGGGGGGGGGGAGAAAATGTTAGGGGAGGGGGCTTCATCGCCTGTGTCGCTTTGTGCCACGCACCCATACCATTTTCGGTTACAGGACTTTTATTAATCAAGTAAAGCATCAATAATAACATCAGTTGTTGTTGAAGTTGCATCAGACACGCAGCATGCATAAAGCTAAAGGTCTGACTCAGAGAGTTTTCTGTTTTCAATGATGAAATGCTGTTGGTTTAGTGGTGACACAGCAGTAGTAGTGTTTCAAATCATTTTAAATATACGCACTTTCTTGGGTTGTTTTGCATGCCATCGTGTTTGGTGGGGCAGACTATAGGGATTTAGGGGGGCATCCCCCCATGCCCATGCCTAGATCCCCCCCCCCCCCCTCTCTCTCTCTCCCTCCACCATTCAAATCTCCTGTCTCTCTTCTTCACCACCTATAGCTGACAGAACCCTCCATCACAGGTGAGAGATAAACACCAGCCCTTTCTGAGACGTGTAACACAACTGGGAGACGGTAGCACCTGTCAAGGGCTTTCCCTGTCTCTGTGTGTTTGTGTGCGAGCGCGAGGTTGTAAAGCACGAGAACCGTTCACTTAAAGATAGAGTGCCGTGATTTTTTTCTACCCTAAAACATGATCATCAGGTATTAATGTGATATGAAAAGTAAGATGTTTTCCCCAAAAGTTGTTGAACTGTCATTTTTATGATTCCACCCTACCAGTTCATTAAGTATGCCTGGTTTGCCTGGTGGGTGGTGATGGGTGGAGATCCACCTGAACTGAAGCCACGCCCACAGCTTTGGTTGCATGATAAAGGGGGAGGAGTTAGGGGAGGGGCTGAACATGTGATGTCACTATATTGAAGTTTTTTTCATTGGCACATTTAACTGGAAAGGTCCAGCCCCCAGGAAGAAACCCTAAATACAAAGGGAAGACATCATTGCACATAATAACACACAAAGGGGTCTATTTACATATGGTCACCTCTTAAACATGTACAAAATTGGAAAAAAAAATACAAAAATCACGTCACCCCCTCTTTAACCAACTTCAAAACCGGTAAACGCGTTCCTGCCAGTGCCCAGCCTCGAGCCTGTGGGAAGCACAGTTGTCCGGAAACACTACAAAAGGACACACCATGCAGGGCCTAATCAATCAGCCAAAATCTCCTCACCTGTGCAATTGCCTCAGCCAATTGATTGCTACGGCAACCCCACACCTGGGGAATGATTACTTCTACTTTTCCAGTCTACTTTTCACAGTCAGTTTGCAGCACTCTTCAGGAACAACCATCTCCACATACCTGTACAGTAATTGGCACAAAAGGGAAACAGACAGATAGTTAAAATGGGTGCTATGACAAGTTGACAACGGCTATTATGTGGGTCCCAACTTGCATGTGTTCTCAAGTTGCCCAGTGGCCGACGGACACGTACAGGTCTAGTCACTTAAAAGTAGCAAAAACAGCCAGTATACTGCTGAGTGAAATTGAAAGTAGTTCTAGGGCAACAGGCAGAGTTTTTTTCTGTTTTTGCATTACCTGAAAAGTAACAGCTTCCGACACAGAAAGGATTCTGCCCGGCAGTCAGCAACAAATGGTATTTTTCATGTGAGAGTGATAAAGCGGCCCTCGGCCCGTTTCAGACGTGCGATGACAGTTAATGTCTGTCGCCTCCAGGGAAGGGGAAACGTGAGTGATGGTCAAACGCTACGAGAGGTGATTCTGTCCCGCCGCCACCACCAGCCCCTTCGGGGCGACTCGGACCAGGGGGAGAAGAAGGTTATAGCAGGGAAGTTGGTGTTCCCTTCATTTACTCGCAATTTTAACAGAGCTGCAAACGCTCTGTGAACGGTTCAATTTTGGGGTTTATCAGCCTCTGCAGACTGCATTCCTTCCATTTCCTCCACTGTGTGACAACTCAGCTCTTCATTCAGTTTCTGTCTACCTCACACACTTTGGTTCCCAAACGTTCCCCCCAAAATTAAAGGTAATATAGACAACTTTAGTGTGTAGAAATCCTGCTCTGTTTGTAAACATATTTGAGTCTAACTCCACCTCACCTCCACTCTATTGGCTCATTATGAAGCGGCTGGAAAACTGCTGCACTGTGATTAGCTAAAACTGTGCACATCCTGACCTGTACACTGATATATTAATCTATAATTAGTCCATTTGCAGTCTGAGAGTAGTGGTTTTCAACCATTTTCATGCCACTATTTATTCTGCATTTTAGCCATGGACCACTATTTGTTGTTGAGTTTAGTCTCTCAGACAGATAACTGGCAAAATGTTGGTCAAAATAGCAATTCTGATACATTTTCCAAGTGTATATATTCTTGAAAATTAGATAATTCATAATTAATTAAATATAATTTAACTCTTCAGAGCGTAAAATGAAGTTCGTAAAATGAAACCAAATGGACCCTTACGGCTTACAGGTCCATTTGGTTTCATTTTATGATCTCAAGAGTTACAGATCTATAAGGGTCCATTTGGTTACCAATGGTCCTTTCTAGGAAGGAAGGAGGCCTCTATCATAGAAGGAAAAATGGTGAAAAACAAGGGTTTTATCTCTGGCGCCTGTCAACAAATTTCGCCCCAACTCACCAGCAAAAAAGCACTAGATTTTCACTAATTAGAGTTTTTCACTAATTTTGGCACTAGGGGGGTCTGAAAAAGAGCTAAATATAGCACCGAATGCGCCAAGTCGGCAACACAGCTAGGAATTAATAAATGATTGAGGGTAAAAGCACACATTTAACATGAATCCAATAAGTTACTACGTGTCCCTCCACTCTCTCAGATAAGGAATCCTTGTCCCGATAAACCCCACTGGTTTTCGACAGATGTAAGGCTCGATGTTTACCTGCTATTCTAGTCACTTTGAAGCACTTAATTGTTTTCCCTCGCTCTACTTATCCTGCCGTTCGTCGACTCGGTTTCACGGCACTTTACTCTGATCGTGCGTCTCGCAAGTTACTCCTGATAATATAGCTCATCTGACTGACTGACTGACTGGCTGAACAGTTGAATAGTAAATTGCAAATTGGATTTCCCTGCGTTCGAATCAGGAGGACGCTAATGGAAGGCATGCGTGTGAGAAGTGTTTTTAATGAGTAACGGGCCTTGAACAAGACAGTGTTGTTGTTGTTTTTTTTACGTTTTCTCCTGTCTGCGAATGTGTCTGCCACCAGGGGGTGCTGCAGATGCACTGCTGGATCAGCTGCGCACACCTCGAGGTCAGGGGGAACTCCGCCCATTTTCAACATTTTTAATATGTCATTAATATACCTTACAGATGTTGTGTGGACATGATAAAAAATGGAGGTCTGAAAAAATCATTAACATGGTGAAATACATCTGATGACATCATCAAGATGTATTTCACCATGTTAATGATTTTTCTTTCAGACCCCTTTTTTCCTGAGAGGGTACAAATGGAACCAAATGGACCCGCTAGGGTCCATTTGGTTCAAATTTGTATCAACCGTGTTTATGACTTCATGTTTCGCTCTGAACGGATAAACACTGGAAGTTTCTGAAAGTATTTCCTGTCATGGCACTGTGCATTATAATCATATGACCAATAGGGCGGTGCCAAGAGTGTTTTAAGTAGGCCTACACTACTCAAGTAAATGAAAAATTGCAGGCACGCGTTCCTGCCAGTGCCTGCCTCAAGCCTGTGGGAAGCACAGTTGTCTGGAAACGAAAAAAGTAAATGAATAATTGCAGGCATGTTATAGAGAGTATATAGACTATAGAGTAGCTCTATATATATATTGTGTTATTGCTGTTACTTGTACCCGTGTAAAGCCATCCGGCAGTGACAACACTCCCACCAAGACCAGACATCACCATGCATCCCCTCAACCCCCTCCTTCCAAAGGCTTGCTCTGTGCATCTAATGCCCTGCTGAATTGACATGGTATCCACGCAACACGCCAGAGAAGGAAGACACAGGCAGGCAGGGGTGGATGTAATATGTCCCATTTGGGCAAGAGAACATGTTGGAGGGGTAAGAGAAAATGGTATGGGGGGCGGCTTCATCGCCCGTGGCGCAAAGCACCTATAGCATTTTCAGTTACTTTTCACGACTTTTATTAGGCAAGTAAAGCATCAATAATAACATCAGTTGTTGTTGAAGTTGCAACAGACACGCAGCATGCATAAAGCTAAAGGTCTGACTCAGAGAGTTTTCCGTTTTCAATGATGAAATGCTGTCGGTTTAGTGGTGACACAGCTGTAGTTAGTTAGTAGCAGTAGTAGTGTTTCAAATCATTTTAAATATAAGCACTTTAATTTGAAATATATCTTGGGTTGTTTTGCATGCAGGCATCGTGTTTGGGGGGGCAGACTGGGTGTTTAGGGGGGCATTGCCCCCCCATACCCATGCCTAGATCCGCCCCTGGGGGACGGGAGTGAAGGAAAAGCAAAGCGCCAGGGAGGGAGGGAGGGAGGGAGCTATAGGGAGGGAGATAAGAGAACTCCCCTGTTGTTGGAAAGACTCTCATTATTCTGTTATGGATTGCACATGTCAGCCAGTAAGTGCTCTTTTATCCTCGCAAAGCACTGAACCCCGGACGGACACCGCTCCGCATTTCCCTATAACCCGAGTGAAATTTACCATGTTTAAGTCCCTGAGTCACCACGGGGGACAAAGCAAGGGAGGGAGAGAGACGGAGAGAGAGAAAGAGAGAGAGAGAGAGAGAGAGAGAGAGAGAGAGAGAGAGAGAGAGAGAGAGAGAGAGTCGCCGTGCAGCTTCAGATTTATGGTCCTGATTAAGTAAAGAGGAGTCTATACGATGAGTCAGACGGCAGAGAGAAGAATCTATGTACAAATCACACGCTGCCTTTTTCCTCCCCCTCTCCACTGCTTAAACTGATTGGCCATTCAGGCACGTATACACGCGCACATGCACACACCAGGGGCGGATCTAGGTATGGGCATGAGGGGCAATGCCCAGACTGGCCCACCAAACAAGATGGCATGCAAAACAACCCAGGATATTTAAGTGCCTATATTTAAAATGATTTGAAACACTACTGCTACTAACTAACTACAGTTGTGTCACCACTAAACCAACAACATTTCATCATTGAAAACAGAAAACTCTCTGAGTCAGACCTTTATCTTTATGCATGCTGCGTGTCTGTTCAACTTCAACAACAACTGATGTTATTATTGATGCTTACTTGCATGCCTACTAAAAGTCCTGTAACCGAAAATGGCATGGATGCGGCGATGAAGTCGCTCCCATACCATTTTCTCCTGCCCCCCCACCCCACCCCCCACCCCCCCCAATTGGGAAATGTTACATCTGCCCCTGATGCACACATATGAACATGAATATATGCGTGCATGCACAGTACACACATTAGATTATGTAGCCAGTAGGGATGCACCGATATGGTAATTCTTGGCCACAGCAGCAGCAATGTTTAAACTAACAATTCACTCAGTAGCCGAAAGTGATACCGATATATGCTTATTTAGTTTTCATTGTTTTTATCTCCTTTTTTGTGCCAGAGAAACTATACAGGTACATCTTCAATACAAGTCATAATTGTTCAGAATCTACAGCTTGGTGGACTACAGATGTTAATGCAACATGTACGCTTATCAACAAAAGATAAACATTGGCTAAAGCCATCGGTTAATGTAAGTTTTACCTTTATATTGACTGATAACATCAAATATAGGCCAAATTGATATGTGGACCAAGCTATCGAGCTGTTTTGGGTCCTTTGTCGTGAACTAGGCGAAAAGCTTTAGAAAATGTACCAAAAGCGCACTGCGTCATGATATATAGATCGGATATTATTCTTGTGCGCATGACACCATTGTGTGACAAAAAAGAAATTAGTGGTAAAAGCTAATAATTAATTAATTTGGTATATATAATCACTACGCTTGAATATGCAGGGATGTCGCTGACCAATTTGTTGCCCCCTTCCCCTTGAGAGTGCTGTGGTTCCTCATACAGATCAGCTATATTTCGCTACTAGTGAGTACACACATACACGGCCACGCATTATTGGCATGTTAATTCTATTGCCGCCGTCCACGCGGGGCTCGTGGACATCCCGTTAGAACCCCTCCGCTGGTCACGCGGACGGCTCGTATCACGACGAGATGTAGATTTCATTCTTTAATCCAACTATTAGTCCGTGCGCATCGTCTGATGATCATCCCGTTGCTGACTTTCATTTGGGACAGAATTGGGGACAACTTTTTTTTCCCCAGTCTCATTGACGTCCATTCAACCCAATGCATTCAAACGGCTCTCCTCCGGTTTGCCCCCTCAATGTCGCTGGCGCATGGGTTAAGCAGCCAGGGCTACACAGCACTTCCTGACTTGTGAGCCGGATGTTTTGGGGCAGATCGCCAGATGATCGATTAGGCAAGACAACAGACACAGCATAACAGAAACAGCACATCCTGTTTAGGAGATCTGAGCTTCAAAATAAGGGCTTTTTTACCGATCGAACTGGTTTGAGCCGCGGCAGTGGAAAGAAAACAAAGAAAATCCGATCGCGCTCAATGAGTTAATTGCCCTATTGCCCTACTTGCAGTGCGTGTTGCGCCTATACGCAGTGACGGCACTGATTCAATTAATCACAAAATGTAAACAGTTGAACAATTGCAGAGATACATGTAGTTGCAGGCTCTCTCTCTGCCTCGTCCTTCCGGAGTGTTCCACACACCACAGTGAGTTTTAAATAAGCAAAGCGAGGCGGAGAGAGTGGGTTGTGTTGTTTCTACGGGGGGGTATATACACAGCATAGATGGCTCTTTTAACGCCGCTGTCCCCATGCATTACTGCTCACACACCTTGAAAAGTTCACTGCCCCGAACGCACCCTGCAGGGGGAAGGGAGGGGGTGTACACAGCCTTCCATTTTAAACACGCAAACCTGTCTTTTACGAAAATGCCATCCACTTCCATTCTCTCTGGCAGTCAAGTAAGAGGCAATAACGTGTCAGTTGTTTTAGCTCCCTCGAAAATGGCTTTTACGACTCCGCTGGTACAGGACAAGCGGTGAGACGAGGTGAGGCGAAGATTCGCTTTGATTGAATAACAGTTGCAGTTCCGAACATCGTATAAGGTTCCCGCATTTGGGACGCAAAGGTACAAATCACACCTTCGTGTTCTTCCCAGTAACTTGGGGATCTAGGTTAGGTCATTGAAGGAGCATTCAGTGATTTGGGAAAACGGACAAGATGTGCACATGTACACACTCTTTGCAAAACCTTGCTGCACACATTATAGCCGTGTTACTCATATACCCTGTTTGGCGGGTGCCTGGGATTCAACCCCATGACCTTGTGGTTTGTGAGCTGGCCGGACACTCTCATTATTATGGGCGGAAATACTGTGAATGTGCAAATCTTTATCAGGACACTTGGACAGACACCCAGCTTTGAAACCGGGACAAACCGAGGGCTGTCTGGTCACATTAATCTACGTGGAATCAGTAAATTAATGAAGGGGCTAAAAATAATCAACCTAACAAAACCTAATGAATCCAGTCTCAGCCAATATGTAAAGCCTGATTACACTGGCGGCGGACAGCGGGCGCGACGTGCCGGCTGTGAATATAGTACAATATTTGGGTGCCCGCAGGCGCACACACCGCGCGTTCAAGAGCGACACGGCGCGGCCTGCGCTCAATGCGAGTCGTCATCTAATGAGGAAGAGGTCTACTGTCCTAGTTCTACTTTATCTTGCATCAATTATTTCTGTTCTTTTTTTTGGGTTATTCTCCAAAGAATCACATTCACATTCTAATAAAGTACTCTGTCAATTCGCCTTTTTTCTTTCTCCCGTCTATTCAGGGTTTTTCATTTTGTTCTGTTTCCATTCCATTTAACAAAGCCTGAATAATTTTAAACAATTTATTTTAGCGTAATATTTTGGTCACTCTGACCTTTATCAGGCACGGATGAAATATTTTGTCTTCCATTATTCAACTCTATTGCTCCAAGACGCACCTGCCAAACAGGGGCGGATCTAGGCATGGGCATGGGGGGGCAATGCCCCCCTAAATACCCAGTCTGCCTCCCCAAAACACGATGCCATGCAAAACAACCCAAGATATTTCAAATTAAAGTGCTTACATTTAAACTTATATTTGAAACACTATATTTGAAACACTTATATTTGAAACACTACTACTGCTACTAACTACAGCTGTGTCACCACTAAACCAACAGCATTTCATCATTGAAAACAGAAAACTCTCAGTCAGACCTTTAGCTTTATGCATGTTGCGTGTCTGTTGTGTCAACAACTGATGTTATTATTGATGCTTTACTTGCCTAATAAAAGTCCTGTAACCGAAAATGGTATGCCATACCATTTTCTCTTGCCCCTCCAACATGTTCTCTTGCCCCTCCAAATGGAACATGTTACATCCGCCCCGGTGTCCAAAAGAACAAAGCCTGTCATCACAAAGCCTGAATATCATGTTATTTCAAGTCACTTTGTCTTCATTTAATATCGCAAGATGGGGACCAATAGAACTCCTTTAAACCTAGAAACCTATAAACATCTATCACAGGGGTTTTCAACCTTTTTGATACCAGGGCCCACTATTAATTCTGCATTTGAGGCGCCATGGACCGCCATTTGAGCCCCAAAGACCCCAAAACTAAAGATTTATTTTGCTTTTTTTCCCACAATACCAGACTGGATTTGGGAAACAAAACAGTCATAAACATACAGATCAAATGAGCATTAATCTTCTAGTTGTGTAGACTAGGGCTAATTCAGATGATGAATATTTTAACTCTTGAGCGCGTAAAAATGAACCCAAATGGACCTGGAAGGGTCCATTTGGTTTCATTTTTACGCGCTCAAGAGTTACATCTGGTTAACCAACTTTTTATCTGGTTAACAAACTTAGCTGGGGACCACCTGGAACCTTCTCAAGGGCCAATGATGGCCCTCGGACCACTGGTTGAAAACCACAGATCTATCAGATTTTCTCATTTGTTTTTGTTTAACTAACAATTCCTTCTTGTCAGGGAGAGGGGGAGTACAAATATTATTTTGATTATTTTGCCAAATATATACATACACATTCATGCATTAAAGGACCTTCATGAATGTCTATGTATATAACGACTTGATGGCCATAAACCACAAGTTAGTTGGTCAAGTCAGTCGGTGACATGAAACAGATTTGAAAGCAGCTGGACCAAAGGCCAGTTCTGTTAGAGTGTATGTATGCTTTGTTTCCCAACAGATTGACCCGTCGTTAAAGTCCAGGTGGTCACAGGCTTTTAATGAGACCTTCTCACTGGTACAAAGCCACCATTAACCACTTGAATGCTAGGCTAGAGTCCCTAAACCAATCATCCATCCATCCATCCATGGGGACTGCGATGGAGCATGCCCTTGTGCCCTTGTCGTGTCCATAGAGACGGCTTCCTTAAAGTCCCTAAGGCAGTGGCGCCCAACCAGTAGTCCGCGGACAGTGTTGGGACATGTGCACTACGTAAATTAATATATTACATAATAGGCTATATTACCAAAATGCAGTAACTTGTAATATAAATATATTACTTAACTAAAACAATCTAATATACTGTATTATACTTTTCTTTCTGCATTACTGCATTACTTTCAATATTACTTTCTGTCAATCTGTCTCATTGAAAATGTTCTTGTGAAATTATCTTGAGAAATTATCTTGACTGCAGATAAAACTGCAGTTAAATAATTACTTATTTTCTATCATTTGTCATCAAATTATTTATTCAGGAGTGAGGTTTTTTTTTTAGTTGATTTCATATGGATTTGGTGAGATATCAAGTGTGCTTGCTTTATTGTAGGTATGCCACTGGTCTACGCAATATTTGATTAATAGTGATACTAAATATTTCATTATATATTTTGTAAAAAGGTTTTTTTTAAAGTAATATGTAATAGTAATATTAATATATTACATTTGTTCAGACAGTAATATTGTAATATAATATATTGCTTTAAAATGAAGGTAATAATTAATAAGTAATATATTAACAAGGTAAAGTAATATTCCCAGACTACCGGTCGCCCTCGGCCTAGCCTGGTCTAGCCCTCAATGATTTTGGCCTTGGGGGGCGGGGGTGTCGTGGGATCCCCACGGCGGAAGTGCTGCGCTCTGATTTGATCTCACTAACGTGTCGTCATCTCCGGCCCCTCCCGCGCCCGTCCACTGCTGTTCTACGTCACATCATTTAGAGCGACGCCCACCCCGGAAGGTTGACACGCCCCTCAAGGCCACTTTCCAACGCGCGTTAGTCCAGGCTTTCCGTTTTCGCGCAAGGCGGACGAAAATGAAAGCCTGGGTGTCGAGGCTACCCTCGGCCTGACCACAAGGCGCCCGCGGGAGGTTTGGGAGGGGAAAGAAAAAAAAAAAAAAAAAAAAAAAGCAATTTTCGCAACCGCACTGGCTGTGTGTGTGTGTGTGTGTGTGTGTGTGTGTGTGTGTGTGTGTGTGTGTGTGTGTGTGTGTGTGTGTGTGTGTGTGTGTGTGTGTGTGTGTGTGTGTGTGTGTGTGTTTGCGCGCGCTTGTACCTGTGACATGTGCATTATGGGAAATGACAGTTGACCCCGACAGTAGCAACAGGTTAACATGGCGGAGGGTCCGGGCAAACCGAAACGTCCCAAGACCTATCATTTTCACTCTGAATGGGAGGAAGATTATTTTTTTGTTTATTTTAATAATGCGCCCATTTGTCTGATCTGCAATGCTAAGGTGGGATTGGCAAAAAAGCGAATGTGGAGCGTCACTACAAGACGATGCACGCCGGGAAGTACGAGAAGGAATACCCCGCAAAAAGCGCTTTACGTGCCGCAAGACTCAAGGAACTGAAAGCGCGCCTGACCGGGCAGCAGGCACAATTCACCAGACCTAATGAACAGTCGAAGGCCGCAACAATTGCTTCATATCGGGCTAGTCACGTCCTTGCTAAGCACAAGAAGCCATTCAAAGACGGCGAGGCGTGCACCTGCCGCAGCGCGACCTGCACACAAACTTCCCAAATATGCATGCTGAACTACAACGTCAAGGTAAAAGGCTGACGCAACTTGATATTGACCGCTATGGAGCATGTTCAGAACGTCTCGTCAGAATTTGAGCGGCGTTTTACTGACTTTGCGACCCTCGAACCTGTAGCAACCTACATGTGTAATCCGTTTGGTAAAAATGTTGCTGTTGGTGACATTGCTGACAAAGTCAAATCACTGTTCGATTTGGAACGCGATGCGATTGAAAACGAGATTCTAAAATTGCAAAATGACATTGTCATGAAAGCCAAATCAACATCAGCCCCGCCTGGAAAGCACGCAGCGTTCTGGGAGCTACTGTTGGATGAGAAATACCCCAATCTCCGAAGATGTGCTTTAAACCTGACAGCTCTTTTTGGTTCCACTTATTTGTGCGAGTCTGCCTTCTCGCACATGAAAATGATAAAATCCAAGTACCGATCAACAATGACTGACGACCACCTTGTAGCCTGCCTACGCCTTGCAATCAGTACCTACACTCCTGCCTCCTCCTCCCAGTGCCAGGTGTCCCACTAGCTGCCTCCGCTCTACCCAGCGCCTCGTCTCACCCAGCCCACAGGTAGGGGGACCGTGTCTATGTTCCCTCAGCTCTATGTTCCCTCAGCTCTATGTTCCCTCAGCTCTATGTTCCCTCAGCTCTATGTTCCCTCAGCTCTATGTTCCCTCAGCTCTATGTTCCCTATGTTCCCTCAGCTCTATGTTCCCTCAGCTCTATGTTCCCTCAGCTCTTTGTTCCCTCAGCTCTATGTTCCCTCAGCTCTTTGTTCCCTCAGCTCTATGTTCCCTCAGCTCTATGTTCCCTCAGCTCTATGTTCCCTCAGCTCTATGTTCCCTCAGCTCTATGTTCCCTCAGCTCTATGTTCCCTCAGCTCTATGTTCCCTCAGCTCTATATGTTCCCTCAGCTCTTTGTTCCCTCAGCTCTATGTTCCCTCAGCTCTATGTTCCCTCAGCTCTATGTTCCCTCAGCTCTTTGTTCCCTCAGCTCTATGTTCCCTCAGCTCTATGTTCCCTCAGCTCTATGTTCCCTCAGCTCTATGTTCCCTCAGCTCTATGTTCCCTCAGCTCTTTGTTCCCTCAGCTCTATGTTCCCTCAACCAAGTTTAATAGTAGCATGTAATACGTGTATGTAGTGCTGGGACTATAACCGATTAATTGAGATTAAGATTAATTAATCACAGAAACACTAACACAATAAAACAATTAACCCTTTTAATAGCAAACAGATTTTGCACCCAGAACCTTTTCCACTGGACGGATTTCAGGGGTACCGACCATGTCATTATTCCGACCTCCCATAATTCCGACCTTCCATAATCACGAAATCCTGTTCTTCCGATGGTTGGAAAAACGGGATGTCGGACTTATATGAGTTCTTATTTTTTGGCTTTTTTCAGAATTATGGGAGGTCAGAATTATGGGAGGTCGGAATACTGGGTGGACACCACCGAACCGGTGCACACAATGGGAGAAGATTACCAATCAGGGTAACCAATAAGGGCCAAAAAACAAGTAAAAATATAGCTGCAAGCAGCAATAAAACGGGATCAAGCAAGCAGCAATAAGGAGTAAGAACAATACGCACAAATAAGCCATAGAAACATGGGAGCCTGAACTTCAGAAATACATCAGGTAATTATGTGTGAGACTGACTCACATTGTAATCTGGTGTGACTGAGTGAATGATTGGTGAGCTGTGAGTGAGTGGTGAACTGAGCTATGAACTGTCATTAGTGACAACATGGCCGAATAGTGACAGTCAAACAGCCTTGCCCAGCCATGAGGCCCATAGGGCAGGTGCCTATCTCCTGTTTCTGTAGCATGAGGCAGCTTGATGTACAAGTACACCCTCTGGACATGATGCTAGTATGACACAGGGTCTTACCCCCAATCCATCCCTTGATGCTGAGTGCCAAGCAGGGAGGCATTGGATCCCGTTTTTAGAGCCTTTGGTATGACCCGGCCGGGAATCGAACCCCGGCCTCCCAGTCTCAGGGCGGACACTCTAACCACAAGGCCACTGATTTGGTGAATGAGTAAATGATTGGTGAGCTGTGAGTGAGTGGTGAACTGAGCTGTGAACTGTCATTAGTGACAACATGGCCGAATAGTGACAAAACACAACATGGCCGAATGGTGACAACCACCATTACATTGAGTTTTACCCTGGGTTACACATAGAACCATGAACTTAGATGTAGAAGACCACATGAGATTGTGCATGATTGACTCATATTACTAGGTGTCCGTGCCGGGATTTGAACCCAGGAACTCTCATTTCCAAGTCATGCGCTCTACCAATGAGGCTACCCAACAGACACAAGACGTACTGGAAACAACACACACATTCAGTGGACTGCTTGGTAAATGGTAAATGGTGCATTTATATAGCGCCTTTATCCAAGGCGCTTTACATAGATTGTGCATCACATTCACCCATTCACACACACATTCATACACTGATGGCAGTGGGACAGGGACACATCGACACTAACTCTGCAGGAGCCCGGGATCGAACCGGCAACCTTGTGGTTACCATCCGGTTACTCTACCTCTGAGCCACTACCGCTCCTTAAATATGCACAAATAAGCCATAGAAACATGGAAGAAATACATCATGTGATTGTGGAAACACAGCAGGGTTTTTGGAGACTCAGACTTTGTATTGTCAGCAGTGGGACTTGAACCCTCAATCTTGTGTTCCGAAGTCAGGCACCCTACCGACTGAGCTATCCTGGCACAATGATTTGCTTAGTTGTTGTCATCAATGAAACAACCCAACAACACGCCACCAAGCAGTAAGCAATATGAACAATATGCACAATTCAGCAGTCAGAGGGTGGAGCTTAGTGGTCAAAGTGACAAATGGAAACTAGAATATTCGCAATTTAAAAATTGCAAAGTGTGGTTGCCGTTGTCGCTTGCCCCCCGCAGCTCCCCCCCATATTGTCACTTGCCCCCCGCAGCCCCCCCCCATACTGCACACTGCGGTGCAGTATGCCCTCCCCCCCCCCATACTGCAGTACAGTATGCCCCCCCCCATACTGCAGTACAGTATGCCCCCCCCCATACTGCACCGCATACTGCGGTGCAGTATGGCCCCCCCACACTGTGGTGCAGTAAGGCCCCCCCACACTGCACACTGCGGTGCAGTATGGCCCCCCCACACTGCACACTGCGGTGCAGTATGGCCCCCCCATACTGCACATTGCGGTGCAGTATGGCCCCCCCACACTGCGCACTGCGGTGCAGTATGGCCCCCCCACACTGCGCACTGCGGTGCAGTATGGCCCCCCCACACTGCACACTGCACACTGCACACTGCACACTGCACACTGCAGTGCAGTATGGCCCCCCCATACTGCACACTGCGATGCAGTATGGGCTTCAGCCAACTCCCGACCCCGTTGGCAACTACACCATGGTACATAGCGTTGTACAAAACGGTTTGCACACCTGCTTGTATAGCAAGCACCATGCAGCTCTAATGAGTGCTCCATCTCTGGTGTGTGTGTGTGTCTACATCAGTTCCCATTGTTGTACAACCAGAGGAATATAATTAAAATAGAGCTTGGAATTGAAATGATAGTTTAATAATCTCTAATTAAAAGTGGAACGATACAGCTTAAAATTGGAACGATACAGTTTAATAATCTCTGACTAATATTGGAATGATACAGTTTGAAATTGTCGCAATACAGTTTACTAATCTAAAAATGGAACGATACAGTTTGTAATTGAAACAATATAGTGTACTATTCTCTGACTAAAATTGGAACGATACATCTTAAAATTGAAATGATAGTTTAATAATCTCTCACTAATATTGGAACAATACAGCTTGAAATTGGAACGATGTAGTTTACTACTCTCTGAGTAAAATTGGAATGATACAGTGTGAAATTAGAACAATACAATTTACTAATCTCAGACTAAAAATGGAACGATACAGTTTGAAATTGGAATGATACAGCTAAATTGTTCGAATTTCAGTCAGAAAAGATTAGAACGATGCAGTGCTTTGTGCTTTATAGCAGTGGTTTCCAACCTTTTTGAAACCACGGCCCACGACCTAAAGGACCCACAATGCAATGCAATCTAGCTAGCCTGAAAAAAAAAAAACACATATATTTATATATATTAAAGGTGTTGGCGTTAACACGTTAATGCGTTAACGCATTAATGCATTAATCTCGTGTTAACACAGCCGTGCGTTAATGGCGTCAAAAAAATTAACGCGAGATTAACACACTGACGATGGCTGTCCTCGGTGCGGCAGGCCACAGAAGTACTTTACGTCCACACACAAACACAGTGATGGTGTGTACAAAAAATGCAAACCGGCTTGTACAACAAACATTTGTTGTGCAAATCAAAAATCCAGCCAGAAAATCAGGCATGAGCATTTTTCAAACTGCTTAAAATGGCAGACACTCTGGGGGTGGAGCTTACCGGTCAATGTTACAGATGTGTTCCACATGAATCAAGGAACATGTAGAAACAAGTCCCATGATTTTTGGCCAAACGAGGCCCGAGTTATGGTTTTTCAAATGTTTCAGTTTCAAAGAATTGTTATAGCGCCCCCATTTGAGCAATTGGAGTAAGACTGGTTTTGCTGCTATTTGGCATCCCCCTCTACCAAACTGTAAAATCTCATAAACAGATTACTTTGCATGTGTAGATTAGGGATAATAGAAGAATTTTCACAAACAAGCAATTTTCATTGGCTCGTAAAAACATCATTTTTTTCACTGAAAACAAAATTCACACCCATTTCATGTTTGTATGGCTTCAAAGTTCATGTGTAGGTCATTGTTATGCATTTTGATCAAAGATTGTAGGAGAAGAGACATTTTAACTGTTTTACATATAATTCAAGATGGCGGTTCATCTAAAGGTCAGAGGTCAAAAGTAAGAATACAAAAGTTGTTCGGCATAAGCAGACGCATAAGTGAATATAAGTTACATTTCTGAGAGTCGAGCAGTTCATGAGTTATGAGTGTTTAAAGTTTGCAATTTCAGTTGAGTGCTATAGCGCCACCATTTGACCAGTGGTCACAGGCTTCGCATCATCACCGTTTGGCATCACCCTCTACCAGATTACCAATTTTCGCGAAAACCGACTGCACAGTTCAGCCAGAACAGCTATTTCTGGTGGAAGGAGGAAAAAAGAGACAAAAACAAGAAGGGATCAAGGTCCACTTCGTGGACTGCTTGATCCCTTAATTACTAAAAAATAAAATAAAATAAAATAAAATTACTAACATTATCTCTAAAACTCACCCTCAAATCAAAATTTCCCATCATCCAGTGGGCCAAGCAAAGCTGTCTGATTTGTGGGGACTGGCCGTAGATCCTAAGTCCCAGAGATCCTAAGTCTCATTAATTGGAACATGTGCAAAATCCCTGAAAGTATCTCTGAGAGTTAGATACAGGGCTAGTAATTTTGAACAAAACAATGGTCGGTCAGATCGTTGCATGCACTAGCATGATCGGTTGACTACGCCTGAAATTTGTCCAGTGAAAAGGCACCAGCTCCATTAAAAAAAATCATGGAAACGTTGGTTTATTTCCCCAATTCCATTCAAAACCTTGAACTTCCATATATTCAGTGCACACATTGTAAATGATTTCAAGTATTTTTCAATTATTTTACAGAATTTTAATTGGCTTCCAGCTCATAAAACCCAACAAAACAGGAAAAAAAAAAGAATATTATATTAGATCACTAGAAAAATGTGTTTTAAACAAGAAATGTTGACTATTTAAAAGTATATTAATCTATACAGTAATACTTTGTCTGGGGTACAAATTATTTCATCAATGGGGCATCAATGTCTCACACCCTCCTCTTGGCCATAAAACCCCCTATGTCGGGTTAAAGTCATGACAGTTGGCTGCTCAGTTAAGTGGAGTAATACCATGGTTAGTACAGCAGTTACTAATAGTTTTAGCTCTGTGGGCACGTACCAAATCGAGCTGGATAGGAAAATTAGCATCTCCATGAAGCTTCTAAAAAGATGGCTGTGTTGACGTTTTCAGCTGAGAACATGGCTTAAATCATGTGTTTTGCCATGTCCAGTCTCTAGGCCATGTTATTGACTGGTGTTGATCCACTGACAACTTGACAGTGGTTTCAACACAGCCATCTTTTTAGAGGACCCTCTGCTTCGGTATGTTGACAAGCGTCATGGATATGCTAATTTTCCTCTCCAGCTCAATTTGGCACCTGCTCACAGAGCCAAAACTACTAGCTGCTGTACTGACCATGGTATCACTGTGCTTAACTGTCCAGCCAACTGTCCTGACTTTAACACAACATAGAATTTGGGTTGTATTACCAAAAAGGGCTTCCATAACACCTCAGCAGTGCCACAGGTTGATCACCTCCATGGCACGCCCCATGAATGAAATAATTTGTTCAGAAGTAGCCCAGACCAAGTATAGACTACATACATCAATATACTTTTCAGATAGTCGACATTTCTTGTTTAAAACTTTTTTCATTTTAGTGGTCTTGTAAAATATTCTAATTTTTGAAATCCTGTTTTGGTGGGTTTTATGAGCTGGAAACCAAAATTGTGTAAAAATAAACAAATAAATACTTGGAATCATTTGCATTGTGTGCACTGAATAATATAAATAATATAAATGAAAGTTCAAGGTTTTTAATGGAATTGTGGAAATAAGACAACTCTTTTGTAGTTACCGGTATATAGGCTGTTGAAAATAACGAGTTAATTAGTTAATTCATTTTGCTGATTAATCCGTTTAAAACATGTGCACACCGACTCAACCGACTGACCATTTTCTCATTGAAAAAAAAATCAGTAGAGCACGGTTTTACAGAGATATATAGCTGTGTGTCTCCCTGTAACCAGAGCCATAGAGTAAAGCTGGAGGATGGGGCTTGTAGATCACCTATTTTGATAAATAAGATTATTTTTCTTTTTTAAATGTTCAAATCCTGTAAAGGAAAACATAGATATTTTAGAATTAGTTTGAACGTGATTAATCATGATTAAATTCATTTTGAAGCTGTGATTAATTTGAATAATTCTTAATGATTCAACAGAACTAACACAGTTCTGTGTGTGTGTGTGTGTGTGTGTGTGTGTGCTTAATAATGACGATCCCACGGTCAGGGAAATGGCCCGCGAGTCATTCATTATGCATATGCAGCGACGTAAAGTACCACCCGCGCTGGAGAATGACACGCAGTTCCTTGGATTCAAAACTAAGGCGAATGGCAAACTGGACATTAAAGCCGCTGGATTCGGTGTGCGGTCTGACTGGATGGATCTGAATGACTTGTGTCAGCGATCAGGACTACAGTTGAGGTGGGTGACGCCTGATACTACAACTGTTACGCTCGGCAGCAATGCTGCTGCTGTGCGTAACAGCATCATCACAGACCCGCTGGTCCGTGCGTGTGCGACATATGAGCAAGACGGCATACACCATGAACTGTCAATTAAATCTGCGATCGCTAGAGCCACCATTCTAGGGTTGAAACGATCACAAAGTGCACATCATTGGTCCAGTCTACGTCTGCAGGGAAAATTGGCTTTCCTTCCCTTTGTAAACCACTCACTATCGCACTCTGTATTGTCAAATGACTCGGTTGGTGAGGACATCCTCATTTTCACTGTTAAAGCCCGCTTACAGGTGCTGCCCACCAAGTTTAACTTGGCAACCTGGTATCCATCATTACATGATCCATACTGTATTTTACATCCAGTACCACATGACACAGAAACAGTCGCACACATATTGAATGGTTGCAGCCATTATAAGGCACTGTACATCGCCAGACATGACCGTCTGGTTGACCTTGTCTCCGATAAGATCAGAGGAGTACAGGAGAGGACAACAAAAATGTATAAACACAGCACTGTACGGTTGGACTGGTTTGATCACAACGACTCTCATGTCAATTCTCTACAAAATATTCCAAACACCCCAGATATTGTGTTCATAAATGAAATTAGAAAAACCGTTACTATCTGTGAAATAGGCTGCCCTTTTGATTTGTATATGGACACTTGCTTCACATCCAAGCTTATGAAATATCAGCCTTTAGTGGAACGTATTATGGCCTTGGGTTACAACTGTCAACTTATTGTCCTTGTATTTGGTAGTCTGGGCCATGTGCATAAGCTTGTGCTCAGGGGATTGCAATTGGGTGGACTGCAGAAAACAAATGCAAAGAAGTTGGCTAAATACTGTTCTATCTCGGCTATTATGGGCAGTCTGTCTGTCTGGAGAAGGCGATGCTTTGTCTATCCTTAGGAAAAAAAAAAAAAAAAAAAAAAAAAAACACATCCTGTTTCTGTAGTACCATGTGATAGTATGCCATCAATGTCTTGTCCTTCTCTGTATGTTAAGCATGTGCTGCAGATCTATCTGGTTGATCTATGATATGTAACCTTCTTCTGATCAGTATTTGGATCTATTATGACTGTGCCTCTTGTGCAGATCCAAATAAAAGAATTCAAATGTGTGTGTGTGTGTGTGTGTGTGTGTGTGTGTGTGTGTGTGTGTGTGTGTGTGTGTGTGTGTGTGTGTGTGTGTGTGTGTGTGTGTGTGTGTGTGTGTGTGTGTGTGTGTGTGTGTCTTTGTCTTTAAGAACCTATACAGTACAAGCATTCAAGAAAAAAGTTGCCTTTTAATGCAAACTTACTTATTTAACTCCCACACTCTTCACAAAGTGAGTGGTGTTAGTTGCTGTAACATCCCCACCCAGTTCCTGTGAGCACCAGAACGGTAGAGAAATGACATACAAAGGTGCACACCTAACTAAAATTATGATTATTATTATTAATAATAACAATAATCACCATCTGGGGACCCCCAAAAATGAATCGCAACGCCCAAGGGGTTGTGATTCCCCGAGGGGTCGTGGAAAGACTCCACATGACATTAAAGTTGCCTTCAGCATGAGGGAACATAGACCTGAGGGAACATCTGAGCTGAGGGAACATAGAGCTGAGGGAACTTAGAGCTGAGGGAACATAGAGCTGAGGGAACATAGAGCTGAGGGAACATAGAGCTGAGGGAACATAGAGCTGAGGGAACATAGAGATGACCCCCAGGTGGGCACCGACAGATGCCAACTCATGTCAGTTATGGCTGTTATTGCTCATCGTGTGTGGGTGTGTGGCTGCGTGTCTGTCTGCTGTCTGTGAATTATGCCACCTGCAACTTGTAATGGACTGTTCTTATTATGATTGCATTTGCAATGGCAGTGTTTGTCCAAGTCTGTTGTACTTATGTTTTACTGATGTAGGCCTACTTATAAGTCTGTTGTACTTTATGCTTATGTGGACATAAAGTAAAGTGGTAAAACAAAGTAGTATTGTGTTGTTGTGAAGTTACTGCAGGCTGGCAACGATGCGTGTGGTTTGAAATGTTGGTATTGGACTGGTAGACCCCAGAGGGGTTGGATGCTGAAAAGTAGACCTTGGGCCAAAAAAGGTTGGGCACCCCTGCCCTAAGGTATACATGCAAACAGGTGTTTGAGCCCACAGTAGGTCCCCTTTGAGAGCCTTTTTGAAGGAGTCAAGGGATTTGCATGTGTTCACGGCATTCCACGTTTTGGTGGCATATAGGAGCGAAATGAATTTAGTCCCTTATTTGTGCCGTATCTGGTTTGCACACGTTTTTGTTTAACTCCCTCGGGTGTTGATTGGACTTCATTGGCATTAAGGAAGCATTTACATTAGGTTGGTTTAATGTCTTGTGGACCAGACCCATTGAAAGATGTTGTACTCAAACCTTCATTGTCAACCCTAAGCCAGTCAGGAGTGGGATTTGAACTCGGGTCTCCCGCGTGGATGTCCAACATCTTAATACACTACACCTAGCCTACTTTGATTCGCGTCGCTCTTGTTGAAATCAATGTAGCCTAGCCTATTTCCAACTCCAGCTTGTGCCTATTCTTCTATTCAGGCTGCATGAACAGCGCTCAAGTGCCTTGTTTTTGACAGGGGTGGGCAAATGCAATTATTATTATTACCCATATTGCGATTATTATTAATAATACAATATAGAGAGAGAGAGAGAGAGAGAGAGAGAGAGAGAGAGAGAGAGAGAGAGAGAGAGAGAGAGAGAGAGAGAGAGAGAGATCAAGGTTCAAGGTTACTTTATTTAGTCTCGTTCGAGAAATTTGTCTTGGACATACAGACTTGCAGCAACAAGTAACAAGAGCTCAATATCGAATTGGATCGCAATGTATTTAAGAATTACAATATAAATCGTCTCGATTAGGCACGTGAATTGTCCCACCGCTAGTTTCTGACCCCTCAAAACGTCTCAACTCTTCTAGAGGGTGCTCTCTGCTCTGGTGCTGCAGAGTGCAGACTCACCGGTTTCAAATAACGGTCCGACCCCCCGAACAGCAGCAGCAGCAGCACACGGTCACGTGGTCACCGAGGGGGCGTGCGTTCTTTTTTTCCCTCTCCCTCTTTTCTTTTTTGAGCAACTACAGAGGGGGGTGCAGTGCACTGAGAGTGTCTGTGTGTGTGTGTGTGTGTGTGTGTGTGTGTGCGCGCGTCTTCCCAGTCCCTCCCACCCTCCCCCGTCCACCCCAGCAGTGTGTGATGTGTGTGAGCAGTGTTGCCAACTTGGCGTATTTGTCGCTATATTTAGCTCTTTTTTCAGACCCCCTTAGCGCCAAAATTAGTGGAAAAACTCCTGGCGGAAATCTGGTGCTTTTTGCTGGTGAGTTGGGGCGAAATTGGTTGCCAGGCGCCAGAGATAAAACCCTCATTATTCACCATTTTTCCTCCTATGATAGAGTTTTCCTTCCTTCCCAGAAAGAACCATTGGTAACCAAATGGACCCTTATAGATCTGTTGACTCTTGAGATCGTGAAAATGAAACCAAATGGACCCTTATGGGTCTATTTATTTCATGTTACGCTCTCAAGAGTTATATTACCTATAGGCCTATTTAAACATCTGAATTAGGCCTACCTAATTTTCAAAAATCTATACACATTTAGAAAATGTATAAGAATTGATATTTTGACCAACATTTTGTCATTTATGTTATCTCTCCTAAATTAGTCTGAGAGACTAAACTCAACATCAAATGGTGGTCCCCCGTGGCTAAAATGCAGAATAAATAGTGGGCCCTGGTATGAAAATGGTTGAAAACCCACTGCTCTAGCGCATTCTAGTGCCTTTTGGAATTGCCACTATAGTGCATTTTGGATTTTGGAAGTTGGCAACACTGAGCCCAGCAGTGTGTGATGTGTGTGAGTCCTTTGCAGTCTCTCTCTCTCTCACTCAGTCCCCCCTCCCTCCCCTGGCTGTCTGGTTGGGTTGTGGGACGCGGAGATAACGGGACGGATCGCGGATCAAACACACAACACAACCCATACATACATTCTTACATTTTATACATTTTCTCTCTTGATTATAATCATTATTATTAGAAGCAGCAGGTCGGCGTGCGCGCGCGTACGCACGTACGCTCGTACGTGCAGGCGTGTGTCTGCCACGCTCGGGAGAGAGAGAGGGAGAAAATCTCTTCCAACAAACGGAATACACTACAGCGAGAAACGGGAGCGGAATATCAACTGAATAATGGTCGTTTTTTGGTTTAAAGTAACGCTTTTTTAATGCCTGGACTACGTACGTTGTTCTTGTTTCGCTGGGATTACTACGGGATGTTTGTGGATGTACTGGGATCATACTGCACGCTGCTGCTGGTGGTGAAGAATTAGTAACTTTATTTACTACTAACTAGTGGAGGGAAATGGAGCCGATCCACCGCTAGCTGGCTGCAGGCTGCAGGCAGAGCAGAGCAGAGCAGGCTGGGGGACCTGAGCTGGATCTAAATAGTGTTTTCACTGCAGGAGCATCTCAACGGTAAGATTAAAGCCTGCAGTGGTTTGCATTGTGTTGTATGTATGTGTGGTTTTATGTGTTTGTTGGGGGGAAAGCGGTTTAAACTGTTATTATTTAGGCCTACTTCGGATTGATTTCAGACGAACAACATTAGAAGATGAATAATGGGGAATTCCACCAATTTTCGACATTGTATACGTTTATTTTATGGTAGGTATAGGTAGATTTATATATCTGCCTAAAAGTTGTGGTGATTCACCATGATGTTTTATTATTTAAAAAAAATAAATTTAATCATTATTAATGTTATTAGTTATAATTATCATGATCACACATTATTTATGACATAGTCCAATGTTGAAAATGAATGGAATTCTCCTTTAAGCTTGAGTATTGAGGGAATGGTCGGCCTATCAAGTGAAGACAAAACGACAAAAAGGCTAGGACTATGCCAAAAATAAACCACTAAAACACTAAAAACTTCAGCTTCAAGAAGACCCCCGCCCTCAATCTCTAGATGTGAATAATGTTGATTCACATTGTTGTTTTTGTAAAGGAGTTGAGAAGTATGTATGTTCCTTTGGTTTGAAGGCTGCAGTGCATGCAGTGTAGGCCTACTGTGCATGGCGGCTCCACCGAGCCGTTATTTAGACCCAGTCCAACTGGTGGTCTTTGTTCAGTGCCAAGTTAACGACATGAACCCCAGACACTAGCCCTCCATTGCTATTAAAGGGGGATTTCCCCCATTTACAGCATTTTACCGTGTCATCAAAGCGGTATTCCACCATTAATATACCTTAGAGATTAGAGATGTTGTGTGGACATGATGAAAAACGACCCCCTCCTATTCTGTGTTTGGAGGTCTGGAAATGGAGGTCTGAAAAAAAGCATTACCCTGTTGGAACCTGTTGTTGTGTTTCGCCATGCTAATGGTTTACCTTTTAGAATCTTTTTTTTTCTGAGAGTGTACAGATGGAACCAAATATGGTCCATTTGGTTCCATTTGTACGGTCTCAGGAAAATGAGTGGAATTCCCCTTTGATGTGTGTACATAACATAGAGATGATGTGTGGACATAATACAAAGTCCACCTCCCGGTTCTGTGTTTTCTAGAAATGGAGGTCTGAAAGAAAAAATAATTAACTTGGTGAAACACGTCTTGATGACATCATCAAGATGTACTTCACCTTAATGGTTATTTTTTTCCACACCCTTTTCTTCCTTTTCACTGTTATTTACAAGAGGCTTATTGATTTTGTGTCAATAAAATAACACCCAAAAGTCCTAAACTCATCATGATATGGTACATTACTGCAGCTATTTGCATGTATTTGGCTTAGTTATTGTGGCTGTTTATTATTTTCAAGCAACCCCTTGCTGTAAATCCTGCAAAAATGCAGGTAAATATCACAGGCCTATATGTCATAATTGATATGCATGTGTGGAGACACTATGCACCGCAATGGAAAGAAAAATCCTCTGTTCTATGGTTTCTAGATCCGTCTGTGTCATTTTAAGACAGGAGTTTTCAACCAGTGGTCCGGGGATCATGTGAATTAGGCCCAAGTCTACACAACTAGAAGATTAGTGGTCATTTGATCTGTATGTTTGAATGTTTTGTTTCCCAAATCGGACAAAAACAAAAGAAATCTTTAGTTTTTGGATTATGTGGGGCTGAAATGTCATCAAATGGTCGTCCGAGGCTCAAATGCTGAATAAATATTGGTCCCTGGTATGAAAAAGGTTGAAAACCACTGGTCTATGCGTGTTTAAGAGATCGTTCGGTACCCCTGAGAGTCCCTTCCTGGACCACATGTTGAGAAGCACCGGTATAGCATAAGCTACAAGGTCTAGGGGGTCTGTTTTTTTTCTGCACAGCTTTATCATTATCATGTCTGTCTCTAGTCTATATCTACAGTATGATCTGTTCCCATTGTCTGTTGATTTATTCCACCCTACTTATTTAACCACGGTTTGGTGTGTGATTACATTACAAGCCTTTTATGACCGTTTGATAGGCAATATTTAGGGCTATGGATTCCCAAAAAAGAAAGAAAGGGGAGAGAAAAAAAGCAGCTGTGATATATTCCAGTAGATAAACACTCCTCCAGGGCTGTATTATAGCCGAATGGAGTGTGTGTGTCTAATTCGTGTTGTCTTGGAAAGTTTTTTTCTTTTCTAGGGTGGCAACGCGCTCCAGTTGGTGCCCCCTTAGGCGTCAGCAGGGATTTGTGTAGCCGCCGTGCCTAGTACTGTGGAACAGGGGCGGATCTAGGCATGGACATGGAGGGGGGCAATGCCCCCCCTAAATGCCCAGGCTGCCCCTGAACCAAACATGATGGCATTCAAAACAACCCAAGATATTTCGAATGAAAGTGCTTATATTTAAAATGATTTGAAACACTACTACTACTAACTAACTACACCTGTGTCACCACTAAACCAACAGCATTTCATCATTGAAAACAGAAAACTCTCTGAGTCAGACCTTTAGCTTTATGCATGCTGCGTGTCTGTTGCAACTTCAACAACAACTGATGTTATTGTTGATGCTTAATTGCCTAATAAAAGTCCTGTAACTGAAAATGGTTACTGGACTTTTATCCTTCTCCCCCAATTGGGAAATGTTACATCCGCCCCTACTGTGGGAAAAAAGCGAGTCCAATTTGAATTGCGACGCTTCTTAATTTTCAGTCGAACATTTAAGGATACAGCCTCGCCTCGTACCCCCTCGCGGGGCTTTTTCAAAGCGGTTACCGATATGTGGCATCCAAAAAGGGGGGGATTAGTGATGCATTTCATTTTCTGCAGGGTTTTTAGTGCTATAGTTGCAAGGGGAGGAAAGGGAGACAATTTGTCTGCGTGGCAAATGACAAGCAAAAGCTGAGGAAAAAAATATATGTACTGTATGAGAATGGCTGTAAGGCTATGAGAGAGAGAGAGAGAGAGAGAGGGAGGGAAATCCTTTGCTGACATTGGAAGGTATTTTTAGAGCACCCCCTCCTTCCTCTGTTTCAACAGACCTTTTCACCCTTGACGGTACTAACAAAAAGGTTTGATTCCCTCTCGTGGTAGTTTGTGAATACCGGCATAGTAAGAGATGACACATCACCGAAGGACATAAATAAAACTTGGAGGTGTGTGTGTGGGGGGGTGATGCAGCTTGTTGCTTGGCAACGCCACACTGCCGCGATGATGTCCTTGCGCATTCAATCAAACACCTGCTCAAAATGAATAAATAAAAACATCGAGCCTTTTCCCGAAACGACCCAGAGAGAGAGAGAGAGAGAAAGAGAGAGAGAGAGAGAGAGGTCCAAAACAGTGTTGATTGTCCACGTCCTTCAAAGAGTAAATTGGACGACGGACGGGCGACGCGCCCCGGCATACCGAGGACGAGGAGAGCCCCGTCGGGGTGTCACGAGTCCCACCTTTAAGGATGCCTTAATCTCACTTTAATTGGATAATTTATCACCCCTGATCGCTGTCAGTGGCAGGAGAGAGAGAGAGGGGGAAAAAAGGAAAAAGAAGTGCTGCGGTAGACAGGAGTGAGCTCACCGTGACCAAACCGTATACACACACACACACACACACACACACACACGCTGCCTGGCATGTCACGGCATCGAGACAGAGGGGCCGCATTTATTTATTTATCTATTTATTTTCACCCTTTCTACCCGAGGAAAATTGCAAATCGATGGCGTTTGTGATGTGAGTGACAAGCTTGTAAGCAGCCATAATGAATGAAAGGGGGGTTGGGGGAGTTGAGGCCTCCACATTGTATAGCTTTAGGGCGTGGGGGGAAGAAAGCTTTGGTGATGAAAACATTAAATCCTTGAAAAGTTTTTTTTTATTGGATTGAAAAAACTTGTTATATAAAGTACACGCCCTGTTTCCTTTGTACATCTGAAAGAGGGACAAGTTAATTGGATGTTTGTAGTGTGTGTGTGCGTGTTTGTGTGCATGCATGCGTGCATGTGTGTGCGTGTGCATGCATGCATGCGTGCATGTGTGTGTGTGCGTGCGTACTGAGGATTTGCCAGGTCTCTCTATCTCAGAGCTGTTTTCATATATTCATTTCTCACTTGCAATTATTGCTTTGAGAGCTCTTCAGCAATAATGATCAACACAGAGAGAGAGAGAGAGAGAGAGAGAGAGAGACAGAGAGAGAGAGAGAGAGAGAGAGAGAGAGAGAGAGAGGGAGAGAGAGAGAGAGGCAGAGAGAGAGAGAGAGAGGGTTGAATTAATACTGCTGGCTCAACTGACTGTCAAGCTACTCAAAGTAATTTTCACCCGAAGGCACTTGAAACATAGCTGCCTCTAAAGTTCTCTTAACGCAGTGCATTACAGTGCTTTAGCCTCCCTGTCATTACGCGCAACTCAACGCGCCGCGGGCGACGTAAACTTTATTTCCGCGCGCCGTTTTCCTCAAAGATTATTTCCTAAGGTCAGCGGCACTGCCGAACCCTGGTGGTGGCGCCATTAACTTTGTGTGTCTCTGTGTTAGTGTTTTCGTGGAACAAATGGATGCCGGTGGCGGGAGTCGCTGTTTGTCGTTCACATTGGCAAACAGAAGTCATTTACTTAAGGAGACGGCTCTTGTCCAACACGTCTCCGTAGCATTCACCAAAGTGAAGCACATAATAAAAAAAACGATGGCAGACAAGTCTATCAATCAGCGAAGAGCTGCACAAATTCATCATCCTTATTCTTTGCGCGGAGGCGCGTCAAGGCCTGCGGCGTGTTAGTGTGTGCTGCCGTGCCAGTCGTTTCCCCCTACCGCCCGCCCACCGTCCGCCAAAAAAAGACCCTAGAATCATGAGCGCTTTAGCTTTTCGAGAGCACTTTGCAATTAGTCCCATTGCTCTCGAGCATTGGACAAAACGATTTGCTGCTTCAAAGTCAGTGTTGCTGTTATCAGGGAAATGGAGATGGAGAGAGAGACTGCTTTTTTTCTTTCTATCTCTCTCTTTTTTTTTACCCTAGGTAGATAATTGTGTTTATTTGTCTGCTCTGAGACGGAGCGTTCTGATGATAGCAGGCAGGCAGCAATTAGTGTGCTTATGAAAACACTGGGAACGCTTTCTCAGTTTGATGCCTGGAACCCTGGATAAACCCTACACTACTGCTTTGGGAGAGATACTTAAAAAAAAAAATACTTGACGGAGAGGACGGTATGGAATGCTGCTTTGGTGATAGCTAACGCCTTTTTTATTATTCTTTTCATATAAATGGCAAATGTTGGATATATTATATCACGCTTTTATCCATGGTGCTTTACGTAGTGCGTTGCATTCAACCATTCACATGCATTATTGTCAAGGAGTGATAGTTAATCTAACCAGAATGAACACTTTGACTTTCTAATTATCGATTAGTAAAACATATCTCCCTGCCGGAGAGATGCCCTTGGAGCAGGTGTCGAAAAAAAGACTCCATTGGCTAATGGCCGCTGTAGCAGAAGTACCACCAACACCGTTGACTAGGTTTGGACTCATTTTACCCGAAAGCCCCTGCGTTCCAAGGACCCACCGGCACAGTGACGTCATTCACACGTGCCTCATACAGTACAGTATATCCACAGTTGTCTGTCCAGATCGCCCGATCGAAATGAAACAGATTAAAAGCGCGGATTAGACAATTGAAATGAAACTCGCGTAACTCGAAATTTGCGACAAAGTGTCTCTCCATGCAAACAAAATTTGCAAACTGTTAACATTTTTTCCACCCCCTGTGTTCATTTGCAGATAATATAAAATAACAAAAAAACAGTGTCACTGAAGGATAGATATATATTTAAATGCATACTACAGGACTTGGATCGGGTAAAGCGGTGGATTAACCTTGACGATGATTTATTATTTGCGGAAGAAACGGGAGCTTGCGCGGGTGTGTGGGTGTTTTTACGCGGAGAGGTTACCGCGACCGTTGCTTCGGGGGCCGAAGCAGACAGACTTTCGGGCCAGGGTCCAAGTCAGTGGAGCGTTCTCTAAAACAGAACCTGTCGCTCCGAGGCGAGGGGAAAAACAGCCACAACAAACAACACCACCAAAAGAAGGTTTATTTCTGTTTAAGCGCCGGGCTAGCCGGCCGTCCGGCCTCCCTCTGAGCCGTATAAAGGTCAGGGCCTACAGAACAAGCAGATGAGCAATAGGTATAGGCCTCAGGGTGGATAGGAAGACGCAGGTGGAGCGCGATAAGATGCAGTGGCTGGCTGTGAACTGGACAGATTGATCTCTCTCTCTCTCTCTCTCTCTCTCTCTCTCTCTCTCTGGCCATGAGTCTCTCTATCTCTCTCTCTCTTTCTTTGTGTCTGGGGCTCATCATAGCCTGGCCATCTGCCCCTGGCCACAGACAGACAGACAGACACACAGACACACCGGCTCCCTCGGTGACTGAGCTCTCACCTGTCTTTTTGTCTGCTTTTCTTCCATCTAGGTTTTCTTTTAGTTTTTGTCTCTCTCTCTTTCCTCAACTCCCTCTATCTCTTTTCTCTCTCTTCTTCCCTCTCTTCTTCTTCTCTCTGTAAACAGTGGAGGTAGCTCAGGGACCGGAGAGCAGTTTGACGCCCCATCATCCGTCCACCTCGTTTTTTTTCCTCTCACTTTCGCTGATTTGCTCTCCGTCTGCTATTTGGTTCCCAAAACAACCAATGGGCAGAGGAGGGGGAGGGAGGGGGGCGGCAGACGGATAATGCACTGCCCCACCCCCCCACACCCCACACCCACTTGTGTGCACCAGTCCACGGGGAGCACACCATCAACACCCTGTTTGATTCCAATGACGGGGTCATTATATTCACCATCGGCCCATTGGAGGGAGGGGGCATGTCCGTGATTAACTGACGCGATAGTCATACGGGTGTAGGTAATAATCATCATGCTGGTGTAGGGTGGTGTGCACAGCACGCAGACACACACACACACACACACACACACACACACACACACACACACACACACACACACACACACACACATGCACGCACCATCTCTTTAATGGTTATGGCGTTATTACTGTGAACGCCTTGTGGTGAAGGATAATCAACACCCTTTCTAGTCGACGTGAGAGGCTCTCTCTCTCTCTTTCTCTCTCTCTCCCTGTCTCCCCAATGTGTCTCTATCTCTCTCTCTCTCTCTCTCTCTCTCTCTCTCTCTCCTGTTTGGTTTGCCACTGGGCTTGTCTCCAGCTTGTTGAGAGCGATTACCAGCTGGCGTCGCCAGATTGAAGAATGGACTGGCCCCCTGGGGGCTCTCTGCTCCTCCTCCCCCTCCTCCTCCTCCTCCTCTCCAACCAGCTCTCTCTCCTGGCAGGAAGGGGTGGTGCGGGTGGGGATGGGTTTGACCCCCCTAGGACGTTTAACCCTCGACCCCATTGATGTGTCTGAGATGAACAGGTTGTGTTCGGATCCCATCATCGCGCCGTTGGGCCTGGGGTCCGTCTGCACTGCCGCCCTGTTGAGCCACACATCTGTAAGACGTCTGGCTTGTGGTGTGTGTGTGTGTGTGTGTGTGTGTGTGTGTGTGTGTGTGTGTGTGTGTGTGTGTGTGTGTGTGTGTGTGTGTGTGTGTGTGTGTGTGTGTGTGTGTGTGTGTGTGTGTGTGTGTGTGTGTGTGTGTGTGTGTGTGTGCGCGCGCGCGCCAGTGTTGCCAACTGCCAAAATGCATTTGTGGCACTTCCAAAATGCAGTAGAATGCGCTAGAGCAGTAGTTTTCAACCATGTTCATACAAGGGGCCCACTATTTATTCAGCATTTTAGCCAAGGACCACCATTTGATGTTGATTTTAGTCTCTCAAACTAATTGGACCCGTAAGGGTGCATTTGGTTACATTTTACAATCTCAAGATTTACAGATCCATAAGGGTCCATTTGGTTACCAATGGTCCTTTCTAGGAAGGAAGGAGGACTCTAACATCGGAGGAAATATAGTGAAAAACGAGGGTGTTATCTCTGGTGCCTGTCAACCAATTTCACCCCAACTAGGGGGGTCTGGAAAAAAGCTAAATATAACTGTTGGCAACACTGGTGGGAGCAGTGGGGGAAGAGTCTGCAACTACAATTCCGTAGCGAAAACGTCAACAATCAATTCTCAGGGTGGCTGTGTTGTCGTATTGACACATATTTGACTCATGCCTGTTTAACTGCGTCCCAGCCTAGAGAGTCGCTATTTTGGACATGGTCATTATAGGCCCTGGATCCCCTGGGTGACATCCTACTATACCTGAATTGATCCATGTTAGGGTTCAGGGCTTGACACTAACACTTGCCCGCTTGCCCGGGGCAAGTAAAAAAAATGGTGGGGCAAGTGAAGACCTGGTTGCCCGATCGGGCAAGTGTGCAACTTAGTGCACTATAACACAACACAAGATAAATTTGTCTTGAAGGCAGTCATTGCACTCTGCCTCTGTGTCTTTCCCTGCTTTCTAGCTATTCACAATTCCAGACTGGATTTGGGAAACAAAACAGGCAAATTAACATACACATAAAAATGACCTAATCTTCTACATTCTCTAGTTGTGTAGACCTGGGCTAATTAAGATGATGAATTTTAACTCTTGAGAGTGTAAAAATGAAACCAAATGGACCCGCAAGGGTCCATTTGGTTTCATTTTTACGTTCTCAAGAGTTACATCTGCAAAATTTACAATGTATTTTTGGGGGGCAAGTAGCCTGACTTGCACTTGCCCGATGGGCAAGTGCCTCAGAGACCTCAGTGTCAACCCCTGGGGTTGGTTGTACAGTTTAGGCTTCTAGCAGACGGTATTAATCCAGAGACTCTTGCATTAAGGAACAAACAAAAGAGAAAAAGCGTGGCAATGCATCATATAGATACAGATTAGTTAATGCGAATCATACATATAATGTTCTTATGCTATAAGAACATTAAAGAATCTATATGGGTTAATTAAACAAATGCTATCAAGTGCCGTGTTTACATGAAATGGTATCCAGTATCCAACATACACTGCTTTGCAAGTCTACATAAAATGCTATCTAGGATGCATAAATTGAGACTTTTGCATATGTCTGTAGGAGGTCTAGGAAGTCTAGGGGCCAGTACTACTGCAAGTGTTATGAGGCTAAGATGGACTCTGAAGATGTGGGTTTTCAGATTGTGTCGGAAGATTAGGAGCAAATCTGCAGTTCCGATTGCAATGGGAAGTGCATTCCATAGTGTTGGGGCCAGAATGGAGAAGAGTTTGGGGTGTGTTGTGGAGCGTTGGTGTGTTCTGAGGTGCGTGTTGTGTCTGTGTAAGCGTTTTTAGCTAGAGTAGGTCCAGCTTGGCCATGTCGGCTGATCTGAGCATATCGTTTTGAGAATCACTATAAATGCAACAAAATCATTTTTATTCTACTCATTATAAGGAGCTTTCACGTTAAGAGATTCTCGTGCTTATAAGCTAGCTATCATGCTAAGTAACAGAGCAGAGCTCACACACCTGTCAAATAGAAAGGAAAAACACTGATTTCACCCCAGTCTCGCCTCCTGTCCGTCTTGGTTTCCACCCCAGATTCGACCCGGGACCGCACTCGGTCTCGACTCGGACAATAATAGTACTTTATTTTGATTCTTCAGTCCATTTCGTGTTGCTGCGGATGTTGCTGCTCAGTAGCTAAAATTCTGCCAGTGTATAGGTTTTTTTTCCCCCTGCCCTCCTTGTCCAAACAAGGCGCCACAAGTCGAGAGGATTGTTTTTCCGCCGTTGATTTTTGCTGAAGCGCGTTCATAGAAACATCAATATTTCCTGACAGACAAAACAACGCGGTCCAAGAATACCCTGACGGCAGCAGGGCTGTCCGATGACCTTTTCAGAGTATGGAATAACACAGTGTAAGTAATGCCAGCAGGTGAAAACACACACACACACACATGCGCGCGCGCGCACACACACACACACACACACGCAGTCATATATACGGAGGGAGGACGCTCCCTACAGTAGACGTTATCGCTTGACACGCCGGTCAGGGGCAGATCTAGGCATGGCCAGCCTGATGGCATGCAAAACAACCCAAGATATTTTAATGCTTATATTTAAAGGTATTTGAAAAACTACTATAGTGCTACTAACTAACTACAATCGTCTCACCACTAAACCAACAACATTTCATCATTGAAAACAGAAAACTCTGAGTCACACCTTTAGCTTTATGCATGCTGCGTGTCTGTTGCAACTTCAACAACAACTGATGTTGTTATTGATGCTTTACTTGCCTAATAAAAGTCCTGTAACTAAAAATGGTAATGGGTGCCACTTCATCGCGATAAAGCCGCCCCCATACCATTTTCAACTGCCCCCCCAATTGAGAAACGTTACATCCGCCCCTGACGTCGGTCGAATACGAGCAGCCCGGAGTTATTCATGAAAATGGTCAAAGAAGGACACGGCGAGAGCAAAAAAAACATAGCTGCGCGTAACACGTACGCACGCGCACACACATGCACGCTCTGCAGGATGCATGTGCGTATCGCTCATTAATATTTCATGGTATTCAGATGATGTGCTTTCCCTGAGCTGTAGCACAACCACAGATCAAGTTGCGATTCCGGAGTCGTCGATATTGCAGGTGACAGCATGGAGATGCACACTCCAGAAAGGCAGAGGATATACATGTGTGAATGCATGTATTTACTACGGTGGGACCGGGCCCTGAGCACCAAGACAATACTGATGCTGGAGTGATGGTTTATGATCGTATTTTATATAGAGCTGATATACAGTATGTGTGTATTATATGCACATGCGCACGCACTGTAGTAGCGACTAGGTCCCGATACCGATACCAAAGTATCGGATCGGCTCTTTTGGTCCCTTTTTTATCATATCGGTATCGGCAAATACACTGTATGGGTATCGGAAAAGTATCAGTATTGGCACTTATTTGTCATTATCGGGTCACATATTGGCAAATATGCCTGTCTAACCAGTGATCAGACACGGGTTAAGGGGTTGACACCATGGCAGTTGGGTCATGTAGAGTTTGGAGTTTCCCAAGTGCACATTGAGAGAGGAGTATGTTATTCCCTGTTGGTGACTTCATATAAAGGTATTTTTTCTTTTGTATGTTATTATATATTTATTCTTCTCTGGTATCGGTATTTGGTATCGGTGTCGGCTAACACAAAAATTGTGGTATCGGGATCGGAAATGAAAAAGTGGCATCGGGACATCCCTAGTAGCGACGTATGAATTCAATGTAAAAAAATGTATTTGTATTTCACTGGCAAAAACAAGACGCTTGACTTTCACAATTGTCGAGTTTACGGTTCTGTGGGCGACGACCATAAAAGGCAAGTGTCCCGTACACTCATATATACAGTATAAATTTATACTGGGCATAAGCTGACGATTGGCAGTATACTCTGTAGTAGTAACAGGGGATTGCATTGGCAAAAATAAAACAAGATTGAACAAGAAAAACGTGTCACTTGACTTTCACTTTCACAATAACAACCGCTGAGGTTTGGTTTTGCGATTCCACGGGGGGTGGGCGGCGGGCAGGCGACCGCAAAAGTTGCTTGTGCACCGGTGCACCCGCTAAAAAACAAACACAGCCTCGACTTAAAATGCACGACACAAGCGTGTCTTTCTAAGACATGGGTGTCAAACTCTGGCCCGCGGGCCAAATTTGGTGTAATTTCATTTGGCCCTTGAGACTTGAGATTATCAAATTAAAAGGGAAGACTTTCAATATTTTAATGTCATTAAGATAAGATAAGATGTTGTGTGGACATGATGAAAAAAAAGTTCCCCCAATTCTGTATTTCCTAAAAATGGAGGTCTGAAAAAAATCATTAACATGGTGAAATACATCTGATGACATCACCAAGATGTTTTTCACCATGTTAATGATTTTTCTTTCAGACCCATTTTTCCTGAGATGGTACAAATGAAACCAAATGGACCCGCTAGGGTCCATTTGGTTTCCTCTCAGGAAAATTTTTAAAATGGGTGGAATTCCCCTTTTAAAAGGTTAGTCCGTTCAAACTTGGCCCGCGGCTTTGTTCAGTTTTAAATTTTGGACCACTCTGTATCTGAGTTTGACACCCCTGGGCCACGGGATAATAAATATGAGCCGGAGCGGGCGGGCAGGCAGGAAAAAGCACCATCTCAGCACAAGTATCACACGCTATCCCTTAAGTAATTACCTTCTCTGCTCACTTCACTGGCTTGCTTTATTCCTGTATTCACTGTCGGAGCGCCGTCGACTCCATAATATGGTTTTAAATGCCAGAGTTTGACCTTATTTAGCATATGAGGCATGCACAGCTGATCTCTCTCTCTCTCTCCTGTCAAGATTTCACATTTTTGGTGGGTGGGTTGGTACTGCCACGGAGGCTTGTATTTACGTAGAGGAAGACCCCCGCGGGCACCGGCATGGTAAACAACACCGTGCTAACCCCAGGACTCCTGTCCAACCTTTTTTTAATGCAGGCCATGTAATGATTCTCTTCCATAATGTATGCTATGTAATGGGGTCTCTCCTACTAAAAGCTGTTAGAGTGCCGAGTTATTATTTGTTTTCTTTTGCCTTGTTTTATTTGCTACTGAGTTAACAAGGGGCTGCCTACTTGGTCTAGGGGTCTAAATTGAATTTGGACGTTAACACGCTGGTCGCCATTGGACATTAACACGCTTGTTGCTGCGCGTATACCGTAATTTCCCGACTATAAGTCGCTACTTTTTTCACATGCTTTTGACCCTGCGGCTTATACAACGGTGCGGCCAATCTATGGATTTTCCAGGTTCCAGGTGGGCTCCGCAGACTAAATGATAGAAAGTTGGTTAACCAGATGTAACTCTTTGAGAGCGTAAAAATGAAACGCACAATAAGTTATGCTTTCCTTTTTTATATGTACAATACATACGATGTGCCAATGAACTATTTCCGATTTCCATCCATTTGTATACATTCTCTGGAATTAGAATGAGCACTGCCTCACTGTAGAAGCTTGTGTATCTGTTGATGGCTGTCGGTCAGTCAGATAAGTATGGGGGGGATGGGGACTGGAGGGGGGGGGGGGGTCTTTTTTTGTGTCAAGTCTCCAGCGGCTGAAAATACTTCGGCAGAGAGATAGACAGAGAGAGAGAGAGAGAGAGAGGCAAGCAGATTGGGGAGTGAGACAGGGCCTGTCTCACTCCTTGTTGCGCCAGAACATTCTGCAAAATGTCCCCCGTCGTTGTCACTGGCTGGCTCCAGCCAGGCTGTTTTTATATGGCGGAGCTATTACAAGCCCACATGTCTCATTTTGAAAGCACAGGCGATTGTACATAAAATCGGACCAACGACCGATCATCAATATTTTTCAGTGGTACTTTGGCATGCAAGAGTGCATAATATAACTTGAATTGATAAAAAAAAAAAAAAAAACATTTCTCTCCCAAAAAATAGTTTGGTCAAGCTTGCCGTGATTGCGTTTACCACATTTTGTGATGGTTTGATTGGCCAGTCTTGTGTGCTAGTAGGTACCACATAGTGGCAATGTGATTGGCAGGACACAGAATGTTTTGCCACCTTTTGTGGTCAAAGATGATTTGATTGGCGATTTGATGTTAAGAAGAGAGCCCACACTCATGAACATGCTGGTTGTTCAGAATGCACCCATATTAGCCCATTGTAGACGGGAACCCCTAGTGGTAGTTTTACCCTAGTTGACGGGAACACCAATATGCGTTCTGTACAGTATGTACAGTATCAAAAAATGTCAGAAATTTGATAATTGATAACTGATAATTTGAAGTTTTCCAGTACACTTAGGTTAGTATTTCAAAGACATTTTTAGAATCGTGAAGTGCCCCTTACCACCAACAACCATCAACAAGTGTGACTCCCTTGTTCCTTACCTCCTTCAAAAACCGCCATAAAAGAGCACCTGTTTTCAACTTCAACCTAACCTTCCAAGCCTGACCAAAATGTTTTCTATGTAAATACACCTTTACTGCTGATCATGGTCTCTTGCGTAGTATTATTTGATTTGACTATAGGACCAGTGTTGTAGTGGTACTTTTAGAAGTGGGGGGACGCCTCTGAAAGGGGAATTCCCCCCATTTGATTTTTTTTTCTGAGATTGTACAAATGTGAACCAAATGGACCCTAGCGGGTCCATTTGGTTCCATTTGTACACTCTCAGAAAAAAGGAAACTCATTAACATGGTGAAACACATCTTGATGATGTCATCAAGATGTACTTCACCATGCTAATGATTTTTTTCAGACCCAAAAATATTTTAGATGTGAGAAGTGGGGGACGCCGTCCCCTCACGTCCCCCCTCCACTACACCCCTGTATAGGACCACAATGGAAGCGAGCTCTCAGTGGGTTTATGTGTTATCCTTTTAAGGGTTATTGTATTGTATAACTGTACGTTTTTACTTTAAAGTATTCAATCAATCAACCCATATTTACAAGACTCTGAGGCTGTCTGTCAGAGAGAGAGAGAGAGAGAGGGAGAGAGAGAGATAGAGAGGGAGAAAATGGAAGTCAGGGAGATGTAGAGAGGTGAGAAGTGTTTGGGGAGAACAAGAGAAGCGACAGACAAAGAGTGAAGTGCGTGTGTGTGTGTGAGAGTTTGTGTGTGTGTGTGTGTACGTACGCACGCACGTGTGTTGCATGTGCTATAAGCGGCTAATCCTAGCAGGCTCTTTGTGTGTGGACAGAATACCCTGTCTCAGGGGGGCATGATGGGTAGGCCTGGACCTGAGCCCATTCAAACACACACACACACACACACACACACCTCCGTCTTCTTTTGTTAGTGTCCCCCTTTCACCCGAACCATGGAGACATCTGTTACGGGGAAGGGGAGGAAGTGTGTGTGTGTGTGTGTGTGTGTGTGTGTGTGTGTGTGTGTGTGTGTGTGTGTGTGTGTGTGTGTGTGTGTGGTGTGTGTGTGTGTGTGTGTGTGTGTGTGTGTGTGTGTGTGTGTGTGTGTGTGTGTGTGTGTGTGTGTGTGTGTGTGTGTGTGTGTGTGTGTGTGTGTGTGTGTGTGTCATGGAGAGGAGTGAGAGGAGGCTAAACAGGAGGAGGCAGATTAATTGATGGATGGATGTACGTGTACAGCAACCCTATAAACAGGCACCCCTGGGAGAAGCCAGACGTGAGTGGGGGGGACAGAGAGAGAGGGTCTCACAGCCGCTGGGTCAGACAGGGTAGGGGCTCTGGGACACAGAGGAAAGAACTAGGAGCGAAAACACTATAGTTACTACTGTATCGCTGCCACAATTGGACCAAAATGTATGCAGGGGAAGAGGATGACTAAATTCACCATCACAAACTGTCAACTCAAACCCCCAAATACCGTTTTCAGACGTCAGTAGTAGCATATGCTGTACAACAAAACCTTCCAATTCTCCCCCTCCATTTTTCATTATAAGTGCATTAACCTTAAACACTATAACAGTAAGTAACACCATCACCACTATTTCAAAGTCAAACTTTCTTGGGGGTCTTCAAATGAGGAAAGAGGAAACACTATAGTTACTAGTCCTGCCACAACTGGACCAAAATGTATGCAGGGGAAGAGGATGAGGATGATTCCTTAAAGGGGAAGTCCACCCATTTTCAACATTTTAATATGTCATTAATATACCTTAGAGATGTTGTGTGGACATGATAAAAAGTTCCCCCAATTCTGTATTTCCTAAAAATGGAGGTGGAAAAATCTTGATGACATCATCAAGATGTATTTCATCATGTTAATGATTTTTTTTTTCAGACCCCTTTTTCCTGAGAGGGTACAAATGGAAGCAAATGGACCCGCCAGGGCCCATTTGGTTCACATTTGTATCCTCTCAGGAAAGTTTTGAAAATGGGTGGAATACCCTTTTAAACAACACCATGCGGGTTTGACCGAATTTCAAATGATTCCAATATCAAATGTATATCATTCCAATATGAAATATCACAGCCTAATATGCTGTAAAGCGTATGCTCCAGTCCTGCAGATGCTACTGAGAAGTGTGCTCTCTTAAGCCTTGCAAGTTCAAATGAATGATTCATAATAATAATTATCTTAATAGAATCATTTTTTGTATAATGGTTTAGTTCACGTGGGCCAGAGTCTCACCTGACATGCACTGACAACTCGCATAGCAAGTTTTATTATGAGTCTTTTAAAATTCAAAGCTTCATCATTTATTACATTTCATCTTTAGAATATGGAATATTCATTCGCAGTACCAAGAGTTATTGTACATGCTCACAGCGTGTCCTACAGATTTTCACGTTACACGTCAAAATATAAAGCCGCGTTCAGGTTGGTTGGAGCGGCGCGATTGCACACAAAGCCAAAACAAAGACACAACACATCTCCAAACTTGTTGTTTTGCGGTGTGCCGGTTGCAGTCTTGCCTGCTGGAGTGAGGCGCCAGTTTCTAGTGAAACACATTTCAAAGGGCTAAATCAGGGGTTTTCAACAGGTGGTCCGGGGACCACCAGTGGTCTCTGAGAGGGTTCCAGGTGGTTCCCAGCTTGTTGGTTAGCAGTTGGTTAAGCAGATGTAACTCTTGAGAACGTAAAAATAAAACCAAATGGACCCTTGCGGGTCCATTTCTTTTCGTTTTTACGCTCTCAAGAGTTAAAATATTCATTTTCTGAATCATCCCAAGTCTACACAACTAGAGAATGTAGAAGATTAATGGTCATTTTGATCTGTATGTTTGACTGGTTTGTTTCTCAAATCCAGCCTGGATTTGTGGATAAAAGCAATAGAAAACTTTAGTTTTGGTGGTCCGTGGGCCGTAGCTCAAATGCTGAATAAATGGTGGGTCCTGGTATCAAAAAGGTTGAAAACCCCTGGACTAAACCAACGACTATAATGTGTCAGGGGATCAAAATAATAAATCCTGCAGTGGGGGTGCAAGTGCAGTGACGAACCACTTCTGTCACATCCTATCATCGACGATGGAGGTTCATGTGATGCTGGTGGCGTCTGTTAAGGTGTCTATTCCCATTATAGATAATCATATGAATAACAAACAAAGCTTATTCGTCGTTCGATTAATCTAAAATGTAGCGTCCGTGGAATAATCGCTGGGAAGAGAAGATAATCAATTGAGAGCCCTGGGAAGATGGTGTGTGTGTGTGTGTGTGGTGTGTGTGTGTGTGTGTGTGGTGTGTGTGTGTGTGTGTGTGTGTGTTTGTGTGTGTGTGTGTGTGTGTGTGTGTGTGTGTGTGTGTGTGTGTGTGTGTGTGTGTGTGTGTGTCACGTGGAGGAGGAGGAATGGAGGGAGGCAGCTATAGGACAAGGAGTGGTGAGTGGGGGTTAAGCGGGAGTAACTAGCTGCCTGTCATGGTGATTGTTCATTCTGTGCATCGGGGGATACGTTGCCCCCGTTATGAGAGCTGCATGGCGTCCTGGAGTCTATGTGGGCCACTTAGCCGTCTCTCTCTCTCTCGTGTGTGTGTGTGTGTGTGTGTGTGTGTGTGTGTGTGTGTGTGTGTGTGTGTGTGTGTCTCTCTCTCTCTCTCTCTCAATCTCTATATGCCTCTCTTTGTCCTTAACTCTATTTCTCAATTGCACTTATCATGTCTCATTTTGCTTCCTCTCCGCCTCCCTGCAATTCCATCTCTCTCTCTCTCTCTCTCTCTCTCTCTCTCTCTCTCTCTCTCTCTCTCTCTCTCTCTCTCTCTCTCTCTCTCTCTCTCTATCTCTCCATCTCTATCTCTCCATCTCTATCTCTTTTTCTCTCTCGGGGATGCAAGCGCCATCTGTCAGGTGGTGAGTTGAGGAATAGAGGTGGTTATTTATTTGTCTATATGCAGATGATGTGCCTTTCACTCTGGACTGTAAGAGCTGTTACTGTCAAATGATCTATCTGTCTGTCTGTCTGTCTGTCTGTCTATCCATCTATCTATTATATCTGCAGCGTGAAACATTTTATGCCCGTTAATAATATCCTCCCCCTCTCCATCCCCTCAAAAAAATAAAACATTCTAGTAATTACAGCTCTTGAGAGCTGTGTGTGTGCGTGCGTGTGTGCGTGTGTGTGTGTGTGTAGGTGCCTTTCTATTAGAAGGCCTTGTACTCCAGCCTGGATACACAAATTACCCTGCGCCACTGGCGCGTAAAAAGAGCGAGAGACAAGTGTGAGGGAGAGTGAGAGAGAGAGAGAGAGTGTGTGTCAGAGGTGAGATGTATTTGGTTTCGCTCTCCCTCTACGCCAGCCGCGTGCATCACGAGCTTGTCTCCGCGCAGGCGGGTGAGGGTTTGTCAAGTGCCGCTCCGCGTTGTGTGGATACGGTGGGGTGTGGGGTGGGTTGGGACGGGGCGGGGGGTAAACCCCTCCACCCGTGAGCACCCCCGAGCGAGGAAGATGGAGGGCGACATTTGTATGTAAATGTTTGAGAGCGATGCGTCTCGCAGGGCCACTGTGAGGCATTCGATTCTGACAGGAAACGGAGCGGGGAGATAACCCGCTACCACCTCGGTCTTTTTTTTTCTCCTGCGAGCTAATCTTGTCGTTTCTGACATTTTCTTTCTTTATGGTGGCGGCGACGGGGGTGTATTGTATCCAGCCAGGTGTGCTGTGTTAAAAAAAATAATAAATAAATAAGGGAAACATTTTAAGTTGCGGTGGCACGTTCTTGTCGGTGAACTAATGTGTTATGTCTGCGCAACACTTAAGGATGAAGAAGGTATGCTAACGTGTGCGGCTGTGCGCACACACACACACACACACACACACACACACACACACACACACACACACACACACACACACACACACACACACACACACACACACACGTCAAAGACGAGCCACACAAACGCATGCATACCCGATGTTGTCAGATATATGCAGTTTCAGGGCAGGTGTTTATTTCTATTTTCGGAGCACGACAGCTATTTAAAAGCAGCTGTGTGTGTGTGTGTGTGTGTGTGTGTGTGTGTGTGTGTGTGTGTGTGTGTGTGTGTGTGTGTGTGTGTGTGTGTGAGAGAGAGAGATAATCCCGATTATAAAAGGGGCACGGGGGGGTGAGATGGTTTTGGAGATGGAGCGTCTGTGAATAATATTATTTTTTATTAGATTATCTCTTTGGTTTTTGTGCCCTCATCCAGTTTTTGGAACGAGGTGGGGATTGACTGTCTCTAAACCGCTTTGCACTATACTGACGTTCATGATTTGTAATCGAGGAAAAGGTTTTAAAACGACGGTGATACTGATTCTAAGGCCTACCGATCAGCACTACCCCCATCTCTCTCTCCTGTCTCACTCCATCTGTATTCTCACATCTAAGGTGTTTGGTTTCTCGCCTGTAGACAACCGGTGTGTTAAAGACGGAGTGCCATGAGTTTTTTTTTTTTTTTTTTTTTTTTTTTTACATCTTATTATTATACAAGGAGGAAGATTTCTTTTTCAAAAAAGTTGTTGTTTGTTGAAATGTTTGTGGGAAGCCATACCATTGTATGTCTGGTTTGCCTGGTGGTGTGGTGATGGATGGAGATCCATCTGAACTGAAGCCACACCCACAGCTGTAGTTGTATGATAAAGGGGGAGGAGTTAGGGGAGGGGCTGATAATGTGATGTCACTATGTTTCATTAAGAAACCCCAAATAGGAGACATAGGCCTAGATTTCCGTCACCGCTAAACCCCTTATCCCTTACCTTCTTTGCCTTTTTAAACTATTTAAAACAAAAACATTTTTCAATAGTTAAAATGGCCAGTCTACAAGCACACAGTGTGTAGTAAAACTATAGTAAACTAAGGGGTTTGGGATAAGGGGTTTAGAGTGTGGAGCGAAAATGGAGCCCATTATTTCACAGTAATGATCACATCAACGGGTCTAATGAAGTACAGTCGCCTCCTAAACACACGAAAACTTGGAAAATGCACCCATAGTGCAAACGTCACGGCACTCCATGTTTAAAGCAGGCTACATGACATTCACTCTACAGTCATGGACGAAAGTCCTGTCGCCTATCCATTGTGTAGAGACAACAGCTCATAACTTGACTTTAAACTCACCCATTGTTTCTAGAAATGGCTCATATGAAAGCTAAAACCCTCTAGAATCATGTGTAAAAACTACATTAAAATCCATTTAGTGAAGCAAGATTGATCCTTTAATGAACACAGAATGGTCAGATTTTGGCCGGACAAAAGTCTTGTCGCCTACATAAAATTATGTGAAAACTGAACAAAATATTTAATTCAAAAACAAAAAAAAAATGTTGCAAAACATCAGCAAATTAAGTAGTAGTGCTGTGACATCCATATTTAATATTTTGTGTGACTTCCATGAGCCTGAAGAACTGCATCAATGCGGTTAGGCAATGACTCATACAATTTATTGATGAAGTCATTGGGAATAGCAAAAAATGCAGTCTTACATGCCTCCCAGAGTTCATCAAGGTTCTTTGGTTTCATCTTCCATGCTTCCTGTTTCATTCTACCCCAGATATGCTCAATGATGTTCATGTCTGGTGACTGGGCTGGCCAGTCTTGGAGCACCTTGATCTTCTTTGCCTTGAGGAACTTTGTTGTAGAGCTCGAAGTATGGGATGGAGCACCATCCTGTTGCAAAATTTGACCCCTTTTATGATTGGGAATGTAAGAGGTAGCTAGTACTTCTTGATATTTTAAGCTATTGACATTGCCTTGCACTCTGCAAATGTTTTGCACACCTCCATACTGGATGTAACCCATGCAAATGTTTCGCACACCTCCATACTGGATGTAACCCCAGACCATGATTTGGGTTACATCCAGTATGGAGGTGTGCGAAACATTTGCAGAGTGCAAGGCAATGTCAATAGCTTAAAATATCAAGAATTACTAGCTACCTCTTACATTCCCAATCATAAAAGGGGTCAAATTTTGCAACAGGATGGTGCTCCATCCCATACTTCAAGCTCTACAACAAAGTTCCTCAAGGCAAAGAAGATCAAGGTGCTCCAAGACTGGCCAGCCCAGTCACCAGACATGAACATCATTGAGCATATCTGGGGTAGAATGAAACAGGAAGCATGGAAGATGAAACCAAAGAACCTTGATGAACTCTGGGAGGCATGTAAGACTGCATTTTTTGCTATTCCCAATGACTTCATCAATAAATTGTATGAGTCATTGCCTAACCGCATTGATGCAGTTCTTCAGGCTCATGGAAGTCACACAAAATATTAAATATGGATGTCACAGCACTACTACTTAATTTGCTGATGTTTTGCAACATTTTTTTTGTTTTTGAATTAAATATTTTGTTCAGTTTTCACATAATTTTATGTAGGCGACAAGACTTTTGTCCGGCCAAAATCTGACCATTCTGTGTTCATTAAAGGATCAATATTGCTTCACTAAATGGATTTTAATGTAGATTTAACACATGATTCTAGAGCACTGATGTCAAACATACGGCCCGCGGGCCGGATCCGGCCCGCGCAATGATTTAATCCGGCCCCAGGCTTGTAGAGCAAAAATGTCTGAGTCTATCAAAAAAAAAAGTAAGTCTCTAGCATGTTCCTATCAAAAGTTATGATCGTTTAAAGAAATGCTTCTGAGTTCTCTTCTCTGAGTACTAGTCCGGTAGCGGCACAGCTGAGAGTACTTAATTGATTGGAATGTTGACTCGCGGAGAGTGGAGAAGGGGGGGGGGGGTGGTCTGGGGTGGTTACTGGCACTGCAAAGTGAGAACTATACTTCAGCGGTAACCTGATTCCGCCAGATGGGGCAGCAGAGAGAGGAGTATTCCCTCCTCCTCTCTCTGCTGCCCCATCTGGCGGAGTCAGGTTACTTCACCACTACAAGGGTCTATAATTGAGGGATCATTCAGATAACAGCTTGGCTATTTAAATATAATACGGGTAATAATAATAATAATAATTCAATTCAGAGTTAAAAAATTATACTGTATTTTAGAAGCATTCGTTATTGTTATTCATTCATTATTTTTGAATGTTCGATGATCCATCACTTCAATAAAAAGCAGGTCTGCATAAAACCATGGGTTGTGTAGCCATTTACAAATTTCAGCTAAGACACAATTTGAAATTTAACATTTTCTATTATTGAATGGTTTATTGGCGCACTGTAAATAAAAATAGCATCTCTCATAGAAAATTCTTAATCTAGGCTACAAGTATAAAACCCAATAATGAAAGTCATTAATTCCTATTAATAGCTATTCTTAAAAGTAAATATGATTTGTGTGATATACTGTAGCGTAGAAGTTACGGCTGTGTACGTAAACATGCATGTGCATGCTTGCAGTCTGTGACTGGCACCGCGGCGCGACTGGCACCGCGACGTGACTGGCACCGCGGTGCTCCGGCCCACATGAAGTCACATTAAGTCCAATGCGGCCCCCACCCCAAAATGAGTTTGACACCCCTGCTCTAGAGGGTTTTAGCTTTCATATGAGCCATTTCTAGGAACAATGGGTTAGTTTAAAGTCAAGTTATGAGCTGTTGTCTCTACACAATGGATAGGCGACAGGACTTTCGTCCATGACTGACTCTAAAACGGAGGCGTACAGTACGTGCGGCAGAGCACAGTGTGTCCTTTCGCAAAAACTTGCTCATTTTGCCTTTCCCTCAGATGGACAACGCCTGGAGTCTTCTTTGGTTATAATTCCCTATCTCTGGTCTTTTTTATAATCTATCCGTCGCCTCCTCAGATCCATTCCCGGCGTCTTTTTGGTTATAACACCACATCCCTTCCTTCTGCCTTGGCCTATCTCTGCCACACACTCACTTTATCGAGTCCAGCGCTCCGCCGGAGGCAGGCTGTGAGCTTAATCCCCAGCACTAGCCCCGCCGGGCCTTAGCGCACACTCTCTCTCTCTCACACACACACACACACACACACACACACACACACACACACACACACACACACACACACACACACACACACACACACACACACACACACACACACACACACACATTCCCCTCCTCCTGGGCGTCTGACGCTGTATCTGCTCCTCGCCATCGACAGGTGAAATCAGACAGCGTGGTCTGATAGCAGGCACACCGCCGTTTTGTTTATTTTTCCTTCTCTGGAAATTCTCGGAATTCACAGTAGCAAAAAATGTTTAACTTCCTGATTTTACTATTTAAGATCTGGAAGTGAGCATTTTTAGAAAACATAAAACCACATGAGTTTTGGTAATGCTCCACACGGCGAGTCTGAAATGCACACATTATCACGGCGAATTCACCATGCCACTTAGTGCTGACAGACGAGAATCACGCAGCGAGGAAAAAAAAAATCTCACAGGATTGAGGTCTAAAATAAACGCCGGTGTGTGCACAAAACGAGCAATAAACAACACTGGACACCGCACAATAACACTGCGTTACACACACTCTTTATCGCACGTCGTTTTCTGAGCACAAAACGTCGGTCCCCTTGAAAATTAACTAGAATCGGCGATTTGTTATTTGCCGTCTGTAAGCCCCTTGAGTGATTTCAAGAAGAAAAAATCCAGATAAGTTAAAAAACAAAACAAAAGTGGTCTTGACACTGTATCTGTATGTACAAACAAAAAGAGACCATAACATTGTATGTACCAGCCCTTTCATTTACTAATACTGATGAAATCCAAGTGGGTGTCATGTTTGGAATTGTAACAGCAGAAATCAATAATATGTCAATATTCTAATATTAACCCCGCGGGGCGTAATCTAAGTGAACGTGGGGCCCGCGTGATGAGGCCCACGCGTGGTATATACAATACAATATGGGGATAAAATCGACACAGATCCCAGCTTAGTGACAGGAGGTACATGGCTAGAGAGAGAGAGGGAGGGATGGAGGCCATGATTGGGGCCGTTGGGCCGTAATGACTTTGAACCCTGGCCTCTAGGGACTCTAGACATAAGGACTAATAAATAAAAAAGGGTGGGGGGCAGCTTGGGCTTTAGCCCCTCTTTAAAGCCCCTGCCAAAGTTCTTCCAAACCCACACCACCAGGGCGCTCTTAATTCGGGGCAAATGGTGAAATAAAGGCTGCATGATGCTCTGCTTGCCAACTGCTCTGTCCTCTCCGAGGGTTCTGTGTGCCAGCGTGTAGGCTGCTAGGAACCGCTTCCAGTGCCAGAGATGATGGAAGATGGAGGCCCCAACTGGCTCTATGTAACATGCTCATCAGTTAATCTGCTCATCCATCTCACTTTGAGTACACAGCGTTAAAGCAACACTGCGTTGGTTTTAAGCTTTTTCCAAAATTAAACTTTTTTTTCAATAAAAAAGAGACATGGGCCCCTTATCCATTAACTTCTTTACCTTTTAAAACTATTAAAAAAAAACATTTAAGTGGCGAGTCTACAAGCTCACACCGTGTCAATAGATTGGCATATTGAACTATTCCAAAAAGTCTTTTCAAAATGGTAACAAAGGAATAAGGGGTTTAGTGTGTGACAAAAATGGAGCCCATGGTGTTTTAGTATTGCCTTTTTCACCTCCCCGGGAGTATAATGAGTGGCTACTCCCCAATTCTAGGCTTTTCCCAATTTAAGCCTTTTCCACAAAAATGAGAGATAGGAATACCTTCACCACCTTTCGGTAGAAAACATAATAAGATATGTTTAGAACAGGCTTTGTAGGCTGAAAAGCAGCTTGCCCAAAAATAGAACGCGTTGTGGCTAATGGTGTGTATGGGTCGACATTATAATTGGCCCGATGGCCCGAAACAGGTTTGAAAACACGTGCGGACCACCAGATGGCGCCCTATACTGGCCCGATGGGGCCAGTGGTAAAAATGCCCTCGTTGGCGCCCACACCTTTGTTATACAAACTTTTGTTGTATGGTCGCCATGACAACCTGTATTAGTCTTTGATCTTGGGTCAAAAAAGGTTGGGCACCCCTGATATACATATTGTATTATTATTTTTATTTCACAATATGTTGGTGTTGTTTTGTAATTGTTTAAGTTTTATTTATATTTTGTTTATTAGCACAAAAAATATTTTAGGCATTCTGCATTGTATATGGGTCAGCTTGCTGAACGGTCTACTGGTTTTGACCCCCATGAAAAGAGTGCTGTTAACTTGAATGCATTTAATGCATTAATAAATGGTGGTCTTTTTTGCAGACTATGGGGATCGATTACCTGGGCCAGTGGTTACAGTTGTGGGGCCAGTGATTCTTAAAAGCCACTGGCCCAAAGGGCCAGTGGCAAATTTCCCTTAATGTCTACCCCTGGTGTGTATACTTTGCGTGTGTGAAGTATGCGCTGTGGTCCTAGCCATACTGTTATGTTTATATCCCCTCCCCGCTATTATGTACTGTACTAACATACACAGCCCCGGCCAGAGCTAGCGGGGGTTCCATTGACGGAGCGCGCGGTTGTAAAGTTGCCAAGGAAGGGGTCAGTGGCACCACGCTAAAAATATGCACAATAAAAACACACAGGATAATGGGGGCTAGTGCACACACAACACTGTGGTTCCGGCCAGTATGTATGCTAACCACCGGTGCTATTCGCTTCCTCCTCCTTCTCCCAGAGTCCATTTCTCAATCGTAAAAAACCCCCCACATCGAATCATCCTTTTTTTTTATCCTTTAGGCAAACAATGATGGAGGTCTCTGGTCCAAAGAAAAATAACACACACACACACACACACACACCATGCCTGAGGCAATGTTTAGGCTCTGTGAAAATTATATGACTACCTCTCACCCGCTCTCCACAGCCTCACAAGCATGCACACACCTTGAGCATCCATCTTTAAAAAGAAAGAAAAAAAGTATGTATGTTGTGTTGTTGTTTTACCACATGAGGTGAAGTCCTGCACCACTCCACTGCCTCTGGCATTCACCCCCATGAGGAGCCAATGGTCCCCTAAGACCCCCAGCTGCCCCGGGCCGGCCTGGCTAACTAATAAAGGGACGGGTGTGGGGGATATGGGGGGAGGGCATAACCATTGTAAATCACAGAGGAGTCTTGTTCGCCCGACACCCGCCGGAGAATGCCATGGGAATGGCATGTGCTGCTGTAGCCCCGGCAGCGTTCTCTCTCTCTCTCTCTCTCTCTCTCTCGCTCTCTCTCTCTCTCTCTCTCTCTCTCTCTCTCTCTCTCTTTCTCTCTCTTTATCAGCGCACCACTCCGAGAAGTAGAAGTCGGCTTGTTGTGTGATAGATGCCGACCTTTGCCTCTGTTTGTGTCACGCAGGAGATGAATATTAAAAGGGGTGCTGAAGAGAGTAAAAGAGCGCAGGCGGGCGAGCGAGGAGGAGGAGGAGGACGGGATGTCGAGTTTATCTTCATTCAAAGGGAACTTGAGAGAGTTCGCCGGCGGTGCTTCACCGCAGGGCGTTGGTATTTTAGTCAAAAGATGTGTGTGTGTGTGTGTCTGCGCCTAGCTCGCGCCAGGCTTTGAAGCCGCCGGGAGCTGTCACACACGAGCCATTTTGAGGAACATACTTTCAAGGGGTGGTGACATTATGTTGGCAGCAGTGGAGGCGAAACGTAGCGCAGGTCACGCTATCCTCGCCCCGCAGGTATATTATTAACATGTTTAGGATGTTTTTTTTTCCCGCCGCCCCTCATTTCTCCGGAATATCTGCAAAGCTTTATATAAGTAGTTTTTCCTCTGTCAACATTTTTCTTTTTTCATTTGAACCTGTAGAGAGGAAACCGAGGACAAGGCGAGTCGAGAGTATGTGGCGCGTTCTAGTCGAACGCGTTGCCAGGTTAGTTTGTTGACCATGCAGTTTGGATGCTATAGTTTCAATGTATGGATTCCTATGCCCAGCTTTGTGTGTCTGACTGAGTGTCACGGAATGTGATGATGTATGTCCATCTGGTTTTCAACCAGTGGCCCGGGGATCACCAGTGGTCCTTGAGAGGGGTCCAGGTGGTCCCCAGGTAAATGATGGAAAGTTAGTTAACAAGATTTAACTCTTTGAGAGCGTAAAAATGAAACCAAATCTACACAACTAGAGATCTCATTTTTAAGAGATTTAACTCTTTGAGAGCGTAAAAATGAAACCAAATCTACACAACTAGAGATCTAGTTTTGCCTGTTATGTTTCCGAAATCCAGCCTGGAATTGTAAATCAAAACAGAAGAAATCTTTGGGTTTTGGGTCTGTGGGGATAAGATGTCATTTATGTCAATAAATAGTGGGCCCCGGCATGAAAAAAGTTGAAACCCCTGATCTATCATAATAAGAGCAGTGTTGGGCAGTAACGAATAAGTAAAGTAGTATTGCCCACACTGAATAAGAGTGCCCCTCGCCTCTCTCTCTCTCTCTCTCTCTCTCTCTCTCTCTCTCTCTCTCTCTCTCTCTCTCTCTCTCTCTCTCTCTCTCTCTCTCTCTCTCTCTCTCTCTCTCTCTCTCTCTCTCTCTCTCTCTCTCTCTCTCTCACACACTCACACACACACACACACACACACACACACTCTCTCATGACAGTGACGATTTGTTCTTGGTTTACCTATGATCCTAGATTACGGTTTCTGTGCATTCCTGTTCATCCTACTTACCGTAAGTCGCTCCGGATTTAGAGCGTCTGCCAGATGTAATTGTTGTGAGACATCACATACGCAGGGAGGGATGGACCGTCTCAAAGCCCAATCGTTTCCATTTCCACGGAAGACATACAGGGATGGTCATCCAGCGTGTTGCTGCGCTATAGCTGGCCGAGAGCTGCAGCCAGGCGCTGCAGCCAGGCGCTGCAGCCAAGCGCTGCAGCCAGGCGCCGCAGCATCCACCGCTAACACACCCTCCAGCAGAGCAGCAGCCGCCGCCTTCCAAAAAAAAACCTCCATGTTTTTTAATTTAATTTCTTATTTTACTTTTGGAAAAATGAGAAGCCCAGGAGGCACCTCGAAGGAATCCCCCCCCCCCACCCCGCTTTGAAGTTGGCCATTTCCTCTGCTTTCGAGTACATCAGCTCACTTCAAAGAGAAGGACTTTCGTGCAAAAAAAGAGAGAAAAAAACATACACTTTAGCTGCCCTGTAGTATCGATAACGCGGCTCTTAAATTGAGGAGAAGTGGGATTGCTGTTGTGGGTGGGTGGGTGGGTGGGTTTGGCTCTTGTCGGGTTAACCTAAAATGACTCCGCGTGGGAGATGCCGTTTGTGCTATTTTACCGCGATGAGTTGCTCAACTGCTCGGGTACATGGTCGAGCTACTCTTATGTGAGTTTCATTTCCGACTCTTCAACACGTGTTACTTCTACCTTGCCACAAAGATGTAGCAAGGTAGAAGTAACACGTGTTGAAAAGTCGGAAATATTGGCCTTTTCTTTTACACCTGCATTAAATTATTTAGTTAAATAATTTTGGCCCTTCGAGCCGGATATACAACATGTCACATTGCAACGTGTTCAACATTTTACTGTATCCGAACATAGAACCTTCACTTATTACAAAGCAGGAACGAAACATCCGAATGCTGCTGCCGCTTCTTCTTCGTCTCACCACCACTGGTAATATATCAACATAAAAAAATAAATAAATAAATACATGGTGGCGTGGAGCCCGGTGGCTTTGCTGAGGGACTACTAACGAGCTGGAAGTGGGAGTGCGGTGTCTGCGACACGTGGAGCCACTCATAGTTTGGCTCGCCTCGTGACCCTTTGTGGTTTTCCAGTTAAGAGGAGAGGGCTTCCACTGTGGTCAGTGAGTAACACGCGCAACACGACCGGGAGATCGGTTACTATGTGTTTGTTGTGTGCTGGCCTCTGTGGTGTTGATCGACGTTGCTGTCGGTCACTCAGAACAGCCTCTTGTTTTTGCATATTTTATCTTTGTGGCGTCAGCCCCCCCACACCCCGAACCACAAGTAAATTTATATCCTGGCGTGAAAGCTAGCATTTCCAAGGGGCGAATTAAAATAAAACGCCGCCGGTGCGTTATATTTGCATACCGGGGTCCCAGTTGGTTCTCACCGACTTCAGAGATGAAATCCATTCGCAACCCGAGCCGTGCCAGGTAAAAAAAAAAGTCTGCCAAGGGCATTTTTTTTGGATCTCGCGCCCGAAATAAAGATTGAATTGAAAATTCTCCCACCGGTGAAAACACGGCCAAAAGATTTCTTCTGTTTGTATTCCATTGATTACAGAGCTAGTGCAGACCCCTTTCATTCCCGTGTATGAGACAAACATAATTATCGGGCTCTCGCACGCACACACGCACACACACACACCAACACAAACGCACACATCAGTTGTCTTTAACAACAGCACGAATCTTCCAAAAAGTCAAATTCCAGCCCCGGTCATTAACGTAATAACTTCTCGTGAACTAATGACTTTTGATGTGGATGAGATTAAAGGCATGCAGTAAGAACTTAGCGAAAACCGGTCTTTGATCCGCGACAAATTAGCCTGTGAGTCACAGAAGGTCTTTAGTGCTTAGCACCTTATTTTAGCTCCTTTCTTCTCTCTCTCTGTCTTAACGATTTGTAATTGGAGCCTTTATGCTTTTTTTTCTACAGTACAGAGCCTGCAAGCACACATGCGTGTATGCGTGTATTCTCCTCCGTAAACACATCACGCGTGTGCGCACGTACGCGTCTGTGTCAGTATGCCATGCTATGTGTCATAGTGCACGTACATGGACCTCCCCGTGTTGGACATGCAGTGAGAACAATGGAGATCTGTCTCCACTGCCACCGCAGAGGTCATTGTGACACTGTTACTGTATCCGTCAGCGACACGCGCTCTCCCGCACGCACACACACACACACTGTCTCAAAAAGGTGACTTTGACCTTTCAGTCCCGTTGGGTTGTCTATTCATCCGCGATGGCGGCTGAAACAATGCGGTGATTGATCGAGGTCTGACGTCTGCACTTTTAAAAACCCTGACTTACCGTTAGTTTGTCACGCTCCTAAATAATAATAATAAAAAACGGCCACGCAAGCTCACAGCGCGCCGTGTGCTTGCAGAGCGGCTATTTTAGGGGGGATCAGGGGACAGAAATCGGCAAGCTATAACTGCTGTGTCATCCAAGAGAGACAATATAACGTAGTCACTGTACAGCTTGGATACAGCTTGGATAACAGGGTAAATTTCATTTTCCCCCCAAAAATAACACACTATAATAAAACACTGCCATTAATGTCTAAACTGCAGCCATCAATAGAGTCAGACAGCTTCCTTTTGGTCATTTTATCAGCAGGTTACTTGTTTGTTTTCAGGTTATAAATGTATATTATGTATTATCTGACTATGTATGTAACACAGGAACAGGGAAGAGGATGTCGAAAGTTCATAATTTGGACGACAACGTCACGTCTTAGCTGATAGCTGATATAGACAACTTTGTTGCTCTCAAAGAGTTACATCTGGTTAACCAACTTTCCATTCAGCCTGGCGACCACCTGGAATCCTCTCAGGGACCACTGGTGGTCCCCGGACCACATGTTGAAAACCCCTGGTATATGCCACCATTGTCATCTTTCAGATAGTGGGACTAGCCTCGCAAGCTGTGCTTCTTGCACATCTGCTATTAACCCTATTTCTTTGGAAAATATTTGAAATACTTAGGCTTTTACAAAATAAGTGCGATCAAAATATTGCGATCGGTCGACGCACATCATTCATTGTGACAGGCCCCAGTTGGGTCGAGGAATAGACGGGCTCCTCGGAGACCGACCGAAGCTGCCAGTCTCTGTCAAAGCCGAGTGAGTGAGTTGCTTTGCTTCATGGCATGTGACAAAAAAGGGGAGAAAACGTGTCAGTGAGTAAGAGATTGTGGGAGATGTGAACAAATGGCAGAACCGAAGGAAGGCTTTATTTAATGCGCACCTCGCATTATAGCCCCATTAACACTAGCGGCTCGCATTAAAACAAGGACTACTTCGATGTGCTTTCGCAAAGGAAATCCATGCGCGCTCAGGCAGCGTGCACAGGAGACGGCTCAATGCCGGTATTGGGGAAGTATTTGAATCGATACTGCCACCATCGCTTCCCCCTCCACCCACACACACACACACACACACACACACACACACACACACACACACACACACACACACACACACACACACACACACACACACACACACACACACACACACACACACACACACACACACACACACACACACACCTCAATGCACTTGTGTTACTGTGAAGGGAGCGGCCATATTGGATAAGTGGCATAGATTGGCACTATCGGATTCAGTGGACAGCGAGAGAATGATCTGTCTGGGAGAGCGGTTTCTGTGTGCGTGCGTGCATGAGAGAGAGAGCAGGGGCGGATGTAACATTTCCCAATTGGGGGGGCAGGAGAAAATGGTATGGGTGCACCCATACCATTTTTGGTTACAGGACTTTTATTAGGCAAGTAAAACATCAATAATAACATCAGTTGTTGTTGAAGTTGCAACAGACACGCAGCATGCATAAAGCTAAAGGTCTGACTCAGAGTTTTCTGTTTTCAATGATGAAATGCTGTTGGTTTAGTGGTGAGACGATTGTAGTTAGTTAGTAGCACTATAGTAGTTTTTCAAATACCTTTAAATATAAGCATTAAAATATCTTGGGTTGTTTTGCATGCCATCAGGTTTGGTGGGGCAGTCTGGCCATGCCTAGATCCGCCCCTGACCGGCGTGGCAACAGACACGCAGCATGCATAAAGCTAAAGGTCTGACTCAGAGAGTTTTCTGTTTTCAATGATGAAATGCTGTTGGTTTAGTGGTGACATGGCTGTAGTTAGTTAGTAGCAGTAGTAGTGTTTCAAATCATTTTAAATATAAGCACTTGAATTTGAAATATCTTGGGTTGTTTTGCATTCCATCGTGTTTGGTGGGGCAGATTGGGCATTTAGGGGGGCATTTCCCCCCCATATCCATGCCTAGATCCGCCCCTGATAGAGAGGGAGAGAGAGAGAGAGAGAGAGAGTGGGGCATTAACTGTGAGGATACGACAGGCCTCCGGTCCACTTAGTAGGCATTATACGCACCGCTGGTCTGAGTGCAAAGCCTCCCGTTCCACAGCGTTGTGGAGGTTTTATCGATTTCCCAGACACTCCCTACAACTGATTCGGGGGGCGAGACATTCGTTGTTTCCGCCATCGGCGTCTTGCGGGATACCGTGGGGGCGTTTCGCCGCATAATTCTGTGTTATTCTACTTTGTACTTTGTTTTTAGGTAAGGTAATATTGCAATTTTTCCCCCTCTACTTCACTTCTACTACTTTGATGCTGCAGCTGTTTCCCTGCAGACGGTCCAGAACTCCATTGTTGTCAACAAATAATTGACGTCAGACTCGCGGCAAGGTGGTGCTAGTGTGTGGGGAGGTGCTTGTATGTTGTGAGGGGGTGGAATTTCATTTAATGTTTTCATTTATTTTTAAATATTCCATATTTGGGCATACCCACCCAAATTAATAAAACAATATATTAAAAATAAATTAAAAATAAATATTTGACATTCCAGGCCCTCTCACGTATTAGGAGAACAATGTCAGTCACCAGAAAAAACATGGGTTATTTTCGAATAATCTGTCATGGTTAAAACGGAGTTTTAAGTTATAATAGGTTTGTATAGGAAGGAGGCTATCCTCGGTCACAGAGATCCTGGGCGGTCTTATGCCTTCTCCCAAACAAGTAAACAAGTTAAAGTGACATGATCTGGGCAGAGCAAACGCAGGGACGTCTACACACCCAGGCTCCAACTGCAGCGGCACTTTTTATTCAGATTACCAGGCTCTACCAGGCCCCCCAAAAAACAACCTCATGGAAATCTAGATAAAAATAACCACCAGAGTCTGTGCACCAGTAATAGTATGCAGACTATGTTCTCTTCTGATACATATTCTTGTTACCCAACATGGGGTATAATGCGTTTTTATTTGTCTCTGGATTTAGCGGCGGGTACCGATCCCGCAGTGCAGGGATGTCAAACTCAGCCAAAATCTAAAACTGAACAAAGCCGCGGGCCAAGTTTGAACGAACTAACCTTTTAAAGGGGAATTCCACCCGTTTTCAAAATTTTCAGGAAAAATTGGTCTGAAAGAAAAATCATTAACATGGTGAAATCCATCTTGGTGATGTCATCAGATGTATTTCAACATGTTAATGATTTTTTCAGACCTCCATTTTTAGGAAATACAGAACTTTTTTTTTTATCATGTCCACACAACATCTCTAAGGTATAGTAATGCCATATTCAAATGTTGAAAATGGGTGGTCTTCCCCTTTAATTTGAAAATGTCTCAAGGGCCAAATGAAATTACACGGCGGGCCAAATTTGGGCCAAAGCCAAAGTTTGACACCCATGCCGCAGTCCAACGTTTGGCATGGCGACAGCAGCGGGGTGTCGCCTCTTACTTGTCATCTCGATGCCCTTCAATCGCTTCGGCTCAGATTTCATGGCACACACTGTCTGTTGCCAGTCCTGGGGACAAGGACTTCACTGTTTAAAGAGAGACTACCCCCAAAAACGCTTGCACAAAACAAGCATCGGAATCACAAGCCTTGACAGTTTTTTTTCCCCCCTCTTCTCTTTGCGACCGAAAATACCACGCAAACAGTTGGTGGCATGCAAGCAATTTACTCTGAGGCCCCGAGAGCTAACGTCATTAGAGAGGTTTGCGATGCGGACAGCAACCCGTCAGCCCTTCTTCTCAACTTGTCTCTTTTAAGGGGAGGGGGTTCCAACCAGTGGTCCGGGGACCACCAGTGGTCCTTGAGAGGGTTTCAGGTGGTCCCCAGGCTAAATGATGGAAAGTTGGTAAACCAGATGTAACTCTTGAGAGTAAACATGGACCCTTGCAGATCCATTTGGTTTTGTGTTTACACATGTTTACACGAAACCAGTTTTATATTCATTGTCATCTGAATTAGCTCAAGTCTACAAAACTAGAGAATGTAGAAGATTAATGGTCATTTTGGTCTGTATGTTTGACGTTTTGTTTCCCCAAATCCAGCCTGGAATTGTGGACAAAAACCAAAAGAAACCTTTTAGTTTTGGTGCCTGTGGGGTGAAAATGTCATGAACAAATGTTGTTCCGTGGCTCAAATGCTGAATAAATAGTGGGCCTTGGTTTGAAAAAAGGTTGAAAACCTCGGCTTTTATGAAGGCACTCCGTGACATTGCAAAGTTGGCCATCATCGTATGTTCTGTGTTCTGCAGCGGTTGGTCCTGCCAACCCCTGCCGCCGGCTCCGTTCGCCGCCGCCGCTGCACAACAACTCTTCATGTGGCCGTAGTTTGTTGTTTGGGACGTCCCGTTGCGGTGCCTTGTCAGGGCTCCAACCCGCTGTCACATATAGGCGGAGGCCCTTTGATGTCGCGCCGAGAAACATGGTTGATGTAGTGATGGTGGTATGAGGGCCTGCATGGTGACTCAGAGCTGGAGCATGCCACATCAGACTGCACCGTGTGTGTGTGTGTGTGTGTGTGTGTGTGTGTGTGTGTGTGTGTGTGTGTGTGTGTGTGTGTGTGTGTGTGTGTGTGTGTGTGTGTGTGTGTGTGTGTGTGTGTATATTGTATTACCAGGGGTTTTCAACCTTTTTGATCCCAGGGCCCACTATTTATTCAGAATTTTAGCCACGGACCACCATTAGATTATATGTTGGCCGCACAGACCCCCAAAACCTTTTTTTATAAACTTACTTATAGTGTTTTGTTCACAATTCCAGGCTGGATTTGGGAATCAAAACAGCCAAACATACAGATCCAAATGACCATTAATCTTCTACATTCTCTAGTTATGTAGACTTAGGCTATTTCAGATGATGAATATTTTAACTATTGAGTGTAAATGAAACCATTTTTCGGTTTGGTTTCATTTTTACGCTTCTTGGCATCTTTTCATGTACTTCAACTCAGGCTTGAGTTCAAAATGGCCCAAGCATTGTCAGAAGAGAATGTCCTCGAGTGTGGTAAAAATAAAAATGTACCCATGCGTGCATGACGCATGTGTGCGTGTTTGTGTGTGTATCGGGGAAGCGTATAAGCCCATGTAACACTGGGCTAGCTAGAGAGAACAGCAGAACAGCAGTGAATTGTTGTGAAACCAACCCTTCTATCCATTTCTATTCCGAGGTTTTTAAAGAGTCTAGACTTTAGAAGGCCGCGCTCTGAATCCCACACAAGCTCGGCTGTACCATGCTTGTGGTTAGCGCTTAGCAATGCCTGGTATACTGGCTTAACTACTACTGCTATAATTAATCAGTGTTTTGACAAGGCTAAAATGTGTTGTTGTTTTTTTTCTATCTACAGCTTATAGGAACGATTGTGAAAGAATTCCATCTCTGCTCTGTTTGTTGTTTCCCCCCAGTGGTGTCCATTTTAAACTCGAGACAGGACAAGGTGCCCTTCTCCCCCACTGGGATGCATGCTAAATGACAGGATTTTGCTGAATAATATGAATATAATCAATATTTTCGGTGGCAAAACCTTCAATATGTCGTCTAAATCTAGTCAAGCAGGCCTGCAGTAAGCTATGTATGCACTAGGGACAAATGTACATGGCATTATTATTAAATGAACTAATATGGGGAAAGGATGGAGGGCGAAACCAAGTTTTAATGACCAGAGGGTTATTATTCCCAGTGAAATTAAAAAAAATGTCTGTGGTCTACATCTGTGGTCATTATATGGGCATATCATTGTATATGAAAAAGTCCATAAAAATCACATTTTAATTAACTTCCTGAAAACAAAAATGTGAGTGTGATGACGTGCCGACTGCCATCAATAAAAGCCAGTGTGCATTAAGATTAATTGTACTCCAAACACAGTTGGTGTTGATTACAGAACTAGATTTTAGATGACATCCAGACATTGTAATACTCGGTTTAAACTTAATCATCATGCTAAAATATGATTCTAGATTCATTCTAGGTTATAAATGAAGCCACATGGAACTAATCTACTATAGAGCTCGCAGGCTCTCTGTCTGTCTTGTAAACAAAAACATCATGCCTTTTGCACGCGTGTAGCATGCAGTAGATAACGGCCAATCACCTGAAGGGATGCGTGTTCTGATTGGTTAAATGTCGCAGCCAGGGTGGGATTCATAATAAATCATGGGTTTCACTTGTAGTCCTACTACAAGTGGACCCTTGCGGGTCCATTTGGTTTCATATCTACACTCTCAAGAGTTAAAATATTCATGTGAATTAGCCCAAGTCTGCACAACTTTGAGCTGTATGTTTTTACTGTTTTGTTTCCCAAATCCAGCCTGGAATTGTGAACAAAAGCAAAAGAAATCTTTAGTTTTTAGGGTCTGTGGGGCTAAAATTGTCATTGTCAATTGTGGTCCACGGCTCAAATTCTGAAATAATAGTGGGCCCTGGTGTGAAAAATGTTGAAAATGCCCTGCTCTACCCCCAGTAGAATGACTAGTGACAGTGTGTGAGGTTGTACCGTGTACCGTGGTGCAGCGCAGCATTAAAAGTCTTCCTCCAAGGCATGGAGTGTGGCACAGCACGAGCCACGGGTACGCCACGCTACCTGAGACGCGGGGCGGTAGGAAACGACGAGCGCCGATACATTTCCGGGGACCACAATGCCTCCGGGCGTGGAAAGGAGGAAAGAATGGCTTTTAAGGTGGACTCCCTCTCTCTTTTATTTTGTCGCTCTCATTGTCGAGCTCGTGTTCCAATGAAAACGGACCCCGGCTTCCAACCAAAACACACGAGTCGCGTCAAAAAACGGCACGGCGTGCAGCGGGTTTTCTTTTCTTTTCTTACTTTTTTTCGTCAGGGCAAGGAGGAGGAGGAGGAGGAGGAGGAGGAGGATGGCTTGTTTGGACTTTTTGTTCCCTGGAGTCATAATGTTTCAATTTAGCTCAGCCGTGCACCTCCCCCCCTCCCCACCGCCCCACCGCCCAAGCCACCACCCCTATATTTCCACGCGCAACGCACATACACACAATACACACACACGCACAGAAGACATTTCCGTGGCCTGCTCTTGTGGCGTAAACAAAACACATTTAGCATAATTGCACCTTTGGTGTAGGCCCTGCTTCAAGGCAAAGTATTGATTTTCTTTCTCTCGCTCTCTCGCTCTTTGTTTTTCTTCTCCTGGGCCTCTCTCTCTCTCTCTCTCTCTCTCTCTCTCTCTCTCTCCCTCGCATTCCTCCGCTCCAGCGCTAGCTCCAGGCTCAGCTTCTCTCGTTCCCAGCCCTCCCTCTCCCTCCCTCCCTCTCCCTCCCTCCCTCATTCTTGTCTTTCTTTACTTGGATGGCGCTCAAGTGGAAAATAGTAACAAGAGTGAAATTCGATTACAGTACCCAAATAATGCTCACTTAAACCACACAAAAGCCAGAGCGTACGTGCGTACACGCACACACACACACACACACACACACACACGCACACGCACACACACACACACGTACCAACACAGACACACGTGTGGGAGGGGGGTTTGCATGTGTGTGTGTTTTCGCCATTTAAGCCAGTTAAACACTTAAACCCTGTTTTTACGATAATGTGTGAACATTTTTTGGGCCAAAATATTCGCTTTAAACATCACAACCAGGGGCATAAAAGTGTGTTTTTTAAGGGCGTTTTAAGTGAAGAGGTTATGAGGTTTGATGCTGACCGAAAATGTAACTGTGAATTCAATTATACACTAGTTTATGTATTTAAAGAGCCGTTCTAAAGGGAGTTTAACCTGCTGCTGTGTGGGATTAGGTTGGTTTATATTCATAACATCTCCCCTTCGCCATGTGTACTTAAATACTTATGCCCTCTATACTTATACAGTATTCCACTTACACCCTATACACTATGCACCAGTGGTTTTCAACCTGTTTCATACCAGGGCCCACTATTCATTCAGAATGTCAGCCACGGACCGCCATTTGATGACATTTTAGCCCCACAGACTCAAAACTAAAGATTTTTTTTGTTTTTGTTCACAATACCAGGATGGATTTCGGAGAAAACAAAACAGTCAAACATACAGATCATAATGACCATTAATCTTCTACATTCTCTAGTTTGGCTAATTCAGATGTTGAATATTTTAACTCTTGAGAGTGTAAACATGAAACCAAATGGACCCGCAAGGGTCCATTTGGTTTCATGGTTACGCTCTCCAAGAGTTACATGTGGTTAACCAACTTTACATTGAGCTGGGGACCACCTGGAATCCTCTCAGGGACCACTGGTAGTCCCTGGACCACCTGTTGAAAACGCCTGCACTACACTACCACTTAGAGCAGCAGTTCTGAAAGTCAGGGTCAGGGTCCTTGGGGCATTCCAGTTAAATGATTGATGGCAAGGGACCAAATGGACCCTTGACAGGCCTGTCTTAGCTCACAGCACGTTCAAATGGAAACCAAATGGACCCTTTTTTTTCCAGGCATGCGTGGAGCCGAATTGACCCTTGCAGGCCTCTGAAACTCTGCAGAGCCTTGCGTACAAAATGGAACCAAATTGACCCTTAGCGGGGGCCTCTAACTCCAGAGCGCTAGCAGCGCACACATGGAACCAAATGGACCCTCGCGGTGGGCCCATGAGGTTCCGTTTGAACGCTCTCGTGAGTTATGGAGGTCCGTGTGGCCCCAGCGCATACCAAACTGGGTGTGGGAGAGGGGAGATCTTCTGAAATGGAAAAACAAATCACACCATAGTGTGAAGTGAGAGGGGCGCCTCACTAAACAAGACTTAGTATTTATGTTGACACTCGCGACACCACAGATGGCAGTTATACTGCTTTAAATAAACATCAGGAGTCCATCCCTCCTCCCTTCACAGCGTTTTCTGTCAGAAATGGCTGATCTGCAGGCATACGCTTTATTAGATCTATACTGTCTCCGCTGAGAGTTGGCCTCGTGTAGGGTTCAAGTGGTTAACCATCTAACCCATCTGACCCTACAGCCCTCACCCCTGACCGAATCCCTGGCCAACCCTAACCCTGACCCTGGCCTTGTGAAACTCCACTGAAATCTAATTGGGGGTACACAGATTTTGTCCTCAATCTGTGTGTATGCGCGCACACTTGTGTGTATGTGTGTACACATGTGTGCACACCTTCACGGTTCCTTAGAGTCGGGACCAGCACGGATTAACTTCCAGACAATGCAAAAGCACACACACACACGCACACACACGGCCAATTATTTACAGCCGATTGCAATTAAGCACATCCCCTCCCTGCATGTGTCTGATGGAGCGACAACAAGCCACCACTGGATTTGTGAATACGTGTGCAGGCACGCACGTGTGTGTGTGCGCGCTCTCCCTCATGGACACACACACACACACACACACACACACACACACACACACACACACACACACACACACACACACACACACACACACACACACAAGCTAGATAGAGGACAGACAGTAGCTGCCATTTCATTTGGAGACCTGCAGATTCTAAACAGCACCTTAACGTTGACACATCCTACAGACCACCTCTGACTTACTGTAATAACTGCCTGTGTGTGCATGTATGTGCGTAACAGAGGGGAACTGGGAGAATGGTGTGTGTGCGTGTTGCGTGCACGAGAAAGAGAGTTGAGTGAGTAGTGGCAGTAGACAGGAAGTCATTGAAGGCCCCTCACCTCTTGGGCAATGGAATGTAGAGGGGGGATGGGCGACCGAGGTTTAGCCTGGACCCCGTCTCTCTCTCTCTCTCTCTCTCTCTCTCTCTCTCTCTCTCTCTCTCTCTCTCTCTCTCTCTCTCTCTCTCTCTCTCTCTCTCTCTCTGTGCATGTGCGTGTGCGTGCCGTACAGTATATGCATTGGGGTGGCTTGAATTCAGATCATCAGATCTAATCACTTCAATGGTATTTAAAAAATATAGCAACAATAGCTGACTTCTCTCAGAAACCAGGATGGTTTGGTGTATTTAGTAAATATTGAACACCACAGAAACTGTCTACTGTTTTAGAGATACTTAATCATGCATGAATAGGGATACGCGTAGAGCCGGAGTTTTTCAACCAGTGGTCCAGGGAGAATAGAGAATGTAGAAGATTAATGGTCATTTTGATATGTATGCTCGACTGTTTTGTTTTCCAAATCCAGCCTGGAATTGTGGACAAAAGCAAAATATCTCTTTAGTTTTGCGGTCTGTAGGGGTAAAATGTCCTCAAATGGTGGTTTGTGGCTCAAATGCTGAATAAATAGTGGGCCCTGGTATTAAAAAGGTTGAAAACCCCTGAGGTAGAGACATAATGGGAGGGTGCCGGGATGCAAACCTTTCCAGTTAGCAGGTACTATATGCTTCAGTCTGCTTGCTGTAGCCACTATAGCCCCGAATATAATACGACTCGTATATAAGACGAGCCTCATTTTTCAAGACCCATTTACAGAAAAAAGAACATTGAATATCAAATTTCATAGCCCCTGAATATGACGACTCCATTTTTTAGGATATTTCCGTTGGGAAAAAACCATAGTCTTATATACAGGCCAATAGGGTATTTGTTATTACCTGTGTGAACCTATTTCATGTGAGTGACTCCATCACGATCGTTGCTCTCCAACAGATGAACAGGTTTCGGGAGGCGTGTGGGTGTCCCTGTCGCGTGACGACGCATAAATTATAGGCATAATTACTACTGGAAGAAGGCTGGAGTGTGTTGGTAGTACGTTGTAAAAACCCTCAGCTGGAATTTAACCCTGGAACAAATGTAACACACAATGGGGCTTGTAATGTGGAAATCTTTGAGATTGCAATTATAGGAATTGTGACAAACTGAACCAATTGGACCCTTTGCAGATCA
>CM076979.1:9412894-9435394 GCA_039105355.1 Benthosema pterotum
ACATTAACCTGTTCCTCCTAAAAGGTTAATAGAAGCGTTAACTCCTGTCCTCTCTCTCGCAGCATGTCCTTTAGCAGAGGACACACAGGCACACACACACGACACAGTGCTTGTTATTCTAATGCTACAGTCCAGGGCTCATTCGAATGAATAATATGTTGAATATGTTGTTCCTTTATTCAGGACAGTGAAACAAAATGAAAGAACCTTTCGGGTTCCAGTGCATTCATGTAGTCGCCATGCAGCTCATGTTAATGCTTCTCTTTCTTTCGTTCAATATTTATAAGACCTACTGACACACTTAGAACCACTTTTCACCCGGAATAGATGCACATCCACGCTTGTGGATGGACGTCGGTGCAACTATAATACGCTTTCATTGAGAAGTTCCAAACTTGGAGATGAGTAAGATGTATGTAGTAATGCACAGGTCAATTCCTGTATAATGCAGAGCAGTGGTTTTCAACCTTTTTCATACCAGGGCCCACTATTTATTCAGAATTTGAGGAACAGACCATCATTTGTCCCCAAAACTAAAGATTTCTTTTGTTTTTGTCCTCAATACCAGGCTGGATTTCAGAAACAAAACAGTCAAACCTACAGATCAAAGTGACCATTAATCTTCTACATTCTCTAGGTGTGTAGACTTGGGCTAATTCAGATGATGGATGAAATGGTGATGGATATTTTAACTCTTGAGAGTGGTCTCAAGGACCACTGCCGGTCCCCGGACCACTGGTTGAAAACCACTGCTGTAGGGGATCCCTACGTGGGTCCAGAGTTGCTATACGGAAGGGCTGGCGAGTCTGTGTGATTTGATTTTCATTTTTTTTTCTTGAACCTCTTGAACATCCGCTGAAAATATGCAATTAATTATTCAAACGGAACCGTGTTGCTATGTATTGTCTCTCCACCATGTCAATAGTGCGTTGACACTCGCACTTTCACTTTTGGTTCAGCCGTGGTTCATCTCAGGAGGGGGGGAAGGCTGGGGGTGGGAGGCGTGTGGCGCATGGTTTATAGCTGAACCAGGGCTGAAACAAAAGAGGAAGTGTGACACACTATTGACATGGTGGAGAGACAATATATAGCATTTTGGAGCTCGACCTATAACAGCACAAACACAGAACTGCCAAATCCGGATGGGGTTCACGCCGGCGGAGAATTCCCGATTGCAGTTAACACGTCCAATGTGGGACAACGTGCGTTAGATAATGTTTCTACAATGCAAAGAGAGATATTTTTCTCAAGTTTTGCTCTGTAACATAACTGTCTTGAAGCTGAAAGAGTTACATTTTCACATTCACTGCTATATGACATGATACGATGTAAGGTTCTAGAAATTCAGTGTGGTGAATGAACTGAGCCAACACACCATGACAACCGCTTGCGTAAGCCCAGTGGTTTACTGCGAGAGATTATGAATGTGACAGCATATATACGCACGTGGCCCTTGCTTGTTGTTGTTGGGGTAGGATTGTGTGTGTGTACATGCATGCATGCGCGTGCGTGTGTGTTTTGAGAGGGATTTGTGCATGCGTCTGTGTGTGTGTGTGTGTGTATGCACACAATGGCAATATTTGTATTCTCATAGCGCGCCACGGAGTGGCGCGCTATGAGCTTGTAGGTCTGATATTTTTCAATGACTGAATTAATGCCAATGACACGACGGCCATGTTTGCATTCGAGTGCGTCCTGGTGTGTACATCCCTTATAGTAAGTGATTTAACTTAATTCCAATATTGATATTTATTTTTTGGCTAATCTTCCTGACTATAGAGTGTTGTGACCATATAAGGAGTTCCTCCCTGTCCCCAGTGTGACCCCCTGGGATCAATAAACCCTAGTTTCAGTTTGGGCTTTGGGATGAAAGCCTTTCGCCCAATCAGGATGACAGGGGCCTTCCTCCAATCAGGATCGAGTGGGAGGGGTTGGCCTTGCATGGTGTAGGTGTTGTCGGCATGTTGTACTTCCCCTCAATGTAGAGCATGTGCATGTGCACATCATGCTACCGTGGATGGGGCGGGAGTGTTTTCCAAATCACCCAAATCACTTCTTACTATACCTTTTAATTCCTTCGCCACCTCCCAGGGACTTTCCCTACTTTAGTACAAACGCCCTACGTACGGTCCACTTGGTTAACCGTCGAAAGGCGTCCGCGGACCCCACTTTGAGAGCCACCGTCTATCCTGCGGTGGTCTGCAGAGTCCAGCTGAAGACGCTTCGCACGTCTTTACTGGACAAGATGTTTGCCTTTAGAACGTCTGTGGCACTTTCTTTCAACCGCGTTTGCCTGTGTGTGCGTGTGTATGTGTGTTTGTGTGTCAGGGGCGGATCTAGGCATGGGCATGGGGATGCCCAGTCTGTCCCACCAAACACGATGGCCAAGAACCTAAGATTCAAATTTCAAAATTAAAGTGCTTATATTTAAAATGATTTCAAACATTACTACTGTTACTAACTAACTACAGCTGTGACACCACTAAACTAACGGCATTTCATCATTGAAAACAGAACTCTCTGAGTCAGACCTTTAGCTTTATGCATGCTGCGTGTCTGTTGCAACAAACAACTGGTGTTATTATTGATGCTTTACTTGCCTAATAAAAGTCCTCTAACCGAAAATGGTATGGGTGCGGCTTCACCGCCCGTGGCGTGAAGCGACACGGGCGATGAAGCCGCCCCCATACCATTTTCACCTGCCCCCCAATTGGGAAATGTTACATCCGCCCCTGGTGTGTGTGTGTGTGTGTGTGTGTGCGCGTGCGTGCACACCTGCATGCGTGCACGTGCAGCTTTGACCCCTACCCTGTTGGCGTTTGCGTGCGAAGGGCCTTTGGCCTAGTTGTCCATGTCTCTATCTACTCTGACGTGGGAGTGAGAGGTATTGATGGAGTGAGAGAAATACAGAGAGGGAGGTAGAGGGAGGGGAGTGATGGATGGATGGAGTAGAACGGCATGTTTGGACTCGACTTGAAGAAAACGGAAAGTTTTTAACCACTTGAGCGATTGTTCCGGGCATTGACATTACAGGCAAAGAGAAAACGTCCAAGCATGGTGGTCGAATGTTGAAGTAGAGCTTTCTTCTGGCGCTTCAAGTGCCATTAAATAGGCGGAGAAACAGAATACTAACTGATACTTATAGGCCTAGATTTTCGTCACCGCTAAACCCCTTATCCCTTAACTTCTTTGCCTTTTTAAACTATTTAAAAAATATTTTTTCAATGGTTAAAAAGGCCAATCTACAAGCTCACAACGTGTCAATAGGCATGTTGATCTATTCCAAAACGTTCCAAAGTAGTAAAAAAAAAATAAGGGGTTTGGGATAAGGCGTTTAGCGTGAACGAAAGTGTAGCCCCTATTATGCCAGCATTTATTGCAGAAAATGTGATTTGATGCTGCTGATCATTTAAGAGCTCTTATTTTGAAGAGCCAAATGTCAAGACGAGAAACGCCGTGGAATATACTCTGTTTTGACCAAATTGTGTTTTGGCCATCTGGGCAAAACGATGCTATAAAGACGCTAACGTGCGTATAGCCACATGACCCGATCAAACAATAGGACTATAGAGGAGTGTTTGACGTTGATTAATGGCAACGGTGCTGGCCGTAAGTATTGATTTATGTTGTTGGAAGTGACATTGATAAGCGGCAGTGGCAGTGAAATTGCCTCTGTACAGAGTCAATCAGGGCGCTGCTATGGCGTCCATTATGTACCTTCTTAGAGTTATGGGGGGGTCCTGGAGATGGAAAAACCCACTGGACACCAAATGGACTTCAGACACCCCTAAAGGAAGCAAGGAAATAAAATGGCCGCCGCTGTGCATATGTACCCTATACCAAGGACAATCTAAATGGGACAGGATGCCAAGAGACACCTATGGGGGAGTCCACATTGGTTCATGGGAGGAAACAGGCATTCGCAGTACAGACCAGGAAGTTTGACGCTCGCAAACCATGCATGCCATTGGTCTCTTGGATGGTTTGCGAGCGTCAAACTTCCTTGTCTCTGCTGCGCATGTCTGTTTCCTCCCATGAACCAATGTAGACTCCCCCATATAGGTGTCTTGGCTTCCTGTCCTATTTAGATAGTCTTTGCCCTATATACAAGAGACGCTTGGTGCTTGTTTCAACCTGTCAAAATAAAAGTAGCAGCTTTAAAAAAAAAAAACGAGCCGTCAAAATAAAGCTGACTGATGTTCAGATACTCTCCATTGACAACAACCAGCGCGTGGAGATGATGGAATGAGGGAGAGACAGAGGAATGAGGAAAGGGAGTGAGAGGAGAAAAGGAAAACAAGCGATAGTGGAAGGAATGAAGGGGAAGAGCTCGAGGAGGAGGAGAGGAGGAGGGCAGTAAGAAGAGATTGAACAAACAACGGCGGAGGGAGCGAGTGATCAACAGCAGGAACGAGAGGGAGGGAGGGAGAGGGGGGTTGTGCATAGCTGGAATACCTTTTTTCGAGCGCAAAAAGCCAAGCAACTGCCACGTGTGAATTCCGTCCCATTATTCACCGTGAATGGCGCTTAAACGTTATGAATGAAACTTTAACGAACACTTCGACAGACATCTGGACGGCCGTAAACACGGCATGCAGGCGCGTACGCACGCGAGGAGCGAGGTGGTGGTGGTGCGCTCGGGGCAGGCCTCACCGGGTGGCGGAGGAGGGGGTTAAAAAACAAACGGACCCTCCACGTCTGTCTGTAACTGACTCTGTACAAAACAGACTTGAAAGTAACCCTGGGGTAAAGGCAGGGGGTGGAGGACAACAACGACAGAAATGGAAGGAAGATGAAAAATTGAAAACAACCGGCCCTGATGATGATGATGATGATGCAATGGAAGATATGTGGGATTGAGAGAGAGGGAGAGACATGGAGGCAGAGAGAGACAGGGCGGATGTAACATTTCCCAATTGGGGAGGCAGGAAAAAATGGCATGGGGTCTCCCCCATACCATCTTTGTTTACAGGACTTTTGCTAGGCAAGTAAAGCATCACTAATAACATCAGTTGATGTACAATAACATTGAAGTTGCAACAGAAATTAAGCTAAAGGTCTGACTCAGACAGTCAGACCTGTTTCTGTTTTCAATGTTGAAATGCTGTTGGTTTAGTGGTGACACAACTGTAGTTGTAGTGTAATAGGAGTGTTTCAAATCATTTTTTTTTTAAATTTGAAATATCTTGGGTTGTTTGCATGCCATCGTGTTTGGTGGGGCAGTGTGGTCATTTAGGGGGGCATTGCCCTCCCCATGCCCATGACTAGATCCGCCCCTGGAGAGAGAGAGAGAGAGAGGGAGAGAGAGGGATGCATACGAGAGCGTCGGGCAGTAAAAAGATGGAGTGGGAGGAGTCAGTATGGGGTCAGCGGTGTACAATAGTGCCTGTGTTATCTGTTGGGGGGGGGGGGGGGGGGGGGGGGGGGGGGGGGGGGGGGGCAGCTGGTTCGCATTTCTCTGTCGTGGAGAGATGGTAGCCAGCTGCACTGCAGCCCCTCTAACCGTACAAGCTACGTGCGCATGCAGTCAAATAGTGAAGGCCATGTTAAAATGAAGACTGACGTGAACTTCGTTTTGGTTGTGTTACTGTAGCCTGCGCTAGACACGCACACAAATTGCGGTACTTGCGAGGACGTTAGGCATTTTAAGGATGCCGATGTGTAAATATATTCTGTTTAAACCTATAAATACATACACTCCCTATATAAGGTGTCATGCAGCTGCACTGTAAATAGCTGGTCTACAACCCCACATCGCGCGGCAAGCTTTTGTAGTTTGGCTATTTTCTGCATGCGCCGCCGAAGCGCTACCACTGTAAATGATTTGGGACATAACTCTGATCCTATAACTTCCTAAAGTTTAAGGGGTTAGGATCAGAGTTATGAGCCAAAAGCTAACTTTTAAGTGTTTCCAAATTGTAAAAAATAGGGACATACAACAACCATTTATATTGCAACGATCAAGGAAAGTCTTCTCCTGTGGGGACATTGCCCCTCACCATTAGTAATATAAGTACACACACACACACACACACACACACACACACACACACACACATACACACACACACACACACACACACACACACACACAGTGCAGCCCGATTTCATACTGGCACACGACCAAGTGTAAATCAGACAGGTTTCAGTCTGGTGGAAAACTTTGGAGCCGTTTGCTGTGTGTCTGTTTCATGAGCTGGCTGTGTGCCATACACACATGCGCACATACGCGCACACACACACACGCGCGGACACACACACACCACACACACACACACACACACTCAGTTTTACCGATTAGTTTGAAATATAGCAATGTCTTTCTCACGTCTATATTTGGTATTTGGGGCACAAGGTGTTGACAAATTGAACAGATTGTCATTTTATAAGTCCAGAAAGTTTTCACTTCTTCTCTGCTCTGCTCTTCTGAAACATGAAAACATGAAATCAAGAACCTACTGTATATTTATCAAAATATTAAACAACATAATATGTGTCTATATTTTACCATCAATAGGTGACTGCCTCTTCACTACTTTGGCCTTGAACACTATCAATCACGTCCTCGTGAATTACACATTTGGTCATGTTTGTTTATATTTTCTCAGCATTATTGCACACTCGGTAAGAAGTCAAGGACATTGTAATTGTGTTCATGAATTATTATTTATCCACCGGGGACTATTTTCTAATTAAATTTTCAACTCTGTCGGCACTTTATAATAACACTGCTTGAGAAGGGAGAAACAACTTTTTTCCAAATCAATAATTAAATGCACAATGACAATGAGTTTGAAGATCTCCGTTTCGGAGATGTAATGACATTGAACTGCATCTCTTGGCTTCCTTGAAGAGCTAAACACAACAAACAAGCTATTTTTTGCAGCACAGCAGGCATGCAGGCTATTTCTGACAGTTAGCACCTATAACAACATACCCAAGATCAGGGGCGGATCTAGGCATCGGCATGGGGGGGACCTAAATGCCCAGTCTGCCCCACCAAACACGATGGCATGCAAAACAATCAAAGATATTTCAAATTAAAGTGCTTCTATTTAAAATGATTTAAAACACTACTGCTACTAACTAACTAGAATTGTGGCACCAACAAACCAACAGCATTTCATCATTGAAAACTCTCTGAGTCAGACCTTTAACTTCAAGCATGCTTCGTGTCTGTTGCAACTTCAACAACTGATGTTATTATTGATGCTTTACTTTGCTAATGTAAGTCCTGTAACCGAAAATGGTATGGGTGCATCTTCATCGCCGGAAGCCTCCCCCATACCACCCCCCCCCCCAATTGGGAAATGTTACATCCGCCCCTGTTAGCACTTATAACAACATACCCAAGATCCAAAAAGGGGAGGAGGAAAGGAGGGGGGGGGATTGGAACGGGACAAGGGTCAGTGTGGCCAAAGTGTCCGACATGTTTGTTCTGACCCCTCGCCCCAGCTTCCCACGACCCAATTTTTTTCAGGCCCCCACGGGCCTTTAGCGAAGAAGAAGAGCCCCCTGCCCACTGATTGCTGTACCTCCATCATCAGACAACTCTCGGTGGGGATTTAAACTCGTCGACTTTATGTAGGTCACAGATGGCGCTCCGGCACGGCTGCGGCAGCTAAGTGATTTAAAAGTGCTCCCCCAAATAAACGAGCGCCCCTAAACAGGGCTTCGTCATTACACTCTCTCACACGCACACACACGCGCACGCACGCACGCACGCACGCACGCACGCACAGCATTACACAAGCTGGCATGTGTCCTGCAACCCTCTTACAACCTTTCTTGTTCTTCTATGCCTGCCTGTCTGTCAGGGGCCGATGTAACATGTTCCATTTGGCAAGAGAACATGTTGGAGGGGCAAGAGGAAATGGTATGGGGGCGGCTTCATCATGAAGCCGCACCCATACCATTTTCGGTTACAGGACTTTTATTAGTCAAGTAATGCATCAATAACAGTTGTTGTTGAAGTTGCAACAGACACGCAGCATGCATAAAGCTAAAGGTCTGACTCAGAGTTTTCTGTTTTCAATGATGAAATGCTGTTGGTTTAGTGGTGACACAGCTGTAGTTAGTTAGTAGCAGTAGTAGTGTTTCAAATCATTTTAAATATAAGCACTTTAATTTGAAATATCTTGGGTTGTTTTGCATGGCATCGTGTTTGGTGGGGCAGACTGGGTATTTAGGGGGGCACTGCCCCCCCATACCCATGCCTAGATCCGCCCCTGCTGTCTGTCTGCCTGTCTGTCTGTCTGTCTGTCTGTCTGTCTGTCTGTCTGTCTGTCTGTCTGTCTGTCTGTCTGTCTTTCACATGTACACAAATAGCTGTGTTGGACGGACTCCTGAAATAGGCAAGCCTGTCGAATTCCACTGAGACACTTCTGACACACACACACACACACACAGACACACACACACACACACACACACACACAAACACACACACACACACACACACACACAACACACACACACACACACACACACACCACACACACACACACACACACACACACACACACACACACACCATGTCTTTGGGGTAAACATGCAAGGAGGGAGGGAGGGAGTAGTAATAAAATATGTTGACCCTTGACCTCTTGTCAGATCCACAAACCCCTAAGCCCCCAAACAGGATCAGAAGGACAGTGTGACCCCACTGCTGCCATTTGGCAAGCCTAGAGAGAGAGAGAGGGTGTGTGTGTGTGTGTGTGTTCACACGTGTGTGTGTGTGTGTGTGTTGTGTGTGTGTGTGTGTGTGTGTGTGTGTGTGTGTGTGTGTGTGTGTGTGTGTGTGTGTGTGTGCAGGAGCATGTGCACACGAAACCTAGAACGTTTTTCCACTTGTGCATTCTCTTTTACCTGCATGGACATTTCTGCAGTACACTAATGTACTTACGCGCGCACACACACACACACACACACACACACACACACACACACACACACACACACACACACACACACACACACACACAACACACAACACACACACACACACACAGTGTATGTACTGTAGGCGGGGGAGGGTTGTAGTGAACATATGGAGCGAGCCTCTCTTGCTGAGTGTGCTTGGTGACAACTGAACAGCTTGAGATGCACTGGAGTGGCATACTAGACACACACACACACACACACAACACACACCACACACACACACACACACACACACACACACACAACACACACACACACACACTGGAGGACAAGGCCATCAATCAACCACTATTCATAATCAAGCTCTTTCGTTGAAACAGTGGGCATCTTGGCTGCCTCTCTCTCTCTCTCTCCTCTCTCTCTCTCTCTCTCTCTCTCTCTCTCTCTCTCTCTCTCTGTCGTGTAGAATGTCCAATAACAGGTGCTTTTCATAAAACAGTGAAAATTAACAAATCTACAAGGTGTTGTTGTTGTGAGCCTGTACACCGGGTATATCTTCTATTTTTTCCCACGTTTCCAAGCACACTCCACTTATTATAGCACGTACCACATATTGCGGTACAGAGCTATAGTGAAGCTTAGCTACGGCAGTGTTTTCCAAACGTTTTATCTCAATATAACAAAAATGTAGCAAAAAAGCAAGCCTTAAAAATGTGTCTCTACACCCTCTCCACTCCCTTTCCCTTTTCATAAAGCCATACTGGCAGAAATGCTCTCTATCTCTCTCTTTCTGTGTCTCTCTTGCTCTACCACTTTCCATCCTGCCCCAGGTGACTTTGTGTAGAGTGTGTGCATGCCCTGGCGATCAGCCCCCCCCCCACCTCCACCACTACCCCACCCCCCTGGGGGTCTCCTCCTCCTCCCGCCGGCTAGTGAAACAAACACCCCACTTCCCTGCTCTGCCAGAGACACAGTTCTATATAAAGTGGAGAGGGATTGGATTTCCTCTCTCCGCGCGCGCGCGCAACACACACACACACACACACACACACACACAACACACACACACACACACACACACACACACACACACACACACACACACCACACACCGCTGTAGCAGCTGATTACACTACAGCAGCAGCAGCGTGCCTCCGGCTGCAGCAGCGGCTGCAGCAGCGGCTGCAGCAGCGGCGGCTGTACATCTCTGGGTCGCGGTCGAAACATGTCTGTCTGCTACTGCGAAAGAGAAGAAGAAGTAGTAACATTGATGTCGAAGGTTTTTTTTTCTTTTTCAGGCACTAACTTTTTCCTGGTAATTAGTTTTCCTTTTGTGGCAGTCGCTTTGGGCATTGTGGAGACACTGTGCTGTCTGGTTGACATGTATGATGACCGCACATCATTATCTGTTCTATTATAGAGAAACGCTGCCATTGATACAGCAGAGGAAACTGTAGCCTAAGTATACTGTGTGCATTGTTTTTTTTTTCTCCAAAAAATTATTTGCAACCCATTAACCCCTTTTTCCAATAATCTAATGTAGTGGTTTTCAACCTTTTTGACACCAGAGCCCACTATTTATTTAGAATTTGGAGACACGCCGCCGGCACCCACAGCGTCTGTAGCGGGAATCGAACCTAGAACCTTCTAGCTGTGAGGCGACAGCACTACCACCATCCATAGATCGTGGGGGCAGCAGCATAGACAAAATGTCAGTAGACAAATGTTGACCAAATCAACTGAAACAGGCCTCCACACCCAATCACTTTGCCAAAACGAGTGTTTGAGCACCGCTGTGCTATGGACTATTTCGGGATAATTGTGTTTTTTTAACACCTTCCGTGCCAACTACGTGTTGTTGTTGTTGTTTTTTTTTCTTTTTCTCCCAGGCCCACACCACCAATCACATGTTTTGACATGAGTTGTTTGTTTTTTCTTGTTTTTTATGTTTATTATCCTGGGGGTAAAAAACAAACAAACAAAACACCTGCATCTTGTCTCCTTTCTTCTCGCTAACTTGCGAAAAAGAAAACTATTCCGACCATCTGTGCGCAACGGCATGAGGGAGGAATGCGTCTGAGTCGCGTTTGTAGATGAACCTCGCGATTAGTCTACGCGCGCTGGCCTTTGTCCAGCGGCTGTCGTCCGCGCGTCCGTCTATCCCATTCCAGCGATTCATTGTAGAGATTCCGCCACCGAGGGAACTATATCTGCAACATCGCGGCCCATCCTCGTAGTCAGAGATAAGCATCGCAACAGTCCCGCGCTACTTTCAATGGGCCCCTATCCGTCTCCATTCGAAACATTCCAACGGCAAACCAGACGGTGTCTGGCAGATAAAACCACAGTATATAGCGGTATATAAATATATATCAGCCGGGGGGAGGTTAGAGTATCAGCCCCCGCTTGGTCGAGGGTTAACGCGCTGGCAGGCATCAACTGACTTTACCCCTGACGCTATCTATCTCCATAAATACAGCTTTGGATGGAACTGAAAATGCTCTGCAACAACACTTCAGTGATAGGAATACCACTGCACTGTATTATACTGTGCTGTAGTTGTACCAAAGAGTTCCTTCCATGGGAGCTCTTCATTAAAGTAAGAAAATCACGTCGGCGAGAGTATAGCTTTTTCCATCCCATAATTTAACCCTTTTCCAAAAAAAAAAACAATATGCACCCCCATCATCGACGGAAAACATACTTAGATACAGTATATTTAGCACAGGCTCTGTAGGCTGAAACTCAAGGAGTGGGTTATGTGACCAATATACATTAATTTTAAGATTTATGTCATTAAAAAAAAGTTGTCCCAATATAGCTTTACTGAATGCGTTTTGGTGTTCTAAGCATTATGTTTTAACTATTGAAAAATAGCAGATCTACAAGCTCACAGCGCGCCACCGAGTGGCGCGCTATGAGCTTGTATCTCTGCTATTTTTGAAAAATTGTGAAAACGTGGTGCAAATCTTTGAATATTATGTTATTCAGAAACTAGAAATCTAGACAGGACACAGTGTGGGGACCCAAGGAGACGCCAGAGAGACAGACAGAGAGACAGAGAGAGAGAGGGACAGACGGGTATTGTCAGGAGGACAGGGTCAGGGTACAGGCCGTCCACGTGGGTAGGAGACGCAGCAAATAGAAAATGTCAGCGGAATTTCCACTGGTAGCTGGCGTGGCGCGCTGCGTGACACGCGCACGCGCGCAACAACGCGCCATCAGAGACACAAAGACGCGTACAGTTGTTTGGAGCGGTCAGACGGACACACAGACACACACGCAGACGGACGCACTGACGGCGACCTTCTGCAGCCATGTGGGGGTGTGTGTACAATGGTTCAGTCTCTCTCTCACACGTGCGTGCACACACACACACACACACACACACACACACACACACACACACACACACACACACACACACACACACACACATACTCATAATATCAGATCTAAAAGCTTCTTGTATTCTGCCCTTTATTTGAGCATGTGATGTCACTGCAGTGTAAGATTCGTAATGCCTCAAAGCCCTAAAAACCTAACCTTTTTTAAGGACAAAATGAACAAAACTTTTGCTCATTTCATCGTCTACTCAGGCTCATGTGAACACCCCAGACAGTTTATAAGCTACTCCATTCAGTATTTAGATATTGGATGTCCATTTTAGTTGCCCTGTCCCTTTCCAAGTCCTATATATTCAACTCCATTTTAACCATGGAGTAAAATATTGTTTCATTCATTCTTGCTCACTGGTGTGTGGAGCATTTTGTGGACGTTTTCCAGGACAATATCAGTTTCAAGATGGATGTGCCTCATTATGTAATGGCTTTGCATAGTCAGTTAGTTTATTTATCTATAGGTCATTGTTTAAAAGAAAACATTTACATACAAACTGAAGAAATTTGCGGGTGCAGGGAATCTAAAAAATATATATAACATTTCTAATTACTGAAGTAACTTATAAACTGACCTAAAGCTCAACCTAAAAACTTTCCCCCTAATCTTAATCTAATTTAACCTTTTAAACAACCATTTCCCTTACAAGGACCCGAAAGAAAAAAAACCTCCAAATTCTGCTATAAGGGCCTATTACTTCTTGGGACCTTATAAGCATTAGTAGTATACAAGTGTGTGCACATGAACTCTCAATTACTCTCTCTTAAGGCCCCCCCCCCCCCCCCCCCCCCCCCCCCCCCCCCCCACACACACACACACACACACACACACACACACACACACACACACACACACACACACACACACACACACACACACACACACACACACACACATAATTCACACGACCACACACACTCCATCACTCACCCTAGCTCTCCACATGGACACAGGTCACAAATCACTCCATTCAGAGATTGGCCTCCTCCCTGTGTTGGGTTGACTATAACAGCTTTTTGGGCGGTATATGGGCTGAGTGTTGGGGGGTGTGGGGGGTGGGTAAGGTCAAAGTTGAGGGGTCAGGCAGCTGGTAAACCTCTTTAAATCCTCTTCTTTTTTTTTAAAGTGAGACAGCATTCCTCCACAGCAAGGGGCTCCCAGCCATCCATCCATCCATGCCTTGTTTCGCACAGCTGCTGTCACTCTGTGTGTGTGTGTGTGTGTGTGTGTGTGTGTGTGTGTGTGTGTGTGTGTGTGTGTGTGTGTGTGTGTGTGTGTGTGTGTGTGTGTGTGTGTGTGTGTGTGTGTGTGTGTGTGTGTGTGCGCGTGCGCTCCTTAGCACACAACTGTGCATTTATGTAATAGTGAAAGTGTCTCTCTGTGTGAGCTATATGCATGTGCTATGCAAATCTGTATGTGTGTGTGTTTGTGTGCCCATCTGTGTGTGGGCAAAAAAAACTTACTAGCCTTGACTTTAATGACATCGTCACTATTTCTTGTGTATCATAGAGGGAAAAAAAAAAAAAAAACGGGGGTGGGGGGGAGGGGAATTACACCCATTTTTTTTCTGAGGGCGTACAAATGCGTACAAATGCAACCAAATGAACCCTAACGGGTTCATTTGGTTCCATTTGTATGCTCTAAGAAAAAAAGAAGTGTCTAAAGAAATCCATTAACTTGGTGAAATACATCTTGATGATGTCATTAAGATGTTTCACCATGTTAGTGGTTTTCTTCAGACCTCCATTTCTCGGGAACACAGAATGGGGGAACTTTTTCATCATGTCCACCCAACACCTCTAGGGTATACTAATGACATATTAGAATGTTGAAAATGGGTGGAGTTCCCCTTTAAGGCCTGCTATTTTCATTTTATGAATAGCCCATGAAGAAAATAATGGAAAAGAAAGTCCTTCAAATATATTCACACATTTTGCTGCATGCATGGAGACCTCTGGGATAGATGCATTGACAGACAGACAGAATGAGAGTGAAAGAACTGGAGGAGGGGAGAAACGCAGAAAGTTCGATTTACTTTTCAATTCGTCTACGTCTCTCTCTCTCTCCCCCGTTGCCAAAGATGTTTTGTTTTGTTGCGAGTCAGACGGGGACACGCGGTTCGTCGCTGTCTGTCTGTTTGTTGCTCTGCACTTTTTTAAATACAGGGGCGGATCTAGGCATGGGCATGTGTGGCCAATGCTCCCCCTAAATGCCCTGACTGCCCCACCAAACATGATGGTATGCAAAACAACCCAATATATGTCAAATTAAAGTGCTTATGTTTAAAATGATTTGAGACACGACTACTGCTACTAACTAACTAACTACAGCTGTGTCACCACTAAAGCAACAGCATTTCATCATTGAAAACAGAAAACTCTCTGAGTCAGACCTTTAGCTTCATGCATGCTGCGTATCTGTTGCAACCACAACAACAACTTATGTTATTATTGATGCTTTACTTACTTGCCTATAATAAAAGTCCTGTAACCAAATACCATTTTCTCGCCCCCATACCATTTTATTCTGCCCCACCAATTGGGAAATGTTACATCCACCCCTGTTTAAAGAGAGGGACCATAAAGCCATGGGAAACAGTTGTCTTTAGGCCTGTTTCTGTGCGTGTCTGTGCGTGTCTGAGCGCGCTTGCGCGACAGCCAGACCATCTGTCTTGTTCTTTTACAGGGCAGCTTTGATTGACGGCCGCTAGCCTCACCTATTCACCTCCGCTCTTGACTGACTTGTTTACAGTTGGGTAAAAAAAAAAAAACTCCAGCTCTCGCTGCTTTTTTTCCCGTCGCTCTGCGGAAGGAAGGCTATAGATCCGTCCCGAAGAGGGTCTGTCTGTGTGTCCGCATTGGGTGTGCATATACAGGTCCACAGTAGTGCCCGCCACATTGGTGGTTCTCCAACTTAACCCTATTTGGGGGTGATGTTTTGGCACTGTCCAATGGCAATCCCCCTGCTAACGTGCCTATTGGACAAGGACGATTGGATTGGGGAGGGACTTAGTGGAGGGCTAGTTCCCAAGACTATAGAGCTGCGCAGTGACGTCACCGCCCCTGTTCCGGAAGTCTTTCCCAATTCATTTTTCTCATAGACTTTTCGAAAATAATTTATATCAAGACGATTGCGCCGGGGACAAAGCCAACTCGAGTCGTGACGAATCATGATGACACACACAAACTTTTAGGACAATAAAATAATTTCTAAGATGAAAAACGAAACAAAAAGTCTTGTATCATGCCGTTTTCTACTTCTTCCCAATTATATATTACCCGTATTGTCCCGAATATAAGACGACTCGTTTATAAGACGACCCTCATTTTTCAAGACCCATTTACAGAAAAAAGAACATTGAATGTCAAATAGTATAGCCCCTGAATATAAGACTACTCCATTTTTTGGCATATTTCCATTGGGAAAAAACATAGTCTTATATTCAGGCCAATAGGGTATATGACGATATTGTGTTTGTTGTCATGATTTGTCACGACCTGAGTTGGCTTTGGCCGCGGCGTAATCGTCTTGATATAAATTATTTTTGAAAAGTCTATGAGAAAAATGAATGGGGAAAAGACTTCGGAACAGGGGCGGTGACGTCACTGCGCAGCTCTATTGAGAGTGTGCAACTGGACCATTTCGAGGCAAGCTTGTGGGATCTTCTACACTTTTAGGACCTTACTTTAGCTCCGAACTTTGAGGGATCTGAACCAATGAATGTGGTTCAAAATTAGTTGGGGATGGGGGCCATAAAAAAGGAATGGAACTGCTGCATCCCAGACACGAAGAGGTCCTCAGAATGGTTGGAGGAGGTCCTTGTAATTAAAGAATACAAAAAGTGAGAACCACTGGTATGTATTATACGTACGTCCACAAACGAGCCAAAGCGGTTCCAGAACAGGTTCCGAGCGAGATGAAAATCGATTCCGACATCCCTCCAAGTGGTTGACACTAAGATCTCCGAGGCACTTGCCCATCGGGCAAGTGCAAGTCAGGCTCTACTTGCCCTCAGGTCATGGTCACTTGCCCTCCAGGTTCCAGGTGGTCCCCAGTTAGTTGGTTAACCAGATGTAACTCTTGAGAGCGTAAAAATGAAACCAAATGGACCCTTGCGGGTCCATTTGGTTTCATTTTTACACTCTCAAGAGTTAAAATTCATCATCTTAATTAGCCCAGGTCTACACTGTAGAAGATTAATGGTCATTTTGATGTGTTAATTTGCCTGTTTTGTTTCCCAGATCCAGCCTGGAATTGTGGATAGCTAGAAAGCAGCCTGGAAAGACACAGAGGCAGAGTGCAATGACTGCCTTCAAGACAAATTTATCTTGTGTTGTGTTATAGTGCACTAAGTTGCACACTTGCCCGATCGGGCAACCAGGTAGCAGTCTTAACTTGCCCCACCATTTTTTTTTACTTGCCCCGGCAAGCGGGCAAGTGTTAGTGTCAAGCCCTGCTCCACATGATGTCCGTTTCTTTCCCGATCGGATGGCCAGAGTGGGGCAGCGGTCGGGCAGTCTTTGTGACATTGAGGGGTTGGTGGTGGTGGGGGGAAAGGTGTAGGTGATGCTGGTGCAGCAGGGACAGATGTCCCCCCGGGGCTGAGGCTCATGGGTGTCAGTGACACATGGCTTCGCCCGGGCCTGGCAGACCTCTGGCCGTCTCAGGGCTGTATAAATAGACACACCACCACGCCAGGGGGACGCCGGGGGAATATTAATCCACCTCTCTCTCTCTCTCTCTCTCTCTCTCTCTCTCTCTCTCTCTCTTCTCTCTCCCCCTCTCTCCTCTCTCTCTCTCTCTCTCTCTCTCTCTCTCTCTCTCTCTCCTCTCTCTCCTCTCTCTCTCTCTCTCTCTCTCTCTCCTCTCCCCTCTCTCTCCCCCTCTCTCTCTCTCTCTCTCTCTCTCTCTCTCTCTCTCTCTCTCTCTCTCTCTCTCTCTCTCTCTCTCTCTCTCTCTCTCTCTCTCTATAAATGAAAGTCCCTATTTTGTCGCAGAAGAGAATAGGGCGGCGAAAACAGCCGATCTACAAGTTAACATCGCGTCGCAAACCGATGCACCGTGAGCGTGTAGATGCATTATTTAAGCTATTATTTAAGACACGGGCAAGTATAAGCATCGATACTATCAGTTGTTGTTGAAGTTATAACAGACACGCAGCATGCATAAAGCTAAAGGTCTGACTCAGAGAGTTTTCTGTTTTCAATGATGAAATGCTGTTGGTTTAGTAGTGACACAGCTGTAGTTAGTTAGTAGCAGTCGTAGTTGTTTAAAATCATTTTAAATATTAGCACTTTAATTTGAAATATTAATGAATTGCATATACAGTGTCTTTCAAATATCCTTGGTGAGGAAGATTGGGCATTTAGGGGTGCATTGCCCCTCCTTGCCCAAGCCTAGATCGGCCCTGCTCTCCTCTCCTCTCCTCTCTTCTCCTCTTCGCCCTCTGAGGAAATAGTTGGCTTGTGTGTGTGTGTGTGTGTGTGTGTTGTGTGTGTGTGTGTGCGTGTGTGTGCGTGTGCGTGTGTGCATGTGCACGTGTGTGTGCATTGTGTAGCAGTTAAAGGAGCGTTGAGGCACAGAGACATCTGTCAATCAATCTGTCAGTCCAATCTGTCCTTCCATCCTCGCTGGCAGCGGGCCAAGAGCTGATGTCACCCGACCGACTGTCACTCTCTGCATCTAACTCTCTCTCTGTGGCTCTGTCTCTCTGACACACACACACACACACACACACACACACACACACACACACACACACACACACACACACACACACACACACACACACACACACACACACACACACAGACACACACACACAGAGCTGCCACAGCCTATTCTGTGCTACTCAACGTCACTTTGTCCAGGCCTGTCTTGCGTTCTGTGTGTCACCGTATGGCCGTCTGTCTCAGTCACAGAACATGTCCCATTCATGCCGTCAGCTCCTCGTTTTTGCCACATCCCTAAATCGCGAGGTGGAGCAGGTCATCCAGTGATCCTAGGAGCATCGGTGGTTCGAACCCCTTCCCCTCATGTCTGCGTGTCTACACTGTTCAAGACCCTGAACCCCACATTGACTCCAGTCTTTCCGAACTTCACCTTTTGAATGTTCACCTTGAACTGAACGTTGTATAAACTGCTCTGCATGGATTGAAAAGCGGCAGGAACTCAATCCAGTGTTATTATTACATCCGATGAGGTTCCGTTTGGTTACCATCTCTCCATTGCTTGGAACCAAATGTACTCTTATGGGTCTTCTAACTGCGAGAATCCTTGAAATGCCATTGTGAGTCCTTGAGCCGTAAACATCTTCTCTTATAGCTGTCCCTGGCATATATCTCATGGGCTAATTAGTGTCCTTGTCGAAGTGTCGAAGTGTCCTTGAGCAAGACACTGAACCCCTAATTGCTGATGTGCTGATGTGCTAGTAGGTATACCTTGCATGGTTTCCACTGCCATCAGCGTATGAATGTATGTGTGAATGTTATGCACAATCTATGTAAAGTGACTTGGATAAAGGCGCTATATGAATGCATCATTTACCAGTGACGGTTATATAGTTCTCAGAAGGAGTGGGGGGTGGAGGAAGCAGGCTTCGCAAATCTGGAATCTTGAAGTGTCAAATCTGTCCCCCACACCCCCCTTCACTCCCCCTCCTCCTCCCAGCCCCCCACCTCCTGCCGTGGAGGGAAAAGGGAAGGTGAAGGAAGATAGAGGTTTGGTGGTAAGGGTGGTCGAGGGTAAAGGCTCCTGGGGACGAGTGGGGGGGGGGCATTCCCGTGGGAGCAGTTACCATAGCGGTGGTGGTTAGTGTCAGACGAGTGTCTTAATGAGGTCACAGAGTGCCAGAGCTCTCCCTGGGTACCCCACCACCACCACCACCACCACCACCACCACCACCACCACCACCTCCACATATCCCCCTCCGCCCGCCTGCTTACCTACCTTAGCTAGACGAAAAATACAGCGCTGCGTATTTGTGCACAGGCCGCTATATGGTAATTATAATTGTGTCTCTCGTGGAGAGGGCAACATGTGCATATACGGTGCCTCTGCATGTATTTGCTGAGCTCGCAAGGGAGACAGACTGTCGCGTAGTTGTCGTGCAACCGACATTGACGGAGTCGTGGATATCGGTGCGAGGATAAAGCGCGGTGGGAAGAGATATACAGTAGCTGCTTTACGTGTTAATGCCTCTCTCTCTCACTCTCTCCAGGGCTGTTGTTATGGCTTTTTATTGGTTCTTTACCGCATACTGCTCTTTGGAATAATAGGAAGTAGGGCGCTTTCATAATACTCCTTCGGCGGTAGAACAGCTGTATTACCAATACTTTCCTGTTCTCCATAAACGGGTCTCCTAATGTCTGCCATTTTAGTTTTGTTGTTGACATCGGCACGTCTCACAAAAAACAAAAAAGAAAAAGTATTCCACCATCAACTAAAGCAGGGGTTTCAACCTTTCAACGTTTTTGATACCAGGGCCCATTATTTATTCAGCATTTGAGCCACAGACCACCATTTGATGACATTTTAGCCCCACAGAACTCCAAAACTAAGATTTTGTTTTTTCACTTTTATCCACAATATGGGTAACAAAACAGGCAAACATACAGATCAAAATGACCATTGTTCTTCTACATTCTCTAGTAGTGTAGACTTGGGGCTAATTCAGACGATGAATACTTTAACTCTCGAGAGTGTAAACATGGTTTCACCATTACACTCAAGAGTTACACCTGGTTAACCAACTTAGTTGGGGACCACCTGGAACCCTCTCAAGGACCACTGGTGGTCCCCGGACCGCTGGTTAAAAAAAACGCGGAACCATTCCTCACAAGGGGCCTCGGTTTTACTGTTTTTTTTCTCCCGACACCTCGCCTGTGCAAAAGCTCTCGCCACTTCTTTCGCCAAGGCTTATAGCCGCGCTTGGCACCGCCTGTAGGGGTGGTGGTGGTGGTGGTGGTGCTGAGAGCGTGGCGGAGGGTTAAATTATAGATAAACACCTTTTTTTTCCTTCCTTTTCCCTGGGATCGGGATGGAGAGGTGGGGGCGAGTGGAGAAGGAGCAGCGGAGAAGCGGTGAAGTCGGTCACGCACACGATGGATGGGGGCATTTACATAATAGTCCTGCAGATCCATGCAAATTCATAGCCGTTTCCTTATAGCAAAAACATCTGCAACGCCAGCACAGTTAAGTATGCATGAGGTCCACGAGAGGAGAGGAGAGGTGTGGAGGATGGAGAGGGAAGGAGGATAAAATACGAAGGGATGAGGAAGGACCACTGCCAGCCAGACAGGAGAAAAGGAAAGGGGAGAAGGTTGTGGGGGAGGAGAGGAGAGGGGAGGAGAGGAGCTGGATGGAGATAAAGAAGTGTAGAGATGGAGATTTTGGTCGGTGGAGACTAGGAGAGGTACGAACCAGCCTGAACCGGGAGTATGCATATTTTTAGAATACACACACAGGCGTGCAGGCTCGCTCACTCGCTCACGCACGGATATACTTTAATTCATGGATGTCTTTGAAGCCAGCCTTCAGTCGTGGCGGACTGACCCAGAAAAATGAAAAGGTGTAATGAGAGAGAGAGAGGGAGAGAGGGAGAGAGAGAGGAGAGAGAGAGAGAGAGAGAGAGAGAGAGAGAGAGAGAGAGAGAGAGATAGAGAGAGAGAGAGAGAGAGAGAGAGAGAGAGAGAGAGAGAGAGAGAGAGAGAGAGAGAGAGAGAGAGAGAGAGGAGGGGGTAGTTCTGAGGGTAATGGCACCTGGAGTCAGTATGGTTAGACACAGATGGCTGTCGCTCATATAGTGTAGTACAGAGCCTGCAGCCTATAGTATATACTCCTCCACGTGGAACTAGCGCTCGGCGCGGAGGTCGTCATTAAAACACAGCAGTTGCGTAGGGGGAGGAGATAAAACTAAAACTAAACTCCCTATAAGCAAGGAGTTCTGTTCTGTTCATCTCGCACCTCCACACCTCCTGAATTTTCTTCAGAGTGCACACACACATCGCAGTTTGAAGATGGATGTGACTTGTGCGTTGTTGCATTTGTCAGATATCCAATGCGTTCATCGTGATGTGTTCACCACTGTCACTGGCTTCATACATGAAGCTGTGCCTGTTATTTATGCTTTTCAACCATTTTCTTACCAGGGCCCACGATTTATCTTGCATTTTAGCCACTGAATACCATTTGATGTTGAGTTTAGTCTCTCTGGACCCAAAACTAAGGCTTTTTAAGTTTTTTTTCTCCACAATTTTGGAGAGAGAACTGTCAAAACATTGGTCAAAATAACAATTCTTCTACATTTTCTAGATTAGATTCTTGAAACCGAATGGATCCGAATCGGTCCATTTGCTTTCATTTGACAATATCAAGAGTTACAGATCTATAAGGGTCCCGTTTGGTTATCAACGCTCCACCATTTAGCCGCCTGGAGTCCACTCAGGGGCCACTGGTGGGATCCAGACCATTGGTTGAAAACCCCTGCCCTATAGCTACTGCTACACAGTTCAGAAAATAGCAGATATAGAAGCTCAAGGCATCAAACTTAGACGGTCACAATAAATAATATCGACCGTTTGGAAGAGTATGTTGGCGCTTCATAAGGGTTCTCGACGACTTCGAAAGGCTTCATAAACGGCTACTCTAAGTAAAGTGTTTCCTTCTTTCCGCATCTCTTTCAATAATTCTTTCCTAATGAGAGCCCCTGGTGCATTACGGTTCCAGTCTGATTGCTGAAGAGCTCTGATCACACTTATTACAGCGCTCAGTGTTTCCCATTCCCACTGAGAAATATCCACTCCTTCCACTAAACATTGATTAACCACACTGCCAGTCAATGCACGTTCTGTTACGACTTCGCTAAAATCTGTGTTCATTATGCAGTTTATTGGGTAGAGAGAGAGAGAGAGAACGAGAGAGAGAGAGAGAGAGAGAGAGGCCATCTGGTGATCAAAGTGATGTTCCACCGTTTTTTTGGGGGAAAAAATATTTGGTATTTGTGTAACATGTGGTTTTAGATATTTTAGATGTTGTCATCGACACGTACTTCCTGGACTACACGTTGTATCAGTAAGACAGCCCTCCCCCCGTATCCACCAGGAGTTGCAGTGCACCAAAGAACTGTGGGAATTGTAGTCCAGGAAGTGTAGTGTTGATGGAATTAGAGACGAACTCGCTGCTGAAATCTAAACTATCTAAATTCGCATATTACACACCAAA
>CM076979.1:9440394-9465394 GCA_039105355.1 Benthosema pterotum
GAATGAGAGAAGGGGTGATGCTGTCCAGTTGGATGGGACAGTGAGACCCTGAGGCCATTAAACATTCCGTGGCACTTATCTCAAAGAGCGGGGCTTTCCCCAGGTGTCCTGGCAGATATTGTCCAGCCTGGCTTTCTCCATCTGTGGCCACATAACAATCCTCCCCTCCAGTACAACTGGCCCATTGATTCCCTGCTAACACTGTTAGCAGGGAAAACCACTGTTACAGGCAAACATTAAAGGGGAATTCCACCCGTTTTCAACATTTTTTCTGAGAGCGTACAAATGCAACCAAATGAACCCTAACGGGTTCATTTGGTTCCATTTGTACGCTCTCAGAAAAAAGAAGCGTCTAAAGAAATCCATTAACATGGTGAAAATACATCTTGATGATGTCATCAAGATGTTTCACCATGTTAGTGGTTTTCTTCAGACCTCCATTTCTTGGGAACACAGAATGGGGGAACTTTTTTTTTATCATGTCCACCAAACACCTCTAGGGTATACTAATGACATATTAGAATGTTGAAAATGGGTGGAGTTCCCCCTTTAAACAGCACATACAACCAAGACCCACCCCTCCTCGATCCTGATTGGAGGAAGGCCCCTCTGCACCCTGATTGGATGAGAGGCTTTCCCATCCAATCAGGGTGAAACTCTGGGTTCTTTGACACCTGGGGCTCACTGGGCACAGGGAGGAACAGCACACACGCCATAATGGAGAGGATTGGCCAAGAAGAAAGAAGTCCATATAGACTCATGGCTGCGTCTCACACGTTTCTCTGCATGCCAGGCCAGGCAGGCAACTGGGCAAGTGCCTAACCGTCATAAACATTAGTGCCAGGCTGTTGCTGGTGAGCTCATTACTTTATTTCTAACGGGAAAAAACGCAAACCGTGATGCGGCTGCTGCATGCCGGGCGGCCCTGTCAGGAGTCGTCCGAGGACACATCCCAAACCGGTGAACATTATCAATTAGCGTTTTCCACCTCTTCAGCCAGGGCCTGAGAGAATCTGCAGCAGCAGCAGCAGCAGCAGCAGTCGGCACGGGGGGAATGACGAGTGGGTTTTTTTTTTTCTTCCACGAATTGATTAGCATCCCCCGCTAACGGTACCAGAATGCTAAACACCTTGTCCTCTCTCTCCTCTCCCCTCCGTGGCTTTTAGCGTGAATCCTTTCCCGTCAAGGCGCTAATAGCGAGAGGAAGTGGCGTGCACGCGTTGCGTCCTCGCAGGCCTGCTTTGGACAATAGGCTCAGATATGGACCTAAATACACCCCCTCTCACCTAATTATGCACCCCCGCCCGTGCACCCAGTTTTTAATGTAACGATTTCGAAATCCCTGAATTGTATCGCATCGTCATAACAAACCAATGTCGTCCATGTATCGTATTGTCAACCATGTATCGTGATACGTAATCCCATTGTTGTTAAAATGCACTATCACACCACTAGCGTCTATGTGTGCCGTTGCACACATGTCCGTATGCTTTGCATGGCATGAGATTGTCCAAAAAAATGATTTTCATTATACCGTCCTGTTGGTCTCACTCTCTCTGTCTTCCCCTCTGCATTATTTTGGCCGTGGCATTGCAATCCAGGTGTGCGGTATAGCATCAGGCTTGTGTGTGTGTGTGTGTGTGTGTGTGTGTGTTGTGTGTGTGTGTTGTGTGTGCGCGTGCGTGTGCGTGTGCGTGTGTGTGCCCACGCACGTGTGAGTGATTTGGCATGAGGTCCGCCGCGGGTCCCCCAAGCTACACGCACTAAGTGCTGTCCAACAACAATAGCTCCTGTAATTGTGTTGGAGGTTCATGTTAGCAGTTGGGACTAGAGGCAGCAGCGGAGGAGGAGGAGGAGGAGGAGGAGGAGGAGGAGGAGGAGGAGGAGGAGGAGGAGGAGGAGGAGAGGCAGCAGGGGCGGATGTAACATGTCCCGGTTGGTAGGGGCAAGAGAACATGTTGGAGGGGCAAGAGAAAATGGTATGGGTGCGGCTTCATCGCCCGTGTCGCTTCGCGCCACGGGCGATGAAGCCGCACCCATACCATTTTCGGTTACAGGACTTTTATTAGTAAAGCATCAATAATAACATCAGTTGTTGTTGAAGTTGCAACAGACACACAGCATGCATAAAGCTAAAGGTCTGACTCAGAGAGTTTTCTGTTTTCAATGATGAAATGCTGTTGGTTTAGTGGTGCCAAAATTGTAGTTAGTAGCAGTAGTAGTGTTTCAAAACATTTTAAATATAAGCACTTTAATTTGAAATATCTTGGGTTGTTTTGCATTGTGTCTGGGGGGCCAGACTGGGTATTTAGGGGTTCATTGCCCCCCCCCCCCCCCCATGCCCATGCCTAGATCCGCCCCTGGAGGCAGCACAGTGCAGTGTTGGGCTGGGCTGTGCCCCCGAGGGGAGGGTCATAAATCAGAGCACCCACATGGGTTGCACTTCCTCTGGGCTTGGACAGAGAGACGCCCCCTTGCCCTTCCACTCCACTGAGATTCCTTCATCACTCCAGTGTTGTTTACACTACCATCCAGGGGTGTTTTTGCTATTAGGCAGACTAGGCAGCTGCCTGGGGCGCCATGAACTGAGTGGGAGAGGGGTCACCAGGGCGACCACCAGACATGTTTTAAAAGGATCCCAGGCTAATAAGCCTCATAAGGATAAAACAGTTACAGTACATAATACTTGTCCTCTATAACTAGAATTGAACATTTAAAACATGTATAATATGTTCTTTAGTTTCATCAGTTTTATCCCTTGGGGGGGGGGGTGTCATTTTACTGTGCCTGTTATAGGCATGACATCACAGGAGATTTTGGACCCTTCCATCCATTTGGTAAGGGGCGGTACCCAGGGAAAAATCTAGCCTCGGGCTCCAAATTGCTTAGAAATTGCTCGCCACTGCTTTGGGCTGCCCTTCCTCTCCACTGAGATTGCTCCACTACTACTCCAGCATGGTTTACTCTATACCATCGGGGGGGGAGTCCTGTCGCTCGTCTCCATGCCTGGAGAGGCCATGATGCCCGATAATGGCCGATATGTCGGCCAGCGTATTGCCCTCGTCTTCTTTAATGGAATTGTGTCGGGTAGGAGGGACGATCTGACGTGATTTCTCTTCAAAATGCCTCACCGCTGTCTGTTTGGCAACAACATTATGTACACATATATTTCAGGACGACCGAATCTAGTAACCCTAAACCTGTGTGTGTGTGTGTGTGTGTGTGTGTGTGTGTGTGTGTGTGTGGTGTGTGTGTGTGTGTGTGCGCGTGTGCGTGTGTGTGCGGACGGCACACTGTTGCGGTGAAAGATGAGCTGAGGCTCTGAAGGGCACCCACTCATCTCTGGCATGTCGCCCCACAAAAGACCCATTGTTAGGCTGAGGAAGAGCCGTGTGTGTGTGTGTGTGTGTGTGTGTGTGTGTGTGTGTGTGCCTGCACCACTATGCACATCAGCAGGCTGGTAAACAAACGAAAGCGTTGTGTATATAAAGGAGATGGTATATATGTCTGTACATGTACACTGTCTGCGTGTGCCAGCTAGTATAGATTCCTATACATACTGTATACTGTCACAGCGTGTATGTGTGTCTGCGTGAGTGTGTGCATGTGTGCAGACACCCTGCAGCCAAGCAGGGCCCGTCATGGTGTGGGTGTACGTTGCGGCATGCCGTCTGAGGTATACTCTGTGATTTGTGCCGTGATTGTACGGGTGGATGTAACATTTCCCAATTGGGGGGGGCAGGAGAAAAAGGTATGGGGGCGGCTTCATCGCTTCGCGCCACGGGCGATGAAGTTCCACCCATACCCTTTTCTACAGTTGCAGGACTGTATAATCAGATGTTGTTGAAGTTGCAACAGACACGCAGCATGCATGAAGCTAAAGATCTGACTCAGAGTTTTATGTTTTCAGTGATGAAATGCTGTTGGTTTAGTGGTGACACAGCTGTAGTTAGTTAGTAGCAGTAGTAGTGTTTCAAATACTTTTAAATATAGGCACTTTGCATGCCATCATGGTTGGTGGGGCAGACTGGGCATTTACCCATGCCTATAGATCCGCCCCTGCCGTGATTGGCAAGATTTTCTTTTTTTCTCTTGACGATTTCTGGCAAAAGAAAAACATTCACACATTCAGCTGTACCCCATGCCCACTAACCCCCACCATGTACTGCATGTTAACCAGCTTCATGCTGTTGTAGCACAAATCCACACTATATTCACTTACTTACTTAGCAGGCGGACACGGCTCCAGAAATCCATTCCTCCCTTGGCTTCGTTTCCAATTTTTGTCCGTTAGCATTTTCGTCTGGCAGCCGAAATGAGCTTTGAAACTTTGTTTTGGAGGTGGCGCGCCGTGTAAAGAATACTGTTGCCATATGTACGCCTATAGTATATATATATTAAAGGTCCAGCAAGCATTTTCTGAAAGAAGTATGAAAAAAAAACGTCTCAAGTCAAAGAAGAAGGACAAAAGAACTTAGACACGTTCTATTTCACAAACACTTTAGCTGCCATGTAGGTTTCACACGAGTGAAATTCACCCAAAACCATCCTGGAGGAAAAAAAAGCAAATCAGTCGATTTGATTGCACATTAAATCAATTTTGGGGGATTTTAAAATGAAACATCAATATTGTGCAGCACTGTAGCATAGAGGCATGGCATCACACCACAACACCCGCCGTTCACATTCGTGTCACGAGTCTCCTGGCTGTGTTGGCCTCCTCGCTCTCCTTTACAGCTGTCTGCTCTCTCTGTCTCTCTCTCTCTCTGTCTGCACACACACACAAACACACACACACACACACACACACACACACACACACACACACACACACACACACACACACACACACACACACACACACACACACACACACACACTGTCTCGCTTACTGTCTCTCCATATCTTTTCTCTTTTGTTCTCGTCTTTTTAATTAAAGTGTGCGTAACCGCACTCTGTGCTGCACGGTAGACATATCAATGAGCACCGCAGGAGTATGCACGCGTGCGTGTGTGTGCGTGTGTACGTGTGCGTGTGTCTGGAAGGATAATAGCAATTTGGATGAAAACAAAGAGAGGAGTTGTGGGATATCAGAGCGCGCTGCTGTCTAATTACAAGGTGCTGAGATAAGCAACGCGCCGACCAGATCGGGACGTTAAGAGCACACTTGCACACTAGCTAGGGAAGGAAACACTGCTTTAGTGTTTGGGGGGGCTAGGGGGCATCGTCTGGGGTGAGTCCTCATCAGAAATTGCTCTACTAGTTTTCAGCCACAGATAGTTTTGTGTTCTGAAAAACAAGAACTCTGTTTTTTTTTTTTTTTTTTTTTCTGGGGAAGAAAAGCGACTTGTACCGCGTTAGAGACAACATTTAAAGCCCTCTATTGGGAGGGTTCCAGGTGGTCCCCAGGCTAAATGATGGAAAGTTTGTTAACCAGGTGTAACTCTTTGCGGGTCAATTTGGTTTCATTTTTACGATTTTTTACACTCCCAAGAGTTAAAATATTCATATTCTGAATTAGACAAAATGCAGTATACATACCTAGAGAAGATGAGTGATCATTTTGATCTGTATGTATCATGTTTGCCTGTTTGGTCTCCCAAATCCAGCCGGTAATTTTGGACAAAAGCAATCTTAAGTTTTGGGGTCTTTGTGGCTAAAATATCATCAAATGGTGGTCCGTGTCTCAAATTCTGAATTAAATAGTGGGCGCTGGGATCAAAAAGGCTGAAAACCACTGGAATATAGGGATGCTGTGGATTCTACTAGGTTTTCCATGAGCGTCCGTGTTTTTGTGTGTGCCTTTATAAGACGCTCACATTGAGAGACGCGCGGAGTCGTTTCGGTTTCAGGCGTCAGGCGGACGGCGTGATGGATTGACGTCCGCCGTGCTCATTAGCCAGTGCGTTTGTTCTACAAAGCTTCTTGTGAGAACACCTGAAAGAGGCTCAAAGATCACACGGAGCAAAACAAGCGCCTGACTGGCATGCTAAAACATGAAAGGGCTTTATAAAAGTAAAAAAAAATGGGTCTACATAATGCAGCGATTCCCCAACCTGTAGGTGTCTGAGAACTAAAATATGAATATATTGCAAGAACTGGGCTGCCAAATATTTGCCAAAACACTAAGATTACGTAATTTCTAGTCTTGGGCAATATACCGGTATTACCGTTTATCGCGATATTGGAAATCAATACCGAGTAATATCGTTGGGTCTGTGAAAAATATCGAATACCGAATATCGTCAAATACCGACATTATACTGTATTCTATTAAAATATGAGCAATGAGACTTAATTGTAACTATACAAACAATTTTCATGTTACACACATGCCTAAACTAGCCCTTATTTGGGCTAGGCTTTTTGGAAACAATGTATTTCCAACTCCAGTTTTTCCCTATTTAGGCTGCTTTAACAGCAGAGCGCTCAGTTTCTGACCCCTCAAAGTCGCAAATTCTGAGAACTAGGTGACTGGTGGAGCGTTCCAACTCTGATTGCCGTCAATACCGGTAATATCGAATATCGAGCTAATTAAGACATTATCAATACCGATATTAAAAAATCAATACCGCCCAAGACTAGTAATTTCATACAGAATATATGCTATGTTAGTTACACACAGGGCCCAGGGGTTGACACTAAGGTCTCCGAGGCACTTGCCCATCGGGCAAGTGCAAGTCAGGTTCTACTTGCCCTCAGGTCATGGTCACTTGCCCCCCAAAAATATATTGTAAATTTTGCATTTAAGTTTACTTCCAGACTTGGGTGCTTTAAACCAGGGGTTTTCAACACGTGGTCCCTGAGAGGGTTCCAGGTGGTCCCCAGCTAAGTTGGTTAACCAGATGTAACTCTTGAGAACGTGAAAATGAAACCAAATGGACCCTTGCGGGTCCATTTGGTTTCATTTTCACACTCTCAAGAGTTAAAATTCATCATCTTAATTAGCCCAGGTCCCAATGACTGCCTTCAAGACAAATTTATCTTGTGTTGTGTTATAGTGCACTAAGTTGCACACTTGCCCGATCGGGCAACCAGGTAGCAGTCTTCACTTGCCCCACCATTTTTTTTTTACTTGCCCTGGGCAAGCGGGCAAGTGTTAGTGTCAAGCCCTGGGGCCGGATGTAACATTTCCCAATTTCGCTTCGCGCCGCGGGCGATGAAGTCGCCCTCATACCATTTTCGGTTAAAGGACTTCAATGATGAAATGCTGTTGGTTTATGTGGTGAGACAATTGTAATTTTAAATAGAAGCGCTTTAATTTGAAATATCTTGGGTTGTTCTGCATGCCATCGTGTTTGGTGAGGCAGATTGGGCATTTATAGGGGCATTGCCCCCCCCCCCATGCCCATGCCTATATCCGCCCCTGGTTCCACAGATCCTCTCTTCCACGAGTGGGATGATGTTATCATCACAATACCTAACGTCTCCGTTTCCCCTGTTTGTTGTGTTCCCACAGATCGCCAAACCATCCTGCGTGAAGACTCCCCCCGGCCCCCTCGCTGCCCGATCGGGGCCTCGGCTTTACGGCCAGGTCAAAGGTCATCTCGCCCCGCCGCAGCCGCCACTGCCGCCAGCCTCCCCCGACCGGAGCCAAGATGGCCACCACCAGCCGCGTCCCGGTGTCCAGTTCCCTAGCAGCCCTGCTGGCCCTTGGCACCGTGTCGCTGCTCCTCGCTGGATCCCATGCCTTATGTAAGTTACTATGTGTTGTACACGCCGTTACTATGTGTCGTAACACTATGGGCTCCATTTACGTTACCGCTAAACCCCTTATCCCTTAACTTCTTTGTCTTTTTAAACTATAAAAAAAAACATTTTTCAGTAGTTCAAATGGCCAGTCTACAAGCTCACAACGTGTTAATAGATTGACAAGTTGAAATATTCCATAAAGTTTTTCAAAATAGTAAAAACGAAATAAGGGATTTGGGATAAGGGGTTTAGCATGTAACGGAAATGGAGCCCTATATCTGTTACCCTCACTGCGTGTTGGATGCACTATTACTGTTACCTACGCTATAGTGTTGTACAAACTGTTACTTTGACTATGTGTTTGACACGCTCCGACTGTTACCTTCACTATAGTGTTGTACACACTGTTACTTTCACTATGTGTTGTACACACTATTACTGTTCCTTCACTGTGTTGTAGACTATGGAGTTGTACACAATTACTTGTTCCGTCATTATGGTGTTGTAGACACTATACTGTGTGTTGTAGACACTACTACTGTTGTAGAGCTCTATTGTAACTTTGAAGGGTCACTTTCACCCCATTTGCAACCAGAACTAGAACAAGAACATTACTTTAATGATGTCTGGGAGACGAGAAACACATTCTTGTTTTTTGTTTTTTTTTCTTTCTGTGTCTTTTATATATTTTAGTATTTCAAAGTGTCTGTGAAGTCACAGACTCCGGCCTCACTTCCTTAGGAGGGGTGTGGGGTGTGTGGGCTGACTTACTGAGACAACAGGCATTCTGCTGCCACTGGTCTATCTTGTACTTTTACTCCGTTAAATGTTGAATACCCATCTTTGACGTGTAGCAGGGTGTTTCTACCTGGAGATATTACTTCGCTAAAGAGTACAGTTCTGCCACCACTGATCTTAAGCCGCCAGCTACAGCCGCTGACTGCAGTGAACTCGCCTCACCCCGCGTTGCTCTGCGGTGAGCGGGGGTGAGGTGAGTTCAGCACATTTCACGTCTTGTCTTGATACGGGATCCGCATCCTAAAATGGAATAAAACCACAGGAGAACAAATGGGATTGTTTTGCGAGCGAGGAGCGAACCGGCAGGAGTTCAGCGTCCTCCGTGCTCCGCAGGGGCGGATCTAGGCATGGGCATGGGGGGGGGGGCAAAGCCCCCCCTAAACCCCCTGACTGCCCCACCAAACATGACGGCATGGAAACAACCCAAATTTCAAATATATTTTAAATTAAAGTGCTTATAATTAAAATGATTTCCAACACTATGCTACTAACTAACTACAATTGTTGTACCACTAAACCAACAGCATTTCATCATTGAAACATCACATCATGTGTCTGTTGCAACTTCAACAACAATTGATGTTGTTATCGATGCTTTTCTTGGCTAAAGTAAGTCCTGAAACCGAAAATGGTATGGGTGTGGCTTCATCGGGCGATGAAGCCCCGTACCATTTTCTCCTGCCCCCCCCTCCTGTTGATCCAGGACTGCACTGTGCGGTGGTTTGCGTCCAACACCGGACGGACGTGGGCCACAAACGGATGACCGGGGGGGGGGGAGATGGACTGACAGAGACAGAATAAAAAGAGACAGACAGACAGAGAGAGACGGAGACCTTCCTCCCATTCTTATTACTGAGCTGGATGGAAATACCCAGACAATTGTGTCTTTAAATGACCCAAAATCCAGTATACACAAACAAAAATGGAATTGCATAAAAAAATAAATCACAGCACATCCATAGTTGGAGGGCAAAGTAACTACTTACATTTTCACCTTTTGATTGACACAAAGCAATAAACGAAAGATGTATCATTCCATCTGTACATTTGTTTATTGATGTGCACCAATATACAAGTTTAAAGGTATCGTAAGTGATTTCACTAAATTCAACTATTTTTATTATTATTATTATTATTATTATTATTATTATTTTCTTTCTTTTTTTCTTCCCTGTCTCCAGTTAGCCCCTGGGGTAAAAAAAAAAAAAGTTTCAGTTTGGGCTTTGGGAGAAAAGCCTTTCGTCCAATCAGGATGCGAGAAGCCTTTCGTCCAATCAGGATGAGAGAGGCCTTCCTCCAATCAGGATCGAGTGGGTGTGGGTCTTGAATGTATATGATGTTGGCTTGTTGAACTTCCCTTCGCTGTAGTGTGTGTGCATGTGCACATCTTGCTACCGGGGAGGACCTTAGGGTCTTCCAAATCACCCAAATCACTTACTACACCTCTAAATGTGTTTGGCCTCTACTTATTTGACATTTTTGGAGTCAGAAAATGCTATCACTGCGTGTCTCTGTCGCATTTATTCAAGTCCACAATGAGACTAACATAGGACGGGGGTGAGCGTAGGGGGGCAACTCTTGCTCAATCAGACTTAAACGGGACTGTTTTGCCCGTGGCATTGTGTGCGCGTCTATAAATGTCGTCCCCTCTTGCTCGCCAACCCCGGCCACAAAATCACAGCCTGCCCCTGGCTGCCATGCACCACCAACAATAACTGCGAGTCGAGTCGAGTTGAACCTTCTTTATTTGTACAGCTCATTTTAAGAAAGCAGAAAAAAACAACACCAGTTGATCCAAATTGCCTTTGCAATCAAGAGGGGAAAAAAACACACAGCCGACAAATTCTGAGGGTTACTTTAACTTTAGAAATGTAATTACACAAATGAAAGTTTGAAACACTGAGCATTTCGCTGTGTGCTTGCACACTGGGCATGGAGGAGGGTGCATGGTTCTGTGTGAGGCTAGCCTCGACACCCAGGCTTTCATTTTCGTCCGCCTTGCGCGAAAACCGAAAGCCTGGACTAACGCACGTTGGAAAGTGGCCTTGAGGGGGGTGTCAACCTTCCGGGGTGGGCGTCGCTCTAAATGATGTGACGTAGAACAGCAGTGGACGGGTGTGGGAGGGACCGGAGATGACGACATGTTAGTGAGATCAAATCAGAGCGCAGCACTTCCGCCGTGTGGATCCCACGACAACCCCGCCCCCCCAAGGCCAAAATCATTGAGGGCTAGACCAGGCTACATGGTTCTGTGTGAGGCTGAAAATGTAGCAAAACATATTCTGCAAAATCACAGTTGTTAGAATAGTGTATGGATTCTAACGCTCTGCTCATTATGCCGAGATATAATGCCTTTCAACCCTTATTTTGAATAACATTTGGCCCCCAGGCCGCATTAATGCCCAGGTATGCAATCAAATCAAACATATTCATACAACATAATTCTGGCAATATTTGGCAGTGGTGGGTGCCTCGTAATTCTTGGGTATTTTGGTGAGGAAATATACTGTATTAGCATAGTGACCGGTTGAAAGATGAACAGATCCTACACTGCATACAACAACTGCAACAACTTGACATGGGCCTATGCAAAGATCCTGTCAGATGTCCTCATTTTTCTCCAATGCTGCGTTCATGCTGGCAGATGCAAATATACAGTCTGCCATTTTCAATGACAGCCAACAACCCAAAGATACAAAGATACAGCCAATGTTTTTTTAGCTGCTGCAAAAAAAGCTGAGGTAGTTTCAACTTCAGCTACAAAGATACAGCGCTGCAAATATGCCTTGTGGCTTTGTGCCTTTGGATCAGGGGCGGATCTAACATGTCTCATTTGGGGGGGCAAGAGAACATGTTGGAGGGGCAAGAGAAAATGGTATGGGTGCGGCTTCATCGCCCCTGTGTCGCTTCACGCCACGGGCGAAGAAGTCGCACCCATACCATTTTCTGTTACAGGACTTTTATTACGCAATTAAGCATCAATAATAACATCAGTTGTTGAAGTTGCAACAGACACGCAGCATGCATAAAGCTAAAGGTCTGACTCAGAGAGTTTTCTGTTTTCAATGATGAAATGCTGTTGGTTTAGTGGTGACACAGCTGTAGTTAGTAGCAGTAGTAGTGTTTCACATCATTTTAAATATAAGCACTTTAATTTGGAATAACTTGGATTGTTTTGCATGACATCATGTTTGGTGGGGCAGTCTGGGAATTTAGGGGGGGGGGGGGGGGGGAGTAGATGTGCCCCCCCCCATGCCCATGCCTAGATCCGCCCCTGCTTTGGAGCTTTTGCATCTGCCAGTGTGAAGGCAACCAAGTCTCCAATCTGAAATGCCCAGGCATTACTGCTGGCTGCCACAAAAATCAATAATATATTAACACAAGAGCCGCCATTGGCATCCATCTTCGTCAATTATTTGATATAAAACAATATAGTAACCCTTTCCTAATCCTTGTCCCAGATCAAAACAGCGTAAGGCTGCCATCTCACTCGGACCACATCCTGTGCACTGGTATAACATGTCCCCTTCAGGTCGGAAACTTGGCCCTTTAAAATATGAGTTCTGCATTGATAAACACTTGGCTGCACCTGCCTGGATTGCAAATACTGGACTGCATTGTGTTCCACACAAAGACCCCAGTTGAGTTTGTCTTCTATCGTTTTGTTTGTAATGTATTGCCTTTTTAAAATAAACAAAGGTATTCGGTCTGACAAAGAGACAAACTAGGATTTATTTCTTTATTTATTTCTCTCAGAAAGACAGATGGTTTGTTTAATTTCAAGGGAGGGCGGACACCCGTTTCACCTTAGTAGAGCTCTCTCTCTCTCTCTCTCTCTCTCTCTCTCTCTCTCTCTCTCTCTCTCTCTCTCTCTCGCTCTCGCTCTCTCTCTCTCTCTCTCTCTCCCTCTCTCTCTCTCTCTCTCTGTAATGACACGGTTTGGCTTTGCTCGCTGCATCCAAACACTGACGTCAGTTCCATAGTTACAGGCACTGAGGTGAGCTCTAGATTGGTGATGATGTGCAAAGCAAACGAGAAATTTGTATGAACGTGATGTCACCCTATGGCGAACCAGGGGTGCAATCAGGAACACTCCAATGTACACGTGCAAACATTGGGCGCTTGTATGACTGACCCTATATGCAAGCATGCACATGTGCACGCACGCACAGCCACGCACATACTGTAAATGAACACGTGCATGGCAGATAATCATAGAAGAGTTGTTGAGTTGTTGGACATGTCGGACTTCCACATGTGCGTGCGCTCACACGCATGCACATACGTGCACACATGAACACACACACACACACACACACACACACACACACACACACACACACACACACACACACACACACACACACACACCACACAACACACACACACACACACACACACACACACTCTTTCAAAGACTTACAGGGCCCTAACACAACACACAATAGAGGGAGAGGTTTGTTAGAAGCAGGATTTGTTCTGTGGGCTTTTTTCATCTTTTGATTAAAAATGTCTCCTCTTGCAAGTGATTTATGAGAGAGAGAGTGTTGCATGTCATCACGTTTTGCGGGCATTTAGGGCCCCCCCCTCCCCCCCCCCCCCCGCATGAAATACAAATAAATAGTGGGCCCTGGTATCAAAAAGGTTGAAAACCACCAGCATACACGCACAAAATAGGTGACCTTTGTTTGCGTGTGCATGCGTACGTGGATGTCTGTATGACAAGGCAGGTACGATTTCGGTCTACCCCTATAACCGCACCCCTCATCGTATGCAAGACTGAACCAGCCCTAAAATCCCTAGCTAGAAGAAGATTGCTTCCACCCTCTGGTCACTAATTACACTCTTTTGTCAAGTTACAAGCAAAATCTACCCCCAGACAGCCCCGTCGCCCCCGGGGGATGGAGGGGGTCCGAGGGGGAGGGGGGCACATCTACCAAGATCTAAAAGCTGCGGGGTGGGAGCGTAAAATGTGCTCATCGAATTTCACCATGAGCCGTCTATAGTCAGAATGTAATGGCAGTGTTCTCTTTTGTGATAGACCTCAGGACACTTAAAACACAAGGTCGTGTTGAGATCCTCAAAATCCATAGGGTTCATCTACCTATACCCGTGAATGTACACATGCCAAGTGCATATACAGTACATACACCCTGGAGTCTTGGCATCTGAACAACAGTGAATTACATCTCTCACAGACATGATGAAGCTCAATTTCAGTGTTGATCTGGCTACAGTTTGCCAACAGCATACATAATCATCTGCCACTGTCTCACTCCTCCATAGTTTCATTTATAAGTAAGTGTATATACGGTATAAGCATATTTGCTTTGCAAACTTTGGAGTCCGTCTAGTACAAGTATGTCTAAAGTAGCTGTACAATTGTTCCGCTTGAGTTCTATGACAGCATGACATTGCTGACATTCTCATTCAAATCATATTTTTAGGCAGAGGTAAATACACTTGGATGGATGAATGATGCATTTTTCAATGTGAATCCAATGCAACAAGGTTGTACATCTGTAGTTGTGGAGGAATAACTGCTTAAGTATGGGCTTGTAATTTCAGGTGTAGGGCTGGGGGCAATAACCGCAATATCGCCATACCGCCGGTATGTAACGCATACCGCGGTATGGGCTTCATTACCGCGGTAAAATAAAAAAAATAATAAAAAAAATATTTTCGACTTTTTTTGTTTGTTACTTTTTTGCGACATTGAGGGGTCAAAAAATGCGAGCGCGAGCCAATAGACTCCATAGGGTCCGGTTGTCCCTCTTCAATAGAAGTCTATGTATTGGACTGGCCCCATGAAGTGAATGGAGTTGTCACAACTCTGTCTATACTCTGTGGATTCGAGGAGAGGGCCGAGCAGCATGGCAGCACCATAGTCTTTTCTCATAATTTATCACGTTTGCCTGGCGAACTTGGAATTTGTTTAATATGTTAAGATAATAACAATAGTATTAAAATGATTATTATGCATGATTATGCAGGGCCAATAAAGGAAGGTCGTTAAATGGTCGTTTGATCCGAGCTAGAATGCATGCACTGGCAGCCGTTGCAATTCCAATTGACTGCTTCAATCCAGCTCGATAGATCTAACCCAGGGGTGTCAAACCCAATACAGAGTGGGCCAAAATAGAAAAATTGGTACAAGTCGAGGGCCGGAGATACCGGTCTGTGTTTCAACACCGGTTTTACAATGACGTCCCTGTCAAACAGCAAAATAGTATTTCCCTTCAAAAATCAATGCCTCTTAATGGCAAAATAATTGTAAAGATGAAACTGCCTGCATTAAAAACTGTTTTAAGTTACAACGTATAATGAAAAATAGCAGGTGTTCACGTCTCATAGCGCGCCACAGAGTGGCGCGCTATGAGACGTGAACACCTGCTATTTTTCAGGGATTTTTTTTCTTCTATGATCCTCACCAAGTGCTGCTTTCATAGTTAATTGAGAAAGTAAATGAGACTAAGTTGAAGAAGTAAAACAATTAGTTGCATTCATTTTTATCATGGTGTGTGCAATATACCAGAGGGCCAGTTCTAATACTAATTCAATTTTATCCCGCGGGCCAAAGATAATTCATTCACGGGCCTGATTTGGCCCGCGGGCCTTGAGTTTGACATATGTGATCTAACCGAACTCTAAATGTTTTGTCAGTCAAAAGATCATAGTTGTGGCCGATGGGGCGGCTGTCCTCCTGCCTGTAATGTGCGATACTCTCCACGGACCACCTCTCTCTCTCTCTCTCTCTCTCTCTCTCTCTCTCTCTCTCTCTCTCTCTCTCTCTCTCTCTCGTGCGATCCTTTCCAGTGGAAAGGATCGCGAGAGAGAGAGAGAGAGGTGGTCCTCCTGCCTGTAATGTGCGATACTCTCCACGGACCATCTCTCTCTCTGTCTCTCTCTCTCTGTCTGTCTCTCTCTTTCTCTCTCTCTCTCTCTCGCTCTCTCTCCCTCTCTCTCCCTCGTCCATTGCGACGTTGAGCGAGGCGTAACAGGAGGGCTCGACCCAATTCAGCCCTGAGTTTAAGCCGTCTGTTCTCTTCATTGCGGCTGTTCTACATAGACTTCTTTATCTTTATTTCAGATCGGTTTGTAATAATATAGCATACACATCAGACACCAGGCAACAGCAAAACTTTAGTGTTTATGAATCCCTTCATTTTGGCTGGTCCGAGTTTTTTATTCGGGTGCGAGCCAGACAGCCTCGCTCGCATCGCAGGGCTTTTTCCTCACTCGGCAGCATTTGAAACCAGTTACTTGCATAATCCATAGTGCGTGTAGCCCAATGTTTGTCCCTCATATAAACACGCCAAAGATATTAAACCTCCTAGCTGATCGCCGGCTCCTACCCTTATTTGTCCCAAAATGATTCGTATAATCCGTTTTAAAAACACAATCAAGGGACGATTATTTACAGCTGGTGTTTCGTCATGTTGCACAGCTTATTCACTGATTCACTGTAGCGACGCATGTTACACTGGATGTCACCTTGGTAAACTGATGGACAAAAGTTGCCCGGCTGTTTTTAAAAGGACGCTGCCTGCTACTGTGGTATAGAGGTAGGCTACTTAGAGGAAGGGAAGCGCGGCGGGGTGCACCCGCTGTACTGTACATGTCGCGAATTTTGCAGTCTGTGTTGAATAACACTATAATAAACGGGAGGGTTTTTTGCTCGCCGGGGGGGGGGGGGGCGTGTACCGCATTACCGCCATACCGGCGGTATGGGGGTCCGCAATTACCGCGGTATTAAAAATCCCATACCGCCCCAGCCCTAATCAGGTGTAATAAAAAAAAAAAAATCAATGACGTGGGGGTTAACGGGTTTAAATATCCTGAGTGCTAGTGAAGGCTTTGGCCTATAGTTCTGGTACTGGAGGACATAGCTCTTGATTGAAAGCATTGGGATTCAGTCAAAGACATAGGTCCAAATTCCCAAGTTTGATACTACTTCATGAAGAACTCAAGGCAATCCATCGCACTCCAACACATGCTGAACTTGTAGAGCTACTAGTTTGACCGTCTTTTCATAATTATCTGTGAATCGTGCGAATCGAGCAAATCGGCCAAAAAGTTTGGATGCAGCGGCTGATCTGAAATGGTCCCCCCTCCCTCGTGGCACAGCCCCCCCCCCCCCCCCACCCACCCACCACACCAGGAGGAGCGACTGAGTGAGTATCTCATCACCTCCTGCCGCTCCGGCTCTGGGTTTGTTCTGCACCATTTGTCTCTTAAGACGCAGCTTAGAGGAGCATTAAGGAAAACAAAACCAAGAGCAGTTTCTCTGGATAAATAAACCTAGATGAGAGGAGGCCTGCCCTGAGGGTTCCACGTTTCTAAATCTACTGCGCCGCTCGCTTTCTGTGTGCGTGTGTGTGTGTGTGCGTGCGTGCGTGTGTGCGCGTGCGTGCGTGTGTGTGTGTGTGTACACTACAAGTTTCCCATTGTTTTCATTGGCTGTAGTCCCGTTTTCCATCCTCTCTCTCCCTCTTTCTCCTCTCTCTCTCTCTCTCCCACACCCCCGAGTACATTACATGTACATCACAAGTGATATCTCATATCTCACCCATTTCTTTTGGCCGGAAGCGACAACAACAATCATTCAGAACAGTGCTTGGCTACAGCACGCATGCATGCACAAACGTGCACGCAGACAGTCTCTCTCTCTCTCTCTCTCTCTCTCTCTCTCTCTCTCTCTCTCTCTCTCTCTCTCTCTCTCATTGTCAGTTTGAAACAACCATCTATGGAAGGTTTGATGAAGGGAGGCGTTCACTTCCTCCGCCCAATCAAAAACCTCCTTATTACTGGATGCCTCGTCTAGGTACACAGTCGGCTCTTAAAAGTCAAAAACATGTTGCAGCCCCTCACACACTTTTCACTACATTTGTTCTCAAACATTTATCTTTAATGTAAAAGGCTCTCTCAAATTTCTTGATCGCAGACCCCCGTCTCAAAAGATGTGGTGGACAGCGCACTTCTGGAAATCACTGCTTCAAGGTGTAATGTCGGATGCAGAGAACAACAATGTCCGCCATCCATCAAGACCCCATATCTAATGCTGTTTGCTCTGATCTAATGCAACGTTGTTAGTCCAATCTAATTCCTAACATAATAGCATAACCCATAGGTCCACTATCCGCCCAAGATGAACGAGGCATGAATGTGATTGGAACGTAATGACACTGTTAAAGGGATCCCTGTCTAATAGGATAAACATTGCTTAAAACATTATACTTTCCCTCTATAACTAAAATAAACAAATAAAAACACCATTGGTGAATATTTCACTCAACAGGAACTGCTCTTGGCACAGGATGATGATGTCACGTGTAATCTAGCTCTATGGAATACATGGATGAGCATGCTCTGTGACATCATCATCCTGCGACCGGAGCACCACCTATTGAGTGAAAGATTCTCTATTTATGAAAGAAATAAAGTATTGAAGGTGTTTTTATCTGCATAGTTTAGTTACAGAAGGCAAGTATAGTGTTTTAAGGCATATTTGTCTTATTAGCCAGGGATCCTTTTGAGGCCAGTTGAGACCACACCTCCATGATGTCCACTGCTATGCTATGCTTTACGTCCGTGGTTGTCACCCTATCTGCTTTGCCAACGCAAAAGGCCAGCATGGATGTGGATATGGTTGTAGGACTTGACTTGACAAGATTTGACGACCACACAGGCTTACGTATGTCCGACATATACTCGTTTTTTTTTTCTCACGTTACTAGGTCAATTGCTTACCTGTTGTCATGCGGTTTCATTGTACACGTTATTACATTGGTAGCAGGTTGTTTGAGATCAATCGCTATGTTCTTGGTTTACCTGGGAGACACTATGCACTGTCTCACTGTGTTTGTTGTACGCCTTTGGCTTGTTTATTGTATGTCGCTCTGGATCAGAGCATCTCCTAAACTGTGCCAAAATGTAAGGTTTATAAGCAACATTTGTGTGGTTAACTGTTGAATATAGGTTAGAGAAGTCCTGTCGTGGTTGGGCAGGCGAGAATGGCATGAGGACAGTTTCATGAAGCCGCCCTCATGCCATTTTCAGTTAAATTCTTCTACAAGATTTATATCTTGTACAGGGTTACTTATAGGCAAGTAAGCATCAATAATAACATCAGATGAAATGCTGTTGGTTTAGTGGCGCCACAACTGTAGTTAGTTAGGGACTGTACGTTATTTACCGGGGGGGGGGGGGCTGGTGCGCTGGGAAGTCCGGAAAAAAAAAAATAAATCATGCCCCCCCCCCCACCTCAATTTTTTCCCCATGGCCCTCCCCCCACTTCAATGTTGTTTTCCCATGGCCCCCCCCCTACAGGTACAAAAATGTAATATGTAAAATTGATAGTAATAATAATAATATTATTATTAATACCGTATTTTTCGGGCCGTATTTTTACCGTATTTTTTCTTGTGCTTTGGACCCTGCGGCTTATTCAGCGGTGCGGCCAATGTATGGATGTTTACAGCTAAAGTCAGTCGAGCTGGTTGAAAATAAGGAAATCTGCTGCACGTAGCCTTGGGATCAATGAATCAATGGTTAGACGGCGGACCAACGCGAGGAACCCGTTGCGGCGGAGACGCCAGCTCCTCGGAACGACGGCGCGCGGTGGTGGTCCGCGTGGTGGTGGTCCGCGCGGTGGTGGTCCGCGCGCTGTCGTTTCGAGGAGCTGGCGCCACCAGCGCGCGCACCTCAAGGCAAGGGAACATGCTGGAAAAAACACTTTTTATCAAGTCTGCCAGTGGATCCTTACTGCGTGGAAAAGTGTAAAAAAAAAAAAAAAAAAAAAAAACATCCACGAACGGGTTTAGAAAGGCTGGCGGCGGCAGCAGCAGCAGCAGCAGCCGCCGCCGCCGCGCGAGGAGGAGGAGGAGAGGTCCGTGGAGGCGGCAATAAAGACGCCTCGTCGAGCGTCTTAAACATTGAGAGGATTCCTGGTGGTCCCCAGCTAAATGGGGACAGTTGGTTAACCAGATGTACGCTAGGCTACCCTTTTTCATGAACCAAATGGACCCGCAAGCGCTCATTTGGTTTCATGAAGTTGATCGGAGTTTGCATATCTCCGGCTACACTCTATGGCCACTGGCCAGGCCTGGATGTAATATTTCTCAATCGGGGGTGCAGCCGAAAATGGCAGTTGGTTTAGTGGTGCCAAAATTGTAGTTAGTCAATGTTTAACTACCGCTATAAGCATTTGATTCGAAATATCTTTGAAGTTTTCATTGTTTGCATTCCGTCATGTTTGGTGGGGCAGTCAGGGCGTCTAGAGGGCATCCCCCCCCCATGTCTATGCCTAGATCCGTCCTTGGTCTATGGCTCTACCGTTAATTACATACAGCACGTGCAGTTCTGTAAAGGCAGATCATACCATTTTTAGGGATGACTACAGATGCACGCTTCAGTGCTAAAGTAGGCTATGCACCCGGGACGCAAAGCGATGTGTTTCAGAGAAGAAGTATTGCTTTTTTTTTTTTATTTAAAAAAATATAAAAAATAAAAACTTTTTTTCCCCATGGCCCTCCCCCGAACTCCGATAGTTTTTTGCCATGGCCCTCCCCTCCACCTCATTTTTTTTTCATCATGGCCCCCCCCCCCCCTACGCACCAGCCCCCCCCCCGGTAAATAACGTACAGTCCGTTAGTAGCAGCAGTAGTGTTTCAAATCATTTTCAATACAAGCGATTTAATTTGAAATGTCTTTGAAATTTGGGTTGTTTTGCATGCCATCATGTTTGGTGGGGCAGTCAGAGCATTTAGGGAACCCCCCGCCCCCATGCCCATGCATAGATCCGGCTCTGCATGTCAAAGCAGACCTGTTACCTTATCAGACATCACACAAGGTGTGTGACTGGAGTAGCATTTTATTCAATAAAAAAGCAGAGGCTCGCAGCTGCAAAAAGCATAAACACTAAATAAAATTGTCTGTCTATGCATGTAATCCCTCCACCGTCACAGACTCTCAGCCGTTAAGTGGCACTCACAGTTTCCCCCAGAACATATGTATTTTAGTTCATTGTAAATATGTAGTGTCTCGTTGCAAGAAACCACACAAGTGACAATTTTGGGCCCTTTTTTTTCTCCTTTTTGGCCAGCCAGCGCCGGACATTTCTGTGTTCGGCTCCTGACCCCCTCGGGGGGGCCTCTGGAAACTTGTTAAAGCTTGTTTAAATGGCCCTGCGGCGCCCCGGAGTCTCAGCCACTTCACAACCACAACAAAAACCCTCCACATAATGGTGGCCTCCTTGCGTTCTAATCTGGTTTTGTGTCACATCGATTCAATAAAGGGTTTTAGTTTAACTGCGAAAATGGACCTGAGACGGTCGTGTTTTTTAGACGCCGAGTTAAGCCCGAGTTAAACCACATGAGCACTATATTCTGTCTGTCCCTATTCTGGGGTGCCATTAAAAATGTCCACATTTTCAGGCCGCGACGCCCCCGAAATAATCTAATTTGAACAGGGAATCACCCCCTCCTTGTAACAACAGTCAATCTAGAAGCTCACAGTGCCGTGCCTTGCATTGGGCAAATTTTGGCAAGGTTTTGTAGCAGATTGTTGATTTCTTTCTTTCTTTCTTTCTTTCTTTCTTTCTTTCTTTCTTCTCTTTCTTTCTTTCTTTCTTTCTTTCTTTCTTTCTTTCTTCTTTCTTTCTTTTCTTTCTTTCTTTCTTTCTTTCTTTCTTTCTTTCTTTCTTTCTTTCTTTCTTTCTTTTTCTTAGGGTTAGGGTTTCTTTCTTTCTTAGGGTCATCTTGGGACAGTGGATTGTGTTATATAACAGTGGTTTTCAACCTTTTTGACACCAGGGACCACCATTTATTCAGCATTTGAGCCACAGAACAGCATTTGATGACATTTTAGCCCCAAGGACCTAAAACTAAAGAATTCTTTTGGTTTTGTCCACAATTCCAGGTTGGATTTTGCAAACAAAACAGTGTAGACTTCTTAAGCGGTGCTAATTCAGATGAACATTTTAACTCTTGAGAGTGTAAAAATGAAACCAAATGGACCCGCAAGGGTCCATTTGGTTTCATTTTTACACTCTCAAGAGTTACATCTGGTTAACTGACTTTCCACCATTTAGCCTGGGGACCACCTGGAACTCTCTCAAGGACCACTGGTGGTCCCCGGACCACCGGTTGAAAACCACTGGTATATAAGACCCCTGGGGACTCCGGTCAATGTATATATACTGTATACACAGTACTGTATACACAGTATATCATGTGTTTAAAATTGACAGTGACACTTTTACAGCGTCAGTGTGCTTAACTGACTAGGATAATTATTGCATACACACACATGTTTATCTGGTGTTTATATGATGCTCTTGGTGGGTGTATCTGTAAGTTGTTATTAGTGGTCACTCCAAGTGCTTAACTGAAGGATTGGTTGTTATTTTTGATATACCAGTAGGTGTTGCTTGTTGTTTATGTGCTATGTGTTGCTCGTTGTCTATGTGTGTTGTTTGTAATGTGTGCTGGGCTGCTGGCCCTATATATAATTCAGCCAATAGAAGTTGTTCATATGAATGCTTATTTGTTGCCAGGGGCGAAGCCAGAACTTCAGTTTTGGGTGGGCCTGCCCAGGAGTGGGTGCACCTGCATGCACTCATGCAACTCTTGACATTATTTATGTGTAACAACTTACTGATCATGGCACTGATCACTGGCATGGTGACATACATAATCTGTCAATGAAAGTAATAAGTATGACAGTGTAAGACCTTTTTTCTCAACAATATGGGCCATTATGACATTATGAATATGGGAGCTGCCGTGACGTAACACATTTTTACATTAGCCTGTAGAAAAATCTGTTGTTGGGTTATGCAGTCATTTTTTTCTTACATTATGAGCTGATCATTGCATTGAGTTGTATTACATAATGATTAGTTATTACATTATGAGTTGCTACCTATGTATTTAATAAATACATTTTATTAATCAATGGGTGGTCCAGCTTTCTACCTGGGTTTGTGGGCCCAACCCTGGCCCACCCGTAGCTACGCCCCTGTTTGTTACCAGGGGTTGCATTAGCGGGTTGTCATGCTGGTAATTGTAATTGGCTGGGTGTCTCGTCACTGCAGGAGGAATGGCTCAGTCTTTATTTGTTTTTGTTTTTCCCCTTTCCCTTTTGAAGCTGTCGAAGGAGAAACATTGTTATGGGGCCTGTGAGAAGAGTTGAAATAGTAATTGTCTTATCTGCTGTCTGCCATCTCTGCCTCTCTCTATCAATGTCTTGATTTGTTATGTTTCTCCTATTTGCACCTCTCTCTCTGTCTCTGTCTCTCTGTCTCTCTCTCTCCCTAATCCCAATCAATCATCGTTCTGTTTGTGTCTCTTGCTCACACATCCTCTGTCGTTCTCTATAGCAGTGGTTTTCAACAGGTGGTCCGCGGACCACCTGTGGTCCCTGAGAGGGTTCCAGGTTGTCCCCAGGCTAAATGACGGAATGTTGGTTAACCCGATGTAACTCTTGACAGCGTAAACATGAAACGGAATGGACCCGCAAGGGTTAATCATGTGAATTAAGCCACTTAATACTTAATATTAATATTAATCATGTTAATTAAGCCACGCAATTAAGAAGTGTACACACTTAGAGAATGTGGAAGACGATTGGTCATTTTGAAGCTTGTTTGCGAAATACAGCCTGGAATTGTGGACAAAAATAAAATAAATCTTTAGTTTTGGCTCTGTGGGGTGAAAATGCCATCAGATGGTGGTCCGTGGCTCAAATGCTGAATAAATAGTGGTCCCTGGCATCAAAAAGGTTGAAAGCCACTGCTCTATAGTTACAGTCGTTGCTAAATGTTCTAACACCGCTGTACTGTACGTCAGTGTTGTACACAAGTGCGGCAAACATTTGCAGTGCATTTGGACACGATTCCAAGCTACTGCACTGTAGGTTTCCTACAGTACTCCCTCTTTATCTTCATAAATCAAACTGCGATGATTGTTGGACACAAACTGTTGCCAAGTTAGTGCAGACTAATTTAATTTGTACTTGTACCCTCCCTGATGTTACTCGCCCAATACTCACATCCCCTCCTTTAGAACACCACGTGCTCGAGTGAGACACAAGGCTTCACAAGGTTTACACTTTACAATGCATACTCAGTGTTGTCCCCTGTATATTTGGACTTTCACTACTCCCCCTTGTGGCCAACAATGGCTCTTGACTGCTATACTGTATTTGGGGTTGGAAATGAGCTTTTATTTTATTAAGTGAAAACAAAGTTGATGCACTTCTCCCTCTCTCTCTCTGTCTTTGTCTCTCTCTCGCACACACGCACGCACTTACGCACTTACGCACGCACGCACACACACACACACACACACACACACACACACACACACACACACACACACACACACACACACACACACACGCACACACACGCACACCTGCAACAGTGGTTTCAATGGGATCAATTTGGACGCATTAGGAGCGAGCAGCCTTAAAGCTGTTGGTTCAATGTTGTGGTCAGGCTACAGTTGCGTACCGGCGGGCATTAGGGCAGTTATACACAGTGCTGCTGCCACATCCCTTGGAACAACAGCAACAGCAACAAAACAACAACAACAACAACAACAACTCATTGGGAGATGACATTAGATGATGTCCTTCGGGTGGAAACCTTGTATGTCTGGAAAGCTTTACTTTGCAGGAAATGAGGGGAGTAAAATAAAAAAATAATAATAATAAAATAAAATAAAAAGAGTAAAATAAAGCATCTTCGTTCTAGTGTATACATATTTTCATCTGTCTTTTTAAATTTTGTTTCCAATATATATATATATTGTTTATCATGAATTGGAAAACACATGTTCTGGAAGTAGTGAAAAATTGCTGATCTGCAACACAGCACTAAACAAGCGTCGCTTTATCTGCTATATCCATTAGTTTGGGGCCCGGGCAAAGCGTTTACATTCTTTTAGACGTTTATTTATTTATTTTTGTTTACAAATTAGTTTCAGTTTCACCAGTTCAAAATCTTTAAAGAAAAGCAGCAAACATAGTCCAGCTAGAGGCTCATAACGGGTCACTTTGAGCATGCAAATTGCCTATTACTTTGGGGGTTGTATGCCCCCAAATCTAGAGAAATCACATTATGTCAAGGTAAAGCAGTGGTTTTCAACCTTTTTCTTACGAGGGCCCACTATTTATTCAGAATTTGAGCCACAATGACATTTTAGCCTTGCAAACCCCAAAACTAAAGATTTATTTTGCTTTTGTCCAGAATTCCAGGCTGGTTTTCGGAGAAAACAAAACAGTCCAACATACAGATGACCATTCATCTGTAGTTGTGTAGACTTGGGGCTAATTCCTGAATGATGAATATTTTAACTCTTGAGGGTGTAAACCATGGAACCAACATGAAATCATATGGACCCTTGCAGGTCCATTTAGTTTCATGTTTACGCCCTCAAAGAGAGTTTATGCTCTCAAAGAGTTACATCTGGTTAACCAACTTTCCATCATATAGCCTAGGGACCGC
>CM076979.1:9470394-9477894 GCA_039105355.1 Benthosema pterotum
TGGCGGCCCTCTGTCCTCTTCAAATGAGACTGCCTATTGCAGGGTTTTTATAGTTAACTAAAACTAACTAACTAATTTTAGTTAGCCCGAGCCCCAGAGCCCCTTATGTCTTAAATTCTCATGCGGGCTCAGGCCCCGGAGCCCCCACAAAGATTCAGAGGCCGCTCTGAGACAAAATTGCCCGGTACGTTTTGAGCTCCCAGTCCACCCCTGCTTGAATGTGCATGTTATAAAATAAAGTTATCTGCACTAAGGCTTCAAACCGAAAATGCGATTTGAAACCATGTCATTAGCAAATCGCAACGGCCGCGATTATTCATTAATTTAATCAATATTCAACCGGAGCGACTCTGATCCAGTGTTGACACTTCTGTGCTGCGCGCAGCCCTGCCCAGTCACTCAGTGCGCCTGCAGTGCCTCTGCTCTGTGCACGTGCGCAGAGCATGGAGCAAGTTGTTTTGCTCCCAAACAGTAAAAAGTCGCGTCGGTGGCTGGCTGGTTGCTAGCCAACGCATGTCGTCTGTCCCCGCGGACCCCCCGTCATGTCAACCTAACCAGACAACATCCACGCTGAAATTATTGCGTTTCGACTGGTGTATGGCTTCACTTTAGCCTCCCTCCTCCCTCTCCCTGCCTGTTGAATATTATTAGCAATGAGGCTAGCTTGTAGCTTGTGTGTGCTGCTGCTGCTGCGTGCGTGCGTGCGTGTGTGTTGTGTGTCGAAGCGGGGTAGTTTGAGGGTGGCCAGATATCCCCGTTTCTGTGGGACAGTCACAGGGTGACCCGAAGTCCTTCTTTGCATGGGACAGTCTCTCATTTCAAAGACTTCAATCCCACAAATTGAGACCCTGTCCCACATTTTGACTGACAGACTACAGTGGTCAATTGTCCCAATTGCCCCCCTCATGTTTTCTGTTATAAAGTTTTCTCACTGTCTCTTTTCATGCTAGATGTGTTTTAAGCCTGTTAAAATACAGGAGAAATACATACTAACATGAATAAATAACAAAATGATGGCTGGCACTTTTAAGACTATTGACATGAGGCATTTTTAATACCCACCATAATGTGTTGCTACCCTGCAATTAAATGTCCCTCTCAAGTAATACTTCTGTCCCTCAGATGTTTTGGTCACCTTAAGTCTGATTGATCAATCTATTGTGATAGAAAAATATCTACCAGTCTGCCTGTTCTGATAAGAAATAAAATAAGGCCTAATAATCACATAACTGCAGTAAATGGCCATTGAATATGTGATGACCGTGAAAATGCACTATTTATTGACTATAAGGGAATTTATAGTCATTTTTTTTTACTGTGGCACTCGAGTGTCAAGGGAAAAAATCAGGCACTTCATGTCAAAAAGGTTGCCTACCCCTGCCTTAGTGGACCACTATGGGGATCACTTTTTATTTTGTCATATCTAACTGCTCACCTAACTGCTCAATGCGCTACTGCGTTACTGCTTCTGTATTATGCTCATAATGCGCAATGCATTATGGGGTAGATTTGCTCCTAGAAGTGAATGTATACGACCACCGGATGCTCTCTACAATTCTTGGTGCATTGTGGGATATTTAAGTCCACTATAATAGTGTAAACAAACGCTCACTACATTGGACACTCAACAAACTCCGCAAACAAAAAGGCAGAAGCCCAAAGTAGTACACTGTCTATATATGGGGCATAGATAATGAATTTGAACACAGCCTTAATCTTCGTAATATATTTAGTTAACATAGCTTGGTTTTTACTTTTTGCTAGGGGAAAAAGGGTAGCCGACGGACATTCGCTGTCACTGTTTCTCTCCCCTCTGCTGCTTAGCCTCTATAAATGAGTGCTTTTTTGGACTGCGGGGCCTTTTTAGTAATAATAATGTTCCAAACCTGCTCTCCCCACCCAACAGCTTGTGAAAGGTACCTACCATGAGTTATATCCAGCCAGATGGATGTCGACAAGCAACAATTTTCGTCCCCCCTTTCTCTCTCTCTCTCTAGCTCTCTGCCTTCGCAAATCATACCACAATGACTCGGCACCATTTTGTCCTCCATTTCCCTCGTTCGGGGGGTGAGGGGGAACGGGTAATGGCTCCTACTTAGACTCCACTTTGACCCTTTCAAGCGATTATCGCATTGTGAGTCATACAAAGCACACACACACACACAATGCACAGACCGCCAACACCACCACCACCACCCCTCTCAATCATCTGGGTTCTCGCTGCGCGGCCGCGCAGCCCTGGCACACCTGTGGTGCCAGGGCCGCGCGGCCGCCACACTAGCGCCACCACCCAGCCGACACCAGAGCCGCGTATAAGTGCATCTACTAAACGAGCGTCCGGCAGCACCACACTCACCAATAGAACGTCCCGTTTGTTAGGGGAGATTGCTGTCGTTTCCATTCAAAACAAACAAAAAAAACACTCCACGCTCCTGAAATAAACCATTCTTTCGTGAAAGGCACTTAGATCCTGATAGTGATCTTTGACTGCATCGCGGGCAAACATTCCACCGAGTCATACGAGAGCACACAAATCAACCTCCTATAGAGCAGCCGTGTTTCACCTACTTCACGTTTCACTCCGTGCGGAAAAACACTGGAAGTTCCTGAATGGAGTTCGTCGTCACAGCGCTGCACACTACCTCTGGCGACCGACAGGGCGGCGCCAGGAGTGTTATATAAAATAAACGTGTCGACAGACAGCGTGGAGTAGGCAGGGCAAATTATGGCGGCACCCTCTCCGGCTCATGCCGGCGGCTTAGTAGCCTTTATTTATTTTTTGATATTTTTTTTGCCTCAAAGAGTCGGAAGAGTCATATTTTTTTCCCCCTGCTTATCTGCTCGAGCGCAGGTATCACTCGGTAGCGGGGTGCTCGGTGCGTGCGTGCGTATGTGTGCGTGCGATTCCCCCCAGCACCACCACCCCTCCGGCTCTGCGTGTCTCGCACGGTGATCGGTGCTACTCCGGGGAGGACTGCTCTGTTGTGAAGATAGCGCGGACCCCCCTCTGTCGCAGGGTTATTTTCGCCCGGTTTTCCTCCCCCCGCCGGGCAGGTAGATAATGCGTTGACTGTTGTGTTTATTATCAAGCACTGAGCTTTTACCTCTCTCTCTCCCTCTCTCTCTCTCTCTCTCTATCCCAGTGGTTTTCAAGCTTTTTAATACCAGGGCCCACTATTTATTCAGAATTTGAGCCACGGACCACCAACTGATGACATTTTAGCCCCACAGACGCCCAAAACTAAAGATTTCTTTTGCTTTTTGTCCACAATTCCAGGCTGGATTTGGGGAAACAAAACAGTCAAACAGTTAAAAACAGATCAAAATGACCATTAATCTTCTACATTCTCTAGTTGTGTAGACTTCACATGATGAATATCGCGCGAAACGCTGCGTCTCCTCAATGTCGACCATGCGGCAAAGCACAGCGCATGTTATTTTGGTCGTGTACGCGTTTATCTAAAGAGGCTTTGAACATCATCTACTGGGGGAGGAGGAGGCTGTATGTGTATTTTTCCCCCTTTCTTTCTTATCCTTAAGCTTTCTCTCCCATAGCAGAACTGTAAACCTAGTCCTATATACCGTGTCGGATCTCACTCCAGATGGACCATCAAAGACGCGCCAAGGTGAAGGATTCCTTCGCACCGAGCTGTACGGGAATAGTGCATTCATGTACACACCCACACACACACACACACACACACACACACACACACACACAAAACGCGCGCGCACGCAGGCACACGCAGACACACACACACACACACACACACACACACACACACACAACACACACACACTTAACACTTGCCATTGTATCGCTTTGCTCTGTGCATCGGTTGTACGGTAACTCGACCTTTTTCGTAACCTTGGAGAGCCGACACACACATGCAAGTGCACATAAAGGTGACACATGTATTGTGGTATTGCGCGCGCGCACACACACACACACACACACACACACACACACACACCACCACACACACACACACACACACACGTGGGCACTCATGTACACAAATGCGTGTCTAAATCGAAGCGTTGCAACATGGCTATGCGCCAGTCCAATCAGTTTAGTTTCTTAATAGGTACATTCAATGATTTCACGATTGCCGTTTTCACGATCCCCCCCCTCCCCAAAAAAAGCAGTTTACACGCTTCATAGTGAGCCATGGCATGCTCGTGTACACCTGCTATTTTTCAATAAAAACTAAAAGACCAAAAGTACAGTACAGAATGGTTCAAAGACTAACACTAGCAGATTTCAGAATCTTTTTTTTACGATTTGTTTTCCATAAACCCTGTCATACCTACCCTAGTACCTACACAACACCGTACCTACTACCTACTACCACAACGGACGCGTCGTCGCTTCGAAAGGGAGGGGAAAAAAGCGTCCACTCGGGGTCAGGCGGCCGTGCCACGAGGCCGTGTCTCGCGCTTCCATCGCCCAATTACCGCAGAGGAGGGAGGTCAACCTCAGCGGTAAGTGGCGGCAGCACCCAGGAGGGACCGAGCACGGCAGAAATTGAAAAAAGGTTAATTACACTCGTTGATATTGGCACGCGCGCCGCAGCCGCGCATGCACGCACACGCCACTGCCGCCACCACGCACCCTACGGTATAATCACTCTGTAATAAAAATGTCACTCGCACACACATTCTCCCTCGCTCGCTCGTTCAATCACACACGCGCGCTCACATGCACTGCATAATCACAGTCATATAGGTACGCTGTGTTATCAGTAGTGGTAACACACACCTATGTTATAATTGTGTGCCAGGGGCGGATCTACGCGTGGGCATGGGGGGTGGGGGGCAATTCCCCCCTAAATCAGAAAACTCTCTGAGTCAGACCTTTAGCTTTATGCATGCTGCGTGTCTGTTGCAACTTCAACAACAACTGATGTTATCGTTGATGCTTTACTTGCCTAACAAAAGTCCTCCAACTGAAAATGATATGAGGGCGGCTTCATCGATGAAGCCGCACCCATACCATGTTCTCCTGCCCCCCCCCCCCCCCCCCATGTTCCCCCCCCCCCCAATTGGGAAATGTTACATCCGCCCCTGCCGTGTGCTGATTATTTGCCATTTACAGCCATCGTATACAGATGGACTGATAGTCACACACGCACATGCACAGGCACACGCACACACGTGCACAACCCCAAGCACACATGCACATTCTGTAATCTCAGTAATAGGTACGCTGTGCTATCTGTAATAATAATAATAATAACCTTAGGGCGAGCCTCTGTGTACATAATTACTGCACGTTCCTCTTCTATGTGAATTCCACTTCCCTCTGTCATGCTGTTTCGCCATGCTATTAAACCAACACATCATAGGTATTATGCAGTCACTCACGGAAAATAAAGTACGTATTTTAGCATTCATTAAAAAGCACTCGCGGACCGTTCTGTTAATCGGGGGGAAAAAAGCAATCAATAGAGTAATTGATCGCCAGGATGATAATCAACAGTCGCAGCCCTTAATGCGTTGCTGTCAGGGAAAAAAACCTTTTTATATCCATCTGTATTATTACAACCTTTTATGACCCCTGCTACTTTTTCTCGTATTTGCGTTGTTTGTGTACTTAGGCGTTCATTTACTGTGCCGTATCTTAGGATCTAGCCTTCATGCTGTGTTGAATAGAAAGCCCATTGGGCCAACTTCTGCTGTTTATTTATTTTGAGATGTAATCTCCTTTTTTTTTTTTTTTTTTTTTTTTTTTACAAAGGTATAGCCGCTATTGAACTATACTGATCGATGGATCTGAGGCGGTAAAAAAAAAGCTTGTTTATAGACTAGAAGGTGTGTGTTTTTATGGGTGTGGTGGGACCGTTCCAAAGACAGGACCTATATAGAAAGAAACCTTTTTTTGGACAGTCACCAACCTCCATTCATCTCTATAGAGTTTGTGTGTATACTGTCAAACATATAAGATATATGGGTGTGTGTGTGTGTGTCTGTGAGTGTGTGTGTGTGTGTGTGTGTGTGTGGGGGGGTGCTTCAATCAATAGCGTTTCACTTGACAAGCAGAAGGTCAGGGATCAATATTTCCTTGTTGGAAGTGACGGCTGCCGCCCCGACGCGCGTCTCTCTGTAATGCTCCTGATAAACGCCTTATCTCTAACCTCACCGCCTCACCGCACCGCACCGCGCCTCGCCGTCTGTCCAGTGAAAATGCACGCATGCACATGCACATGCACGCCCTTGTGGTGCTGCTGCATCAGACGTCTTGCGGTGAGGACGGGAGATGATTCGGACAGAACTGGACGCTGTAGTCATACGCGTGTGTGTACGCATTTTCCTCTTCCAATTCAATGCAAAGGGCTTCACTGGCATGAGAAAACATGCGTTTACATTGCCAAAGCAAGAAGCGCAATTCAACAAAATAGAAAAAAAGAAAATAGATGGATATGTGCAGTACATTTGGAAGTTAGAATTTTCAGTAAATCAATTGCTATGTACCAGATTCACTTATGCAAGAATACACACAACGATTAGTCATTAAGTTGGTTGTGTTCCATTTGATATCCCTCTCCCTCGCCCCCCCCCCCCCCCCCCAAAATCCCTGTGTGATTGTAATTACGCATGTATTTTTGATGTCTTGGTACAGTGGACAGACGGTTAGGAAGTGTGTAGTGTAGCTTCCCACTTTATTTTGTGTGCGGTGGTGCGTAGTCTGCCTTCTCTCTGGAATAAATGCCTGTGTGAAACCAAATGGATGAAAATTGGTTGGTTTCATTTTTACAATTTCAAGAGTTAAAATATTCATCATCTGAATTAGCCCAAGTCTACACAACCAGAGAATGTCGAAGAGTAATGGTCATTTTGAGCTGTATGTTGGACTGTTTTGTTTTCTCCGAAATCCAGCCTGGAATTGTGGACAAAAAGCAAAAAATAACTTTAGTTTTGGGTTCTGTGGGGCGAAAACGTCATCAAATGGTTGCTCCGTGGCTCAAATTATGAATAAATAGTGGGCCCTGGTATGAAAAGGTTGAAAACCACTGTTCTATCGTCTTCTGCGCCTCTCCTCTCTTCCTCATGCCATTGTGTTTTGGCCTCCGTATATACTATTATGAAGAATCCTCTATCATCTATGTATCTCTTTCCATCTCTCTCTCTCTCTCCCCCTCTCTTCTATCTCCAATGAAAGCAGGAGCTCTAGTGTTCTTCCCCGTCTATTAATAATACATTTTTGTAGGAACTGAGCCGCGGGCCATACAACATCTGCCCTCGTTGCCTCGACCTGGGGGACATGCCTCTTAACCGCTGTGACATAACATCGGAGAACGTTAATTGCCCCCCATAGCTAAGCCCCTCCCCCCAAGCTGCTATCGTCCAATCGCAGCAGCACGACACAGGTTACAGACAAATCTCTCCACCAATATTTGTTTCTGCAGGATGAAACGTTGTTTCATCACGCACATATTTCCCCAGTGCATATATATGGCTAGGAGCAGTACAAGGTAGGAGTGCCTTGCTTGAGGACAC
>CM076979.1:9480394-9482894 GCA_039105355.1 Benthosema pterotum
CTCTCTCTCTCTCTCTCTCTCTCTCTCTCTCTCTCTCTCTCTCTCTCTCTCTCTCTCTCTCTCTCTCTCTCTCTCTCTCTCTCTCTGTGTTTCTGACTCGGTTTCATTCGAGTCCAAGGCTACACTGAGCTCTATTCTCTCCCACAGTACATCCACTTTGTTGGGTCAGGCTACTAGCTGTGAAGTGACGAGGGATACATGGGGTGGGGGCAGGGGCGATCTAGGCATGGGCATGGGGGGGGGGGGGGGTTGGGGGATCGCCCGCGCGCGAAGCGACACGGGCGATGAAGCTGCCCCCTTACCATTTTCTTTTTCTCCTGCCCCCCAATTGATAAATGTTACATCTGCCCCTGTATGGGGGAGTGTGTGTGTGTGTGTGTGTGTGTGTGTGTGTGTGTGTGTGTGTGTGTGTGTGTGTGTGTGTGCGCACGCACGCATGCACGTACAGTGTGTGTATGAGCGCAGTAGGCTGTCCTCTCTGAAATGTAATTACTTTTATTTAGAGCTGTCTCTCCACATTGGCTTAAGTCCAGCCGCGCTATGCGGTGTCCATACATCTCTTGTCTCTTTGCGCTGTCCCCTCACTGTCCCGTTTCACCTCTGTTGTGCACACACACATACACACACAGACGCCGTTCCTTGTGGACCATTTGATCTGTACGACGCAACCGACTGACCTCTCTGTCTCTTTCTCTCTCTCTCTCTCTCTCCACCAGCACAACCGCGGTTCACCAAAGTTCCCATCGACCAGATCGGCGTGTCTGGCGGCGTGGTGTCCTTCGTGTGCCAGGCCACGGGCGAGCCCAAGCCGCGCGTGAGCTGGAACAAGAAGGGCAAGAAGGTCAACTCCCAGCGCATAGAGGTGAGGAACGGTCGCGTCCTTCTGTTCATAATATACCACGGATTCTGTTAGAAGACATTTAGAAATGCATGAATGAAGCACATTCAAGACCAGAGAATGAGCCTTCACTAAGTCCAATAGACACGTCAGAAGAGGAAAGCTTGACCTGCATAGCAACAGTATAAACCAGGGGTCCGGGGACCACCAGTGGTCCTTGAGAGAGTTCCAGGTGGTCCCCAGGCTAAATGATGGAAAGTTGGTTAACCAGATGCAATTCTTGAGTGTAAAAATGAAACCAAATGGACCCTTGCGGTAATATATATGTTGTAATAACATGCGAAATCTAGAAAGTGTCTAGTAAAGTATCTGCACCACTCCGCATGGACAAAAACGTGCGCATGCGCGCGCGCACACACACACACACACACACACACACACACACACACACACACACACACACACACACACACACACACACACACACATTGTTGTGTTATTTATGTTGCTTGTTGCAGCAGCAGGGAGCCCAGATGCTCAGTGAGTGATTGATGCTGTGTGTCAATTAAAAAAAGCTCTCTTCTCGCTAACGAAGCTGTCACCACACTCAGGAAGCCGCGCAGCCGTACCGTACCGCGCTGTGACAGACACGTCAAGTAGAAACACACTGGCGGGTTTGCAAAAAAGTCAACCAAGACAATGATCTTGTGGAGCGGTTTTGGAATATTTCACTGTATATTTGAGATAAACATGATAAACATTCCTCAGCTGCGGTTACTACTAGATTGTGTAAATTAAATAACAGAAACTATTGCGTGTCTAACTGCAAGAACTGAATTCGCACTGTAAAACAAATAATAACAATAAAGCAATTACATCTCATTGCACTTAAAACAAACTAAACACCTACAGTAGGTCTGTCTGTCTTTGTTTTATTTTATTTCACATGGCAGCAAAATCTATGGACATTTTTAATGCGAACTAACACATCGCTGTTTAAATAAGTAATGTTCACTTCACACAAGTGTGACTTTGTTTTAGCTTCCGATGGAAAGTCATTGATTTTGAATCGACAGAGTGTGTCAACTATGGCTTGGATCGTTCCACTGATATGGGCTGAATCGGAAAGATGTGGGTCTTGATCAAGCATGTTTTATATCAGGGGTTTTCAACCTGTGGTCCGGGGACCACCAGTGGTCCTTGAGAAGGTTCCAGGTGGTCCCCAGGCTAAATGATGGAAAGTTGGTTAACCAGATGTAACTCTTGAGAATGTAAAAATGAAACCAAATGGACTCTTGCGGGTCCATTTGGTTTCATTTTTACACTCTCAAGAGTTAACATATTCATCATCTGAATTAGCACCACTTAATTAAGAAGTTTACACTGTTTTGTTGGCAAAATCCAGCCTGGAATTGTGGACAAAACCAAAAGAATTCTTTAATTTTAGGTCTTTGGTGTGAAAATGTAATCAAATGGTGGTGCGTGGCTCAAATGCTGAATAAATGTTGGTCCCTGGAGTCAAAAAGGTTGAAAACCACTGTTTTATATTCATACTCTGTCTCTCTCTCTGTCTCTCAGACAATAGAGTTTGATGAGGGAGCGGGGGCGGTGCTGCGCATCCAGCCCCTCAGGGCGCCGCGCGACGAGAACACCTACGAGTGC
>CM076979.1:9485394-9642894 GCA_039105355.1 Benthosema pterotum
GGTATTCTATGGTAGAAATCATTCAAACATGTGCAGGTGTGCCGTTGTGTCCAGCCTACAAATGCTGTGTGTCTAATACAGTGGTCCTGATGCTACATAGTCTGTGGAAAAAGATAGATAGATTTGAAAAAGATAGTCCAGGGACCCTAATAAGAAAAGGTTTTTCAAGGCTCTGGCAGTGATTCTCAACCTGTTTAATTACAAGGACACCTCAGTTTGACACGCATTAGTCTATGGACCCCCATGCTATGGTCTATTTCTGGGAACCGTAATTTGTATTGTGAAATCAATGTTAAGACTGAGTGTCCATTTGGCTCCATTTGTACACTGCTTTGTCTAATTAGACAAATCTTGCTGGGTTTAAATTATTCCCCTCACCCTGTTCCTTTTAACGGTATGTGATACTGATAACCTTACCTTTGGGAGGTCTGAATATCCGTACAGGAGTGTAACACCATGACTAAGTTGTATATGTGCCATCCAGCTCTGGCAAAAAGTCAGCTTTGGCCAAAAAAAAAGTTTTCAGTGCGACAATAAGCAAAAAAAAAAAAAAGTATGCAAGTGCGCACGCCACGCACGCGCACAGATTATAGGACGGAGCGATCCGCAGACCAAATAGCTCCCATTAAGAGGATTGTATTTGATGCAGAGACGTTTGCAGTTCCACCGTCAGGCTCTTCCTCCTTCGTCTTCTCAACGTCACTGACTGCATTCAGACCAATCCTCTTAGCATGGAGCTCTGTGCTCCTCTAAAGCTACAAGTTTTCTGCTTTTTTGTTTTGTTTTGTTTTGTTTTGGGAGTGGGAAGCAGGGGCGGATGGGGGGGGGGGGGGGGGGGGGGGGGGGGGGGGGGGGGGGGGGGGGGGGGGGGGGGGGGGGGGGGGCAAGAGAAAATGGTAAGGGGGGGGCTTCATTGATGAAGCCGCACACATACCATTTTCAGTTACAGGACTTTTATTAGTCAAGTAAAGCATCAATAATAACATCAGTTGTTGTTGAAGTTGCAACAAACACGCAGCATTCAATGATGAAGTGCTGTTGGTTTAGTGGTGACACAACTGTAGTTAGTTGGTAGCAGTAGTAGTGTTTCATAATCATTTTTCACTAGTGACAGACCACGCATTCACATAAATAAAGATAATACATTCACATAAATAAAAGAAGAAACATTTAAAGGCAGATAGGATAAATGCATTTATGTCATGGATGAGAGAGATGCGGGGTGAGGGAAGGAGGGTGGAGGATGAGGGGCGAGGATGGATAGGTGACGGGAGGGGAGAGGCAGGGATGAAGTGGTGCTATGGAAGTGAGCCAGGGGGTGAGGGAAGGGAGGGTGAGACGGAGGGTGAATGTGTGTGTGTGTGTGTGGGGGGGGGGCAAGGCTCCAGGGTGCAAGACCCTGAGAGTCTGGCCTGGGGTCCGAGAATTAAGTGTCCTTCGGCCTAGGAAGTACGCCTCTCTGGATGATCGGAGGATGTACGTCCGATGCAAGACCAGATGTACCTCCGATCCGAGACACCCATCTGGAACCTGAAACTAGCAAATAGAGTTAGTGTGAGGGAAGGGAGGGTGGGTGGGGTACGAGATACGATGCACAACTGACAGGAGAAGCAAGTGGGCATATATACTCTTCCCTTATTGAAATTGACAACGGAGACAGGGTGGACCTTGATGGTTGCCATGGCAGCGATGCTTCCTTGGAGGTGTGGTAGGGGGAGGCGTTACGTGGCTGGTACCTGGAGGAAGCTAGGAGCGGAGTGGGCTGTGGGTGGAGCCAACGGTCTTTATTTCGGAAGCGTGGTCTTCCACCTGAACATACGTTGTGCCAACTCCATTAAATATGAGCACTTTAATTTGAAATATCTTGGGTTGTTTCGCATGCCATCGTGTTTGGTGGGGCAGACTGGGCATAGGCCCCATGCCTATGCCTAGATCCGCCTCTGGTGGGGAGTGCGAGGAGGGTCGTTATTGAGTAACTTTTTGATACCAGGGCCCACCATTTATTCAGAATTTGATCCACGGACCACCACTTGAGGACATTTTAGCCCCAGAGACCCAAAACTATTTAGTAACTATTAACTAATATAAGATTTATTTTGCTTTTGGCTGGATAGGCATTAGGCAAACAGACCGAAATGACCGTTAATCTTCTACTTGTGTTAAGATGATGAATATTTTAACTCTTGAGAGCGTAAAAATGGAAGCAAATTAATATATTTTGAAGTTTCAGGTTCCAAAAATTGAATCTGTTTAATGTGTAACGACCATTACATATTTACATTGGAAAGAGAGGGCGGGGGTTACTGCAAGGTCTATTGTAAGCCTGACTATACTTGCCACAGCTTACCAGATAAGATAAAATGGCAATAGAGAGAAGCCCTTCTATTTCTCTGAAAAAAAAACACTGTAACGAGAAAATAAACCATTTAGAAAATGGCTCACAACAATGCCTGATCTTCAAAATGCTCCTATACTTGCTGTGCCTGTGGGGACGGTTGGTCATCACAAATATAGAAAATACGCGTTTACACACACATGCGTTTACCCCCCTGTGGGCGTCCAGGGTCCTTTGGATGGGAAGAGAGAGAGAGATCGACTGACAACAAGCGAATGCCCCGAGAAGCTGACAAAAAATAAAATAAAACTAAAACGCTGCTCCCCGCAGCCTGGCTGTAGGCTTCGTTCCAGAGGGAGTTGTTTGTTTTTGTCCTTTCTAGGTCAGGATTTTTTTTTTGTATTTTTCTTTTGCACACGCAGTGAGGAATGGGACGGCAAGAGAGAGAGAGAGTGGAGGACGTAGTGGAGCCGCGATCGGAAACGTGGCACTAAAAATAACACACGTTTCTCGATGCCAAAAGCACAACAGGGACGGACAGACAGACAGACAGACAGACAGACAGACAGACAGACAGACAGACAGACAGACAGACAGACAGACAGACAGACAGACAGACAGACAGACAGACAGACAAGAAGACAAGACACCGAAGGCAGGGTTCAGTTTGAAACCGTGCGCATTACAACTCCATGATTTAAAACAACGCGTACCGGCCTCCGAGCATTTTTTTAAAAAACAATGTCTGAATGAAGAAATTCACCAAGTAATCTCACTATAGGGTGTGTTGTTATTTCTTTCTATGAACCCAAAGTTCAACATGCACCGTGCTGTGCTGTGCTGTGCATACGTTCACACGTGCATATACACACAGCAAAAGAGCTGGTTGGTTTGGTGCCTTGGTGCATTCTTAAGAGATTACTTGGCAGGTTGCATTTCTGACGCCGTTCCACCTGTTTTATGTGAAACGGCATCCCTGCATCTCTCTCTCTCGCTCCCTCGCTCCCTCTCTCTCTCTCTCTCTCTCTCTCTTCTCTCTCTCCTCTCTCTCTCTCTCTCTCTCTCTCTCTCTCTCTCTCTCTCTCTCTCTCTCTCTCTCTCTCTCTCTCTCTCTCTCTCTCTCTCTCTCTCTCTCTCTCTCTCTCTCTCTCTCTCTCTCTCATGCACGTTGGCCTCCCCTGAGCGGAATTGGCAGAGCCAATAGAGTAGCATCCATTTACATTTAACCCTCATTTGCAATTTGCACACTCTCTCTCTTATCTGTCTTATCTCGCTCTCTCTCTCACACACACACACACACACACACACACACACACACACACACACACACACACACACACACACACACACACACACACACACACACACACACACACACACACACACACATACACTTTCCCTGCTTCCTTTTCGCATGTGTACTTCTCTACCAGGTGGAATCAATCAATTCCCTGCTTCTCTCTCTCTCTCTCTCTCTCTCTCTAGCTCCCTCTCTTGCCAATTCCCACTTATCTTCTGTCCCTCTCTCTCCCACCCCTGATCTATTTTTACTCCCACATCCCTCGACACCTCTTCTTTTATTTTGGCCCACCTGTGTGTTCATCCCACTGCCTCCCCCTCATTTTACCCTCAGTGGGGGAGAGAGACAGAGAGAGAGAGAGAGAGAGAGAGAGAGAGAGAGAAGGAGAGGTGACGAGAAAGCAATATGAGGGAAAGCAGAAAAGGAGACACAGAGAGAGAGGTGTTTTGACTCCATCTTCTCCCCTAGTTAGGCGACAGATAGGCGTTTTTAGGCTTTCCCCCGGGGGGGGGGGGGGGGTGGGGGGGGTGTTAGAGATCTGTAACTCTTGAGTCAAACAATGAATTTTCAAGAGTCTACAAGAATCTTTTCAAGAAAAGAATTGTGATTTTGACCAATGTTTTGCCAGTTTATCTCTCCTGAATTGTGGTCAAAAAATGAGTCTAGTGCAAGAGACTGTCAGTGGACTCAGCATCAAGCGGTGGTCTGTAGTTAAAATGCAGAATATGAATGAAATGAATTAGTCATTATGGAAAACAGTATAACCAAGTATTCATTACAAAGCATGAATGGAATGATGATATACTTGTTATACTTTTCTGGCCACCTAGCACCTCCTTAAAATCACCAATTCTCTCTCTCGCTCTCTCTCTCTGTCTCTCGACCGTAACATATCTACGATTACATAGTCCCTTCCTCTCTCTCCCTTTCTCTCTATCTATTCATCTTTCTCTCTTCGCTCTCAACCGTGACGTTTATCTACAATTACATACCCTCAATCCCTCTCCTCTCTCCCTCTGTTTCCCCTCTCATGCCCTCACATCTCCATATCAGAGGTGTGTGTGTGTGTGTGCGTGTGTGTGTGTGTGTGTGGGTGTGGGTGTGCGCGCGCACACTTACACGCTTACTGGGTCACCAATAAGTAAGTAAGGTGCGGCCATGTGGGATTTGAACTGCACAATATAGCCGCTAGACAGGGGTGCATGTTTACGTTGCAATGCAATTTACAGTATAAAGGCACAGTTTGGCTGTGAACCGAGCTTTGCATGCACAGAACGTGTTTGTGTGAGAGTTTAGAGACACTCGACAGCCAGTGTTGCCAACTTGGTGCATTTGCCGCTATATTTAGCTTTTTTCCAGGGGCGAAATTGGTTGACAGGCCAGAGATAAAACCCTCGCTCAAGAGTTACACATCGCTCTCAAGAGTTAAGTTATATTTAATTAAGTCTGAATCACCTACTTTTCAAGAATCTAAACATTTAGAAATTGTACAAGAATTGCTATTTTGACCAACATTTTGCCAGTTGCAGTGTCTCTCCTAAATTAGTCCGAGAGACTAAACTCAACATCAAGTGGTCGTACGTGGCTTGATTGCAGAATAAATAGTGCATGGGCCCTGGTATAAAAATGGTTGAAAACCCATTGCTCTAGCGCATTCTAATGCATCTTGGAAGTGCCACTAGTGTATTTTGGATTTTGGCAGTTGGCAACACTGTCGACAGCGACGGCCATGCTGTCCTCCCCAGGCACTGAGGCAGAACGACGAGGTGTAGACTTGAAATCACAGCATATTAACCTCCCATCAACTCCATGCAACCTTTTGTCCATCTGTCTCTGCCTCTCTCTCTTCAACATTCCAAATGCAAATACCCAGATCTCTGCTCCCTCCACACTCTGTTCCTCCAGCTTAACCCTGGAATAATTTGTCTCCCAAATGTCCAATTGCTTTTTCTTAGAGAGAGAGGGAGTGAGACAGAGCTTCCCCCGAGGCACTGGCAGTGCTCTTCACCGAGTGCATGTATGATCCAGTGTAAAAGCCTACACCGGTGGGTTTCAACCTTTTTCATACCAGGGCCCACTATTTATTCAGCATTTGGGCCACATTACTATTAGAAGTTGCTGTGTGTAAAATATGTTAACTCTTAAGAGTTGAAATATTCATCAAATATTCATTCTCAACTAGAGAGTGTAGAAGATTAATGGTCATTTCGATCTGTATATTTTACCAAATCCCAAATCCAGCCTGGTATTGTTGACAAGAGCAAAATAAATCTTTAGTTTTGGGGTCTGTGGGGCTAAAATCCGGCCCTGGTGTCGGTATTGGAACTTGTTCGATTCCTCGTTCCGGAGTCGGAGTATTGGGATTTGGCTAAAGTAAAGTGTGTTTGCGTGTGCGTGCGTGCGTGCGTGTGTGTGTGTCTACTTGGCTGCTGTCACAGGCTCGGGGCCAAGTCAGGCTGATGGGGGGTGAGGGGGGGTGAGGCAGGGGTCAACCCTCCCAGACAGGCTGAAATCATGAGCCTAATTGACCGGACTGAAGGAGCCAATGGAAGAAAAAAGCAATCTGGCACCTCTTTAACAAGGACGGACACGCGCCATTTGACCTCATCGTTAAATGGGCAGGGACGGGGGGCGGTATGGAGAGACAGACAGAGATGGATATAGGGAAGGACATAGAGAGACAGAGAAAGTATAGATCAAATACATTGCATTTAAATGACAAATGCAATATAGTGACACGATATCACAGGAAGGCAGAGATAGAGAACGCAACTGATCTTTGAATTCCAAGAGCACTGAAAACGTTGCCAGAGTTTTTGGGACCAGTACCAACATTTTTTTGTTTTGTTTTTGGGAAGAGTCCTCGCTCGCCAAGAACCTGATTATCTTGACTGATACTTTATTGCTCGAGACGGAATTTACGAGCAACGGTCCAGTCCCAGGCCAGACCAGGCGGCTGTGATCGTTTACCACGGGTCAGATCAGCCAGGCAGTGTGAAGAACAGTCGACTGACATCCTTTTTATTATACTCCTTAAGACATTTGCCTATATGTAGATGACGCATCAGCGGCGGATCTCGGCATGGGCATGGTGGGGCAACTTGCCCAATAAAAGTCCTGTAACTGAAAATGGTATGGGTGCGGCTTCATCGCCCGTGGCGCGAAGTGACACGGGCGATGAAGCTGCCCCCCTACCATTTTCTCCTGCCCCCCCCCCCAAATTGGGAAATGTTACATCCGCCCATGTGTGCACATCCGTTCAGTACAGCTTGTTAGCGGTGTGCTTTTTTCCAGCTATCGTTAGCAGTACCATTAGCCTCAGGATCCACCAGACCGGCTGACACATTTTGCAGGCGGACAATGAAACATTTTTCACCGCTCAGACTAATGATGAACGGCTGCTTTACACTGCGAGCGCCACAGCAGGAGACGGAACACTTAATCGGAAGAGAAGTGAGAGATACTATAGAAATAAATGTATAACCCACGTAGTGGCACAGTGGGCTGTAGCAGCTTTCCTTCTGGTTGTTTATACTCCTATAGATCTCAACCATTTTAATGCCAAGGACCCCCACATTGATAGACTGTACATTTGGGCATGTTATGCCCTGTGGAATGCACTTCAATACACTTCATACAAATCCCCACATTAACGGTTCTCAACCTGTGCGGACGAGGCCCACTAGTGGGCCGCGAGGACATGGCAAGTGGGCTGCCAATTCAATGGCAATATTTCAATTCTCAATGTAGTTTTCTTAGGCTATACCAGAGCCTTCTAGTGGGAGAGTTAGGATATTCGTGTACCCGGAAGCAGAAGCCGGAAGCAGAGCAGAGCAGCCAGTTCCCACTATACAGAGCCTCTTTGAGTCCTATCTGAGCATAACACTCACTACTACTACAGTCTTGTGATGTATAGATGTATACAGTAGTGTACGAGACAATACAAGACTTTGCCGGACCCTATTAAATCCCATTCATTTCATGGACTTCCGGCTTGAGAGTGGACTCACAGGGCCCCTCCATGCTCCTCCAGTAACGGCTGCGCCCTGGCGCATAGGAGTGAACGGGAATATCCTAACTCTCCCACTAGAAGGCTCTGGGCTATACTAGTCTACACTACGTCAGAACACGATGCGTTGGTTGATCATTATAGAACTTATATACTTACTGTATATAATGCTTTTGAAAATGCACTGTGATTGTCCAGGGGGAAAAGAAAGGTTCAACCGAGCACACCACACCACAATAGAGCCGTCTCACCTTCCCTTTCCTTCTGAGTCCACTGGTTATTTGCTATAGGAGGAACAAACATCGGCGCCCGTCGTCTGTGTGTGTTTTATGATGAAGCCGATCAATCTCAATGCAGGGTGGAGGGTCTGAACCTCAGGGCGAGGGGAGGGGGGGGGGCATACCTGCTGTTATTACAGTCAGGGAAGAGGGGGGGGTCGCAGGAGGCAGACAGACGTTTGGTGAAAACAATAAAGCGTTGTGGACGGCCGTCTCCTGGTGGATATGATGCCCCCCGATGCCCCCGTGCTGTTATTGGAGGCTTTAGAAGTTTAGAGTTCCTTTTCCTCCGCCGTGGCCTTTGCTGAACTTCTGTCACTCTCTCCACACCGTCCGTCTCTCAGGGGATGTGTGTGTCTCTGTCTCTCTGTCTCTCGCTCCAAACCTTCCACCTTTATCTGCTTACGCAGTTTTCTCCAGCTTTGACTTCAGACAGAAGGAGAGAATGAAGGCATTGAGAATGAAGGCGAGAGAGAGAGAGAGACAGAGAGACAGGGGTGAATCTAGGCATGGGCATGGGGGGGGGGGGGGTGCCCCCATAAATGCCCCCCTAAATGCCATGACTGCCCCACCAAACATAATGGCATGCAAAACAACCCAAGATATTTCAATGCTTATATTTAAAAGTATTTGAAACACTATACTATACTACTACTAACAAGCTACAGTCTCACCACTAAACCAACAGCATTTCATCATTCAAAACAGACCTTTAGCTTTATGCATGCTGCGTGTCTGTTGCAACTTCAACAACAATTGATGGTATATTATTTATGCTTTACTTGACTAATAAAAGTCCTGTAACCAAAAATGGTATGGGTGCGGCTTCATCGCCCGTGGCACGGCTTCACCCATGGGCTTCATCGGCCATGGCGCGAAGCGACACGGGCGATGAAGCCGCCCCCATACCATTTTCTCCTGCCCCCCAAAATGGGAAATGTTACAGCCGCCCCTGGAGAGAGAGAGAGAGAGAGAGAGGAAAGAGGGTTTATAAACCTTGAGTAACTCTTGAGAAAGCAAACAAACAAAGCCTGATGTACGCAGTGGAAAATGTGTGTGACTTTTTTTTTTAAACAATGTCTTATGAATCATGTTAGGGAAACTATTGGTGGAGAGGTTGTTATGCTAAGCATGTTATGCTTAGCTGTGATTGGACCATATCAGTTTGGGGAGGGGCTTACTGAAAGGTCTACTTCTGTACTTTTCCTCAAGTACATTTTCTTTCTTAACTTTGAAGGTATTTTGTGGTATTCGTGGTATTCACACTACTAGTACTTAGTAGTATTTTGTGGTGTTGCTACTTTTACTTAACACACCCCAGTGGCAGCCCTTTTTCATATTTTTTGAGGTAGCCAGTGCCAGCGATTTTCATCTAAAAGTCATATTTCATATTTCGGTCCATGTTTCCCGTCGGACAAGTTAGCTGGCGACACACTTCCGGTCCCGGGTTGGTCCGTCCCTTATTTTGGTCCGTTCTCAATGGAATATGCGGTCGCTGCTCGCTGCTGTTATCATTGAGATCGTATCAAACCAGCGACGGTAAGCGACGTTGATCAACCTAAGAGGCATCGGTCATAATTATTTTTCATAATGATAACTAGCGACGTAGATCTATTGCAAGGGCACGAAATCTGTTAAGTTACTTTAAGTAAAAAAAAGTAAAAAAAACTAACAAAAATGAGTACTTCTTCCACCTCTAGTGAAAGAGAGCAGAGCTTAGAGCTCTGGTTCTCGTTCAGATCAGAACAGGACGTGTGTCCGTTGTGGAATCAGCCCTGCCGCGAGGGGACCAACCCGCCTCATGAATAAAGAGCAGATATAGCAGATAGGGGGGGATATACCGCCCCAGGGGGGCCCCCGCGAGGGGCCTCATCCATAACACATGAGGCTGGAACCACCGGTGACTGGCGCTGTTCGACACAGAGGTCAGCGCCGGGGCCCCGCTCGGGTCCACGGGCGCCAACCGGAGAGGCCAGGACGTGTCCCCTAATGACGTGATTAGTATAGGGCTGTCCCCCGCCATAGTAACCTAACCAATGGTAGGTTGGGACATATACTCGAAGAAGACTGTGTGCTCGGTTTGAAGAAACTCATAGCTGCTAAGAAGAATCCTGAAAAGTTAGGGGTTTTTTGACACCTGGGGGTTTCCACCCGGCAGCAGGGGCGGATCTAGGCATTGGTATGGGGGGGCAATGCCACCCTAAATACCCAGTCTGCCCCCCCCAAACGCGATGCAAAACAACCCAGGATATTTCAAATGAAAGTGCTTATAGTTAAAATGATGTGAAACACTACTACTGCTACTAACTAACTACAGCTGTGTCACCACTAAACCAACAGCATTTCATCATTGAAAACAGAAAACTCTCTGAGTCAGACCTTTAGCTTTATGCATGCTGCGTGCCTGTTGCAACTTCAACAACAACTGATGTTGTTATTGATGCTTTACTTGACTAATAAAAGTCCTGTAACTGAAAATGGTATGGGGACGGCTTCATCGCTTCATGTTACATCCGCCCTTGCCCGGCAGAGATTATGATTAAAATCAAGATTCACATCCCTTGTAGCTCTGGTGCATAACTCCAGTGCTCCTGATGATTCTGCCTTGCAGTGGAGCTCTGTGAAAAATACAATGTAATCGCTGGGATGGACATCCGACCAGCCTCTCCTCTTTAGTGGAAATGTAAAGAACTTTCCATCAGCGGTCCATCCGACACATTATGTTGATTGTCACGTAGCTCTACTGCGGAGGGCAGAATCCTAGGAGTAGTGGAGCTATGGTACAGAGCTACATCTCCTATAGACTCTATATATAACCCTGCATGCATAGGCAGCAAACAGGCAGGTTTACAGGCTTGCCGCTCAACGTTTTCTCAATCGCGTGGCCGATTGAAAATCTCAAAAGCGCTTTGCGGTCCGTATTATTCTTATGTAAACCTGGGGCAAAGTTACACACGCCTTTAACAATGTGTTTACAGGCAGACAGACCACATACTGTGTATATTCAGTATAGGAGATTTCTCTCTCTATTGGCTATTCTTGTCTTTTCTTCCCATCTCTTTCGTTGTTGGTTCCTCTGGCGCCTGCATCCTTTTGTCCACTGTGACGCAAGTCGTCGCTGTCCGGTGGAAACCTCATATGTACCAAAACGGTAGCCTTTTTCAGGATTAAAAAAGAAAAAGCAAAAACAGCAGCAGACAGACAAGCTCGAAGGAGAGAGACAATCTACTGATAATGCATGGAGATACGAGGTTTTCTGCCCGCGTACAGCAACAGAGTTGTTATTGTTGTCAGTGGCGTTTCTAAGCAATTTGGAGCCCTAGGCAAGATTTTCCCTGGAGCCCCTCCCTTACCAAATGTTCTGTTATAGAGGATGAGTATAATGTATTTATCCATATTCAGCTTATTAGCCTGGGATCCTTTTAAAGCATGTCTGGTGGTCGCCTCCTCCCCTTTCCCCCTCATGGCGCCCTAGGCAACTGCCTAGTCTGCCTAATGGCAAAAACGCCCCTGGTTGTTGTTGTTGTTGTTGTTGTTGTTGTGCCACTCCAGAAGCTCTGAAGACCGGCAGCCATTACTAGCAAATTACCCTGAAATAGCAGCCGGACCTTTTGTAGTGAAACAGTCGGAGAGATGAAAGGGAGAATGTGTGAACACATACACACACAAACACAGTAACAGCAACAGCGCTGCATCTATCAGCTGCTTTCATCGCAACGACAGTATTCTATCGATTCCTTTACTTTTTGGGCGATTTTTTTTCACGGCAAATAAGTGCTAAATATCTCAATATTCTGTTGGCATTCATTGCTGTAGAGTGTTTGTCCAGTAACTGCGTTAAATGGGTCATTGATATCAAGCAGTGGTTTTCAATCAGTTGTCCGGGGGACTACCATTGGTCCCCAGCTAAAAGATGGAGCGGTGATAACCAAATGGACCCTTTAGGCGTCTGTGACTCTTGATAGAGTTAAAGAGTTAAATAATTAGAGCCCTATTTTGATCAATGTTTTTGTTTGCCTGTCCTAAATAAAGCATGGAATTGTGGACAAAAAACAAAAACAGCTTTCGTTTTGGGTATGACAGACTGAACCTCATCAAACGGTGGTCCAGTGGCTCAAATGCTGAATAAATAGTGAACCCTGGTGTCAAACATGTTGAAAAACACTGCTATAGAGTGTTCAGTAACATGTCTTCCATCTGACCGAGGCAATATAATGGGGTTTAAGATTGTTGCAACCCCTGCAAACCTACAACATCCCACCACCCACATTGTGTGTAATGCTTATACCTAATGCTCATGGTTGCCTTATTGTTGTCTGGCCGCTACTAGCTAGCTGTGTGGCTGATTAGCATGCCTCTCGTGTCCTCCCGCACTTGTCATCGTTTCATTTTTGAAAAACCTTATAATCCTTTATTATTTTCGTCTTAAGTGATTTATTTGTATGCGGCGCTTGTCGCCGGGAAGCCATTCCCTCCCTCCCTCTCTCCCTCTCTCCCTCCCTCTCCTCCTGCCCCGCGCGTCAACCTCCTCGCCATCTCCGCGCCGGCAGTATAAAGCAATTACTGCTCCGTCATCCGTCAAGACACTCACTCAGGCCCCCCAAAACATATTCATAATCGCCGCTCCCCTCGTCCAGGGGGCCTCCAGGCCTGTTATTAGTGGCTGTAATTGCGCCAAAGCTAATGGCCTCCGGGGACAATGTCCCGCAGTCTTGCATGCACACACACACACACACACACACAAGAACCCATTTAGGGTGTTTTGTTTTTTGGGGGGTGTTGTAGTATAGGTGCTTAGTGGGGATTTGCGTGGGCCTGGCTGTCACTTTAGACACCATTACAGGGTCGGAGGGTTGGCCCAGCAACCCAAGACGATTTGTGCCTCGCCCCAAAACATTAAGAACCATTTGTTAATCCGTAATCTTTGACAAAATATTGCATTGTGAGCTGCCAGTCGTTCCTTCATGTCCCTACATCAGTGGTTTCCAACCTTTTTCATCCCAGAGCCCACTATTTATTCAGAATTTGAGCCACGGACCACTGGTTGAAAACCACTGCCCTGCAGTACATGACCACAGGATGACATCTAAAGAAACAGCTTTGTCTCCGTAGTTTGTTAAACGTGTTTGTTTGTGTGTTGTTGTAAATGAACACCCTAAACTTGATCACACTACACCATTAAGTATATTTTCTTGCAAAGAAACTAATTGCCCAGATACACGGCTTCAGCAAAGAATATTATTTGTTCCGTACTTGTTCAAACAATTAGTCCCTCACCTGTCAGTCCTCGTCCAATAGAGAGGGGAGGGCAAGACAGGAAAGCATGACCTGCATAGTTACAGTCGCTATTTGCATTGGCATTGGACAGTGGCAAAAGACCCGCCCCAAAGGGGTGGGGTTTAGAGAAGGGCTAATTGTATGGTAAAAAAAAAAACACTGTCTTTAAACGAGAAAATGTTACCTCACAGAATAATAACGGCAAATTGGCCACCTGGGCGAAAGCTGTGTGGAATTTATTCATTTAGATTTTATTTTTTTCATTCCTTTTTTTTATTTCCACCACCAGTAACAAAGTTAGGATGCAGCTCTTATAGCTGCAACAGAAGAAACCCCATGAAACAATGACATTTGAATCCAATTAAAACCAAAGTTACAGAAGAGCCACAAAAACAGATACAATATGAGAATAAAGTTAGGGTGCTGAACAAGAAATGAACAGACAGCAGGCAACGGTAAACAGACAGAAAAAGAATCATCCTGCGTCTTTGATGTAAAAGAAAAGAGTTCTGATGGAAGCAGAGCTGCATTTTCCTTTGTGAGAATTTCATCCAGATGATGTTCAGGATGCTGTAGCTTCTCCATGTTTAGTTGGCCGAGGACAGGTCCATGGCTCTTTACATGTCAATGAACAACTCTTAAGCTGTGCTATACTTTAGTTAAGTAAAATGCTGATCCACAAGCTCAGGTCGGACCTCGGATCATCACAACAGACTGTTTGCACTCTAGGCATCAGGGTTCTTTGGATGTGATCATGATTATTATCATAATAAGTCAAATTAAGCCGCGATGAAGTGCCCATTGTTGGATTATGATCAGCGATGGACATAAAGACCGCATGTGTTTTGATCATTTCTAGGTAATTTCATCATTTCGAGGTGAGTTTGAGTCTCCAATAGCCAATCAGGCTTAAAAATAATGCTAATCGACTAAAATGAATTCCACGAACCTTGGGGATTATATGATTACGTCCATTATGTCAACAGGAGTGATGGGTTTTTAATTAATTACGTCAATTACATCACTGGGAATTAAAGGGGAATCCCACACATTTTCAAGATTTATTTTCTGAGAGCGTACAAAATGAACCCTAAAAGGTCCTACAAGAAAAAAAAATCATTAGAATGGTGAAACACAACTTGATGTCTTTAATTTGTGTTTCACCATGTTAATGATTTTTGTTCAGACGTCATTTCATGTCCACACAATATCTCCAGTGTATCTTAATGATGTAGCGCATTGTTGAAAATGGGCGCAATTCCGCTTTAACCAGTTCAGTTCCTTTTGATGCCAATATACTGCTTTACTTACTCAGGAACATCAGGACTTAACCACAGCGCGTGGTAGCACTGCCACTAGTAAATAATGAAACGTGAGCGCTGCATGCACCTGTGAGAGGTACGGTGTCTATGAGTGCCTGAATGCCCGTGCGCTGGTGCCCTGCCCCAGGCAGCGATAGGGCATTACGTGTGGGTAGCAGCTACAGTACAGTACAATAATAATAATAACAGTGCTGTATGTTATGACCACATAATGTCTGTCAGCCAGCGGTGGGAGAGGGTCACAGCAGGAGCTGTTATGAGACGTTAATAGAGAGTTCAGGCCCTCTTTTCCAACCTCGCTAAATGAATACCTAATGCCATTTTGCCGAGACCTCCGGGCCGCGCGAAGGCACGTGCGTCGCATATGCGTGTATACTTAGAGCGATATATGTGTATATATATATATATATATATATATATATATATATATATATAATATATATAATATATATATATATATATATATATACTGTATATATATATATATATATATATATATATATATTTTTTTTTTTTTTTTTTTTTTTTTTTTTTTCAGTGTGCGTGCAGCCTAGCCCTTTGTACAAGCATATACTGGAGATGGACTGGAAATAAGGCTCTTAAGGGGTTCACATGCAGGGGTCAAAGTGACAGTCCTCCACCTCAGAGTCAAGGGTTCGAATCCACCAAAGATTATTATTCTGAAAAGGAAAAAAGAATAAGCCTTACAGGTGACCTGTAGGTCGCGACGGACATTTCATTCAGGAGGATCCGGAGAGTGTTTGTTTGGTGGAGTGTTTGGTGAATAGTAGTAGTGAACCGTCATGATGTGAATGTGCAGAGCTCTGCAGTCCTGCCCCCCTCGCCTGATCACAGAAGTGAATTCCCTGTTCATTTTCCTCATAGACTTTTCAAAAAAAGTATTCATTTAAAGACCCTTTAAATTAAGCGTCGTAAGCCATGCACGCAAGGCACCGGCCTGCACATTGGGAGCAACACCACAAGGGGGGGTTCAGTGTCTTGCTCAAGGACACTTCGAACAACTCCTGGGGGGGAGTCGAACTGGGAACCGACGCAGTGCTCAATCTTGTCTTTCAACTTTCAATCTCCTTCTCCTGTTTGTCACTCTCTGTCTCTCTCTCTCTCTTGGGGTACAGTATATGCGACGCGTCGTTCACAGTGCCTGCAGGTTCCAGTTTTCTATCCTCACTAAAATAAACCTCGCCACTCACGGTCCTCTCACGGTCCTCTCACGGTCCTCTCACGGTCCTCTCACGGCTCGGAGGCACTTAAGAACATCCATCAAGATGGCGTGCGACGGGAAGATGCACCCCACTGCTGCTGCTGTTGCTGGGTGGCTTTCTTTTACGCCGTAACACAGGAACACAGCTCTGAGTAGTAGTAGTAGTAGTAATAGCAGTAGCACTGGGCTCCGGATCAGAGCGAATGGGCTGTACCAGGGTTTTTTAACCAGTGGTCCTTGAGAGGGTTCCAGGTGATCCTCAGGCTAAATGATGGAAAGTTAGTTCACCAGGTGTAACTCTTTGAGAGTGTAAAAAGAAACCAAATGCACCCGTATAAGGGTCCATTTGGTTTCTTTATCCACTTTCAAAGAGTTGAAATATTCATCATCTGAATTAGCCCCAAGTCTACACAACTAGAGAATGTTGGAGATTAATGGTCATCTTGATCCGTATGTGATCTTGAGATTGCTCTTTTGTTTCAAACTAAAATAAATCTTTAGTTTTGAGTCTGTGCGACTAAAATGTGGTCCGTGGCTCAAAAAAAAAAAAAAAAAAAAATAGTGGGCCCTGGTAGCAGAAAGGTTGAAAACCACTGGGCAATACAAACACATCTGTTGTACAGCCCATCTGTTGTTCGTGCGGAAGGGAGGCAGGGGGGTCATCGTAAATGGGATTCAGCTGCATTTAGAGGGTCAATCGAGTTTTTTGGGGGGCGCTGGCTGGGCAGTGTCATCCGTGACAGGACACAGAACCAGAACGCAGAGGTCAGTCAGCAGCGGCAGCAGGGGTAGCCTATACACAGGCCAGCGGTGGACAGATTAAAAGGGGTCTGTGCATGGCGTGTCGATCAAGCCGACCCGGAGGCCGATTAAAAAGCGCCGCACCTGTCACCTCTGCGTATAATGCCATTAAGCGCTTGCGGTGAAATTAAACATAATTATGGGTAATGACAGAGCCACGGGACTGCCAAGAGGAGGAGGAGGAGGAGGGGAAACGTAAAATAATGGAGTGACAGGAGAGGAGAGTAGGTGGGGGGAGGGGTCTCCACTACAGCTAGGATCATTTACCTTACATTTTTTACTTAGATTTTAAATGGGAATTCCAGCCATTGTCAAGATTTTTTTTTTTCTGAGGGCGTACAAATAGAACAACAGGACAACTTTTTTCTTTTATTTTTTTTTTAAAACTATGGTTCATGTTTTAGGTTGTTATTGGACAAATTAAAAGCTGGCTGTTAATTATTTTACATTTGCTGCTTTCTTTAGTTTTAACTAATTTTTGACAGGGAGTGGAGGAATTTGAGCATTTTACAAAAAATATATATGGTGATTTTTTTTTAAATTATTATTGTTAATTATTAGAATACTGATGCTATCTAAAACCTCCTTGATGACATCACAATGAGGACAAAATCAGATGAGCTGTTCCTGAGAGCAATATCCATTAAATCTCCTATATGATATGAAAGCATACCAACATTGGTTATTTCTAGGCATAGTAAACACCAACCAATGACGTTGAATTTCACGTTGTAGATCCTTTTAATTTTTGACAACATGCAGTTACTCCGCCATTTGGCCCACTTTTCAAAATGGATATTTTGGGTTTAATTGTCAGTTTTAAAGCCCACAAGGCATTGCCTTTTCGGGCTGTCAATCTGCTCCATTGTGCGATGGTAAAATAGGGTCTATAAGCGTCTACTATACACACTCATGAGCACTGCTGATGTCATTCGACTGCAGGAAACACACACACACACACACACACACACACGACAAACACACACACGCACATGCACATGTGTGGTTCAGGCCTGGATGTAACTTTATCCAATTGGGGGGCAGACAAAAATGGTATAGATGCGGCTTCATCGCCCGTGGCACGATGAAGCCCAAACCCCCTATGCATTTTGTCATATTAATACTGTATCTATAACACAAAATCTATCTTTTATTTGATGTATTTTCTTTAGTTCTGTGACCCACAAGATCTATATCTTGTAGCCTATAAGCATCAATAATAACATCAGTTTTCTTTTTTTTTTCTTTTTTTTTTTGAAATTTGGCTTGTTTGCATGCCAGGGCATTTAGGGGGGGCATTGCCCCTCCATACCCATGCCTAGATCCGGCCCTGGTGTGGTTCCTCCTCTGACATGGTCAAACATGACCTCATCCGTGTCACATTTTCCATGGCCAGGCTCTTTGTCACCGCTGCACTAAGTGGCTCCCGGCGGTGGGTCCGAGCGAGCCGGCAGGCCGGCCGGCCCAGATGTCAGTCCTCGGCATATGCCAGCGCGTAATTGCAGGGCGCCAAAACCAATTACCGAATCAATGGGACGCGTCGGGGAAACAGCTCGCCTAACACTATGACAAGACAAACCCAAGACCCTGCCCCCCCCCCCCCCCCACAATAACGGGAGTTGGTTTATTTGGCCAGCTGGTTGGCATGCTGGGCAGACGCCGGCCCGACTTCTGGCTTTCTTTAACCTCGAACGCATGCATGGCCCTCGCCAGTGGCGAAGCCAGAGCTTCGGTTTTGGGTGGGCCTTGGCCAGGGGTGGGTGGGCACTGCCTGCCTAATGCAAATAGACTACTATTGTTTTGTCTGTACAGAAGGCAGCCTAGTATTATAACCAGTGCAAATAACATTGCCAAATATCACTTTTTTTCCCCTCACAAAATTTCAATCTGAGCGGTCGAGGAAGTCAATTTAGGGGGTTATGTGCCCCTCTTGCAAAAAAAAGGAAGAGAAAAATACTTTTTCTTTTTATCGATGGGGGATCCAGCTCTCTATATGGGTGGGTTGAGGCTAGTGTTGCCACAGGTCCCGGATTTTCCTGATTGTCCCGGATTTTCATGGTCTGTCCAGGAAAAAATAAAATAAATCCTGGACACTTGAATGTCCCGGATTTTTATACATGGTCAAAAGTATTTTTTTTTTCTTTCTAGAGACTAGAGACCGCAACTAACCTGACTTGCGTCACTCACAGTCTCAGATCAGTATGATAGTCCTATTAAATTGTAGCGTGCCTGTACGTACCAGTGTTGCCAACTTGGCACATTTGTCGCTATATTTACCTCTTTTCCAGACCCCCCTACCGCCAAAATGAGTGGAAACTCCTGAATCTAAATCTGTCTATCTAAAGATAACTGAGATGAGAAAAATGAAAACTGGACTGCTCCAGAAAGAGTTGAAAATTAATGGTTAAGTAGCCTAATTATTAATCTGATATGTAGAAGAGTAATAAAATAATGAGAGCAGTAACATTTCAGTGTAAAAGTGTGATATATTTCTGGGTTAGATGTTTAAAGAGGTGCGTTGCTTCCGACCAAAAGGCCGATAATCGCCACCGATAATAGGCCGCCGATTGGATGGTCAAAATGTCCAGGATTTTTGTCAGACACATGTGGCAACCCTATATGGGTGGGTTGAGGCCCACCTTGGCGCACCCATTGCTACCCGGTGTGGGTTTAGAGATGAGGTTTGACCCAACTTAGAGTGTAATCAAACATCTCACAGTATGTTTGACAATGTTATTGTCCTCTACAGCGTATGGTATGTCCATGAGCGTTCCACATGTTATCCACTCGATTAGGGCTGAAGCAGAGGGGGAGATGGAATCTGTAAAGTTTGTGTTGTATGTAACTCTGTAATGTTACTGACAGAACTTTGTGCATAACGTATATAGCATTGAGTTGAGTCAAGTGGCAGATGCCAAAAATATATGGGCCTAGGTATCTTTTTAAATAATTTTGTAGGAGCATGTCACGTGGTCGATACCAGAAATCCACCTGGGTTAAACCTTTGTGTATTGGAGAACTGGACTTGGAAATACAACTACTTTCTTTGAATCTTCACCCCCCCCCCCCCCCCCCCCCCCCTCTCTCTCTCTCTCTCTCTCTCTCTCTCTCTCTCTCTCTCTCTCTCTCATCTTAGAGAGCTGAATTACAACTATTTCCTTGGAATCTAAATCTCTTCGTGGTAGTAGTATTAGTATTAGTAGCAGTAGTAGCAGCAGCAGCAGCAGCAGTAGTTGTAGAAGTAGCAGCAGCAGTTGCCTGAGGCTTCACTCTCCAGAGACCATGCACTCACTCCTGTGCTGTTAGATTAGATCAGGTGGTGAGAGCACATGGTGCTTTGTCTATAAGACCCCACCTGTGAGGTGCTGCCAACACCAGCCAATAATACACATTTCCCTTACTTGGGGAGCAAGTGGAACCCAATAAAACAACAAAACAAAGTCAAGCGAAAAACAAAAACAAACAAAAAAAGCTCTGCTCGTGACGTGGGAAAATACTGCGGTACTCCTGCGGTTTTCGGTCTTCGACTCGCTTTTGAACGGAAGCGCACCTGTTTGGAGAAAGCCATCGACCCAATAATGCGGACGGCGCTTCCTCCTCCTGTTTCACACACAAAAAAAGTCAATTGGCTTGTTTCAGGCGACATGGAGTCGAGTCGATTATCCAATCCCGCAAAGCACTCGACATAATCTGTCGCTGTCATCGCAGCCTCGATTCAGACGTTCCGTTTGTCATGTTAATGGACCGGACGGCCCACAAACATGCACCACATTCAGGGTGTCTCTTTCACACACACACGCCAGGGGCGGATGTAACATGTCCCATTTGGGGGGGCATGAGTAAATGTTGGAGGGGCAAGAGAAAATGGTATGGGTGCAGCTTCTTCACCCGTGGCGCGAAGCGTCACCCATACCATTTTCTGTTACAGGACTTTTATTACGCAATTAAGCATCAATAATAACATCAGTTGTTGTTGAAGTTGCAACAGACACGCAGCATGCATAAAGCTAAAGGTCTGACTCAGAGAGTTTTCTGTTTTCAATGATGAAATGCTGTTGGTTTAGTGGTGACACAGCTGTAGTTAGTAGCAGTAGTAGTGTTTCAAATCATTTGAAATAATAAGCACTTTGAAATATCTTTGAAATTTTTGGTTGTTTTGCATGCCATCATGTTTGGTGGGGCAGTCTGCTCATTTAGGGGGGCATTGCCCCCCCATGCCCATGCCTAGATACATAAAAATAAAATGGACCAGGATATAAAAGTCCCTATAATCAAAGTTCGGAGCCTGAGCCCCACTACCCCAGCATGCCACGGAATGAACGGCAGTACACACACACACGCACACACACACACACACACACACACACACACACACAGACACACACACACACACACATACGTGCGTGCCAGACAGAGCGCACAGCCCCGCTGACCGATTAGGTCACGCGGCGGGAGCCGCGCCTCCGTCGGCGTTCGGAACGGAATTTGTCATCGGCGATGGAACACCAGCATGCATCACAGCAAAATGTAATTTGCCGGGACGGTCATGGGGAACTGGACAGCCCCAGGGATACTCTGTGATGAAATCAGCCTGTGTCATTGGCTAACCCTGTGCTGTGCACGCACACACACACATGCACATACTCACACTACTATGCATGTGAGGACTGCAGCGTTTTAGGCATTGAAAATTGCTGAAACACGGCAATCTGCAAGCTCACAAACCACTATAGATTGGCGATTCACTTTGTCTGATGTTGCTGCGCAATTGAGTTTTAAATTGTGGACACTCCCAACTCTAACCCCTAAATCCAACCTCTTAAATGCCCAATCCTAAATCCGAACTCCAATCCTGAATCTTTCCCTTAATTTAAACAGCCTTCTTTAAAGACCACCTGCGACCACCTGGAATGGTCCTCAGAACGTCTATTTCTCAAATTCTACCATACCTGGGTCTGTTAGGGTCCTCACTAGCCTCGACACCAGGCTTTCATTTTCGTCCGCCTTGCGCGAAAACGGAAAGCCTGGACTAACGCACGTTGGAAAGTGGCCTTGAGGGGCGTGTCAATCTTCCAGGGTGGGCGTCGCTCTAAATGATGTGACGTAGAACAGCAGTGGACGGGCGCGGGAGGGGCCGGAGATGACGACACGTTAGTGAGATCAAATCAGAGCACAGCACTTCCGCCGTGGGGATCCACGACACCCCCGCCCCCCAAGGCCAAAATCATTGAGGGCTAGACCAGGCTAGGTCCTCACAATTATAGTAAAAGAATTGCACATGCGCGCGCGCACACAACACACACACACACACACACACACACACACACACACACACACACACACACACACACACACACACACACACACACACACACACACGTGTGTGTGTGTGTGTAAAGAGTGACCCTGAACTAACAGCCCCTCCGTGAGCAATCTATTTATTTTTGCATGGGCGCGCTAATCGACAGGGCCTGTAATCTTTGCAGCGGGGCAGTCGGAGGGATTGATGCTATCACACTCTGTTCCTGGAGGAAGCTAATAACCCAAAACCCATGCGTGGTGCCTGTTTATTCTGCACTGCTGTGTGTGTCTCTCTCTCACACGCACACACACGCACGCACACGCACACACAACAGGCCATACCGGCAGCAGCACATGTTTGAATAGTCTATTACAAGTGACAGTCTTGTATTAAAGGGAAATTCCACCCATTTTTAACATTTTTTCTGAGAGCGTATAAACGCTCTCAGAAAAAAAGAAGCGTCTAAAGAAATCCAACAACATGGTGAAAATACATCTTGATCATGTCATCAAGATGTTTCACCATGTTAGTTGTTTCCTTCAGACCTCCATTTCTTGGAACACAGAAAGAGGAAACATTTTTTATCATGTCCACCCAGCACCTCTAGGGTATACCTATGACATATTAGAATGTTGAAAATGGGTGGAATTCCCCTTTAAGAAATACCCCTTAAGCGAAACTGGCATTAACATACTGTATACCAAAACAAACAAACTGTATTCCAAGGTTATATATTGGTTATTTTCTGAATAAGAAGGGTTACATAGGGCTTAATGTGTTCTTGTCAGGGCTAAGCTCAGTCTGCCCAGTAGCAGTATTATTCACAGCAAATGTTGGTCTAGTTTTAGTAATGCACTTTTGAATAAAAGTGAATCTGGTTTTAGTCATACTTTTAAACTACGGTACTAAATATGGTACGATTTTAGTCGACTCGATGATTTTGCCAACAGAAATGTGCTTTTGGAAGGTCTTGGTGGCTTGGTGCCATATCTGATTCTACACTTGGTCGAATGGCAAACGTAGGCGATCTACAAGCTCACAATGTGGTGCAGTGTGAGCCGGTAGACCAAAATGGACCCTTGCGGGTCCATTTGGTTTCATTTTATACTCTCAAGAGTGAAGTATCCCAATTCTATACGACTAGAGAATGTAGAAGATTAATGGTCATCTGTCTGTTGGCCTGTTTTTTTTTCACAAATCCAGCCTGGAATTGTGGACAAAAGCAAAAATAAAATCTTCAGTTTTTTGGGGGTCTGTGGGGCTAAAAATGTCATCAAATGGTGGTTCCGTGGCTCAAATTCTGAATACATAGTGGGACGTCGTATCAAAAAGGTTGAAAACCACTGTGTCAGAGGTATGTGTGTGCGTCCCTGTGTGAGTGCGTGTGTCCGTGCGCGTCCATCAGCTCCTCTTCTCCCAGCAGATCGCTGTGCTCTGCCGCCTGCCTGCTTCCATTAGCCTCAACTCCACTCTTCACTCCGTGGCTTTGGTTTGTGTGTTTTCAGCTCCGTTTGGCGTATACAGACCACGGTGGGACAGCGCTTGTCCTCGCAGCCAGCCATGCGTGTAGACCAGGGGTTTTCAACCTTTTTCATCCCAGGGACCACCATTTATTCAGCATTTGAGCCACGGACCACCAATTGAGGAGATCTTTAGACCCACAGACCCCAAATCTAAAGATTTATTTTGCTTTTGTCCACAATTCCAGGCTGGATTTGGGAAACAAAACAAGCAAAACATACATTCCAAAATGGCTAATTCAGATGATGAATATTTTAACTCTTGAGAGTGTAAAAATGAAACCAAATGGACCCGCAAGGGTCCATTTGGTTTCATTTTTACGTTCTCAAGAGTTACATCTGGTTAACCAACTTAGCTGGGGACCACCTGGAACCCTCTCAAGGACCACTGGTGGTCCCCGGACCACCTGTTGAAAACCCCTGGTGTAGACCAGCACATGTACACGGCACTGTGCTAGGGTCTGGACGGGCCTCACCTCGCTCGCTGTCCGACACAAACCTTCTATTTTATTTTATTTTGTTTTAATTTTTGGCCTTTATCGATGGAGTAGTGACAGTAGTTTGACAGGAAAGAGATGGGACAGACGCGGCAAAGACCATCAGGCTCACAGCCCTATCTGATTGCTGCTTGCATTAAACGTCTTTTTTTGTGCCTTTGCAATTAGAATCCTACCTAAGCTATACGTAAATATATTGATTTCTATAGCTATAGCCATGGTCAGATGGTCCCTCGTGGCGCTATTTACGTACACGTTTGTACATAGCCGTTTGTTATATTTTTCAATGTGCCAAGGCTTTGTTTACCTTGTATCGTTCCTCTTTTTGTTCCTCCCCTTCCTGGTCTCCCATGACGGTTGGATTTGTAAATCCAATTCCGTTTACTTCCATTAAAAGCATTTTAGCATTAAAAGCATTTTTCTCCCAAGCATCCATTCTCTCGCGTCGCTGCCATCATCCAACTAACATGCTAACAGTAGCAGCTAAAGCTAACACTGCCGACAGTCACTCGGCCACTTGATTTGCCACTCACTTTATGCATGTGCATTCCCCTCTGTAGCGTTCAGGGCTGTCTGGCGCACACAGACGGACATCAGAAGGCCCATCATAGGCAGACATGGCGCTTGAGAGAAACGTACAACGTCACTCCGTCTAGTGTTTTCCCTTTTTCTCCTAGCGTCTCAAAACTGGCCGGCGCTAGTCCTCCTGCCTTGTGGGACTCGGATACAAAGAGATTATACAGCGGGCCGTCGTGAATAATCGATGGGCAGGATCCAGCGAGAAGCCTAAAACAGCATAAACGCCTCGACTTCTTTGAAGCGAGTGCTGAAATATTCATGGCTCATGGCCCTCTCTCTCTCTCTCCTTTTCTCCTATGTGAGGTAACCGTTGTCTTTCTCTCTCTCTCTGTCTCTTTCTCTCCCTCGTGTGACTTTCTATATCGCCGGCTTCGGGGGCCGTGTTTTTATCGTCCGGGCGCTGCGCTTCGCGTGACTCGGCAGACAGACGGACGGCTTTTATTGTCTCCCCCATGCCGTGCAGCTATCATCCCTTATTCCCTCAATGGAGGCCATCGACCCGTAGGCGTAGACAAAGTAACTCCATTACTGTGAGCCAGAGTAAAGACAGTCCTGGTCGAATGGGACTCCACTCTGCAAGTGACAGACACGCGGTTACTTGAGTTGTTGAAGTATGAGGACTTGGCTAAAAACAAACAAAAACATACATAGTAAGTCGAGGTTTTCAACCTTTTTGACTCCAGGGAACACCATTTATTCAGCATTTGAGCCACAGACCACCATTTGATTACATTTTCACACCAAAGACCTAAAATTAAAGAATGCTTTTGGTTTTGTCCACAATTCCAGGCTGTATTTTGCCAACAAAACAGTGTAAACTTCTTATTTAAGTGGTGCTAATTCAGATGATGAATATTTTAACTCTTGAGAGTGTAAAAATGAAACCAAATGGACCCGCAAGGGTCCATTTGGTTTTATTTTTACACTCTCAAGAGTTACATCTGGTTAACCAACTTTCCATCATTTAGCCTTAGGACCACCTGAAACCTTCTCAGGGACCACTGGTGGTCCCCGGACCACCTGTTGAAAACCCCTGTAGTAAGTAGTCAAACATGTCAGTCCATTGTTGTACTGCAGTGGTTTCCAACCTTTTTCATACCAGGGCCCACTATTTATTCGGAATTTAAGCCACACTTGGTGTGAGGTCATCTCTCTCTCTCTCTCTCTCTCTCTCTCTCTCTCTCTCTCTCTCTCTCTCTCTCTCTCTCTCTCTCTCTCTCTCTCTCTCTCTCTCTCTCTCTCTCTCTCTCTCTCTGGCCTCTTAAGTCAGTGGGAACAGCTTTGGCGACGCCACCTTGGGGCGTCTGACGCATTATGATTTCTTCTTTCTTTTTACAGTGCAGGGTCACCCCCAGGGGTTCCCGCTTGGCCAGATAGATATGAGTCACTACTAGTACTACTACTGCTACTACTCTGGCTGGATTGCGTGCATGTGTGTGGGTGTGCGTGTGTGTGTGTGTGCGTGCGTGCGTGCGTGCGTGCGTGCGTGTGTTGTGTGTGTGTGTGTGTGTGTGTGTGTGTGTGTGTGTGTGTGTGTGTGTGTGTGTGTGTGTGTGAGTGTGAGTGTGTGTGTGTGTGTGTGTCAGGTGACTGAGGTCAGGCGTTAAGTACAGCCAGGGCTCTTTCATCTGAAGCACGGCGGAGAGAGATGCTGATGAGCGCTGAGTGAATTAGGCCCCTCACTGCCCTGTCTCTCTCTCTGTTTCTTTCTGTCTGTCTGTCTCTCTTTGTCTCTCTCTCTGTATGTGAGAAAAGAGGTGGTTAAAATATAGACGGTCTATTATTTTACAAGAGACACACATACAACCTTGGGTAGTGTTTCACATTATTTACAATTCACTGTAAATTGCGAATGAATTTGACATTTTGTTGGACTTTTTAGGTTCCCCAGTCTATTTTTACACTCCGCTACCCATTTATTTGGTGAGAAATTGGTGATTTTCTGCGTGTGTCTGAAGTGGCCCTCTCAGTTTCTATCCATTGAGGGATGTAGCTTACTATAAGTCCACAAAACTATTTTAACAGTGCCTACCACTTTAACTTTGCCTCCCTTTAAGTCATTGGAATGCGTGGGATATCCCAGTCCCCACCTCCTCCTACCGTGGTTCAATGAGCATTGAACCACCCCTCCCCTCCGAGACTGAGAATGGGAGGGGAAAAGTGGTGAGGAGGACAGATTTTGATACTGCAGCTGAAAATCAATATCATAATAAATGTGATTTTAAATTCACAGTGGAGCCCCTTTTAAGTTTGGGTTTGCAACCTGTGTGGACGACCAACAGTTTTTTTTGTGAACGAGCTCTCCAGTCGGTCCAGCGAGACAGTTAGCCGTTACGAGGTCGAATGTGTCTCTGACACTGGCTGAAACACCAGCCTTGGTATCGGACAAATAGTTTGTGTTTTTAAGTTGATGCTGCTGCACTACTTCTTTAGTAACTTCCTAGAGTGTTTTCTAACTTGAAACTTGGTGTCGTCCAAGGTTAAAAATCAGCATCAGAGCACCTTGATATTTACAGTCGGATACTCCTCCTCCCACAGTCTCTGGCAACCCCAGACAGCGTACAACATGGACGCTCATCTATAATTCAGCCCATCCTGGGCACACATATCTTGACATGGCTAGCAGCATGTGAGGAAATGTTTGCTCAACATCAGCAGCGTGAGATGGAGTCGGCAGGTGTGTTGCCTTTGGTTTGGCCTCTTATGTTTGCTCCTGGTTCGGTGGAGCCTGGAGTTGAGGAAGGTGCCCTTGGTTCTCTGGGTCCTTCCTTCCTTCCTTCCTTCCTTCCTTCCTTCCTTCCTTCCTTCCTTCCTTCCTTCCTTCCTTCCTTCCTTCCTTCCTTCCTTCCTTCCTTCCTTCCTTCCTTCCTCGCCTTGGGCATTTACAAGTGTGAGGTGTTGTTGGTGGGACAGTCTTGATTTTGTTTACTGAAACTAAGACCTTTTTTTTCACTGAGGAAAACATTTTCAAAAAAGCTACGAAGACTACGAAGCTACAAAATTAATCCTGCAAGTACCAGACAGATTTCTACTGGCAAAAAAGTGATTTCACTTCTTTGTACAACTAGCGTTTGTAGAGGAGATTATGTTGAAAAAATAAACACAAAAAATAATTGTATGCACATTTTAATAATAAAAATATAAAAAAAAATAATTACAACATTTTTGCCAATCTAAAATAATGATTGTACATGTTCTATTGCAGGGGTTTTCAACAGGTGGTCCGGGGACCACCAGTGGTCCTTGAGAGGGTTCCAGGTGGTCCCCAGCTAAGTTTATTAACCAGAGAACGTAAAAATGAAACCAAATGGGGCCTTGGGGTCCATTTGGTTTCATTTTTACACTCTCAAGAGTTAAAATATTCATCATCTGAGTTAGCTATTTTAGAATGTATATTTTGTTTGTTTTGTTTCCCAAATCCAGTCTGGAATTGTGGACAAAAGCAAAATAAATCTTTAGATTTGGGGTCTGTGGGGCTAAAATATCCTCAAATGGTGGTCCGTGGCTCAAATCCTGAATAAATGGTGGTCCCCGGGATGAAGTTCTATTGCATTCTAATGATCGCACACATGATCGCCTGTAAAAATGACTAACGAATATCCCCTGAGAGGGTTCCAGGTGGTCCCCAGCTAAGTTGGTTAACCAGATGTAACTCTTGAGAACGTAAAATTGAAACCCCGGGACCACTCCTTGCAGGGCTAAGAACTAAACTGAAATGTTAGGGAGGAACTAGTGGATAACTAAAATACATCATGTTTTTGATATTTGGCTGTGCAGTGTGTCTCAGACGTCTTGCAGTGTGAGCTGTTGGGTGTGGTGGTGAGTATCCGTGATAATAGAATACAGCAGGTTTATCCATCAGACTTGTATATCTGTCTGCAGCATTAGGTTAGCTCCTGATACCACGTTAATCCTGCGTTCATTCTAGAAGTGCATCCATTCCGCCACAGCGGCTCTGAGCTAAATTGGGATTAAGGATGTTTCCATCATGTTCGGGGTGTTTATTAGATCAACTGAAATCGCAGGCGTTTAAGCTTTTTTGTTTATTTATTTTTTACCTGACACCCTTGAAGGGATTTGGGAAAATACAATAGATGATGTGAATGGTATTTTTTTTTCTCTTATGAAAAGAATGCGGTGCAAAGTGTTGCATTAAGTATAGTACTTATAAAGATGGTTGCGCGCGTGCGCGTGTGTGTGTGTGTGTGTGTGTGTGTGTGTGTGTGTGTGTGTGCGCGCGTGTGTGTGCGTGGAACGGTATTTTCTCTCTCCGCTGTGGCGCTGTGTCTGCACACCCGTATGTCTTATTCATGATGATGATGAGGAGAAAGTAACACATGGCCCAGCACAATTAAATGTTCATGCATGGTCCTTGACAGCCGTCTGTTGTTTTGCTCCTTGTCCTCGCTTAGGTCTCTGACAGCCGTAGGGATTGGATAAATAAATAAATAGCCAATCAAAGACTCAGATCTTTTTCAGAGTCCTGATACACCTCATTCGCTGCTTTCGAAGTCCTCATGGCCGGAGTGAATTCAACCGAAATCGGACGAATTCACAATGAGGCTCACGGAGCGGATCGCCCAGCAGACCGATGCCTACGACCGATGCCTACGCAAACTTAGTTTATACAGCATTCGCAACACTCAGAATGTACTGTTTCCTCGGAAAATGACGGCACACACATCCGATTAGTCCTCGATTACAAGGACCAATCAGAATGCGACTTAATGCACACCTGTGTGCCTGTGGTGGAACTTCTTATAGGATTCCTATAAAATTTTGGGAAAATCCTATTGGAGTTTCTTAATTCTATGAGATAATATCCAATAGGATTTGTTCCCAAATCTCATAGGAGGAATCCTGTCCGTGTTTTTTTTTTCTTTGACTGGGGCATCTATAGGCACATGAAGGTATGGCACAAAGATGATCGGGGGCCTAAATACATGCAAAAACCCTTGCTGAATTGAACCTTAAACTAACGGCCATCTTCACATGTCTCTCTCTCTCTCTCTCTCTCTCTCAGAGGACCTGCTGCCGGCCGGCTTCCCCAACATCGACATGGGCCCCCAGCTGAAGGTGGTGGAGCGCACGCGCACCGCCACCATGCTCTGCGCCGCCAGCGGCAACCCTGACCCCGAGATCACCTGGTTCAAGGACTTCCTGCCCATCGACCCCAGCGCCAGCAACGGCCGGATCAAGCAGCTGCGTTCAGGTAAGGACAAACGAGCCGAGCCCCGAAAGGCTTTAACGCCGTCCGGGCTTTGGTTTTCACAGGGCGGCGTGAGGGGGGATGGGGGGGTGAGGGGAGCCTTCATCGTAATCTTTCTTCATTTCAGCCGGAGGACGGACGGTGTCAGCGGCCGTCTTGCTTTTGAAGTAGCGATGGAGGCAGAGGTGGGGGTTGCTTGTCAGGGTTGTTTTGTTTGGAACTAAGCCGCAGTTGGACGGTCCCGACAGCTGCTGCTTCTTCTTCTTCTTCTTCTGGCGCTGACATTTTGAGCTTGTCCCTGAGACCGAGACGGCCGACAGACGGAGCGATGACATTCTCCCCCCCCCAAAAAAAAGGCCATTCCTCTAGTTTTGTTTTGAGCTATGAGGCCATTTAAGGGCATCGCGTTTAAACCCCAGCTTTATGTCTAACTATACGTTTGTTTGGGGAAAGAAAAACAACTTGCAGTGCGTTGCATCATGCCTCGCAGATCAAAAGTAATACGGTTTAGGAATGTTACTCCCGACGAGCACCATCTCCAATTTAACGCGATGGCTTATCTGTGACAAATATGTTTTTTTAAAAGGGGGGTCTGAAGCGGCAGCAATCGAGGCATTCGCATGATTTACTACGCCCTCGGAAAATGTGTCACCACGGCGCGGAGGAGAAAAGCAGCGCGTAGCGCCATTCCAAATCGCTGCCGTGCCACAACAAAACGTGGTGGATGTGTCGTCTTGTTTCTCATTGATCGCGGTCCCATTGAGAGACCCGCTAAAGCAAAGTCTAATTATGTAGCTAATTAAGAGCAAGGGGCCCCGGGCGGCCCCGGGCAACACAGTGGTAGATATTTTAGGTCGATCATTCGTCACCATCAGAAGGGAGGGGAGGGGGAAAAAATCCGATGACTCCTATTTGATTCGGCGCTGCTAATGTAAATCAGGGTAGACACGACTAAATAAAAAGGGCTCTGCGGCCGATCGAGCTACTGCCCCGGTTGTTGATGTCGTTGTTGTTGCCTCCTCGCGATCGTTACACTGACGCCACTTCCTTGCGTTTGGTACTGAGCCCTTAGATGATGATACAGATGATGATGACACCGCCTGCATTTGTATTACTGGAAGTCATTATTTTAATGGTGGGAGCTGCTTTTGGTGTTTTAACACTATGAATGCTTTATTCTAGGTTCAAGGCTTTCACTGCTTTAGGCATTATTGGGGTAAGAAAAAAAAGAAAGAAACTGCGCCATCTAGTGGGAAATGTGGGTGAAAAAAAAGGTCTGGAAAGTGGCATTATGCAGTCAAAGAGTTAACCTGCCCTGAAGTGAATCACACCTGCCTGAAAGGCACTCTTATCATCGCTTACAACATAATGTTTAAGCACTGTTAGTATTTATAGCGTTTCTGAAACAAACAATTGAAAAACAAACATTAACGCTATGTATGAGAGGGAGTAGCGCCCCTCAAAAATGGATGCCACTACTTATTTTTTTTTTTTTTATTTCTTCAGCAAACGGCTTTAGAAGGCGTATTTAAAACGGGCCTCGGTCCAAAACGCATTAAGCGTTCGAGCACATCAAGCGGAATCGTAACGATTACACCGGGTTCGACCCCAGACGCGTCCAAAGAAAACGAGAGCTTGGACGGCGGAGGAGTCCTGGAATGTGAGCTCCCTCCGTGCGAGGAGATGTTGTTGCACAAGTACAGTCCCCGTGCAGGCTGCCGTGTTCCGTGGTATTGGCAGGCCTCGCACGGCCTCACGGTGGAAGGGAAGGAGCACACACTCCAGGAGCCCTTCAGAGAGAGCTGCCAAAGACGTCCGACTTTAGACTGAGGACACTCGGATTGTTTAAACAAGAGAAACAGAGGAGACGGAATGTGCACCGAGTTTCTCACGCTAATGTCTCCTTCCAATGCCCGGCCGCTGTTTATCATACCTAAACCAGTTAACGCTCACTTTGATGTTAGCCATTTAGCATTGTGGTGAAAAGACTATTTAGCTCACAATTATCTTAAATTGAAATGCAATGTTACACGGCTAAACATCTTTTTTTTTGCTATGCGGCTCTCATTTAACGTATGCCAGTCATTAGGGACTGGTTTACAATGCTGCAAAAGGGCATCGCTACATTTATTTTTTAGTGTCGGTGGGGCCCCAGTGGGGGGAAAAAAACAAGCTACTTATCCATGGCACGGTTGTTGCCAAGTTATGCCCAGCTACACTTCCACCATAGGGACTCATTTATTAAGTCTAACAAGCAAACATTCATAACAAAACAAGAAAAAATAACGAAGCGGCGCCGCCGTGCACCAATGCTGAGATAGGCTTTAGTTTCCCTAATTTATGGAGGCCATTTCGCGTTCGGACGGTTTTTAGAATGTAAACCAGTGAACCAAAATGTGGCCATGGGTGTCAGACTTTAGAGTTCGGCTGTCGAGGACCGAACCAACGCAGCGGCGGTATTCTGTCTGTCCTCCCTCTTGTCGGCCTGTCTGTCTGTCTGTGTCGCGTGGTCTCTTTGAGTCCTGTCTCGCTGAAACTGACTGGTTGTTCTCTGCTCTGTCTGTCTGTCTGTCTGTCTGTCTGTCTGTCTGTCTGTCTGTCTGTCTGTCTGTCTGTCTGTCTGTCTGTCTGTCTGTCTGTCCGTCTGTCCGTTCATTTGTTGAAACGGTTGATGTGTCCTCTGTTCACATCTCAAAGTCTTCAACTTCTTCCATCATGACATTGTACGGCTTATACCCGGATCCAACCCGCCGCAGGCCTGCTTCAACCTCAAGTCTAACCAGCCTCACTTATATGCTGTTTTCTATTTCTAGTTGTCACCGAGCGCCGTTGTAAAAACTTTTTTTATTGACTGCAATTTTGGGCTTTTTATTATGGCCGATAACAAGTTCGAGTTACAATAACAAACATGAGCCACTAGGCACTGTTTTGGTCTGTAGTAATGATATAACTGTGTACTCCAGTCCGTACGTCCCGCTAAACGCTAAAAAGTTAAACGGTTGTTGACGTTTTTTTGGCTAACCCTAATGTAACTGTGCTTGCGCCGATGTCTATGACAGCTGTTTTAACTTTTAACGTAAAAAAAGTGACCCACCTCAACTGTGGTTCCCATGACTCTTGGGTGGCGACCTCTCTCTCTCTCTCTCTCTCTCTCTCTCTCTCTCTCTCTCTCTCTCTCTAAACAACGTTTTCAACCTCACCACCCTGAAATGAACTATTCTCTTCTTCCCTCCCCTTTCCTTTCTTTTCTTTTCTTTTCTGTTTTTACTTTCTCTGTCCTTTTCCTTGTCCTTCCTTTTTGTGGTTCTCAGAAGCCTTTGGTAAGTGCCACGAGCCCCACCAACCTTGAAGGCAGATGGCCTTTTTCCAAAACCACTCTTAGAAAGCAAAAATAAAAATACCGTGCATGCCATCCCTTCCCCTCACCCCTCCTCTTCCACCTCCCTCTCCAGCTTCCATGTTTCTGTTTCCCATGATGCCAGCGGTCGTGTCGTCTATCTATCTCTCCCCGCGCTGGAAGGTGGCGCATTAAGGGTGTTGGGCGATGTGGCAGGCAGTGGTGTATTTACCGCTCATCCACCTGTGACCCATGCATACTACATAGCTCTTGCCCAGTGCTGGTACGCTCTGTTTTTCTGCACGGCACTGCCATACTATTGTATGAGCCGTGTTTATGTTGGTCACTGGGAGATGACCAGTACAAGTAAATTCAAGTGTGACTTTTTTTGTCAGTATTAGCCAGTAACGTGCAGGAGTCTATTCCTGTTAAAACACGCTATAGACCGAAATGTGCTTTTGGGTCGACCCGTTGGTCGGAGCCTGGGATCAAACCCGTGACCTTGTGGTCCGAAGGCGAGTGCTCTACCGACTCAGCTACCTGGATACAAGCACAGTCTGCTACTGGTGGTGGCTACATCAGCCGGTGACACATGGGAGTCTATCCCTGTTAAAATGGCCGCTAGACCATGGACTTTCTGCAGCCGGACTTGCGCAAGAAGGACTTGCCGCATGTGCCGAGTTTGCACCACTGGCCGGGATCGAACCCATGACCTTGCAGTCCGAAGGCGAATGCTCTACTGACCTGATCTATACCCGGACACCCACTGCAAGCACGGTCTACTCTACAAGCTGTTCTCTACAGTGGGGAGGGGATTATTCCTCTACAGAGGAAGCCAAAGCACTGTACAATTCCACCTTTTACCTTCTCTTTTATGCGGCGATAAATACAGATGATATCTGAGGATCGTTAAAATGCCCCAACTTAAGGGAGGAGCCAATCTGGAACTACCGTACACACACACACACACACACACACACACACACACACACACACACACACACACACACACACACACACACACACACACACACACACACACACACTCAGTGAATTGATTCCAGCTTTTGCAATAACATTCCCCTCGACTGTCCGAAAAAAAAAAAGCATCATTTGGGAGCTGGCGGTGATATTGGTGACAGGGGAGGGGGTGGGAGTATATTTGGGTTCCTTCCAGGTGAGGGACAGACGCTGAGGGAGCAGCCAAGGACCCAGCCCCCCCCCAACCCTCCCCCACCCATCCAGAAACTATACGACCACACATCCAAAAGATTGCTCTCAGGAGAAAGTTTCTTTCATTTTATTTTTCCTCCTCCTCCTCCTGCCCAGCTGGCTGTACTCCCAGCATACCAGCGCACATACTACCCCCCCCCCCCCCCCCCCCCCCCCACCACTCACTCCCTCCCTCCTGCCCCCAAACCAAGCTCAGAAGCCAGTCCAGGGATCGAGAGAGAGAGAGAGCTCAAGGAAACAATTCATTTGTCCTCCCTCTCCTCCTCCTCCTCCTCCTCCTCGTCCTCCTCCCTGGGCTTCTGTTTGAAGCCACTTTCCACAAACCCACTCGGGGGAATTACTTTTATCTTTTTTTTAATCTCTCCGTTTGAGGCGATTTATGCCTTGCTTAGATAACGTAATGTAGAGAGACGAGGGAAAGGGGGAGAGAGAGGAGTTGCGGACACGTGTTAACAGCTATATCGAAGCCACCTGGGCACGTCCAGTAGCCCCGCAAAATAATATCAGCACCCGTGTTTGGAAGCAGCGAGCGACCTACTTATACCGGTATGCCCCCCACCCCCCACGCACTATCATCGCCTTGTCAAGAGACCCACGAAAAGGTTCTGGACCATCTGCAGTGCAAAGCAAGTGTCTGTCAGCAGGGAAACAGCTGCAGCATCAAAGTAAAAATGTGTAGAGATCTATATACCGTATATATTTATTTATTCATTTTGCTCTTTGGCCTATAATTGACTATACTAGCCTTAATCTCGCTTGTGTAGTTAATTAACCAATCGAGAGGCATTTGTTTTATTAGTCAGATTTTTTTTTCTTTTTGAGCCCCCAATACATTCTGAAAATAGTTGATCTGCAAGTTCCGAGCGACACGTTGAGAGCTTGCAGATCCATTAGTTTTTCTATTTCAGAAATGGGGCTGTCTGGTAATTTAATAGGTTGTATTTTTCCCCCCTCAGCCTATTTCTTTGTGAAATGACGCCCTCTGTGAGAAAGTTACATGTTGATTTGGAGGTTTGAAAGTTTGAAGAATGGCTCATCTGCGGAGGCAGCAGAGACGCCGAAGACTTCCTCTGTGTGTAAAGTTACTGTTTAGCTCCGATTCCCTTTTCTACTTAAGAGCTCTCACTGGAAAGCCCGTTCAGTCAGCGCTATTCTGGATTTATACTGATGAGAAAAAGTCATGGACCCCCTCAAATCCGCTCAGTGTTTGTGCTTCTTGGTGCGGCACATTAGTGTGTGTGCACGTGCACAGTCACACACACACACATCCATACACACACGTGTGCGCAAGCGGCTTGACAGGCCGTATTCTTCAATCCACCCCCTTTACCAGGAGCAGATGTGTTTCCAACGTGAAATAATAAGCTTATTAGACGAAAAGACAGAAAAGTCAGTATTTTCCTGCAGGGCCCCAAGTCAAGACCACTTTTGTGGCCATTATTGAGGAGATTGCAAGTAGATCCACAAAAAAGAATGGCAAAATTATAAGATTCAGATGGACAATATACTATGTATATTACAAACGTATAATCACAAGAAAAAACATGTAATTTTTGGGGCCAGCCTTTTCTGGACCCGATCTGGAAAGCCGCTTGAAAGACACATTTTCTTCACACAAAAGCACAAACGTGGGATTTGGAACGTCGCGGCTGTTGTTTCGTGACCCGTGTACTTGTGCGTAAAGCCCCGAACCTTCAGCACCATCCCTGTGTTTCTCGAAACCACCACTGCTAGATCCGATCGATTCATCGAGATCAGCCATGGGAATGGACGGTTCCTCTGTACCCATTTGGGGCGAATGCCATTCACCAAATCCAATGCCTCGATATCTACGGAAAACACATGTTATAGTGCCGGTCCCCCCCTTCCCTTTACTGAAGCACTGACTAACTGACTGGCTGCCTATAGCTGATGAGCTAACCGGGGACCAGTTATGTGCATGCGGCGCTGGCAAGGGCTGTGGTATTTGCATGCCAAGGCCCCAGGGGTGGAGAGGAGAGCTTCTTCTAGAGGTGTGTGGAGAAAGGAAGGAGGCAGAGAGAGAGAGAGAGAGGCTGACATTTCTTCCTGGTTACACCCCTCCGGGGCTCTGGACCCCCAAAGCCTTGGCCTTGTCTGATGGAGCAGAAGAGGAAGCGCTGCATATTCATAGAGAATAAGGTCTCACTGTAGTAGGGTGTCGAAAATCACGCGAGCGAGGCTCATTCCAGATTCACTGCCGCTGCATCACGCTATATACAAGACGTGAATGCAGTGCGTCGCATTGCATAAAACGGAATCAGTCACGAGATGTATTCATATTGACACCACGAGTGAGTCCAGACGGAGGGGCTAGCCCCCCCCCCCCTGAAAAGCCCCCCTGAAATGTCCCAACACGTTGACCTGAATACATACCAGAGACGCTGCATCTGCTTGGCATTTCGGCGTGCCTGGATTCAGATACATACGCATACATAAAACGCTCGTCCATCAACAGATGTGTATGCATATGTAATACCCCATGATTATCCATCAAGAGTCCGACATCTTAACCACTAGACCAAAGGGGACATCCCTTTGGTCGCATCTCTTTGGACTAGACTTTGGCGAGGCCATCATGACAGAGGCCGTGTGTGGCCACATATACATACATACGCAAGTCAAACCGTCTCTAAGAGCAGATCGAAATACTGATATATACTGATATTTTGGTATATGACGAGGGAATGGCTTCACAATGTTCCACGGTCAGCTGTGACCTGCGGGAGGGGGGAGGGGGGACACGGGCTTATCCAGATGAGGCCACGTGCCAACACCCGGCTCAGGCCCCGAGCCAGGACCTCTGGACAACATCTCCGCAGCGATGAGAAGGTCAGCCAATCTGGATGAGGGGGGTTGGGGGGGGGCATCTGCCAAATCACGCAATCCTCCCCAACCCCATCCTGCCCCTGATGCGGCCAGCAGATGGCCCTTATACCCCACACCACCATCACGGCTTCTGGCTCTTGGACTCGCGGTCGCAAATCCCTCAATCATATTTTTGAATATGATTTTGGGGACGGAACAGCTGGGGGCTGGCTGGATATGCAGAATAATCCCCAACAGCGGTGCGTGCAGCGTTTGCTAACGCCACAGGGCCCCGGGCGTGAGATCATTGGCCCACACGGAGGTGTATTTGGGTCATTGTCACCTCTCCCACCCCCTCCATCCCCATAAGCAGATGATCAGTGCCCAGTCGCCCGCGGCTCCAGAGCCGCCGGCCGGCTCACCTGAGGGGGGGAGGCTTAAGGCCCCCTTGGAGGGTTTGCGTCGCTGCGAGAGCGACGACGCAGGTGGATCTGTCGTTGAAATTGATTCTCACGACGCCGGCGGCATCCTCCGCGTATATCCACCGCCTTTCTCCAGTCAGATAAAACTGTCAGGATTCTCATTTCATTTTTGGTTTCTATTTCCTCCTCCCTGCTCTCTTCTCTCTCCTCCCCCCGAGACCCCGTTTGTCTTCGTGATTCCATTTTCATTTCCCCACCGTTCACCGTTTTTATTTACTCTTATTTATTTCTGTTCTTTTTACGATGGATTTAAACTCAACCACTACCGTTGTTACCCCGTCATCCTATTCTGTCTCCTCAGCACCCACTCCTTTATCTTCCTTTATAACGACCCAGTCCTTTTCTGTTTTTTAAAAAGGTTCAAGTGGCGCTTTTTCGCTTTACAACTAAACCTGCTTCTATTAACCTAACCTTAACCTATAACTTATAACCTAACCTATCCTAACCTCTCCCTAACCTGTAACCGGATTATAACCCAACGCCTCAACCTCACCCTAAAACTAACTACGGCATAACCCAACCTTAACCTTACCCTGTAACCTTAACCTGACTATAACCCCACCTTAACCTTATCCTAACCTTAACCTAAACCGTAACCTAACCTAACCGTACGTATTACATTTTTTTGACTCCATAACTCCTCCTAACTAAAAAAATACCCCCTTCCTGACTAAACTGAAGGAAACGTAATGTTGACCGGCTTCCTGCGGCCCTCTAAACGACTACCCTAACCCTTTTAACAACGCAACAACTTCCCAGAATCCCCTGCTCCTCTTCCTTTTATTGTTGTGACAGCTGATGACACGGCCCGTGAAATTGACTACGAAGTCATTCGGACAAATCATTGCAATTTCCCCTTTCACTGTCTGCTTCTTTTATTTCAAAGACACTCACTGTTAATCAGTTCCCAGCTATGCCTGCTGCACACTGTGACGTGAGAGGACGCTATTATGGGTTCAATAATAGCAATATTGATGGCAGTTTTACCGGGGGAAAGGAAACGCATTTTACTGTCATCTACAAGGCGTTTATTGGAAGAATTACTTTCCTGAAAAGCTCTGAAAGGTGTTTGACACCGTGCGGCAATTTGTAAAGATCGTTTTGCCTAAATTTGTTGAAAGTGGTAAAAAATGAGACGCCTTGACAGAGTAACACAATTGTGATAGTCCAAAGGCAACACACTCAGACTATGAGCTAAGTGTTCCATTACCCATTCAGTTGGCAAAGCCCACAGACGACTCAATCAGCATTTACCTCACCTTGACCGTGCATGAGTCCCACATTCAAAGCTTTGTCTCTGCTTCAGTTTTAGCAATGAAAGAACTAGAAACACAGTGCGCAGCAACGCAGGGGGAGCGTGCATACGTACATCTATGTGTATACGTATACTGTACATACAGTATATACTAATACATGTCTATGCACCGATTACGTGGGAGATGTGAATAGCAGACAGAAGCACGCAGCCCACTTCACCGCTGGTAGCACAGAGGACGTGTTGGGACTCAGTATGCAGGGCGGAGAACGCGACCGAACCGTCTGACCAGGACTAAATCTAATCTCCCCTCCGCTAATGGATTGGATGGCTTTTGGAAATTGCCAGCGCCGTTTTACATCTTAAACACCAATGCAGGCTCCCCTCGCCGGCCCTGCTGCTCGCTCTGAAAGCTCCGTCCGTGGTGATGGTGATGATGATGATGATGATGTGCGTTTGTTTGGACAAACTGAGTGGGTGACAGGCAGTGTTTTGACATGAAGGGACACATACCTTTTTTAGCCTGGCTAAAGCCAGATCAAATCAGCTGTTGGCCAAAAAAAATGGACTGTCAGATGATAGGTCTGTAATAACTCAGTTGTACCCTTCAACTCTGGACACACTATTCAAATATGTTTGCACACTGTGTCCTGACTGGAAATGGGAGCACAATTGAGGTATTCCAGACGTCTCTGCTGACGGACAGAGAGATTTGGTCTGTCCAGGATAGTTTTTTTTTTACGTACAGTAGATGCGTTGGATGCACACGCATTGCAGCATCACTCACACACGGACACACTGCCATGTAGATGTGTGCAGATGTGTCCGTGCGTGTGTGCGTTTGTGCACGTGTGTGTGTACAGATGTACGACAGGAATAGAGAAGACAAGGCAGGCAGGCAGGCAGTACTTACATGGTAACAACTAAACAATGTTAAAGGAACATTGACATTTAGACAATTTAGAAAACTTTCCTGGTGGGTTTTTAGAACTACTTCCTGGACTACACGTCGCCTCAACCCTAATCCACGAGGAGGTACGGCGCACCACAGAATTGTGGGAAATGTAGTCCAGGAAGGAGTGTCTTTGGCATCAGAGGCACTGGGCTCACAGCTAAAATCTAAAACCACGTATTACATGAGTAAAGGTCACCATTAAAGTATTCTTAATCTTCTGTGAGACCTGTAAGAATGTAGAAATAGCGCCCATACTTGCCCAGGATTTTAACTGTTTAGAAACAGGTAGGTATAGAAGGGTATAGAGAGGTATAGAAGGGTTCGGAAATGAAGACTTGGACAGAATGACATGCAGCTGGAGTGAGTGAGACAGGAAGAGACATACAGTCAGAGAGACAGACAGAGAGAGAGAGATAGAGAGAGGGGGATCAAGGGGCCAGGGGAGGGTCAGGCAGAATACAAGATGGAAGAGTATAGCGTGGCGAAATGAAACCTGACAGAAAAAAGATGAGTGGCGGGTCACAGTTCAGTGGCGAGGCGCCCCCACCACCACCACCACCACCACCACCACCACCACCATGCCTTCAGCCCTGCGCGATAAGAGAGACACTTTAAACACGGTATATAGCAATACGACTCAAGAACTCCATCCGAGAGGCTCATCGCAGCCACCATGCACTCCCTCGGCTCAATACTGTGTGTGTGTGTGTGTGTGTGTGTGTGTGTGTGTGTGTGTGTGTGTGTGTGTGTGTGTGTGTGTGTGTGCTCAATACTGTGTGTGTGTGTGTGTGTGTGATGGGAGAATTGGCGTGCGGCACTCCAGGCATACCGCATAACACCCAACACGTAATCTCCACAGTACACACAATGTAGCAGGACACAGGCGGTGTGTACATGAACGCCAGGCTGTTATAAGCTGATGGAGTATAGACTAGAGGGAAGGAAAGAAGTCGCTTGGATGGACAGAGAAGCGGGACAGATATGAGGAGTTCCAGGCGGCCAGGGGAATATTGTGGGAGAAGATGGCAACACGGACCAAACAACCCCAGCAACGCGGAAATAATCGAATTCTCGCTTTTGACTTATAGAGCTCCGCGGTCCAGCTCCCTCTTCTCTGCCCCAGAAGTAATTTCCCCATTCATTTTCCTCGTAGACTTTTTGGAAAAGTGATTATTTAAAGACTTTTTAAGCGTCGTACAAGGCCAACTTGGGTTGTGACAGATCATGTCAACAAACACATTATTCTGGACCTAATTTGGGCCAAAAAAGGAAGGTGACAGCACTTTTGTTTGCTGTTCTGCTTTTGGCATGTTACTTCTTCTTAATAATTATTACTAAAAAGATCAGAAATCAACAAAACAGTGTTGCAACCTGCTGTTTTTTCCTCTTTCAAATAACACATTTTTTAACCTAACAAACAATTATTTGTCACAACCAAGTGTGCGCTTTGTCCGCAGTATAAACATCTTTATATGAATACTTTTTGAAAAGTCTATGAGGAAAATGAATGCGGAATTCCCTTCTGGAACAGATGTTGGGGCGAGACTGTGCTGGTCTATGTATGGTGTTTTTCAAACTTCTTTCCTTATTAAAAATAAAAATAAAATACAGACGGATGCCCTGCTGGGAGGGTTTAAAGATACGTTTAAACATGCCATTGTTGAATGCGCAATGAATCCATATTTAGCGACGGCGCTGCCTGTTTTTGAACTAAATGCTCTCAGAAAACGTTCTGCTTGTCTGCAGGAATCGAAGCGGATCGATTCCAGACGGCCTTAGAGTCAGCACAAGCACTGCGAGTCCATTTGGTTAAATTTTCTTCACTCTTTCTGAAATAATGGTGGGGGGAAGCTTTTTTTTTTACTTTTATTTTGAGGAAAGAGGAATTCCACCTATTTTCAACATTTTACTATGCCATTAACATACCTTAAACATGGAAGTAATAATAAAAAGTCTCCCCATTCTGTGTTTCCAATAGAAATGGAACTCTAACATATATTAACACAGTAAACTGTTGTAAACGGGTGGAGTTGCCCTCCAACACCAAGCAAACGGCATATAGAGCAGAGTATAGTAGAGCCAGTGGTAATGCGCGTTGGGAAAGCACCATTAGACTGTCGCCATGCTGAAATACAGCCTGGCCCGTATCAGCCACTCTCAGTGATGACCCCGTGGTATCACTGCGTTTAACCCAGCCTCGTCCAAGGTCAATTGGCCGGGAGAGAGAGGGGGCTTATGGCCGGCGCGGAGCGGGCCTGTCAACTTAAGGCCAATCCTCTTTAGCCCTTGCCTTATCAACCAGAGAAGTGGCAATGATAAAACACACTTCTGTCTTAAACGTCCAGTTCGCCCCACCCCCCACCCCCATTCATACTGTGTTACGGCAGAAACCTTGTATCTTCATATGTTGTGTATTGCCTTGTGAGATGACGCGTGATGGATTTATTGGAACTCTTTCTACCGCTCTTTGTAAAGCAGCAGTGGTTTTCAACCTGCAGTCATTGAGGGAGTCCCAGGCGGTCCCCAGCTAAATGATGTAGAGTTAGTAACCAATTGGACCATTAGGGATCTTTAGTCTTTCAAATTAAAACCATTTTGGTTACAGTTTGTGCTCTTGAGTTTGACGATTGTTCACCTGCGTTACGGAACATTTACTACCATTTCCATTTTTTACCCTAGAATAAAGCGGTCCAAGTGTTAAAGAAATCTAATTGGAGAATGTAGAGAAGTTGTTACTTTGATCCATGTTTGCCTGCATGGCGTCTCCTTTGGTACCACAATTCAGTGTGGTTTCAATAGTGAATAAAATCTTATCCTATGACAACAAACCATCTTGAGTCCATAGGTGGCTAGTATGCAGAACAGATAATGGACTTTGATGCGACAAGCGTTGAAAACCACTGCTGTAAAGCTGTAACGTTTTATACACAATCGCTTTCCACCCGTCGGGGACGCCGTCAAAGTGAGAAAAACGACAAGATAAAAGGGTCCCCCGTTGCACCTCTGTGAGACCAGCGGCGACACCTTGGTTGCCATATCCTCCCTTGTGAGGCTTTTCACAAAACAAACAATTCGAACAAGAACAAAACGTAGAGCCATTGTCACAGAGAACCCCCCAACTCCCCTCCAACCCCCATTGATCTTTTTCCCCCCAAGCACCTCCTCGATGATTCGAAAACCTGATATGAATTCCACTGATGATGCTGTCTGTCTTTGTCTCTGGTCTTTCTCTTTGCTTGTTGTTTTCTTCCAGAGAGTACCCCTATCCGAGGTAAGACCCCCCTACCCCCCACCCCCATATACAGTACAATACACCCCTCCACCATAAAAAACCTGTCTTCTAAACTAACACATAACCCGACATAACAATAACCTCTTTGATCGCTTCTTCTTCTCCTCCTCCTCCCACCTCTCACCTTTAACCCGGGTATAAGCTACGGCCGATAGAGGGAGAGAGAACCAAAAAGAAAAACGTGGATCTTTCCTTTTTAAAACGCATCGGCCGTGTCTGCCCCCTCCCTGTTTCCAGCGAATGTCTTCATTTATTTGTTTTGTGTGTGTGTGTGTGTGAGTGTGTGTGTGACTCTGCTTTCTGTCCCATTTTGTTCCATTTCCATTCATTGGTGTGTATCGTAAATTTCCTGTGTGTGTGTGTTTTGTGTTATCCCCCCTTTCGCCTCGACGCGGAGACGCGATGAGACGTGATATATGTTATGTGTTATTACGATCACGTTGGATGGATGGGATGGATGGATGGGGTGGGCGGATTAATGGATGGGTGTTTTGCAGGTTTATATTAGGAGCCATTTGGTGTGTTTTATGTGTGTGTGCTGACATTTTAATTGTCTGAACATGCGGCGGGTGGGTTTTGGGGGGATCTGGTTGATGACGGCGCGGCGGTGCAGGGGGATTTCATCCACGCCGATTCAGCTCCGTGCCTTAATGAGCGCCGCGTATAAACCCATTTTCCCAGCATTCCAGTTGCTGCACCTGTCCTCCCTCCTCTCCTCTATACGCCTGCCTCCCTGATAATATCTATCCTCCATGTGTTTGTTTGCTGAGATGAAGCCATGATGTTTATGATGTTGATGATGATGATGCCCACATTATGTATGTTAATGTCCTGATCCCCCCCCCCCATCACCACTACTACCCAAGCAACCAAGCCCCCCTCCACACACACACACACACACACACACACACACACACACACACACACACACACACACACGCACACACATGTAGCTCGTATAGCAGGGAGGCGGCGCGAATGCGAAGAGAGCCGTGCCCTGCATAAATTACCTTTGATTTCATTTTCTCTTTTCTCCTGTTGCTCCGCCATGTGTGCATCACTGCTGCTCCGGAGACACTCTTTGTTTGTGTATAATATACCATGGCTTTGTCCCCAGATGTACAACGTATTTGACTATAGTGTACTATACTGTATGTATGTGCATACGTATTTACTGTATAGCAGGGGTTTTCAACAGGTTTATTCTAATGCCGATATTTCATTAGCTCCAATGAGCTGCTGCTGGTGCACAATTGTATTGATATATTCACAGTTTTTACTTATTTTGAGTCAATATACACATTTTTCTACTGAATATAGTAGCAAGGTGTATTTTTGGCGACTGGCTGTTGTGGATTGACGGCTGCAAGTGGAGATATTTGCGGGATTCAGTTTCCGGCCTACCTGGGGTTTGCTGTTTCAAGCCTGGAATCTACCTGTGGCCTGTACTGCTCAAGCACTCTAACCTGCTGGGATGCCAAACAGAAATGGTGACAAGGTGGCAGCTGAGAAGGCTGCTGATAAACAACTGCCCAAGAAACAACTCCGATCTAATCAGGCTGGGTTGGAAAGTATGGGTGAGTCATGTGGTACCTTGGAGGTGGATGCAGCAGTGCTTGACTCAATCAACACCAGACTAAGCAAATTGGATATGCTGGATGTATTACAACAAGACATCCGTGATTTGAAAGCCAGCTTGGAATTTAGTCAACAACAAATTGAGGAATTGAGGCAGGAGAATGCCTACCTCAAAGGTGTGGTGAAAGAGGTACAGCAGTCTACTGTTTCCCTCACTTTGGAAAAGAAGCGTATGAAAGAGACCTTACTGGATATTCAGTGCAGACAGATGAGAGACAATTTGATATTCTCTGGTATCAGTGAGAATAATGGTGAGCCAGAAGAAACTCTGAGAGACTTTATGTCCAGAAACCTCAAAATGTCTCCTGAAGTAGTCAGGGATATAACCTTCTCTAGGGTGAACAGACTGGGTAGACCTGAAGAAGGAAAGAGCAGACCAATAATAGCCCGTTTTGAGCACTACAAGCAAAAAGAATTAGTGAAGAGTCGTGGAAACAAGCTGAAGGGGACCTCTTTTTGGGTGAATGAGCATTTCCCAAAGGAGATCAATGACAGAAGGAAAAAACTGTATCCTATCATGAGGGAAAACAAAGACTTGGACCATAAAGTTGCCCTGTCAGTCGATAAGCTGTACATCAATGGACAACTGTATAGAGACTCTGAGGTGACCCCCTGGCTCTTTTGATTATGAGCCTCTTAGTTTCATTTCTGTTTTGTTTTGTTTTTTTTAATCTCGCCATGACTACATCCAATACTGATATGTCCTACATTAAATTGGGCTTGCAGAAGGGCATGGTTTTAGCGCATATAAATGTATGCAGTCTGCGTAATAAGTATCAGGATGTAGAGCGTATTATCAGAGATAACTGTATTAACATCATCGCAATTTCTGAGACCCACCTTGATGATTCCTTCTCTGATTCAAGTGTAGCTATTGAAGGTTTCTCAATTTTTAGAAAAGATAGAAATAGGTTTGGAGGTGGAGTGGCTATATATGTCCAAAATAATTTACCTGCCAAAATGCGTTATGATTTGATGAGAAAAGACATTGAAATGAACTGTGTGCAAGTTCACTTGCCTTATTTAAAACCAATTATAGTAAGCTGTTTCTACAGGCCCCCTAGTGCTGATGCTATGTATATGCATGGGTTGTGTGAAATGTTTGACATGATAGCTGATGAAAACAGAGAAATTTACCTATTAGGTGATATGAATGTGGACTGGTTGGTACAGTCATGTCCAAACAGAAACAAGTTGCACTCCATATTAAATGCTTGCAATCTGTCTCAGATTGTTGCTATGCCCACAAGAATAAGTCTAGGTAGTGATGGTGCTATCTCTGAGACATGCATTGACCATATTTATACAAATGCTACTGAACATTGCTCAAAGGCCATTTCTGTTCCTGTAGGTTTTAGTGACCATAACATAATAGCTGTCACTAGATATACAAAGGTGCCAAAACCTAAAGCTAAAATGATTTTGACACGGTCCTATAAGAGATTTAATGAAAATGCATTCATTGACGAAATATCAAGGATAAATTGGAATATGGTATGCAGTGTGGCTGACCCTGAAGCTGCACTGGAGCTATTTATGTCATTATATATGAATGTGGTAAACAAATATGCTCCTTTAAAAAGGTTTATGGTCAGAAATAGGTCTGCCCCATGGCTTGATCAGAGTCTTAGGTCTCTAATGACAGAGAGAGACATGGCCAAAAAAGCATCAGTGAGTTCTGGATTAATGGAGGACAGACAAAGGTACTGTTCTTTGCGTAATAAGGTTACAAAACTAAACAAGGTGAAAAAAAGGGAGTATTACAAACAAAGGTTATATGATGCAAGACATGATACCAAGCAAATATGGAATGTTTTAAATGAAATCATGGGCCGTAAGGCTACTGAATGCACACCGTTAGTGGAATCAAATGGATTTGTTCTTACTAAGCCAGGTGATATTGCAAACCATTTTAATGATTATTTTGTGGGCAAAGTGACTAAATTGAGGCAGGCTATGGATATGTCAGACAACAAAATATCAAATGACTGTATTAAGAATATTATTATGAAAGATAAATGTTGTGAATTTGAATTTCATCAGGTTGATGTCATTGAGGTGGAGCGGCTACTCTGCTCTCTTCCTGACAGTAAATTAGCTGGCTTAGATAACCTAGATAGTAAATTGCTTAGAATGTCTGCTGCTATAATAGCACCTCCCATCTGTCATATATTTAACAGGTGTCTAGATGTGGGCCTATTTCCTAAAAATTGGAAGGAGGCGAAGGTAATTCCTTTACCTAAGGATGCTAAATCTGCTTTTAATGAGGTCAATTCTAGACCTATAAGTATTCTACCTATTCTGAGCAAAATAATGGAAAAGTTGGTGCATGCACAACTGCAATCGTATTTTCTGCTGAACAACCTTGCAACAGACTCTCAACATGCTTATAGAGCTGGCCATTCTACATCTACTGCCTTGATAGAAATGACTGATGATTGGCTTAGAGCTTTCGATAATTCAATGTTGGTGGGAGCTGTACTATTAGATTTTAGTGCAGCATTTGATGTTCTCGACCATTCTCTACTGGTTGAGAAACTCAAATGTTATGGTTTTAATCATTCTGCGATTAAGTGGATACAAAGTTACTTGTCTTTCAGATCACAGAGGGTTTATCTAAATGGCAGTCTGTCCGATAGCAGACGCTTGGAGTGTGGTGTTCCCCAGGGAAGCTGCTTAGGACCTTTGCTCTACTCAATATTTACTTACGATTTGTCTTGGTCTACAAAAAATGCTACTACAGTCCTTTATGCTGATGATTCAACATTATACTACACTGCACCAACATGCAATGTACTTAATGAGGTCTTGAGCAGAGAACTGAAAGTTGTGCATGACTGGGTAATTTGCAATAGACTTGCCCTGAACATCTCTAAGACTAAATGCATGGTGCTGGGTACAAGGCATAAACTAGCTAATAGACCAAGGCTTGATTTAGAGTTGTGTAACTTGGCAGTTCAACAAGTTGAATGTACTAAACTCCTTGGAGTGATGATAGACTGTACCCTGTCTTGGTCAAACCATATTAATTATATCGTTTCAAAAATGGGAAGAGCAATTGGTATTTCCAGGAAATGTGGTTCTTGTGTGCCCAGACCCCTTTTATGTCAGATTGTTCAGAGTTTAGTGTTGTGTCATCTTGACTACTGCCCCACTGTGTGGTCATCTGCTGCTAGTGGTGATCTGAGGAAGCTCCAGGTTGTCCAGAATAGAGCAGCACGGTTAGTCCTGGGCTGCTCTGTAAGGTCTAATGTGAGCCACATGCATGCCAGCCTGTCTTGGCTTACAGTAGAGAAGAGGTTGTCTTTTAATACACTTGTATTGTTCAGGTCCGTAATTATCAGTTCAACGCCTGTTTTTATTCATAGACAAATAGTCTGTCACAATTCTGTACATGACCATAACACTAGAGGGTCAAATAATCTTGTACTACCTAGCCCCAAAACCAATTCTTTAAAGAAATCGTTCATCTACAGATCATTAACTCTCTGGAATAACCTGCCTCAAAACCTTCGCAATACGTGCTTCAGTAAATTAACTTTTAAAAATAAGCTGAAGTTGCATCTCTCACTGTAAATTGTATTTTCTTTCCGTATTTCTTCATCATGCTTTTTTAACAACTTGTAATTCTTTTAACATGGTTGTTTTATTCTGTATAGCACTGATTGATTCATATTGTATTTTGTAATTGTATTTTGTATATCTTTTATGTGGACCCCAGGAAGATTAGCTGGTTGCCACGGCACCAGCTAATGGGGATCCTTAATAAAAATCAAATCAAAATCAAACCTATAGGTTTTTTTTCACACATCACAGGATAATCCGACCTGATTATTTTATTCAGCACACACTACATGACATAACATGAAATATTGTACATGAAACAAGAGTTTCGACCTGAGTGAGTGTGACCTTTAGGATGTCACAGGGGTCAAGGTAGATGGATGACCAATGTGTTTTGGTGTAGATTTCTACTTTAGCAATGAATTGTGATACAAAAAAGCCAATTGGGAATCTCTAACACCTCACGTCATTATGCACCATATTTTTTGAAGTGCTGCAAAGCACTTCCCTTAGACGGTTTACAAGCTGCCGTGTGTCCGTGCCTGCCTGCCTGGATGCCTGTCTGGCTGTCTGGCTGGCTGCGTGCGTGGAGTCAGGCGGCATGTTGCCACGTCCAGAGAAACAAGCACAATGGGACGTTCAGGCGGCATGTTGCCACGTCCAGAGAAACAAGCACAATGGGACGTTCCCATTCAGACTCCATGCAGGCAGGGACAGACACAGGCACAGACACAGGCACAGGCACGGCGCAGCACTTCATTTCACATGGGTGTGATTTTTTCACAATGAAATGCATACGATCCATGCATTGTACATACATAGCTTCGACACATATGTCACACAGCGTGGTATTATGACCCCGTAATTGTCGATAGAACATTTTTTTTTATTATTATTACTATCTGGGATTAGTCTAACATGGCTTCTTTCCTACAGGCAGGCAGGTAAGTGAACATCCTAATCTCTCAGCTGAATATATCTGCATATTCAGCAGAATAGGATGTAAGTGCTTTGATTTCAGCCATTATGTGATCCACCACCACACACACACACACACACACACACACACACACACACACACACACACACACACACACACACACACACACACACACACACACACACACACCTCCATTACAGTTTAGGGAGGTGAGTTATTTGAATATGACGGAGATTAAGATCTTCCATCCCATTTAGCTAAATCATTTCATACATGACGGGGTCCACAGGGTCGAATCATTGAACATCTTCATTTAAAGACTTGGCAGTCGTCGTTTCTCGGTATATAAAAGTTAAAAGCCGGTGACACTATACTGCTGGCTTCGCCGAGTCGCCGCGGAGAAGAACTGCTCTAGATTGTTCGCGTGTTATTTATTTTTTTACTGAAGTGAAAGTGGTAATAGTGCTATAGCGGCGTACTCTCGAGTAAAAGTGCAAAAGCGGTGGCAACAAAATGTGCTTAAACTTGCTTAAACGTGAAAGTACAAACATTTTTCAAATTATACTACAATCTACATGCTCTGTGAGCTTGTCATTGTGTATTTTTTGACAGAATAAGCAGGAGAATATTAGTGTATGTGAATGCGTTCTCTTAGTAATCTAAACCTACAAAAGTGCCATAACTAAACTTTTGAAATAATGAATTATGATAAGCAGAATTAAATAAAATAAAAAGTCCAATACTTGTCTCTGACATGTGGTGGAATATGTACTAATGGACTAGTATGTAAAACATTAATATTATTGTTTCCATCTCTTTAAGAGGTGACAGTACCTCGTCAGACCCCTTGGTGTTATTGTGTGTGTAATTGTGTCTTCCATTTGTATTTAGGATTTCTTCCTGGGGGCTGAAATCTTGACAGTTAAAACGTGCCAATGAAAAAACTGTAATATAGTGACATCACACTGTCAGCCCCTCCCCTAACTCCTCCCCCTTTATCATACAACTACAGCTGTGGGTGTGGCTTCAGGTCATTTGGATCACAACCCATCACATGATGAACTGGTAGTGGTGCCCACATGAAAACGACATTTTAACAAATATTGTACACTTTTTATGAAAGAATCACTTTTATGAAAGGGTGACAAAAAACATACCGCTCCATCTTTAATAGGCTTGCCATACTTGAGCAAATGTACTGAGTTCTTACACACCACCACCGTATTTATAATAGTTAATAGTGAGTCTCGCTCACCACGCAGGAGCCCTCGTGACAGCCCTCACCCCAAAACGCAAACAAAAATAATAATACCCTGTCTGTGTGTGTGTAGCATTTGAATAAAAAGGTCCTATGAATCACATCTCCACCAACAAAAGCCACTGTGACTTATGAACTGTGCATTTGCATAATGAGATTAGCTATCCGCAGCGGAGATCATCTTCGGTTTGTGTGTGTGTGTGTGTGTGTGTCTGTGTGTGTGTGTGCGTGTGCGTGCTCACTTTTGCCATTGTAGCAGCAGCAGCGATTCAATCGCAGACACCCACTCATGCACATGCACGCACACACACATCATCCACCCAGCAGACTTTTTTGCAGAGCGTATGGCAGTATGTGCGAGGCGTATGGAAATGTCGCACAGGCTAGCACGGCTTGGAGGGGCTTTGTTTTTCCGAACCAAGGTGATCTACAAGGACGCAGGTGTTTCGCTGTAAATGCTCACACCTCAAAGCAACGGTGAAAATAGAACCACCACCACCTGTTTATGGTACAGATTTTGGACGAATGAATTTGTAAGGTCTTGGAGGTTATGGGCAGGGGCGGATGTAACATCTCCCAATTGGGGGGGGGGGGGGGGGGGGGGGCAAGATAAAATGGTATGGGGCAGCTTTCTCGAGGAAGCCGCCCCCATACCATTTTCTGTTACAGGACTTTTATTAGGCAAGTAAGCATCAATAATAACATTAGTTGTTGCAACAGACATGCAGCATGTGTAAAGCTAAAGGTCTGACTCAGAGAGTTTTCTCTTTTCAATGATGAAATGCTGTTGGTTTAGTGGTGAGACGATTGCAGTTAGTAGCAGTAGTTGTGTTTCAAATAATTTTAATCATAAGCACTTTGAAATATATTTGAAATGTATATATCAAGGTAGATGTAGCATGAGAAGAGTGGAGTTTTCAGACTATGGTATTAAACGTAATCGAGGTAGTGTGTAGTCTCTGCACTAGTCCTCTTGGCAGAAGCGAGGAAGGTTATTGTCCCCAGCCTGGAGAGGAGGGAGAGGAGTCTGGGACACTTGGACCGTGTGCAAGAGAGCAGAGCTAAATAGCTGCCGCTCCGCGTGTTGCAGGAGGCGCCGTGAGGTGGAAAACGGCAACACGCTGTGCACCTATTAACCCATTTCTTCAAAGGACGAGATCGGACGAGTTTGTAGCATCTAAAGTATCGCAGAGGGCGAGAATGGATGAGTTTATAATAAATGTAGAATAAATGCCTACATTTTATTGTTTTTTGTCCAAAAGTATAAATAAAAACTTGTTAGAACCTCCAAGGCTGTCCTAGCACTAACCCTCCATTGGAGTTGATGAGTCAGATTATTTGGGAGCCATTTTTTGTTGCTTTCTTCAACGGGACCATAAAACAATTGGCGACGGCCCAGAACCATTTCAGCTGTTTTGATCACTGCCCATTCTTCTTTTGTGCACTTATGAATAGTTTCCGTGCTCCTGGAAAGGGCGTCAGTTTTGTCAGTTTCGATTGGACCATAGGAGCTTGGTTTAGCTGTAATCTCTAGCTGGGAATGACATTTTGAGGAATTAGCAGGGAATTAAGCAGTTAAATCCCATAGAGAGAGCTAGAGAAAGAGCGAGTGCACTTTGTGGCATCGGCAGTTACCGCTGCCTGAAAGTTCCCTCGCTCTTTCTACACAGGAAAGGGCTGTTGTCAGGGGCGGATGTACAATTTACCAATTGGGGTGCAAGCGAAAATGGTATGGCGCGGCTACATGGGCGATGAAGCCGCCCCATACCATTTTCGGTTACAGTGCTTACAGTATATTAGGCAGTATATTAGGCAAGCATCAATAATAACATCAGTTGTCGTTGAAGTTGCAACAGGCAAAGCATGCATAAAGCTAAAGGTCTGACTCAGAGAGTTTTCTGTTTTCAATGATGAAATGGTGTTGGTTTAGTGGTGCTATAGCTGTAGTTAGTTAGTAGCAATAGGAGTGTTTCAAATCATTTTAAATATAAGCAATTTAATTTCATCATGTTCCATCATGTTTGGTGGGGCAGACCGGGCATTTAGGGGGGCATTGCCCCCCTCATGCCCATGCCTAGATCCGCCCCTGGCTGTTGTTGAGCCTCATTTTCCCTCTTGACGCGAAGCTTCTCCACTTGGCTTAGCAGGAGCTCCTTTAAAGGAGTTTGACAGGTAATGCTAGCCCATCCTCCGCCAATGTCACCCCGCCATATCGGCGCCCTGCGGCTACGTCGACTCCCTACCTGCCTCGCCCCGAAACCAGTCACCGCCAGGATAAGTGTTCCAGCTCAACCCCGGAGAAGCAAATAAGTGGCTAAAATTAACAACGCCATTAACATCGGCTCCGCCATGCAAGCAGACCCCTCCCGTGCGCCGGCCGGCCGGTCGGCCGGGCCGCCGGAGCCCCGGAGGCACGGCTAGGTGGTTTTGACGGGCGGCGGCGGCGGACTCCCCGCCCGCTTCATTAGCGGTCCGCACGGGGCGGGGAGCAGCGCTTTACCGAGGCGCCAGATGGGCCCTGACAACGGCGGCGTCACCACGTCCGTCTGGCGGGGGCCCTGTTGTGCGCCGACGCGCTCAACTCCTCCACCGACCTTGGGGCGTCGTCGGAGCGTGGCCGAGTGGCACACACAGAGAGAGATGCCAAAGAAGCTAACTCTCAACTACTCTACATCTATTTATAGAGTTTCTTTGTGTTGTTAGCTAGTGCTAAAAGAGAATTCCACAAGGCTTTCTTGCCTTTTATTTCCGAAAAGTGTTCCAGTATTTTGTTTCCCCGGCCCCACCATGAGCTTAGAATAGGAATACGGGATGTTGTTCAAATTCACCATTGCCAAAAAAATGCATTTGTTTTTGGTTATATATTGTCTCTCCACCATGTCAATAGTGTGTCGACACTCACACTTTCACTTTTGGTTCAGCCGTGGTTCAGACATATCAAAAAGGGCGACGTGGTACACAGTTTATGGCTGAACCAAAAGTGAAAATGTGAGTGTCAACTCACTATTGACATGGCCTATAAGAAAAGAAAATGCATTTTGTAGTGATGGAAATAGAACAACATCCCATAGCTCCATTTCAAGACCCATTTAAAGTGGGGTTGGGGAAACTGCCAATAAGGATTTACTTTTTTCCCCACTCCAAATCTAGGTAAGAAAGCCTTCTGGGGTGGAATTCTCCTTTAATATTGACAGCATATATTGATTTACTTTAGTCTTTTGGCCGCATTTTAGTTGTCTGACAATGTCCTACATTGGTGGGCCTTGTGATGGCATCTTAATGAAAACACCCAACATGGTCCAAAAAGAAACGACTTGCCCTTCTGCCGGATCTCTTCTCCACTAGAGCAGGGGTTTTCAACCTTTTTGATACCAGGGACCACCATTTATTCAGAATTTGAGCCACGGACCACCATTTGAGGACATTTTAGACCCACTGACCCCCAAAACTAAAGATTTCTTTGCTTCTGTCCATGACCATTAATCTTGTAGTTATGTAGGACAAATTCACATGATGAATATTCTAACTCTTGATAGTGTAAAAATTTTTACATTCTCAAGAGTTACATCTAGTTAAACGACTTAGCTGGGGACCACCTGGAACCCTCTCAAGGACCACTGGTGGTCCCCGGACCACCTGTTGAAAACCCCTGCACTAGAGAGATAGTGGTATTAAATCTATTCCTCCTGGTTGGTAACAACTCAAAGTACACACATTGCAGGCAAATAGTGTGCCTTCAAACAGGCCAGTCTGTGAGCGATGATTGTCTGCCTGCCTCTCTCTCTCTCTCTCTCTCTCTCTCTCTCTCTCTCTCTCTCTCTCTCTCTCTCTCTTTTTTACGTGTTTGTTTTGTTTCCTCCACTGTGAAAAAAAAAAGAATTGGTTTTAGGGAAGTGGGGAGGGCAAAAACAGGATATATAGAAGCAGGATTGCGTGGGAAGAAAGAGAAGCTGGGGAGAGAGAGAGAGAGAGAGAGAGAGAGAGAGAGAGAGAGAGAGAGAGAGAGAGAGAGAGAGACATGGGGGGGGGGGGGGGGGGGGGGACATGGCTCATCCAGCCATTTGTTGATTGGCTAAACTAATCAATCAGGCCGTTGCCAGTGTGAGCTAATTGAATTACAGGCACTGGGGGGAGCGAGGGCTTCACATCGTGGCGGGCAGAGCCGTGGAGCCGCGTCCGTGGCCCACAGTCACTTTCTGAAATTAATCATCCATGCTGGTTCCTCTCCTCCCCCTTTCATCCTCTCCATCCTTCTATCCATCTTTCCATCTGCGTTGGTACACATCCCACCACTTCTCAAACTCTCTCTCTCTCTCTCTCTCTCTCTCTCTCTCTCTCTCTCTCTCTCTCTCTCTCTCTCTCTCTCTCTCTCTCTCTCTCTCTCGCACGTCTTTTCAATCTCAACTCCGCTCCATCTGTTGTCTGTCTCTCTGAATCTTCTTGGACGCCGCGCTCCGTCATCCCTGCACCTCCTCCTCCCTCCTCCCTCCCTCCCTCCCTCCCTCCCTCCCTCCTCCCCTGAGTCGCGTCACGGTCCAGTTTGAGGCGGTTCGATCCAGGGCCGTGGGGTTTTTGAGTCTGGCGGCCAAATGCCAGGGCCGTCAAAGATGACGACCCGTGTCCTCAACACATCAGTTCTGCGTCCAAGTGAAGAGAGTCAGATGTGTGCTCTCACACTCACTCTCAACGATCGGCGTCAGCTCTGCTCACGATGAGGGACGCGTCGAGCGCCAAACAAATAAAAAGCTCGACACGCAATGCAGCTCTGGTCAGCCTGCCGGGATGCCGGTGGACGGAGCGTGTGCGTCAACTGAGAAAATTTGCCTTGTGCGTTTGGCTGTCCAACCCATAGGTTGGACACTTTCCCAAGTATATAATGGACATTACACATTCAATACTGGCTAATTTTGGGAACCAGACCTTCAAAATCTCGTCCAAATCTGTCAACAAGGAATGCCGTATGCAGTGGAAAATATGTGACTTTTTTTTTTAAAACAATCACTAGGAAAACTATTTTCACATGTTATGCATTTCTCATTGCTGTGAACTATCAACGTATAGTTCCATTAAGCCAAGCAAAGCATTGTGTTGAAAATACACTTTTTAAATAGTCCCTGGCTCACAAAATACGTTGGAAACCACTGGACTAGAAACCCTTTTTAGTCATAGTGCTCTCCTAGTGTTGTTCACTAAAACCAAACATGAAGTGCCTCTGCTGACTTAACGCAAAAAAGCTACAGTCATGTGGTCTTCAGGGATAATACATCCCATAATTCCATGCTGCTCATGAAGCCTCCCTTTCAAGCAGTTTGCATGTGACAAATGCATTATGGGACGCAGAGCTCCATGCCTTTTGGTGGTGGTGATGGTGGTGGTGGTGGTTGTTGTTGTTATAGTAATAATAAAAGTAGCTGTTGATGTGTTTGTGATAAGGCTTCACAGTGGGAAAGAGGAAAGAGACTACTGTAAATTCACCAAGGAAACGATGTTGGCCTTAGGTGGCCGCGGCGTTGTCGTTAGTCGTGGCACGTTTATTTTTTCCTCGCGCCGAGCGCGACGGCGGCGGCGGCGGAGGGGACGTATAGTCCAATTTGAGTAAACATGCCTTGTTACTTTTCCACCGCAAAGCTCCGTTGTGTATTAGTTTTGTGGACAAACTGGCTGTGTGCAGTGTTTTCCTCTCTTCTCAACATGACAGAGAAAAGACAATTTCCAGAGCTTTTATAGTCGCCCCCCGTAGACTTCCCACATGCTTTGTTTTATTTGTGTGAAACGGAGAGGAAAACAGAGGAGAAAATAGCACATAAGTCACCGGATGCCCGCAGAGCGTAATTATTCAGCATACATATAAAACAGTATTTAAAAGTGTTATGCAAAAATGGAGGAGAAAAAACACAGAGAGAGAGAGAGAGAGAGAGGGAGAGAGAGAGAAAGAGAGAGAGAGTGTGCTTTGTTGTTTTACAGTCGGTAAAAAACATATTAAGGGTTAGATTAGACGTTATTTAGAGGTTAAATTTAGGGGTTAAGTTTGGCGTAGATTTGCAAGCTCACAACGCGCTCTGTGACGCCTCTGATATGTACTGCATTTATGTCAGTCTGTTAAAAAAAAGCCCCTTTTAAAGGTGGTTGTCTGTCTAAGGCTTTTATTAGGTGTCTTTAAATGGACCACACAGGCACAAAGAACCACTCCAAAATTACTGTGTTGGTTTAATGGGAGCGAGTTTCGGTTACTGAACAGACTTCTCCCCCGCTTTCTGGATAGCTCCCTGAAAGTGATCCACAAGCTCAAAAGGGCAGCACAAAACATTGCAGTTTGAACTTGTAGATCTGCTGCCTTTGCAAGATAACAGCACATGCACCAAGGCCCGCCCCCTCTCGATACTGATTGGAGGAGGAACACCTTTCATCCTGATTGGATGAATCCTTTTCACCCGAAGCCCAAACCAAAACTAGGGTTTTATGATCCCAGGAGCTCGCTGGGGACAGGGAGGAACTCCTTATATGGTCGCCGCACTCTAGTAGGGAGGATTAGCAAAAAAAAAGAATAAAAAATATTTGAAAGTGAAATCATCTACTATACCTTTAACTGCTCTACTTCACGGCTTCAAACTACATTTGAGAGGCAAATAGGGTTTATTATTCATGAATCCGCTACAGTTATCCGACATGTTTTAGATTCTTGGCAGATTTGGATTAGTTCCTTCCCTCACTCCCTTCTCCTCTCTCTTTCACTTCTTCCCTCTTTCTCTCTCTCTCATCCTTTTACCGCTTTGCAGGGCGGATGTAACATTTCCCAATTGGGTGGGCAGGAGAAAATGCTATGGGTGCGACTTCATCGTCCGCGACACGGGCAATGAAGCTAAGTTTTCACTGATGATATGCTGTTGGTTTAGTGGTGCCACAGCTGTAGTTAGTAGCAGTAGTAGTAGTGTTTCAAATCATTTTAACCACTTTAATTTGAAATATCTTGGGTTGTTTTGCAGGCCATCGTGTTTGGTGGGGCAGACTGGGCATTTAAGGGGGCATTGCCCCTCCATGCCTAGATCCGCCCCTTTCCTCATCTTCTCTCTTGCTCTTCTCTTCGTCTCCTCACCCCTTCTTTTCCCTCTTGTCTTCCTCTCTCTCTCTCTCTTGAAGGAAGTGTCTATGTTTGAAATATTGCGTTTAAACGTTGTAATGAAGCCTGCAGGGACCCGGCGCCTTAGCAAGAGGGAGAGAGAGAGAGAGAGCCCTTCACTCCCATGCAACGGAGCATCCATCCATCCAACCAGCACATTAAAAACACCCTCTCTTCACTCCCTCAGACCCTCCTCTCCCCCTCTCCCTCTCTCTCTCTCTTTCTCTCTGTCTCTCTCTTTCTCGCCACTATACGCGCCGGCTCCTCCGGTGCCTTTTTAATTACTTCTTAATTAATTCTTCAACTCTTGCATCGCTGCGATGCAAGGGTTTCATATTAAAGAAAGAAAACTAATAATCTTGGGGTGCTCATCGTCTCTCGGTGAAAGGGGGATCACCTCCGGCTGACCTTGACGCTCGGCAGCACGGTCGGTCGTTTATGCTTTGCCGTAATGTAGATGTACTGCGTTGCATTGGATGTGCCAGGTGTTGCGAATTTAATGGTATATTCAGTGATTTCACTTCATTTTGCGGATAATCCTCCCTACTATAGAGTGTGCTGACCATATAAGTAGTTCCTCCCTGTCCCAGGGTGGAAAAAAAAACCTATAGTTTCAGTTTGGGCTTTGGGAGACAACAGCTTCATCCAATCAGGATCAGATGTGGCTTCCTCCAATCAGGACCAAGTGGGGGCGGGCCTTTGGGTTATGTAACCCCCCCCCCCACACACACACACACACACACACACACACACACACTGTAGTGTGTGTGCACATGTGGGGGCTTTTTTTGCACCCGCCAACAAAAGTTGACTAAACTTCCGTTGGCCCTAGCATTTCTGAGCAAGGTGTATATAGACCAGCGGTGTCCAAAAATCCCCTGGCAGAGCTGTGTGGAACAGCCGGAGAGGAGCCAGACTTCATGTGCGGTCCCTCCGTTAGATAATGTTGGTGTTTTTTTTTGCTCTTTTTCCCTGGCATCAAGGTTCAGGAGGCCTCTGAGTGCCATCCAACCCACCTGCCATGCAGGCTGGCATTTGCTGTCCCCAGCTCACATCAAATAGATCAAAGCTTCCTGCACGGCACACACACACACACGCACACGCACACACACACACACGCACGCACGCACGCACGCACGCACGCACGCACACACGCACACACACACACACACACACACACACACACACACACACACACACACACAACACGCGCGCACACACACACACACACACACACACACACACACACACACACACACACACACACAATATGTGAGCGCTCCGCTCCGCCACCTGTGCTGCTGCTCTGCGCAGGTTTAGATATTTTCATTTGGCACACGTTTACCAGATAGGACTCACTCCTCCATCAGGGACAGGGATTATCTGGGCCCATGTTGAGCGACAGAGACAGAGAGAGAGAGAGAGAGAGAGAGAGAGAGAGAGAGAGAGAGAAAACACAAATGGACAGATAGCTGTCTGATCCACTCCTAGATTGTGTTCAAATGCAGTCCGGTAGTTACAGCATCACAGGCGAACAAATGCCGCTCTCGGGAAGCGATCTAAGCCAGTGGTTTTCAACCTTTTTGATCCCAGGGCCCGCTATTTATTCAGAATTTGAGCCGCGGAAGACCACCATTTGAGGACATTTCAGCCTCACAGACCCCAAAAACTATTTATTTATTTAAGATTTATTTTTTGCTTTTGTCCACAATAGGCTACCAGGCTGGATTTCGGAAACCAAACAGGCAAACATAGATGAAAAGTTCTACATTCTCTAGTTGTGTAGACTTGGGCTAATTCAAATAGTTTGAATTAGCCCAAGGTGCAAGACCTGACTAGAGCACACATGCAGACTAATCGATTAGATTGATTATCTTGTCGTAATCCATAATGAAATAATGGAAAAGTAACTTACTTTTCCAATGATTGCAGCAGGGTGAACACCCTCTGAGATGTAGCACAATATACTGTATATAAAAATGCAATTGCAGCCAGACTCCTCAATACCAGAGCATGTCTGAAATTGACATGTGGATGTGAAATGAATGTAGCTGTATTCTGCTTTATTTCCAAAATACGGTGGGCCAAATCAATATGTCAGTTTGAATCTATGATTTCCTGCTTTTATGTGCACCAAACTTCTGAGAATTAAAATATTCATGCCTGAAGAAGGTCAGTACACCGAAACCTTGCAAACATAAATTCATATCGCTTGTGACTAGTTTTTGTGTTTTTCAGCTTAAGTTTTTTTTTTTTTTTTCAGCAAATGAGAAAAGGTATTTTTTTCAGATGATTGTACTTTCACAAAAAGAGCGGTGATTTTTCAAATAGCAAAAGTAGCAGATATACAGCCGGCAGCGCAGATCATCGCAATTGTGTGACACTACACTGTATGATGATGAGTAGAACGTCAAACTACAAAAACAAACAACCAAACAACTATACAAACAAAAACACCAACATCTGAAACGTGTAGAGACGTTCCTTCCAGACCAAAACCATGCATATACTCGCCGGGTTCCTTTTCCGCCAGCGGTCGGTGGTGATAGAGGAAGTGATGGAGGAGGTTGCGTCCCACCTTCCTTCCCCACCCTCCCTCGACGCCTCCGACCCGCGCGTCTGTGATGATGATGCCTGGCTTAAACGCTAACGAGCAGCGGGGCGCGCCGCCGCCCTGTCAGTGGAGGCCTCGGCCGCCATCAGTCTGTCTGCCGCCCCGCATCGCGACGCAGACCGGAGCAGACCGATGCAGGGCAGACCAGACGGGACAGGACAGGATAGGACAGGCGGCGCTAATGATATCATCAGGAAGTGCCGTCAAGGCGCGCTAACGAGGACTGATCTGATGCCCCGGCCGTTGTTCAGGCTCTCGCCTCCGCCTGGTCCTCGCGCGTTCGTCTTCATGCTACGGTGACAGGGCTCTGCATGAGCATGGCCGTAAAGTTCTGTTTTTGATGAAAAAAAAAAAAGAACAACCTGTCCCATTCCTCCACCCCACACCCCACCGGGTCAGTTTTCTGTTTGAACAGGAAACAATGCCTGATGAACAGGAAACGCTAACACCTAGTGAAATTGTAGCGAGGTGAAATTGTAGCGTTTTTCGCAAGGTTGTAATTTTGTTTGCCGCTAAAACCACATGGCTGCCGATGCCGTGTATATGTGCATCTGCTAGTTATATATGTAAACGAGCGGCCGCCGGTTAGGCAGATTGCTGTCGTTCGTCTTGTGTGCCATATATGTCCGCCTCCACTCAATTGGGATCCTTGCAAAACAAACAAAAACAAAAACACAGTTTTATCGAAATAATCCAAACTTGCGTGAAAAGCACCCTTACATTAAATTAAGATCCTTGTAGTGATTTTCGTCTGCATCGTGGGTACAATTCCACCGATTGATACAAAACAACCTAATGCCTACAGGCTACAGCAGCTGTGTTTACTTCCCATTTCACGTCTGTGTGGAAAAACACTGGAAGGTCTTGAATGTATGTACAGGTATATAATGTGTTTATTATTATACAGTACTGTGCAGTTTGAGGTAGTGCACGGTATTATAATAAATGCATATTAATTTAGGTAGGTCCTTGACACGAGGGAACGAGAAAAAAAAAAGGTTGAGATCCACTGATTTTGACCACTGACATTTTTTTAAAGTATTAAAAATATGTTAGTAGTTATTGCACAGTTGGCAGTTCTGTGAGAGCGCTGGGTGTATACCGCAGAGAGTCTCCTTTAGCTGCGCTAAGCAGCCGCATCTCCTTGTTGCCACTGCTCATTTGCACACGCCGACAAACGATTCTATCTGAGAACTCTCCCATGACCCACCCTACCCCACCCTACCCTAGCCTGGCCTGCCCCCACCACCCAGCACGTGGAGAGCGCTGCTAGCGCGGGGGGGAGGGGAGGGGTGTGGGAGGCTAATACGTCCGCTCGAATCAATCGCCACGCTGCTCGTTTTTTCGGCCCCGCACGTATTGTTACGCCCGGATGTTCGACGCGAGAACTACTCGAGTTCTTACACGTGTTAAACACGGCAGCCGCCGCCCGCCCCTGCCGCAAATAGGTTCTGACTTATTCAGTTCACGCGTTTATTTATTTAAATTCCTCCTCGACGACCTTTTCTTCTCTCTCTCTTCTCTCTCTCTCTCTCTCTCTCTCTCTCTCTCTCTCTCTCTCTCTCTAACCTGCGGTTTGTGTAGAGCGGAGCGGGGCGTGCTCGGACAACATGCCCTGCTTTCATTGCATTAGGACTGTACCTACTGTACCGCTCGGGTGGTGGGCGGTTTTCTTACGCAAAAAAAAAATGCTACGGGAAACAAACGAAGACATACCCAGTGTTGTACATGAGGGAAAAAAAGAACATTAGAGTTCTGTATAGGAGTATTTGTGCGTGCTCGGACAACATGGCCTGCTTTCGTTGCATTAGGGCGTTTACCCACCACTCGAGCAACGGGTGGTTTTCTTACGTAAAAAAGCCACGGAGGAACGAACAAAGTGTTACCGAGCGTTGTACAAGAGGGAAAAAGATCAATTACATGATTACTGTATACGTTTATTTGTGCTTCACTTCACCACAATACTGTGATATTGTACTGTATATCATGACATATTCACTATCATTGTTATTCTTGGATTATTTTTGGAAAACCACCTTCCACCAGTATAGGAGGAAAACCCTCCACTAAGAGGCTTACTGACTAATTACTGACTAATCAATTCCATTCAATTCAAAGATCTTTATTAGCATGAGAAAACATACATTTACATTGTCAAAGCCAAAAGTGCAATATAACTAGTAGTACAACAATGAAATCAAGACGACAATGATGTACATTTGAAGGTCTTGAATGAATCAATTTCTGCTGTGTTTGCACATTGTTGTACTCCACCCAACAGGTATGAGAGTTTGTTTGTTTTTTTGTCATCGATCATGTTTTCAAACTGTCCTTGGGTGATCTGTGGGAAGTATGTCTCTCTCTCTGATGTGTTGGTACAGTGGGCAGATGATTGGGAAGTGTAGCTCCAGCGTAGCTAATTGTTTCCCTCTCTGTCCTGTCATTCTCTCTCTCTGTCTCTCTGTCTCTCTCTCTGTTGTGTGCGTTGTGTTTCTGGCCGTCGTGGTGTTTCCCAGGTGCCCTGCAGATCGAGAACAGCGAGGAGACGGACCAGGGGAAGTACGAGTGCGTGGCCTCTAACGTGGAAGGCGTGCGCTACTCCTCCCCTGCTAACCTTTACGTGCGAGGTAGGGAGAAACCCGGTCCCGCGACGGGTTAAACAACAACAACAACAACAAAACAATAACACACAAGTACCATTACAACATCAGTAATTTTGATAACTGATTGCATTCTCTCCCAAGTTGTGAATATATACTTTGCAAGACAATTAAGTAACTTAAATCTTAAATCTTGAGTCTGTAGTCCTACTGATGCTAGCGGTTAAATGTGCTTTGATGTGCAGTGAAAGCGTTCCTGAATTTTCCCCCAGGATGTAACTTGATTTTTTTGTGTTCCCTCCCTTGTGCTATGATGATATAACGCTGCGTTGTTCTGTTATCTTTCACTGCCCGCCCCCCCAACAACACTTACTGGGAAGGAAAAGCCGTATGTCTTGCCCTATGACGTATGACTTTTTGTCCGACGTTAACGAGCCTCTTAAATGTGTTGATCGATGAGATTGTTGATTCCCAACCTTCCCCCATACCCCATACTTCTCCCTTCAACTCCAACCCAACCTCCAACTAACAAGCACTCACCCAGCCACCCCGACTACCCCCCCTGCCCAACCCCCCTTCCTCCCAGAACCCTGATCAAAAGTTTACGGACCCCCCTCCCCCACCCCTCCAAAAAGAGTCTCCAGGGAGAGTTCTTTTTGATTATGTTCTTCCAGGTTTCTCGCAAAGGAACTCCACGGTAAGTCTCGATTTTGATTGAGTGGCAAAGGGTTTCTAACGTGGCCACCAATCAAAATCGGAAGCCCCCCGCCCCCCTCCAAAGCCCCGCCCCCCTGCCCGCCCGAATCTTCCTACTATACTTCAGATTCGGGGGAGGGGTGGTGTAAACAAAAAGCACATTTTTTTAAAAAAAGGAAAGGATTGTGGTGGATTTACTGTATATCGGAAGGGAGAAAAAACAAACAAACATTGCAGACCTGACAAGCTCTTTGTCGCGGTTATAAATAGAGCACTTAACTGCTGCTTTGTTGGTGGGGCTGATGTAAAAATCCATAGCACCCCCCCACCACCCCCAACTCCCACCACCACAACGGCTGGGGTTAACGTCCGATTGAAACCTTTTCAAAAGTCAGCAGCAGTGTATTTATTTACTTAGCTTCTATGTTCTAGGGAGGAATATATAGGAGATATTATAAAGAAAACCAACCAGTCCAGGTGGACTGTTGAGTTTCTTTCAAGACGCGGCGTGTGACAAAGACAAAACGACTCTCACTGAATAACCGCTAACGGTAAAAACGACAAGGACCCCAAAACCCAGCGAGTTAGTTAATAAAAATCGAGGCTGACGCAGCGGATGTATTATTAATCTTTGCGGTGCGCGGCCTCGTCGTATTAAAAAAAGATGCCTCGCAGTCACTCGCTCGCTCGCTCGCGTGGTTTGTTTCGCTCCGCTGTGTACCAAATAACTTTGTTCCCGATAAATAATTCACGGCCCCTGACATTATATAAAATGGGTCAGGGAGCCGCGTTTTCATTATTATTATTATTGTTATTATTATTGCGATTATCATACCCTCTGAAGTAGCTCTGTAAGGGGGAGAGAGGGATCTCTTCGGTGAGATGATGGTGGGGGCACGGTGAAATGAAAACGAACCCCCCACCCCCTCCCTCTCGGTGATATGATTAGAGCCTCCTCTCGCTCCCCAGCAAACGTCACCGTCGGTGTCGACAACAACACAGCAGGGGCGGATGTAGGCAACACTACTACTGCTACTAACTACAGTTGTGGCACCACTAAACCAACAGCATTTCATCATTGAAAACAGAAAACTCTCCGAGTCAGACCTTTAGCTTTATGCATGCTGCGTGTCTGTTGCAACTTCAACAACAACTGATGTTATTATTGATGCTTTACTTGCCTAATAAAATGTCCTGTAACTGAAAATGGTATGGGTGCGGCTTCATCGCCCGTGACGTGAAGCGACACGGGCGATGAAGCCGCCCCCATACCATTTTCTCTTGCCCCTCCAACGTGTTCTCTTGCCCCCCCCCGCCCCCCAAATGGGACATGTTACATCCGCCCCTGCAACACAGTCTCTGCAGCAATGCCCAGACACTCCAGCGTCGAGTGGCTACGTCCACCTACCATCGCATACATACGGCGAGGAGGAAAATTAAAAGGTCCTCGCTTTGCAATTACCGCAGAGAGAGCTCCAGAGAAGAGATTAAACGGCAATAAAAAGGGGTGAACACTTTGTCGAACGGCGGCGGCACAGCAATAGTAGCGGTCTGTTACGACAGATATTTTCCCGGGGTCTGCTCTGCAAGACACCTTTTTTGCGCTGTTTGCGATCGATGTTGCAGTTTAGCGTAAAAGTCAAAGAGAGGGGTGGCCGTTCTTCAGTGTATCACGGCACCACGGGGGGGTGGGGGGGGGGGGTGTTGTTCACTACTTCGCAGCATCCGCCACCACCACCACCACCACTACCACTACCGCCACCACCAGCAATCCACACGTGTTTTTTATGCCTTGATGGTGTCAACTTTTGTCTGTTTTGAGTTTTACTCAGTTTTTGTCAATCGATTTTTCTGATATTTGATGTTGACTATGTTTTTATTCACAAAGCGAATTGCACTCGAAATTAGCAGCTGTGGCGGGCGGGGGTGGGGGGGTATTACTGAGGGAAATACATGTGTGAACGAAAATGAGAAATATTTCATGCGAGTTATTGTATCAGGGGGTTGGTTGAGACAAGAAAAATCTATAATAGTAATCATACAAAAACAAACCTGAATGTGACTGAAATGACATAATTGGCCTCCAAAATAATATGGAAAAAGAAAATCAGCCACGTACACAGGGGAGAAAATACAACCACAGCTGCTAATTTCAGCCCAAACTGTGTCTTTTCTTTTCAATCTCTCATTGGTTTTCTTTGATTTCCTCTTTATTTGGTTTCCTTCTCTTAAAAAAAAAAAAAAAGCAAATAATAATAACAATATGCAGCTGCCACGGGAGCTATTCTGCACTCACCGGTGGCTCTAAAAAAGGGAGCTTTTTTTTTGAATTTTCATCATGATATGGTACACTTGATTTAACCCCAGTGGCGGGCGGCGACACCATTTCCTCCCTCCTTCCTCCCCAACCCTTTTCCTTCTCTTAACCAAGCCGACAAGCACAGCCACTGGGGTGAATCTGATTGTTTTTGAGGTCAAAGCTTTATTTTTAAAGGGGCAGGATGAGGGTTTTCTTTTTTTTTTTACCTTTTGAAGACGGGTTGTCACTGATAGCAGGGACAAGGGAAAAGGGGAAGGGAGGGGGGAAGAAAAACAACAAGTAAAAAAGAGAAAAAAAAAAAACAAGAAAGGAAAACAAAATCAAACCAGAAATGTAGCTGCAGCTAAACACCTTGAGGTGGCTTTTTTTACTCTCTCTGTGTTTCCCCTATTTTTCTCTTCTCCTCATGTCATTGTGTTCTGCATCAACCCCTTTACATCCCTCAGAGCTTCGAGAAGGTTGGTGTGTTTTTTCTTTTTTACTTTTTTTAACCCACATTAAAAAAAAAAAAAAACGAATCAAACATGTTTGAAAAATCTCTATAGCTATTATTTGCCTATTGTAGCCTATTCTACAAAGCTTCGATTCGATTTGAGAAAAAAAAAAATCACTAAACTATGAATTCCAAACTGCTAAATGATTATGAAAGATTTTTTTTCTTAATTATTTTTTTAGTTTTAGTTTTATTTTTTATTTTATTTCATTTTTTTACTTTTATTTTTAAATTCCAAAGAAGATATGATATGAAAGCAAACCCGATTAGCTCGGGTTTTGTTTCTCTTTTTTTTTTTTTACTTTTATGTTTGCATTGTGGGGCCTTTTCTTGTTTGCATCCTTTGGTATTGCTTCTTGCACGGAAAGGCTTTTCTCTTTGCACATGTCTTGGGAATCCCATGCAGCACGTTGGAAATAACCTAAATGAACTGATGTTGCATGATGGGAGAATGTTCGCTCGCATGCCTGTACAGAATTCCTTTGGCCGTTGCCTTTTCTTTTCCCTTTTCCTGCATTCCTTGTTTCGTTGAAACTCCATTATGTCTCCTTGTGTTTTTGTTTTAACAGATATTTTTTTCCCCTGATATACAAACCCTTTGTTTATCGGCATTCTTTGCTGAGTTCAGTGATTATTCGTCCTGTGTCCTGTGTGTGGTTTTTGTTATTGTTCTCCTTTTCCTTTCAATTTTTGTTCCGTTGGTTCCTGAAGCTTTCCTCTTTTTTTCCACCTGTTGAACACCGTTTTGTCCTTGTTCGTGGGTTTTTACTTTTGTTGGTGGCGTAATTTTTACCCCTCCTTACCCTTTTGACTTACTCAGTGATGCTGCTGCTTCTTGAGTCGCGGAGGATTGTACACGAATGCCAATTGAAACACTGTGTGTGTGTATGTGTTCAGCGCAGTGTTGCTGCCATCTCGTTTACTGCGGCGACGCATTAACAAACAAAAAGAGAATGAAAACTGATTGGGACCTGATTGGGGTTCGGTGGTGATTTCAACGCAAGCCATCATGGGGACGTTTTTTTTTTTTCCTTTTCTTTTTTACAGTGCCGACGCGGATCAATACGAATATAATGACTTCGGGCGGCTGCGTTCGCCGGCTGTCTCCGCGAAGGCGGCGTCTTTTTTTGTTGTCGTTCATTTTCAAAACGACGGCGACGAGATGTGATTGGTTTTGTTGACTGACTGCTGTTTTCTTTCCAAAGCAAGTCCATTGGAGACTCAATCAAATTCTGATGTATTATTCATCCGACGCACGCGTTGTTTTCCCCCTCTGTACGTCGTTGGGAATGTTTGGAATTGATTCCAAGAGATTGACGTAAGTCACGTAATGAAGATTCTCAAATTGGAAGCAAAGGAAAAGACTTGGCACCCTCTCTTCTTCTGCGTTCGCATCGCATCGTGGCGGCCGCGTAGAGCGCCGGTAGAGGGAGAGGAGAGGAGAGTTGCCAAATGAGTGGAGGATCAATTGCAAGGGCAGGTCCCGCGTCGCATTGATTTATGTGGTAATTGGGTTTCTCCCAAGTTCCCATCATCTTTCTGAGGCGTTGCACTCAGCCCCGCGTGCGTGCGTGCGCCTCTCTCCCGAGTTTCTTCCGAGGCATATATTAATCCGAAAGCAGCGCCAGAAACCCCTCTTAAATCTCATGTCACAGGCTGTCGTAAAACTTGCCTGTAAAAGTTTATCCCTCCTCCCTGCTCTTATGAATACATTACTTCTACCAGCCTTTTCCCTTTTTTGTCACAGATGGGGGTGACTAGGAGTACCGAAACACTGAGAATATTCCAATTTACAAGTACAATTGCGAAGCGAGGGGGTAATTTACGAGTTTCGGCTTGATCGCGCGGGCGCATCGCATCGCAACAAACGTGATAACGTATATCGACACCAGCGGCGGCGCCTGCCAGGTCCTGCGAGGGACCTGCCAGGGACTAGGATTAGAGCTGTCGCTCAGAAGAATATGCTTTTCATTTTTTAAATAATGAACACGGTGGAGGAGCGGGCGAGTGCGCCAGTCCTCCCCTGGGCGACCACCGCCCGCCACCCCCACGCGGGCGCCGAGTGTATAATGGCCGCCTCGGACAGACCTGGAGGTCATCGCCTCTCGCCCACGCACAGAAGAAGAACAATAAATAATAGATGGCGTCGCCTCGGGCGGCCGCGGCCTCCAAGGACACAGGACAGAGTCTGCCCCGGCTTTAGTGTTTTAGTTCTTGCCTGGTCTTATTGTGGCGACATATCCAGCATACCCTCTTCCTAAGCAGGAAAAGTCGTTCTTCTACAACGCACTTTTATATTTGTTTCTTTTCAAAACTACAAAGTAATCATCTAAGGCTTTTTAAACAAAAGCCATTGGAGATGTGTTAAGCATTTGATCTTTCCTTTGTTTCGGATAAAAATCGAGTTCCCTCTCCCCCTCCTCCCCCGCGTGCTGTTCTGCGAGACAGCTCATTAGATGCATTCATAATAATCATAATCCTTTTTGGATTTGCGCCGTTTCCAACTGGCAATTAAAAGACGCTCCATAGGCGGTTGAACACCACCACCACCACCACTCGGTATTCTCTCATCGCCGACCGCGGCCCCCCTATATTCCATGGGAGGAGAAAACGTGAAAGAGATTGAAAAAAAAAGTCCAATTCCGGAAACATTTAGGCAGCAGCAGGCCCAGGCATCCTGCTGCTGCTGCTGCTCTGAGTCCAACACTTATGTCAAAAATGATGCAGCAAGACTGCGCTGTGAAGAATTGCACGTTGCACGCGTTGCCCTCTTGTACAACAACAACAACGATGCCTTGCCTGGGTTTGTGAATGTGCCTGCATGTTCCTTGCTCTGCATTTGCGTGTGTGTAACGTTGGGAAAGAAAGCTAGATTACACCTTATGTTCTCACTGGCCAAAGCAAAAAAAAAAAAAGAAATCCTGCCATCTCTATTAGATGTTTGTCTCAAGGAGTCCCGAAGTCCACAGCCCCACCACACACACCCCACCCACACAATTGCGCATTTTGTCTTAAGAAAAAAGCAAACATAAAAGTTGTCAATCTGATGGAGTAGCTCCAGTGCTCACGCCACAGTGTCTGCAGCAAGAAAACAAAAAAAATATTCGGCTGCCCGATTTCCATCTTGCAAGACCATGTTGTCCCACCAAATCTTCTGTTTTTGCTACCTACCCACCCACCTAACCCCACCCACCTGCCACGATTTATCTACGTTTTACTCTACAATTTCCATTTTGATCAGGGGGGGCCACCCGTAGTGACTGTTTTCAGCCCCCGGGGTGCAGCAAGCAACCCCCGTGTTTTTTCCCCTATATAAATGCCCTCAGCCTATGCACGGGGCGAGCGTAACTAAAAGGATGTCATGTTATGCGGAACCTCTGTGTGATGTCGTGGGCAGTAAGAGGGTGTAATCTCAGCTTCAAGGTGACACTAAAAAACAAAAAGGCTGCACATTATGTTGGCTTCCCACCCCCCACCCCCCCTTCATTTTGGGGCAGCTACTTCCAATAGGGGCTGCCTCGCCAAAATGGCCGATAATGTCTGCCTTCTGACATCTTGTGTTCTTTTCTTTTGGTTTGTTTTGTTTGTTTTTTCTTTTGCTTTTGTTTCGGGCACAAACCCCCTTCCACGCCACCGCCCACTTGTTTAGAGACTATAGCTCAGTACTCTGGCGTTCTCTCTCGACTGCTTCTCACCACCTCGTTCCACTTCGGACACTTCTTTGAGTTGTCTTTCTCTCTCTCCACATTGGGGCTTGAACCAGACGTTGTTTACGTTCCAAAATACGAAATGAAAGGTCTAGTACTCTTCCTTTTTCCTTTTCACCCTTTCTTTCCATTCCAAATGGGCCGGCGGGGGCTCCCGGGTCTCTGAATGAGGAGCGTGTCCATGCAATTGGGATTCCTTTTTTTCGGGGTGTTTTTGTTTTGTTTTGCTTTTTTTTCGCTGGGTTTGCATTTCTAAAGGGTAGACTCTCTCACACACACATACATCACATCACCACCACCACCTACTCCTCCCCCACTTCCAGTCTTTGTCAGCTTTGCGAGAGCCTTTTGGAATCACTTGCATGACTGAGTAGTATTGCATTCCACTGCCGGCCCTTGTTGTTGATTTCATACTCAAATGTAATACTGTAGAGTTGGTCGATGGTAGATTGATGAATCATCTGCATGCGGAACTCACCAGCCCCCTCAGGCATTTTTTTTTCCTTTCCCTTACGAGTCTTAAAGGGTGATTTATATCACAGTAGCCTGCATAACCTGCATCAAGGATGTAGCGGCGTGACTTGTACTGTATGTCGGCCATTTTGGATGATGAAAGATAGGGCCAGGGGTCGGCAACCCAAGATGTTGAAAGAGCCATTTTCGACCAAAAATGAAATTCAAAATCCGTCTGGAGCCGCATTTTAATGTGAACCAAATGGACCCTGGCGGGTCCATTTGGTTCCATTTGCACACTCTCAGAAAAAAGGTCCTCAAAGAAAAATCATTAACATGGTGAAACAACCTTTGCTCAGAAATGGAGTTTCTAAACAAAAATAAAAGAATTTTACAGAATTTTACTCCATTTCTAGTCCACACAACATCTCTAAGGTATATTAATGACATAGTAAACTGAGTAAACCTTTGAAAATGGGTGGTTCAGATTGAAAGCTCCACCTCTGATAACTGCTGGGCTTTTTTGACATGGCCAAGTGCTACTTTAACTGGCAACTGTCAGACAGCGCAACGCGTTTTGGGTGACTGAAATGTTGATATTATTTTAGTGTGGATCACCCCAGTGTGTGTATGCAATAATGCTACATCCAGGAAGCCACTAGTGCTGTGTTCTAGAGCCGCATGCGGCTCCTGAGCCACAGGTTGCTGACCCCTGAGATAGGGAGATGGCGCAGTTTGTTTGCCAGGGAGACCCGTTGTCGTGCCCTCGCCACACGCTGTATGTGTTCATCTGTGCGCACGGCGCATGCCGTGAATGTTTTGTGGGCAGTAGTTTTTGTGAGTGACGGTTCCCCCTCTCCCCATAGATCCCACCCAGTGTCACCATGCCTGCTAAGATTCTGAAAGGAGACATCATTCCTGGAGCTTCGCTCCCCCTCTAAATCGCCCCCCGCTCCATTGGCAACATAATTCCCCCGAGACACAGAAAAGCACATGATCCGACCCGAACTTTCAGTTTGGGCTTCGTTTCCCGCCCCCCAACCCCCAAACAAGCAACACTTTTAGCCAACATGTATTCACATTGGACATGACCAAATCTGAATGAGAGCAGAGACAAATTGATGGCTGGAAACCAAACGAAAAAAAAAAAAAAAACATCTAATAGCAGTGATGCAAATCCTCTCTTGTTGAACACAGCTGCACTATGGAATTGTCTTTGCTGTTCGGATATGAATCATTTTGTGGATATCTTTGGTTATGTTTGGTTTACCTTTTTTATTTTACGTTTTTTGATTGTGTGTCTCACCGGAAACAATGCTACTATCTGGAAATGAATGGCATGCTTGGATGGGCTTGGGTGACTTTTTTGTTTTGTTTTTTGGATTGTACTGGTTCTCCCTGTGACCGAGGGGGGCGGGGGGCCACACCTGTATATGACACTCATGCCATAGCCACACCCATGCATGTTTGTGTGTGGAATGGGCTGCCCTTTCACCTTTGTTGTTTGCTAGGCGTTTTCTTTTTTAATAAATACATTTAATTTAGATTCTTTATTTCTGTAATCAAGGTACTTCATATGGACAAAATGCAATCTTAAAATTGGACTTTACATGCATGCAATGATAACTATATCTGGCACCGAGCCTAAACCCTTAACCGAAATGTTTGTCATGAAGCAATAACCTTCTGATTATTTAATATTAATATTATTGATGACTCCAGTTTTCCAAATAATCTTTCGCTAGACTTTAGGCAATAAAATTAGCCTCTGTTGAAATCCATTACCCTTTTTCACAACCCTCTGTCGAACATTTTTATCGATAGCTCTTTCTTCTGTTGTTCTGTGCTTTTGAGTTCTTCATCTAAAAGGCTACGAAACCGTAGCAGCTTTTCTCGAATTGACCTTTGGCCAGGCCTCAAGGTCGGGGTCACACATACAACGTAGCCCCAGCTAGTCTGACATTATCAGCGCGCCGCAGCACCTTCCGCAGGAGTGTGTATGTGTGCGCGTGTGTGTGTGTAGAAACGTAAAGACTTATCGCCCCGCAGAGACGCAAGGAAGGTGAAGGCCCATGTTCGCCTCCGAGTCGGTACATGTCGCGGGCGAAATGTATTATTAATCGTTTCAACAATGTTATCTGGTATGGCTCAATTCAAAGTGAAAGGGCTCTTCTAAAGGCCAACACTAGCGGCGGAGTTGGAGCCTTTTTGTTTAACCTTTTACATTCCCCCCCACTATCTCTATATCCTGAAAGCTCATTCCATTTACAGCCGGCGGGGGTTTTGGGCCGAACGTGGCGCCACGTTCATGTCAGATCCAGGTCATATCCCTTCTTTCCAAGTGTTTGGGGGCAACTGTATGCCTCTTTATACATATATATACAGTATATGTATGTACTGTATATGAATCCCATTTGGATCGACACAGCGCGCTATCCTTGATGCCCTTTTCGTTGTCCCATGGGCGTTGAGAGGCGGTGAGTTTGAGCGAGTGGGTGGGTAGGTGTGGGTGCGGCCGGGTGGGTGGCGGGTGGGGGATTAGTTGACTCTGATTCTAAGCCCCAGTGTGTGAGACCTCCTCCAAACCCACTTTGAGCCATTTTCGTTTCATTTTCCCTTACGATTTTTTTTTATCTTTTTTTTTTTTCGTTTTATCGTTCTGCTCCAGAATCACAAGTCTCCTTACTTCTATCCCTGACTTCCTCCTGACCCCCACCCCCCACCCCCACAACCCCTAACCCAAGTCCCCCACTCGCCCTTTTACGCGTAAAGTACAGTATGTCCAACGCGCCCCTCCCCCCATTCGTGTGTTGCATCTCGTTCTGTCGGCCTTGTCTTGTCTCGTTACTGTCATGTCTGACATGTCTTCTTGTCTGTCTTCTTGTCTTTGTCTTGCTGCTTGGGTCTTGTCTTTCTGCCTCGTGTCCCCCCTTGTCTTGAGTTATACAACCTGTCTGTCTCTTCCTGTCTGTCTGTCTCCACGTCTGTCCTGTCACCTGTCTGCCTGTCTGTCTCTCAGTCAGCTCTTCGTTTTAGTTTGACCATATCCTCTTTTTTTTCTGTTCGAACTTCTCTTCTTCCCGTTCGACTTACTGTATGTCCTCTCTCTCGAGTGCTCTGTCTCTCTCTCTTTCTCTCTTTCTCTGTCTGGAACTACTTTGCATGTCCTTCCATCAGACATCGTGTCAACTAACACCTCATTGCTCCCTCCGACGCTGCGCTCTAACACTCGCATACTGTACAACACGCGCACGCCCATGACAACACAATAACAAACACACCCACATGCATAGCATATACATACATAACCTGGCAACAGATATGCGCTCAGACATGACACCACCTAAACATTTCTTCTTCTCCTGTCGGTTCCCATTTGTCAACTCCCTTCTCTCTCTCTTTTTCTTTCTCTCTCTCTCTCTGTTCACTCAAAACTATCTCCTTCCTCTCCATGAAACCCAGAAGGATCTCCCCTCCGTCTCCTTCTCCAGCGGAAGGTGTCCCTATATCTCTATCTATATCTTTGTCTTTCTCTCTCTATCTCTCTTCTCTTCTCTCTCTGTTGGTCCAGTTCTGTTTCTTTGACCTCTTTCCTACTATCTGTGACTAAGTCGACTCTTCTGGGCTCCAGCCTCTCCTCCACTATACTACGGGCCTCTGTCTCTCTATGTATTCCTATACTATTAAGACCACACCACTTTGTTTCCTATTAGTATATACTCTCTATACTAGTATTTTTTGTGTTTTTAAAAACCCGGGACTCGCGATGTGACGATGTGCCCCCTCAGCGTCACATTGGTCTGAAGGAAAATAAATAGAATATAATTAATTAGTAACAGACAAATAAAAAAAAGGAAAATCATAATAAGTTTACACATGCAGCACTGAAGTGGGTGACCCCGCCCCCTACCCCCTTCTCCCATCCAAACCCCCCTCTTTTCTACTCTCACTCTTACTCTTATCTCTGTTTCCCTTTCTCTTCTCTCTCTCTCTCTCTCTCTCTCTCTCTCTCTCTCTCTCTCTCTCTCTCTACTGCCCCTATTTCTTCTCGAGGTGCTCCTGTCCTTTGTATCTCGTATTTTTCTCCTTTCTTCTCCAATCGTCTTTTTGTCTGGGCATGCTAGCGAAACCCTTCAGTTATATTCCTCTTATTGCATTTTATCTCGATTTTTTATATCTGGTTTTGTTACCATTTTTGTTTCGTTTTCGTTTTGACTCCTTGACTTTTTTTTTTTCCTTTTTCTCTTATACCTCGGTCTCTATTGTGCATGCTGTCTGTGAAACTGATAGCTGCATCTATCAATGGAACCGTGTCAGATCTTAAAAAAAGGCTTTGTCCAGTGGATCTACCCTAAACCACAAAAATCTCATTAAAGTTTCTCATCTTTAGTGATTTAGGCAAAGAAAAGAAGGGCTATAGCAAAGCGAGCCACACGCATATACAACCCACACCCATCCACACACAGACCCGCACGCTAGCACGCCCTAGTGGTGGTTGTCAACAGTACAGCGTAACCCTATACTTCCTGTGCCCCGCGGGAGGAGGGGCCTATCACGGGCCTACTTCCTGATCTGCCGCGATGCCGCGGCGGAGAGAGAGGTCAGGAAGTCTCAGGTTGCCTTACTGCACGTTGCGGGCCTCACATGGGGCACCATAATTATCACTCATTGCTCACACCTGGCGGTCCTGCATCATACACGTGGCTTTTAATAGGGTTCTTTTTTTAGTCAAGTCCAGCGTCTTTTGCGGGCAGCTCGGTTGTTACGAAGATGAGAAACTCATAATAGATTTTTGTGTCTTTACTTGTGCTGTGATATGGGTCAAATATTTGGTCGATGGAACCTTGTTGCTATGAACCGTTGCTTTACTGTCGATCTCTATATTGTCGTTGAAAGCAGTTCTGTTAGTTTAGTTCCTTCTTATTATTTGTATATACATATATTTATTTTTTAAATATATTTTAAGTCTAGTTCCTTTTCAGTTTTTCCTTATTCAGTTGACTTTTGCTTTATTATTTTTTTTACCATGTTGATCTGTAGATCAACCTTTCTGTAGATGTTAGTAAGTATTTCCTTTCCAAAGAGTACATTTTCATCGACCCGTCCTGTTACTTCTTCTTCTTTTTCTCTCCTCTTTTATTTTTTGACTCCCTCGCCTCCCACCCACCCTTGCCCCCCCCCCCTTCCTCCCCCTCCCCTCTCCGGTATCCTCTCTCTCTCTCTTCCTTTACCTCCATGCCGCTGCCCTTCCTCCTCCTTTTCCCCACCTCCTCCTCCTCCCACCACCCAGTGCGGCGCGTGCCACCCCGCTTCTCCATCCCGCCGACCAGCCAGGAGATCATGCCGGGCGGCAGCGTCAACATCACGTGCGTGGCGGTGGGCTCGCCCATGCCGTACGTCAAGTGGACGCTCAACGGCGAGGACCTGACGCCGGAGGACGAGATGCCCGTGGGCCGCAACGTCCTGGAGCTGAGCACCGTGCGCGAGTCGGCCAACTACACCTGCGTGGCCATGAGCAGCCTGGGCATCATCGAGGCCGTGGCGCAGATCACCGTCAAGTGTAAGGAAGTGCCAACTCATTGACATAGTAGTTTTCTCAATATTCCGCTAAATTTTATATCTGAGAAGGCTGTTTGAGAAGTATTATTGTACTTTGTTGTTCTTTTTTGTCTAGGGTTTAGGGTTAGGGTTAGAGACATCGCACAAACGTCTCAAAAATGTTTCCCTTTTCCTATTCATTCGAGCAGATTTACTTTGCCAACGTGGTTGAGACCATCCTTGTTCCTTTCCCCTTCCTCTCTGACGGCAGCTCTTCCCAAGCCCCCCGGCACCCCGGTGGTGACGGAGACCACTGCCACCAGCGTCACCATCACCTGGGACTCGGGCAACCCGGACCCGGTGTCCCACTACATCATCCAGTACCGCGCCAAGTCGCCCGACAGCAAGTTCGAGACCATGGACGGCATCACCACCACGCGCTACAGCATCGGCGGCCTCTACCCCAACACCGAGTACGAGATCCGCGTGTCGGCCTTCAACACCATCGGCCAGGGCCCGCCCAGCGAGCCCGTGGAGACGCGCACGGGCGAGCAGGCGCCCGCCAGCCCGCCGCGCAACATCCAGGCGCGCATCATCTCCTCCAACACCATGATGGTGCGCTGGGAGGAGCCGGAGGAGCCCAACGGGCAGATCAAGGGCTACCGCGTCTACTACACCATGGACGACTCGCAGCCCATGAGCTCCTGGCAGATCCACAACGTCCAGGACAGCATCATCACCACCATCCAGAGCCTGGTGGCCACGGAGACCTACACCATCAAGGTGCTGGCCTTCACCTCGGTGGGAGACGGGCCCTTCTCGGAGCCCATCCACGTCAAGGTGCTGCAGGGAGGTGAGGTCCGCTTCGGAGATTGTTTACCATCCATGACAAAAAGAGAAGTCATAGAAACTCAGCGCAGTGTTGCCAACTGCCAAAATCCAAAATGCACTACAATGCGCTACACCAGTGGTTTTCAAGCTTTTTCATTTGGCATTTTCGCCACGGAGGACCGCCATTTGATGTTGAGTTTAGTCTCTCTGGCTCATTTTGGAGAGATAACTGGCAAAATGTTGGTCAAATTAACAATTCTTCAATGTTTTCTAAATGTGTAGACTCTTGAAAACTCAGTTGTTTAGATATAATCTAACTCTTGAGAGCGTAAAGTGAAACCAAATGGACCCTTAAGGGTCCATTTGGTTTCAGTTTACGATCTCAAGATCGTGAAAGGGTCTATAAGGGTCCATTTGGTTACTTACCAATGGTCCTTTCTAGTAAGGAAAGAGGACTCATCATAGGAGGAAAATTGGTGAAAAACGAGGTGTCTGGCGCCTATCAACCAATTTCGCCCCAAATCACCAGCAAAAAAGCTCTAGGAGTGCCACCAGGAGTTTTTCCCACTAATTTTGGCGCTGGTGGGGTCTGGAAAAAAGCTAAATATAGCGACAAATGTGCCAAGTTGGTAACACTGACTCAGCAAACAAAAGTTTGGAAAATTAAGTAACTTCCCCAACACTGAGTCTTTAAAGTTAATAAAGTGAAAAAAAAGAAAAAGAAAAAAGATGGCCAATATATTTGTTTGTCTCCTCTTATTAGTGTTGGAGAATGCAATCACCCAACAGTTGCCATTTTGCTACATTTGATGAGATTTAGATCTCAGGCCCCAATACTAAAGATTAGTTTTTTAGGTTTTGGTAATTGGTTTTGCATGACTCCATTTGGTTTCATTTGGAGTCAATTGGCATAACAACATCAGGACGAAAAAAATGATAAAAACATGTACACACACACGCGCACACAGAGTTCCAAATGCACTGCAACCAAGCCCTATAACTTTAACTATTAGTAGTAGGCTACTGGTACATTACGTGTCGTGTGCCATGTACAGTATTCATGATGAGGACCACAATGCAACCCCCCCCCCCCCCCCCCCCCCACACACACACACACACACACACACACTCACAGACACTCTCACACACACCGTCTGTGGGAAATTTGATTTGAAAATGACAAGGAGTTTTGTTTTTATTAGACTGGAAACTACTTTTACGGCCCGTGTTTTGTTTTTTCACGAGGGATTTTGTTCACTTCACGCTCTTTCACTTTATGCTCGCTCAGTGAACACGGGGGTGGGGGGGAAACTGTCAGAACCTTGCCTAAAACATCTCCGTCCCGTCCCAACGCTCCACGCGTTCCAGACGTTTCTCCGTTCTGGCTTCTCCAAGGCTCAGGAGCAAACTCCCCCGCTGCAGTTAGAACTGCTGAATCACTCCCCCATTTCCGTCGTAAGACTCTCACTCACCTCTTCAGAATGCACTTAAAGAGGAAGTGCTGTGATTTTTGTATTTTTGTCTTTTCTCAGTTTTCGAGGTGACAGTACTTAATTACACCCCTTGGGTCCCATTAGGGTTCCAGTAAAACGTGTCAATGAAAAAAAAAACCCTGTAACATAGTGACACCACATCATCAGCCCCTCCCCTAACTCCTCCCCCTTTATCATACAACTACAGCTGTGGGTGTGGCTTCAGTTCAGGTAGATGTCGACCCATCGCCACCCGCCAGGCATACCAGGCATATACTTAATGAACTGATGGGGTTGACCACATAAAAACATTTGAACAAATACTGTACACTTTGTTGCAAAAGAATCTTCCTCATATAACAATAATAAATGATGATCAGAACCTAGCCCTTGACCTAGCCCTTGATTGCCATGGAGGTTCATGCAAATGTTAATGTAATTTTGATACGATGCTATTTGGCCAAGTTCATTTGTATCAATGTATCGAATATTACTATGATCCAAGATTACTTGAGGCACTTCTCTCTGCATTCCTTTCAGAGCATGCTAAATGGCTGAATTGCAAAGGGTTGACTGTTTCCATGTTTTTTTTTGTTTGTTTAACGTCTGTCTCACGGTCGTCCAGTTCCTGGTCAGCCAACCAAGTTTGTGGTGGGCGCTGTGTCCGACACCAGCATCGAACTGACCTGGGAACCAGCCTATGAGAAGGAAGGCATCATCAACTACGTGCTGCGCTACAAAGAGGCCGGTCACGCTGACCAGGTAAGATCAGACACAACAACAACTTCATATAAGATATAAGATTCTTTTCATTATTATATGATAAATATATATTATTTTCTGGTATCAGAATTTGTTATTGGTATCGGCTAACGCAGAAATTGTGGTATCGGATCGAAATAGTTTAGCAACAGTTGCTAAACTATTTGGATTGAGAAAACCTTGGTATAAAAATGGAAAACGTACTCACGAGCGTCATGGTTGCTCCTGTCTTCTCCCCTCCTGCTCACGGAACAGATAAAGAAGTTCGGCCCGGCGTCGTCCTTCGTGGTGGACGGACTGCGGCCCAACACGGAGTACTTCTTCTCCCTGGCGGCCATCTCCAACAGAGGCACCGGCGCCTACACCAACGACGTCTCCCAGAAGACCCTGCAAGCCAGTACGTAGCCCCGCTTTTTATTCCCTCTCCTCCTTCTCCTACCCGCTGATAACCACCCTCCTCCGCAGCTGGAACGCGCCGGCTGCTTCTGCAACGACGGCAGCAACGACGTTCTTCAAATGTCTTCCCTGTTTTGCTGTTTTCTGTTGTGGAATCTAATGAGGATGTGAATCTTTCTTTTTGTATTCCTTTTTTTTCGACTCCAGGCCTCCTAACGTTGCTTTGTTTTTGTTTTTGTTTTGTTTTTTTGTTACTTGACAACTACAACCGTCGTCAACCTTTGAACTTGTGATTGTGTGGTGTATCGAGGGTTCAAAGTCTGATTGAGACGTGATTCGCACAGCTGTGTGCCATGTGTAAGATGACAATGCCTTTCTTTAACACGTTGCTGAAAAGAATACGTGTTCCGCTTTTCGCCTTTTTTTTTGGGAATAGTTGATTGATATTGATTGTGTTATGCCCCTCCCGCCACTCCCCCATGACAAGGGCTCAAAGGTGTCGATTTTGTTCGTTTTCCGGTGCCTTGTGAAAATCGACTTTTCACACGCAATACCGGCCAAACGTGGGCGACACGAGGTTCAATTTAATTACCAGGTTAAACGCAACCTTTCACACTGCGGTGGCTTATTTATAACCTGGTGCCCCCTGTGTTTTTATTCTATTTAAAAAAATATACTCTGGGTGGACAAATTGAGTCAACGCGAACAGACAAATTTGTCAGCTTCTTTCTACCTCTCCCGTTCACTTTCTGTTTTCCGCCTTTTTGCTTTTTTCTTTCGTCAGCAGCAAAGTGCACTTTTTTCCTCACACGTGGTGGCACAAGAGACACACAAAAAAAGCCACTTTCTCCCCCTGCGACGCCGCGGCTTTCTGCCCGAAACGAAGCCATGCAGAAGAGACTGTCCTCGAGGCAAGAGGGGGGAGGGAGGGAGGGGTGCGCACGCTACCAAAAACAGCCGATCTACAAGCCCGCAACACGTCGCGACGCGTCGTGTCGTGAGCTTGTAGATGGGCTGTTTTCGGCACACGACGCAGACGAGTGACTAAGCGTTAAACCAAGCCGCGGTCCCACCAGCATATCGGAACACAGAACATCAACAATATATATATATATATATTTTTTTTTTCTCAGATATGGCAGGAACACAACTGAATTATTTAAACGCGCGGAGGGCCAAAAATATCCCTGACATCATAGCTCAGAGCAGAGCAGAGCACAGTTGGCTTAACAAATCCGACATGAGCCGAGGGGGCCGGGAGCAGGGATGATGATGGTATGAAATGCACTCCTCTCCTGATGCCCCCCATACACCCCACCCCCCCACCCCCAGAGAGATGAGATGTACAGAACCCTGCTCCAAGGTCAGCCCTGCCATCTGAGACCGCTCCCAGCAAGATGTTTAACCCTACAACACTAAATGTCAATTTCACCCAGGCAATTATTTACTTTTGTGTAGTTTTCCTTATTTATTTATTTAAATATTTATTCATTTATTTATTTTACAATCGGGTTTTCACATTTAGTGATAGAGACAATCCCCATACACCCACAATGCTTTTTTTTAATTTGTATTAATTAATTAATTTGTATTATTTTATTTTGTCCCTGGACAATTCTCACCCTCTCCCAGGCATGGGTGGACCAAAGGTGAATTTCCCAGCTCCAATATTAAAAAATAAATATATAAAATTTGGCATTATTCTTTGAGTGGTGCAACCGCTCCTACAGACAGCTATGCGTGTGTCTGTGGTCAATACCTGGGTCCCTGCCTGCAGGGCCCGTGTGTCTGAGCACCAAAATAGCGTTATAGCATTTGTTCTCCACCGGGTGTCACGGTTGCACAGCCTACAAACACACACACAGGGGGTGGACAGTTTACACTCACTACGCTTTAGTGTTCGGGCATTGGAATGAATAGCTGGCATTATTCTTTGAGTGGTGCAACCGCTCCTACAGACAGCTATGAATACCTGGGACCCTGCCTTGTGTCTGAGCACCAAAATAGCGTTATAGCTTTGTGACGGTTGCACACCTAGGCTGGAGTGGAGGGATTGTACAGTATAGTACACACCAGTTTAGTGTTCTAGGGTTAATGTAGCCTCTTGTCTGTGAGAGTGTGATATTCACAGATAACCGAAGGGATGATAGTCGCTTTACAAAGCACAAAACGTTTTATCCAGCACAGACGATGGACGCACAGCCGGGCAGAAAGCCGTGGTGGTGCCGCAGTGCGAGGAGAACACCCCACCTCCCCCACGTTAACACATTTTTTTTTCTGTTACTGTCCATGGCGAGCCTGCTGGCCGAACCCTAAGCACTACTACAGTATAAAGGGTGGCCATGTTGGGGGGAATTCACTTCACAATTCTCTTGTTTATTTGTTTATTGCTTTCTGCCCCCACCCCCTCCTCCCCCCTGCTGGAGGAGAGCTTCACAGACAGTGCCGAGTCACTGAAGAAACAGAGAGAGCACCAGTTGCATGTGACATTAACCCCCTCCCCCCACACACACACACACCCCTGTTCCCTTCCCCTGTCCATCGGGGGGTGCTGTTGAGAATCGTACCGCTCCCCATCCTCCTTCCCCCCTCCCACCCCTATGCTCGAGGCATGAAAACAAGCTCTGTGTCCATCAGCCTCCCCACCCCCTCCTCATCTCCGTCTTTTGGCGTGTCTTGGGTGTAAAACGTGCACATACTCCACTTGTTGACGTGTATCTGTGAGACCCCCTTACCTCCCCCCTATTGTTGTTGTTTTTTTGTTTTTTTGCGCTGTTTTACCGAACTTGGAAGCAGATTGGATTGGATAGATCTTCCACTGTATACCTTCCCGTCTCTCTCTCTCTCTCTCTCTCTCTCTCTCTCGTCCTCTTTCTTTGCGAGACTGAGCAGCTACACGAACAGCTCTCCTTGGAATGGCTTGCTGACATTACCTGTTCCGTCCTCTTCCTCCTCCTCTCCCGTTCCCTGTTTTCTGTTCTGTTTCTGAGTCTTTCGAGAAAAGGTTTTGTGAGTTAGACTACGTGTTTTATTTATTTTTTCTTAGATATGAAGGTTTCTGAGAGTTTCATGCGAGCAGCGTATCTACAGCACTGCTTCTTCTTCTTCTAACATCTCACACCCGCCCAAAAAAAGCAGTAGCTTGTTGCTAATGGCCTAACCATAACCACAACCTTTCACGGCTGAGGTTATAGGACACTGGTTCTAAAACACTGGGTTCTGGGACTCCCACCATCCCCATTGTTTCCTTTTTGGAGTTACAGGCCTTTTTAATGGTCGATGTTTTGGACCCGTGGTGTTGTCTGTGCCCAGGACCCGGATGTTTGACAAACGGTCGGTTAAGACTAGACTCAGGGCTAGAGACAATAAGATGGAAAACAAAACAAAACAAAATAAAAAAGGTCCCCCATCTAGCTACCGCCCACCACACATGACACACATGACACACAGACACACACAACACAAACTATCATAAAACTTGATCTTTTGGATGCCTCGCAGGTAAGTGTTTGTTTTATTTTGTTTTGTCGGATTTGTCGGTGCAAGGCCAGGGAGCTCCAGGCTGCTGTTAGCAACAGGGACGATCAGACGTTCGAATCCAACGAACCGGTTTGATCTGTAATATTTAATTAATAATGATCCCTATTTCCGGGCTTGTCGTAAGTGTAAAATGAAACAAAACTAATGTGATGTGTACTGAAAGAAAATGATAAAAAAAAAATGTGAAAATGGCATGCAGTTTTACAAGCTCACAAAGTGTTCATGTGTGAAGAAAGATATAATATTCAATACACGCGCACACACGCACAAGGGCGTTACAGACGTCTGAAACGCACACATTATCGTGGCGATGCCACTCAGTGCTGACAGATGAGAATCGCACAGTGCGAAAAAAAAAATGCTCACAGGATCGAGGTCTAAAATAAATCACCGGCAAGCACACGCGCAATAAACAACAATGGATGCCATGCAATAACCCCCGGCGCCACACGCTCTCATTATCTCACAAAACGCCAGTCCCGTTGAAAATGAACTAGAATGTGCGATTTGTTACTCGTCGTCAGTAAAGCCCCAAACCCCATACTCTAACCGAAAAGTCGTCCAGTAATCCGCCAAGTAAACTATTGCTATTGCCCTACTTCAATGACCTGAGAATGACCCAAGGCATCTTCTCAACCATCTACGCCGGCCTGTGTTTTCCTGAAGAACCTAAAAAGAAAAGAAAGAGGGGGGAAAAAAAGAAAGAAAATCCCAGAAAAGAAAGACCCAAGTTCCCATCAGGGCATTGAGTAATAGCGTGCCAGGAGGGCTCTCTCTACACGACACTGTAAAATATTAATCTGACATGTCTGTGGTTTCAGCAGGAATAGCAGCTCTCCCAGCGGACGTCCTTGTGAGTCGATGGGGCGCGGAGCGCCGGTTAAGTGTCTTTTCGAGGGGTGGGCAATAGAAACGGCCCGTCTTTTTAGGAAAGAATAAAAAAGAAACCCGAGCTAAGTCCATTAGCGCGTGTGGAGACCAGAGAGCCGTAAACAGAACGGCTCTCTCCACTCAAAGGCCTGCCGGCTTCACCGCTTCAATCTATCCATTCATCCAGCCATCCGTCTTGAACCGCTTATCTGTAGTTGGGTCACGGGGACAACGGCACCGCTTCAATCTATCCAACCGTATAGACTAGAGTTACTGCACGGGTGTATTTTAGGCTCGCATGTATTTCCCCCTTTACAATGGCCTGTCATGGACCAGACTGATATTACTACGTAGATATTAGTCTGGAATTTCTCTGTGTTGAGAGTTTTTACTTCTGAGGTGCAGCTTCCAAACGGATTCCAAAGTCACTGTGTCGTCGGCTGTGATTGGTCCGTCACGATTTTGGGCTGAGGGAAATCTAATTCAAACTGAGGAGTGCCAGACCCAATCTGCCCAGGGATTTTATTCCCCCTGTGGCAGTTTGGGGCTGGTTTCCAGCCAGCCTATACCTCCACACCAGATCCCTCCCTCAAACGTTGCAGATGAATCATCTGCCAACTCACAGTGGGTTTGTCAGATCAGCTATTTTCACAGAGAGAATAGAATCGTTCCATACGGCAAATCGAATGCGGAACGTGTCTTGCCCCCCCACGCACGCGGGGTGGCGGCTCCTTTAGTTGAGTTCGACGCAAATTTAAACGACACATAGTATTTCCGTTTGCAGTTATACACGTAGTTATGAGAGGGACAGGCGTTTTAACTGCGGGGTTGCTCGCCAGCGGCGGCAGATCTGTTCCCAGAATATATAATATTCCGGCGGCTTTCTGTGAGCTAAGAATCCAATTACCTTGCTGTGACACCACTGCCAGAGAGCATCATTAAAAACACACACCTCGTTGGAGAGGGGCAACACGAGATTGGCACACACACACGCACGGCGCGCACGTATACCTCTGTGTTGCTGTATTTGTGAGGACATCGGCATTATAGGATGCAGATTTGATTGCATCAATGCAGTTTTGGCATGTTTGGGAGGCCCCTGGAAGCAGATCTGCAAGCTCACATTGTCAGAGTGTAGATCCACTATATCTTCGGTGTGCGATACTGACATAACGCCATGCCTGATCCCTAAACGTAACCCCTAAACGCCCAACCCTTAAGCCCATCATCCATCTCTTATACTAATCGTCTCACTCCTGGCCAGCTCTACTGTAGTTGTGAGAAGAATCCTCTAAAACGTTCAAGGCCCTCGTTCTCAGTTTGGGTGTTTTCGGTACAACCAGTCTGAAATGGTTACACGACTCCTCCAAATATGCTAAAATTTCGGTGAGCGAAAGCTTACATTCCTTACTTCAATAATCTGAAAACCAAAAAAAACAGAAAAGTCCTGGAAAACATTGTCCTCACAGTGTTGCCAACTGCTAAAATCCAAAATGCACTAGTGTCACTTCCAAAATGCACTAGAATGCGCTGGAGCAGTGGTTTTCAACCATTTTCATACCAGGGACCACTATTTATTCAGCATTTTAGCTACGGAGAACCATCATTTAATGTTGAGTTTAGTCTCCCGGACAAATTTAGGATAAATAAACACATTGGTTAAAATTCTTCTGCAATTCTTCTGCATTTTCCAAATCTGTAGATTCTTGAAATGTAGGTAATTCATGTAGGTAATTAAATATAATTTAACTCTTGAGAGCGTAAAAAATGTTTTATTTCACACTCTCAAGAGTTACAGATCTATAAGGGTCTATTTGGTTACCAATGGTCCTTTCTAGGAAGGAAGGAGGACTCTATCAAAATGGTGAAAAACGAGGGTTTTATCTCTGGCGCCAATTTGTCAACCAATTTTGCCCCAACTCACCAGCAAAATAAGCACTAGATTTTCCGCCTAAAGTTTTTCACAAAATGTAGCAGCTAGAGGGGTCTGAAAAACAAAGCTAAATAAATAGAGACAAGCTAGCTAAATAGAGACAAAAGTGCCAAGTTGGCAACACTATGTCCACAACACTGTCGATTTCTGACATTCTACCATGCTGGTGGGTACGTTTTGTTCCTCACAAGTATGGTAACACAGGTACACACACTTACACACACACACACACACACACACACACACACACACACACACACACACACACGGATACACTCACGCATACACGCGCACAAGCACGCACCAGCACTCAAAACGCAATCTCTCATCGGTGCGGAGGCGCGGGTGTAATGAGGAAGCCTTATTTACCAGCTGCATGGCCGGGCCAGATGCCCTCACGCTGATATATTTGAACATTAATAACCTGTGAAGGAAGAGGAGGGGAGGGAGGAGGGGCCCGGAGGAGAACAGACAACCAAAATGATAAAAAACGCACCCCACATTTCAACTCAGGTCAAATCTGTTTGTTAAAAAGCTCCCCTGGCAAAAAATAAAAATAATCACCTGTGGTGGTGGTGTCACCAAATATTTGGCTTGGGGTTTTACACTGGCAGCCAAATCCAGCCTGAATCAAAAACTGATTCTGATTCGCTTAAATCAGTCATGTGACCTGTTTAGGCCAATCGGATGTCTAAATCGGAGTCACACTGATCTGATTCAGGCTAGATTTTGGCTACCAGTGTAAATCAGGTGTAATAGACCCTGAAAAAAAAAGGTTCGGTTATTTCTTCTTTATAACCTTGAAATCAATCAAATCAATCAATAGCTTGCATTGTTAAATGGATCTACAGATGCAAATCTGCTATTTTCACAATTATTATTATCATTCATTATTTCTACCGCCTATAACGACACGCCCAAAATAGAGACGACAACCAGCCGCAAAGTGGTTTAACTCTCCCTTAACCGTTTTTTTTTTTTTTTCATAGCCCACACGGCATGCTATCATTATGTTATTCTGGCAGCCTGGAGATCCCTGGTTGAGTCAAATGAAAGACAGAAAGACGGCATAATCATGTGATGTTTGAAATTATCTCTGGCTGCAAAAAATAAGAGAAAACTTGGAAGTGTGTGTGTGTGTGTGTGTGTGGCGATTGTGACACGTCACCCCGGAGGTCGCCTGTCATCATGGGGGATCACGTTACCTATACGGGTCCCTGGAAAGATGCAAACGGACCCTGGCAGGTCCATTTGGTTCCATGCGTGTCGTAAAGCCTGTTAAAAGGGGTCCATTTTGGACAGAACGATGAGGAACATTGCATTGACATTATGGGTGAACAAAAAAGGTATGGTGCACTAACAACGCAAAACTCTTGAGTGGTTATTTAACCCCAGATACAGTAAAAGCCGATTAGGTCAATATTGTTACAGTAAACTCAACACAATGTTCGCCTTTGACGGCTATCGACATGGCTCCAAACAATTGATATTATAACAGTCATACTTTTTTAGGTTCTGGGGAGATTTTCATTAAGTCCAGTGTTCATAGCCTATGCACACCCTACCTAAGTTAACACGGCCAACTGGAATACCAGCGGCGGACAGTCCAGGCTCGACATTAATTCTCCCCGCCTCGCCCCCGCCTCCCCAGAGGCCATACCATCACTTGTCATGCCTAGCCGAACGCGGCGGCGGCGGCAACCTCGATAAATTTTCGCAGGACCTCTCTCGGCCCCTTATTAGCAGAGATGGGACAGACGGGGAGGGGAGGCATGAAGCTCTTTTGCTTGCACCTCCCCGTTAATTGGTAGCAGTGACCCCCATTCAGAAACGGCACCTCCTGGGGACCATGCCTACCTACCTCTAGTCAGTCCAGGTTCAGACTGTATGTGTTTTCAGACGCAACCCCCCGCGGCAGAGGGTCCACATCTACAGAGCTGGTCAAAAAGGACAGGTCTCCCAGGCTCTGTCTCCGTCCCAACAGGGAGGAGGACATGGAGACGGACCCTGGGTTGGGATTGGGTAATTTTTTTTTAGTGGGGAGTGGGAGCGACGGGCAGATATACGAATCCCATTTCATAGGCTCAGGAATCATTTCACGCATTGTCTGGGGTGGGGGGGGGGGGTATCGTCGGGTTTTGTTACAGTACTACTGCTACTATCTACAACTACAATCGTCTCACCATTAAACCAACAGCATTTCATCATTCAAAACAGAAAACTCTCTGAGTCAGACCATTAGCTTAATGCATGCTGCGTGTCTGTTGCAACTTCAACAACAACCGATGTTATTATTGATGCTTAGTTGTCCAATAAAAGTCCTGTAACTGAAAATGGTATGGGTGCAACTTCATTGCATGTGTCGCTTCACACCACGGGCGATGAAGTCGCCCCCATACCATTCTCGCCTGCCCCCCCAATTGGGAAATGTTACATCCGGCCCCGTCTAACTTCCTACTTTCTGAACCCCGCCGGAGCAGCCCAGCCACAGCGTTATCTCTCAAATTAAAGTGGCAGATTCTAAATCCTGCGTGTTTAGCCAAAACAAGCATGTTTATCCCCCCACTTACTGTAATTACATGTGATGGGGGTTTTTAGATATATTGGAATATTTTAGCCCCCTTGAGCGGCGGTGTGGACATTTGGCACAACAGCCCGGATTAATTCCTCTAATGATCCACAAATGCCCGTGGCGTCCCGCGGCCCATCGTTGTTGATGGAAATGACACAAACGTGCCGTTATAACCGTGGTTGGGGAAAGCACTGGGCAATCTGCAGTTAGAAACCTGCCGTAAGCTTAACCTCTGCACGCGATCTAAATCCGTTGCATTTTCATTTGTATTCCGTTGATAATTCCAGGCTAGGCCTTTTATTGCCTTACTCTGATGTTATTATATCCCCTAAACAAGTGGTCACGATATTGTCATTTTGTAATATATACCTTTATATTGCTCATTCATAGCTGTCATTTTGTCTCCCATGGGCCGCCGTAGTGTTTACAAAGGGGCTACTTTGGATATATTTGGATAGCAAGACTTGTGTACAATAGACCTTGCAGTAAGTTCCACCCTCTCCCCAGTGTCCAACCCATGGTTGGACACTTTCCAGCCAGGTTCAGTCATTCCAATGTAATTATAATGGACGTTATACATTAAATACTGGTTCATTTTTGGAACCAGGCCGTTGAAATCTCTTACAAATCCTGCCGTATGCAGTGGAAAACTGTGTGCGACATTTTTAATAACAATGTTTTATCATTATAGGAAAACTTGTTAGCATGTTGACATCTCTTATTAGTTGGGTTGGACCATAGCAGTGAAACACTGAATAGAATAGAAATATTAGTCGTCATGAACGAGTGATTGAAATTGTAACCTCTTCCTCCCTTTCCTCGATATAATAGCATCAGATTATGGTAATAAAAGAAGCCCTACTCTGGAATCTGGAATTCTCCGTTAACATAGCAGAGTTTGTTTCCACGTAACATATTGTTGACGAAATAGCTGCTCTCCAAGCTTTCGTGTGTTTGCCGCGGATGGAGGGCAGATTCACGTGGCTAACCTTCCTCTGTGTTGTGTGGAAGCCCAAATCCACGACACATTTCGTCGGAAGGTACTCATTCGCCCCACGATTATGTACGCCGGCGTGCGTTATAACACAGCACCCTTTGTAGGGAGCTCGCCTCTAACACGACAATAGACTCAAAAGTCAAATGCAGGCAGGCTGGTATCAATACAAACATGACTAATTATTTGTCAGATACTGTAGCAGTCAGAGAGATCACTTTTATTCCCCCCCCCCAGAGACTTCAGAAGAACCTCCGGCGGAGGCATTATAGCCGCCAGTCCCCTCTCTTTGTCGGCTCGTATAGTTCTAGTATTTATAATCCCTACCACCGGTCTTCACGGGTTATGCAGTTTCACCAAAGCCGCCGGCCGAGTCGGCCCTGCCGTCTTTTAAGCCCTTATCAGGCGCGAGGGGGGCCTGCGCGGAGCGATAGCCACATGTCAGATCCGACCAGCCTTTCCCCCCGCCTCCACCGCACAATGATGGAGAACTGAGCAATCACTCTTGACGTGGAATACAATGCGAAGGAGCTGAAAGGCTCAGAAATCCAGTAAGGCCGTAAGTAAATAAGCCCATTGGACACAGAGAAAGGACGGAATGGCCTGGAGGCACTGCTGCAGTCATGGAGTCCTGTCCTATTTGCTGTGCGCCTGCAGCAGAGTCGCTAGGCCTACTATATCTTAAGACGCAAAAAAAAGGACTTAAGGCTCACCGATGGCAATTCATATATTTTTTAACGTTTTCGGCTTTATTTGCCGTTTGCTTTTTGTTGTTTTCTGTTGTCTTTCCCGAAAGCACGACAACGCATGTCGCTCCTAGGATCATTAACCTTTTATGAAACTGGCACCACAACACAGCGTTATTACTGTGCTTTGTTGTTGTTGCTGTTGCTCCAAAACGCTGCGATATACAGTACACAGAGCTATGGAATGGGATTCATAAAGAAACAAGGCGATAGTGAAACAGAAAACATTGGGTCAAAGGAAGAAAGCTAGAGGAGCGGAGTCAGCGGATTAGTCTTTTCCGCAGACCCAGTCCTAGCTTCCTGGGCCCTCTCTCTCAGCTCTCACAGGCCTGTGTGGACCCTCCTGCCCTCTCCCCAAAGAAAGACACGAGCGAGTATAAGACAGTCCTTTTGGTTTGCAGCCCAGAGCCCGACATTCTCCCTCCCCCCAACCGACGCACGACCGCAACAACCTGTCCAAAAAAAAAAAAAAAAACGAGGGCGAGTCCAGCAGTAAGTTAACCACTTAAACCCTCTGCTAGCCTTGGCAAAGTGCTCACCACACGAGCGACAACTCCACAAGACGCAGTGAGACAGCAGAAAGGGGGCTGTTTTGGGCAAATGTCTACCCTCCACCACCCCAGAATGGGCATGCTGGGTTAAAGTGGTTAAAACGTGTTAATTGGTGGGGTTATAACAGGTTCAGAAGCAAAACGCGCGGCGAGTTTCGGAGGGGAAGTGTCGGCGCTCGCCGACTGCGGTAGTGGAAGTCACTGCGCAGTCGGGTGGCTGCTGGTAAGAAAGTCTTTAAACAGTTAGTGTATGTGGATGCCAGGTACGTATGAGGCAGTCGGTTATACCTGTCATTCCTTTTTTCTAAGGAACGTTGTTTTCCCGTTTATTGCTTAGTGGCTTGATTTCATTTGTTTTGTTTTGTTTTTTTCTTCTCTCGTTCAATCATATTTCTTATGAGTTGTCTTCGTTTTGGAACCCTAACTGTTTTTGTGTTTCCTTTGTTTCTTTATTTTATTCATTTTGTTCCTTTCGAGTCACCTGGGTTAAAAGACAAATTCATTTGTTTTTTTTTTGTTTTTTTGTCTCCAGCCGCCACTGCTGCCTCAATTTATCATTTATGTCTCCAGCCCTGTTGTTGTTGTTTTTTGGAATGAAACATGTCGTGTTTTTTTTTTCCTGTTCAATTCCGTTTCTCGTTGCTGTCTTTATGGGTTGTCACTTCTGCTCCCGGGTTTCCGTTGAGCGCTATTATGCTATTATTTATTCGCTTTTGTTTTTTTGTTCCGTTTGTCTTGGTATGATTTCCTTTTGTTTCCAATTATGTCAGCTATAATACTGTACATCACGGAGGCGAATGTAATAATGAACTTGGCTCAAAACTGCAAGATGGTTGGGGAAAAGTATTTCATACTTGCGCAAGCCATATTGGAGGAGACGGAGAGAGAGAGAGAGAGAGAGAGACAGAGATAGAGAGACAGAGAACTCAACTTGAATCGAAATCTTCTCATACATGTGCTTTTATCCGTATAATACCAAACTCTGGATGAGTAGTGGGACATTTTATCAGTCCCTTGCACAGAGCTCTCTCTCTCTCTCTCTCTCTCTCTCTCTCTCTCTCTCTCTCTCTCTCTCTCTCTCTCTCTCTCTCTCTCTCTCTCTCTCTCTCTCTCTCTCTCTCTCTCTCTCTCTCTCTCTCGGGCGCGTCCAAGCCGTATAAGAGCTCTGGCTCAGATTAGAAAGTAGAGGCTTTTTGACGAGTGCGACTTAGAAAGTTCACAGATGTGTAGTTTCTAATATGTGTCTGAAGAATTGCCTCCCGCATAAAAAAAAAAAAACAAATAAATAAATATAAAAAATAAAACCAACCCCAGCCAGCCAGCCAACCAGCCACTGTGTTGGAAAGCTTTTTTCTATACGACACATCAAAATAGGCCATACTGAAGCTTTTCCTTTCTTGTTTCTCGTGCCGAAAACTCCTTTTTTTTTAGCTGCTCCCTGTATCTCTAAAGATGGGTGTGAAGAAGTTTTCTCTCTCGTCGTAGCGATAGAGCATATACTGTGTCATGCAGGGTAACAAGGGAGCCTTAACTTTTTTTAGGGGAAAGAAAAAAAAACGTCAAAGAGAACCTTGTGTTCCATCGGATGCAAGGTAGTTATTATTTGATCACAAGCTCTTGTTAATACTCTTACGTTGGTGTAGTTATAAAACCCACAGATGCTTTTACTTAACATATAGCAAAAATAGTTTTCTTCCTTAGGGCTGTAGGGATAGTGCTTTATGGCAACATTGGGGATTAGTACCATTGTTTTTGCAAACCTTTTTTTAATTCCATGAAGCGACTACTGACACAGAGATTCAGTCGGGTCGGTTTTGTACGATCCCAAGAGTTACTATACCTACAAGGTTCCATCACTTGAGGAACACCAGAGGAGTCCCTGGGAGCCACTTCGAGAACCACCGGGTTCGGACAGCTCAAGAACAGCATTTGAATCTATATCTTTAATAGAACTTAGAATGCCAGCACTTTTTCATATGTTTTTAGGTAGCTAGTGCCAGCGATTTTCATGTAAAAGTCATATTTCATATTTCGGTCCATGTTTCCCGTCGGACAAGTTAGTTGGTGCACACAGTTCCGGTTAGTTCCGGTCCGTCTCTTATTTGGGGTCCCTCAGCTGGCAGTAGTTTCGCTGCCACTAGCATAGGGATTGTATCAAACGATCAACGTAGAGTGACATAGAGTGACCTAGAGCAACGTAGGTCAACTTCAACGACACCGGTCATAACTATTTAAGGACATTATTTTAGGACATTTAACCAATGTCCTAAAAATTGTCCTGCAATGTACAGTATATGTACAGTATATCTAGGGGGTGGCCGCCATCTTGCTTCATTATTACAAACGCCTGCCAGTTTCATCGTTGTCCTTATTTATTATAAAGTCTTATTTCTGTCGCTTTTCCGTTGAGCAACATGTCGTTCCCCCCTTTTTTTCGTTTTCTTTTTCGTTCCATCCTTTTGCGCAATTTCTTTCTTTCATCGTGCTCTTCTCTTTTAAGTTTGAGCTTTTTCCGTTTTATCATTTTTACTTTATCTCTCCCATCTTTTTTCCTTTGTTTTCTTTTGCTTTTCGTCCCTCCCTTCCTCCCCCCTCCCTCCCGTCTCACCCTAACGCCAATGACCCCCCCCCCCGCTTGCCCCCCACTCCCCCCCCTCCTCCCCTCTCCCAGAGCCCTCGGCCCCTCCCCAAGACATTAAGTGCAGCAGCTCCAGCTCCACCACGCTGCTGGTAAGTTGGCGCCCCCCGCCTGCCGAGAGCCAGAACGGCGCCCTGGCGGGGTACACGGTGCGCCACCAGGTGGTGGTGGCGGCGGGGGAGGAGGCGGCGGCCTCCGAACCGGCGGCGGGGGAGGAGGAGCCGCCGCCCAGCGTTCCCGCCACGGAGCAGCAGGTGCTGCTGCAGCGGCTGGAGAAGTGGACGCAGTACCGCGTGACGGTGGCCGCCTTCACCCAGGTGGGACCCGGGCCTGAGAGCGAGCCGCTGCTGTGCCGCACCGACGAGGACGGTAAGCCTGGACCATACCACGGCCAGTCGTTTTCACAGTTGGCATAATTATGTGACCATACCATTAACGGGGAATTCCACCCATTTTCAACATTCTAATATGTCATTAGTATACCCTAGAGGTGCGTAGACATGATAAAAAAGGTTCCCCCATCCTGTGTTCTCAAGAAATGGAGGTCTGAAGAAAGCCACTAACATGGTGAAACATCTTGATGACATCATCAAGATGTATTTTCACCATGTTAATGGATTTCTTTAGACGCTTCTTTTTTCTGAGAGCGTACAAATGGAACCAAATGAACCCGTTAGGGTTCATTTGGTTGCATTTGTACGCTCTCAGAAAAAAATCTTGAAAATGCGTGGAGTTCCCCTTTAGGAGACAAAAACGGCAAAATGCCATTGTGCTTTATGTAACATGATACACTATGTCTAACTAGGTTCATGATGCTGAATCATTAGTTTTGCAAAAAAAACAAAAACAAACACTCTTTGGGCTGAAAACAGCCATAGCATTTGCCCAGATAGGCACATTTTGATGTCTGGTATTGCCGTTTTCTAGGCCAGTGACTGTTTTTTGGGCTAAAACATAATGCTTGGAATGGATTCAGCATCATGAAAACCACCTCGTTAGACTGCATTACTGCAGGTTACATAAAGCATGACGATATTTTGCATGTTTTGCCTTCTATAGGTTGTGACTATTACCCCGATTTTATCTTTTTAGTATCTTCTTTTAGTACATTAGTATGTGTTTCTGTGTGCATTCACAAGCTACAGTAAATGGATGTAAGCTTTGTGGTGATATTCTTGGATTGGAACATTTTTCAGGTTGCGGTTATGGGATTAAACATTTAAGTTAACAGGTTTGTTTTTAGTGGTCTGGGTTGGAATAAGGCTTGATTTACACATACACATACGCGCCAGCATCTTGCAGCAAGAATAGATGCAATGTGTCGCATAGCAACAATATTTTTTTGAAATTTATGAAATCGCCATCTGCTGAAATGTGGATGTCCTCAAAAGTACAGTGTGTAGCATTACGTGTGCGTGTGTGCGTGTGTGCGTGCGTGTGTGCGTGTGCGTGTGTGTGTGTTTCTCATGGCGTGTGTGTGCTTTACAAGCATGCATCACTGAGATTGACAGTGTACCACAGACACTTACACACATTTAATGCCCACTCTTCAAATCAAGCACTTCCAGCCATGTGAGATGAAATAAGAGCATCCAACAGTAGATATCACCCCGGGGAAATCTAGCGTGTCACTATTAAAACCCAGCCAACCTCGCACAATTTATAGCCGCTGTCGCCGCCACTGCGTGTTAGTGCGCACGTGTGTGTGGCACTGATGGTGTGTGGCGGTGCACCTCCTCACATGTTCTGTGTGTGTGTGTGTGTGTGTGTGTGTGTGTGGGTGTGTGGGTGTGTGTGTGTGTGTGTGTGTGTGTGTGTGTGTGTGTGTGTGTGTGTGTGTGTGTGTGTGTGTGTGGGCGTGCATGCATGTGTGTAGCAGTAATTGTATCCTACTCTTCTGGGGTCACACACAAGGCAGCGCTTAAATTCCCTCGACTAAAACTGTGAGGCAAAACCTCGCTGTGATGACTAAAATCGCGTCATGACAATTTTGTCTATGTGTAAAAATATATATATATATATATATATATATATATATATATATATATATATATATATATATATATATATATGTAAAAATATATATATATATTGAAATGCGAAGGGGGGCGGATGCGACAGTAAAGTAGAGAACCGGTGGAATGGAAATAATTTCACGTTTGCTTGCGTTCGTTCGTGGCAACGCCATGAAATCACTAACTCAAATAGACCTGGTTAGGGTACATTTGGTTCCATTTGTACACTCTCGGAGTTACAGTTCCATAAGGCTCCATTTTAGGGTTCCAAACTATCATTTAAACTGGGGACTCCCGGCAGGACATCCTTGAGGATCTCTCCAGACCCCACTTTAGGAGTCACTACCTCCCCCAGAGGTTGTGACTACAGGTCAGGGGCTCTGGCAGCTATTGCACGTCTCGTGGTTCTGCAAGAGAATAAGGAAACGACCCGTGCCGGCCGGCTAGGTTTTCATTTCATTTCATTTTCACGTCACGTGCCTCCTTCTCCTCCTCCTCCCAAATACAATCTCCCCCCACACGCCCCAGTTTGAAGCCACTGTGACCTTCCTCCTGAAACCAGGAGCACATCTTCAAAAGACCCTCTAGGGGTTTGCTGGGGGTTTTATTTTATTTTTATTTTTTTATATTGAGGTTGTGAGAAGAGTGAACATGTGTATGAGAGAGTGGAGGTGAAGACCCTGTCATTATGAGAGACAAGAGCCAGAGGTGATGGAGAGAGACAGAGACAGAGACAGACAGACCAGACAGACAGACAGACAGACAGACAGACAGACAGACAGACAGACAGACAGACAGACAGACAGACAGACAGACAGACAGACGGGAGGCTCAGGAGAGCGCTGGGGGAGCCTGTAGATCAGTCATTTTCAGAGAATAAGATTGCTGTACGGCCCAGGGAAAAAAAAGACAAGGCAGAGTAACAAGCCTAAGGTCACGTCTGTAAAGCATTGAGGGATCAAGTAGTCACAGAATATCTGCATCTCCACTGCGATCGCACCTGCAACCATATGTTGACACACGTGTGTGCGTGTGTGTTTGCGTGTGTGTGTGTGTTTGCAAGAGCTAAACAATAAATTAATAATGCAATAGCAAATGTACAAGTTCGCAAAGCATTGTGTGTTGACGCATTGTGAGCTGTCAGAATCTTTCAAATAGCAGATGTGCATATTATGTTTAGTAGTACAGATGTCACATCAACTAGTTTTCTACGCTTACTTACTACCTTCGATTATTTGTTGTTTCACAACTGAAGAGCTTTTTGAAGTAGTAGCAATAGAATAGACACTCAATGTTCCATAAAACCCAGATCAGCTCCATATTTTATAAAAGTGTGCAGGTTAGAGTCTCAATGTGCAATTTCTGCAGCACTATATGGTACAATCAAACAATATGTGACTCCTTTAGTTTGAAAAACTCATTGTGGATTTTGAAACACAGCGAGTGTGTCAGAACTTCTCTAACGCTGTTTGAAAAATCACAAATTAACTACGACTGGTTTGTTCTAGTGGTAAAAAAAAATAAATAAATACAAATTAAAACAGGCGCCAAAAATCGGGGAAACACAGGTTTGGCAGAGAAAGTGTTAAGACAAATTACATACTTGTGATATTATATTCAGCCTCACAATGCATTTATACGTTCCTTTCTGTTTTGAACACACACACACACAGTTCCCGGAGCTCCTCCGCGGCGCGTGGAGGTGGAGGTGCTGAACTCCACGGCGCTGAAGGTCATGTGGCGCTCGCTGACGCCGGGCAAGCAGCACGGCCAGATCCGCGGCTACCAGGTGCACTATGTGCGCGTGGAGAACGGCGAGTCCCGCGGCCTGCCCCTCATCAAGGACGTCATGCTGGCCGACGCACAGGTATATACACACCCTATACACCCGCAAACAGCCTCGGATCACCTCAGATCTCCCCAGATCACCACACCACCCAGGGGCGGATTGGCCATCTGGAGTACAGGGAGTTTTCCCGGTGGCCTGCGCCACCTAGTGGCCTGGACAAGACCCAAAATGCACTAGTGGCACTTCCAAAATGCACTAGAATGCGCTAGATGCTCGCCTGGAACATACAGATCAAAATGACCATTAATCTTCTACATTCTCTAGTTGTGTAAGTTGGGCTAATTCACATGATGAATATTTTAACTCTTGAGGGTGTAAAAATGAAACCAAATGGACCCTTGCGGGTCCATTTGGTTTCATTTTTACGCTCTCAAAGAGTTACATCTGGTTAACCAGCTGCCCCCCCTCCCCAGGGTGGCCTGGCAAAGGCAAAATTGTCCCGGTGGGAAAATATGTGCCAATCCGCCCCTGATCACCACACCACCGATTAGGGTTGTCCAACTCAAACGGGAAACGGGCAACCTTGACGGTTGCAGAGGGATTATATTGTCACAGTGACAAAAAATAGCCGACCTGCAAGCTCTAAACTCCAGTGAGTGTATTTTTATTCAACCAAAACTAGACTAAAAATAAAACATTTCTGTTGGCTAAAATGTGACTTGAACTTAAATGGAATATTATACAAAAGACAAATGACTGAATCTATATCAAAATGCCAACCATAGCTTGTCATTGGTTGTCCACGTTTTTCATGCCAGGATTTTTGGTTTAAATGCACCAAAATTGTTCAGATATAAAAAGAAAGTATTCAAACATCTGCCATGTAGCATACAAAATATGAATAAACCAGTTACAATGTCTGTGTAGCCGCATTGACACATTTGGGTAGCTAAAGCCTAGGAACTGGAACACACTCAAGGACCCCCGGATGTCCTCGGACCACACTTTGAGAACCACTGGTGTACGGCGTAGCGGTGCTCAATAAACCTGTGGGTTCACAGCTTGTCATTATGACCAGAGCATTTTCCTAAGCATAATGTAGGCTTTTAGATCATCCATGGGGGGCCGTTGGATCCCATTAACGTCAGAGCATTATGAAAAGCAGCGGGAAAGAGGGTGGAGATAGCTAATCGAACGTGTTAAAAGTCCTCTGTGGCGTTATTTTGGAAGGAGTTTACCATATGGTTGTGTTTCAATTAGACTGTAATACACAAGAGGGAGTCCTGTAAGGTGAGATACTGGCCAGGGGCGGATGTAACATGTCCCATTTGGGGGGGCAAGAGAACATGTTGGAGGGGCAAGAGAAAATGGTATGTGTGCGGCTTCATCGCCCGTGTCGCTTCGCGCCACGGGCGATGAAGCCGCACCCATGCCATTTTCAGTTACAGGACTTTTATTAGTCAAGTAAAGCATCAATAATAACATCAGTTGTTGTTGAAGTTGCAACAGACACGCAGCATGCATAAAGCTAAAGGTCTGACTCAGAGAGTTTTCTGTTTTCAATGATGAAATGCTGTTGGTTTAGTGTTGCCAAAATTGTAGTTAGTAGCAGTAGTAGTGTTTCACATTTTAAATATAAGCACTTTAATTTGAAATATCTTGGGTTGTTTTGCATGGCATCGTGTTTGGGGGGGCAGACTGGGTATTTAGGGGGGCATTGCCCCCCCCCCCCCCCCCCCCCCCCCCCCCTCATGCCTAGATCCGCCCCTGATACTGGCACTGCGATGGTGTGAGAACGCGGTAGTTCTGCACACTGGTGCTCCACTCTCTCAACATAGATCAACCTCCAAGTGTGTTATTGCAGATAAATGTCAGTTTTACTGATCTGCATTAGTGGGTCTCTTAAAGCCATTTCTAGTGCTAACTCCTGCTCACTTGTTAGTGGGAGAAACTTTGGAAACATTTGGAGGCATCTTTAGGTGCTGGCTGGCAATCCATGTCAGAGTTCTTGTCATGAAAGAAAATCTTTGAAACCCAAAATATTTGATATTGTTTGTTCTTATACTATTCACCCAGTTGTCTAACGGATAGTTGTGATGATGTGATCCTTTTAGCATAGCTTTTGCTGTTAAACGAGACAGCCTATCTTAATGCTCCTTAATGTCTAGCTTCTTTTTCCAGAAAATGCAAACATGCTAAATCTAAAAAAAAAATGTCCAGTAGCCCAGTACTAATGTACTGGTACATGACATGTTCTAATGTACACGTGGGAGATGTGTACATTATGGCCAGACCTGTATGGGTAGAGATGGTAGTATTGATTACAATTAAATACACTTCATTCGTCCTCTGTAGGCAAACTGAAGCATCTGCACTATAGCCATGATGGAATACATACTGTACATGAATAAAACACAGGGAAGAAGACATGTGATCCGCAGAGAGCAGCCTCATTAGAATAACTGCATTAACGTCTCCGTTAGATGAATCATCGCAAGACGTCTCTAATTTGACCGCACTGCGATCGATCTCGGCCTTATAACGACTACATAAATGGGAGAAAAGATGCTTTTTAAAAATATATATATTTATATATTTTGTGCTGAAAGAGTCAGGAACATGGGAGGCAATATGGATGCCGCGTCGTTCCCGCGGTTGGGTTTCATTTCATAACGCTGCAATCTTCTCTTCCCTCGGACCACAACAAGAGCTGTAATCAAAACTTCACTCCGGCTGCCCCCCCTCGCCCCCCCTCCCCCCTTCTTTCACCCCGTCCTCCCCCCCGCCTTGCCTTTTATTAGGGCTCTGGCATCACGGCAACCTCTGCCACCAAATGCTTGATTGTACTGCTTTGGTGTCAGGCACAGGGACAGAGAGAGAGAGAGAAAATAGAAAAAAATCAGGGATGGATCTAGGCATGGGCATGGGGGGGGGGGGGGGGGGGGGGGGGGGGGGGGGGGGGCAATGCCCCCTAAATGCCCAGTCTTCCCCACCAAACACGATGGCGTGCAAAACAACCCAAGATATTTCAAATTTAGTGGCTATATTTAAAATGATTTGAACCACTACTACTGCTACTAACTAACTACAGCTGTGGCACCACTAAACCAACAGCATTTCATCACTCAAAACAGAAAACTCTCTGAGTCAGACCTTTAACGTTATGCATGCTGCGTGTCTGTTACAACTTCAACAACAATGATGTTATTATTGATGCTTTACTTGCCCAATAAATGTCCTGTAACCGAATATGGTATGGGTGCAACCCACCCCCCCCATTGGGAAATGTTACATCCGCCCCTAAAAAAAATCCAGAGGAGAAAAAAAAAAAACTGCTGATTATAGTATTCTGCATCCAAGGAGGGAAAAGTGAAATTGGCACGAAGGCATTTCACACGGAAAAAGAAAAGAAAAATCTTGCCTCCTCTGACAGTTAGAATTATAATAGAAGCCTGTGTACAATGGACTCCCAACCCCCCCTCACCCCACCCTCCATTTTCTTCTGACAAAACCTCTGTCAACACCATATCAGAGGGAACACAGCCAAAGTGTGTGTTCTCCCTTTTTTCTGTGAGCCAGCAATCACCATCCACATGGAAATTACAGCCTTGTAAAATAAAAAGACAGGGGCAAACAGAATTCCCCCCCCCCCAAAAAATGAAAAAAGCAAGGCAAAAAAAAAAAACATCAGTACGCAATGCGACAGACACGTCTGCGGCTGCAGCGAGCCACACAGCGGACCGTGTTTCTTCTCTCGTGCGATAACGGGGTCTGTTGCAGGGGTCTGTTGTGGGGGCGTGCGGAGCGCCGCCCAGGTTGAATTTTCTTTTAGAGTTTAGGCATTCAGCTATTCAGCTATTATCCCCAGCGACTAAAAAAAAAATTGAGCCGCAGCAGCAAAAACAAGCTTAAATTCCTACATCGGCAACATCACATGCGCGCAATCAGAAAGAAGTGCAAGGGTCAGCAACCCAGACAATAGACGTAGCGAATATTCCCATGTCCCCCTCCACCTAGAATTATGATGCATAAGCGCGAGGTAGGAGAGAAATGCAGCTTTCTAAAAGGCTGAGAGGTAATTAAATGTCACCACCATAGAAGACGTGCACCGCGCTCTTGGGGAACACCAATCTTGACCCACCACCGCGGCGTCATTACAGCGCCTTGTGTTCGCGCTTAAAGGAGTTGAGACGTCAGCTGTCGCCGACTGTGGTCTCCTCGCTGGAGTTATTTTTTTTTTTTGCTTCAAAACTGTCTTTGATGTGGAGTCGACGCGCTCTCAGCTGCAGTATAGCGGCTCTCAATACACGTGATAATGTACTGCATTAAGCCGCAGACTCCCGCAGTGCCAGTGGGAGCCGCCTAAGAGAAGACTGTTTTGTTCTTTAGTTGTCATTTTTTGGGGGGAGCGTACATAATTCAAACAACTACTCTAGGAGGACAGATAACAGAGAGACCGAAACCTCTGATCTGAATTCATACACAATCTCTCGTTGAGTTGGACCCATCTCGAGTGTTACACATGTTGGGCACGTCTTTGTCGGGTTTGTCGATCATTTGAATGGGATTCAAACTGTTGAACATCCAGGGTTTAAACTGGTCCAAGGGGCGAGTGGGTCCATGGAAACCCACCTCAAGGATCCCACTTGGATATCCGTTGACTTTACAGTCCTGCACGCAATACTACAGCTGATGTTTAAACCACTGTAAGCAATATAACCCCAACATCCCAACGTCAGGGGAAATAGTGGGTGTAAGAAAGCCTTTTAGCTGGAAATTGTCCTTTAATCTCTGCACTAAGACAGCGCACTATGAGGCGTGCACACCTGCTATTTCTGGGAGGAAATCGCGAGTAATCTTTGAATATTGCATGTTCTTTTCAGAGCAAAAACTTTGTAAAATCTACAGTATCATGGCAGCTTGAAATAGGTTAACCTAAGCGCAAAAAAGCCGCTCCTCAACACAAACCGACCGCATTCACAAGCGGGAGCGACCATTTCACTCTAAACTGGCCTGTCAGAGCAAAATGGCTGCCGGCGGCGTGTGGCTTTGTTAAAACAAAAAGAAACAAGACCAGTGACCTTGCTTTCTGAAGGCGCCGGCTCCCTCCCTCCCTCCTCACTTTCTGGTTTTAACCGTGATGGACGGGGGGCTTCTCTTTTTCCCCTGTCTGTTTGACTCCCTCTCTCACGCTGCTGTTTTCTTCCTCTCTTGTTGTTTTTTTTCTTTTCCTCCTCTTAAAACCCAAACGCTCTCTCCTCTCCTGCTGCCGCTCTGCTCCTCTGCTCTCTGACGCGGGGGGGCGGGCGGGGGGGCAGTGGGAAACGGACGATACGGCTGAATATGTGAGTACAGAGTTTTCACACCGAGTGCTTTTTTTATTTCCCTCTCTGTAGCGCCGGGGGGAGGGAGGGGAGGGGAGGGGAGGGGGGTTGTTGGGTGGTTCTACACAAAGTGGGTATTGCATCGAGCCACAGCTTTACTGATCTCACAGCGTTTTTTTTTTGACGGACAAGTGTGGATGTAAACGGAGCGGGTTCAGAGGTTTTTTTTCTCTCTCTGCTTCTGCTTCCAGCTCTGAGGTTAAACAATATGCTCCTGCTACACCCGCTGGTAGTGATGTGCACGTCCCCCCAAGGACAACACTCTCTACTCTCTCTACTCAAATACCCAACGTTCGCTAGCTGCTGCTTTCGTGAAAACACTTTTTGACAAAATGGTGGCTGATGCAATACCCACTAAACCTTCCGCTGTTGCTGGCATGCTTATGTGTGCTGTGCCTGCCTGTGTGTGTGTGTGTGATGTGTGAGTGTGTGTCGCTGTGGTGTGTCTGCTAGTCTTGTGCTTGTTTTAAAACACATACTGTATGTATGTATATTTTGCTGTGGTGACTTTTTCATTCATGATTTTATTTTTTGCGATGCTTTTGTTGTTCTTAACACTTTGACGTCCAAAAACGAGTTAAACAAGTTTGTTAGAATGGTTTGGTTTTCACTGCTTTTCACTGCCCAAAAATGACCAGAAACCTGTTCCAAACGCTCCTGGCAATCCCCTAAACCCCATTGAAGATACTGTTTGCATTGGAATTTTGTCAGTTTCGATTCGAATCAAGGGTGTGCAGCTCCAATTTTACGGTAGTTTGAGCCATCTTTGAGCGATTTCTTTGGGGTAGTGAAAGTATTTAAAGGCCTAGTCCACAACGGCGATTTGCAGTGCAATGAAACCATTGCGATGTGAGAAATCGCAGGGTGGTCTAGCCAGCAGTGCATGATTTGCTACTCAATGCATTGCGAACAGTGTTGTAGTGGTACTTTTAGAAGTGGGGGGACGCCTCTGAAAGGGGAATTCCCCCCATTTTATTTTATTTTTTCTGAGAGTGTACAAATGTGAACCAACTCATTAACATGGTGAAACACATCTTGATGATGTCATCAAGATGTATTTCACCATGCTAATGATTTTTTTCAGACCCAAAAATATTTTAGATGTGAGAAGTGGGGGGACACCGTCCCCCCGCGTCCCCCCTGATTGCGAACCCCCATGGGCGTGGACTGACGACAACTTATCATCCGGCTTCAAAAGATTTCTATTAATTTTTTTGTTTTGTTTTGTATTTTTGTGCTGCGTGCCTTTCACTTCACGTATAGTGATTATACCATAACCCCTCCACGGCTGTGTCGACCTGACGTATAACTATCGCCCTGGTAAACCTCAGTAAATGTCATTGGCTGGTTTGTGTCCGTGTCACCCACTCACCCACACACGTCCCAAAACCTACGTGCACCCGCATGAATCCTAGTGAATCCTACCCGAGGCAGCACTTAAAAAAGCTCTTCTACCTTCAATGACCTCTCCCGGCCGTCGCTAATGTCGACACCAAAGAAGGAAAAAAAAGAAGAAATCATTTAGAGGATGCTCCTCTTGAAAGATTCATTAGAATTGATCCGGATGAGCTCCCCCCCCCCCCCCCCCCCCCTTTCCACTTTTAGAAAGTGGACCCTGGGCAAAGTTAACGTCCCGACGAGGCCTCAGTCGCGCGGAAAGAAGCCAGCCACGCCGTCCATCAGTTAATTCAGTCGGCTTTGGCGAATGGAAGGAGAGGCCACTTTGCATTCCAGCCCTGATTTACACTTTGTCATCACCCCCCCACCCCCGTGTGCACGCAGCGACGCGTGCCAGAAGCTAACCGATCTGCAAGCTCGCGACGAGACGCTGCCGGGACGTGCGGCGAGCTTGCAGATCGGCGGGGCTATATATCGCTGGTGTGCGGAACCCTGGGCATAAATCATCAAGCTTACATTTTCTCTGCTTGCACATCACCCTCCCCTCCCCTCCCCAACCACCCCGATGCCGTCTCGTCATCTCCGAAGATTTATCATAACTTAATGGAATGCTGTCCAATAACGTGAAAGGGTAATGTTGAATTTTAAAAGCATGCGGCGTGTATAAATTAACAGAGAAGGACGGGGTAGGAGGGGATGTTTTGACCTAGAAGGGGTGCATTAAGGGAAGTGGCTTTTCTTTAAGTCGTGTTTTGACGCTTTTTTTTCTCTCTCTCTCTCCACCTCCTCCTTCCCGCTACAGGAAATGGTCATCGGAGGGCTCAAACCGGACACCACCTACTCCATCACGGTGGCGGCGTACACCACCAAGGGTGACGGAGCCCGCAGCAAACCCAAGCTGGTGGTGACCAAGGGGGCAGGTCAGTCGCTTTTTAACATGGAGATCGCCAGCAGTGTTGATGTTTTCTCTGGAACAGGGGTTTTCAACCTTTTTCATCCCAGGGACCACCATTTATTCAGGATTTGAGCCACGGACCACCATTTGAGGATATTTTAGCCCCACAGACCACAAATCTAAAGGTTTATTTTTGCTTTTGCTCATAATTCCAGGCTGGATTTGGGAAACAAAACAAGCAAAACATACATTCCAAAATGCCTAATTCAGATGATGAATATTTTGAGAGTCTTGAGAGTCTTGAGAGTCTTGAGAGTGTAAAAATGTGTAAAATGTGTAAAAATGAAACCAAATGGACCCGCCAGGGTCCATTTGGTTTCATTTTTACGTTCTCAAGAGTTACATCTGGTTAACCAACTTAGCTGGGGACCACCTGGAACCCTCTCAGGGACCACTGGTGGTCCCCGGACCACTGGTTGAAAACCTCTGCTCTAGAATATTCTTTTAGTCAAATGGAAAATGCTGCATTTACATAGCGCCTTTATCCAAGGCGCTTTACAGTACATAGCGTGTGCATCACATTCACCCATTCACACACACACATTCACACACTGATGGCAGTGGAAACCATGCAAGGCAGAACCAGCACATCAGGAGCAATTAAGGGTTCAGTGTCTTGCTCGACGACACTTCGACACTAACTTTGGAGGAGCCCGGGATCGAACCGGCAATCCTTGTGGTTACCATCCGGTGACTCTACCCCTGATTCAAAAGAATAACGCACATTTAGTCTTTTACTGCCATTTAGTCTGCTGAAATTCATTTTTGTTAGTCTAGTCTTAGTCTTTACATCTTTAGTCTTAGACAAATACATTGTAGGTTTATATACATATACAGAATGGTGATAAAATACACATAAAAAACCTAATACTAATGTTCATTAGTCTTAGTTTATGATTTAGTCGTAGTCTTAGTCTTTTAACTAAATAACAAAAACTTTAGTCATCTTTAGTCTTAGTCGACAATAAGACTAAGACACTGGTTGTCAGTGCGTCCGTAACACGACCAAAACGTGATGCGTGGCAAAGACTTTGCGGCAATAACATTTCATCGTTAGGTTCGCATTCCACATTTTTTTTTTTCTTTTCCCTGGAGATCGGGAAAGTGCTGTTTGTTTTCCCTTTTCGCGGGGGAATTTGTCTGGCAAAAAAAAAAAAAAACGTTGTGTGGCTGACGGCTTCCCCGCCGGGATCTGGAGAGGGCAGAGTGCCTGTTGCTTGTTCCCCGGCACACTTTAGTCTTTGTCCCTTTTAGTCTCCGTGGTAACCACGGGAGATGTGTGTGTGTGTGTGCGTGTGTCTGGCAGCGTAAAACATAGCACCTCGAGTCTCAGTTGTTCCTGAGGGACTTGCTGAACCCAGACCGGTCGCACAGATTATACCAGGAGAGGAAAACCTGAGGAGAAGGGTGGGACGATTCACTTGCCTCACAATACCATACAATATCTATATTTAGGGTTCTGAATCGATTTATTTAGCGAGGGTGTACAAATGGAACCAAATGGACCCTAACGGGTTCATTTGGTTCCATTTGTACACCCTCAGAGAAAAATTCTAAACATTATGGACTATGACAAGTTCAATCAACTAGATAGAACATTTTAAACGAATTTTGAACAATATAAATAACAAAAAGTTCAAACATCAATCATACACGCAATCAATGCAGCCAGTCAGTCTTTCTGACATGAACAAATTAATGAATAGGCCTAGATAAATATCAAAAAATCGATCTTGAACCTGGTGATTTGATATTGATATCATGGCATTAAAAAATTGTGATATATTGGCATATCGATCTTTTTGCCCAGCGAATAATTGTCTAAACAGTTAAAGGTAATAGAGGCAACTTTACAGTAGTGTGTACAAACACTGTTTGTAAACAGATTTGTTTAAAAAAAAAAACACTATTGGCCGTTATGTATCTGCTGGAGACTGCTGTGCTGTGATTGGCTAAAACGCTGCCTCACCCCACATAAACCCCCCTCGCAAATTAGCACCGCCTCTCCTGACCCCGACGAATGTTTTGTTTTCATGGTTTGTTGACAGCAACAAACTTCTGGACCGTCTGCAGGACAAAGCAAGTGTCTGTCTGCATAGAAACAGCTGCATCAAAGTTAACACTATGTAGAGGGGGAGAATGCAAAAATACAGCTATATATTTTGAGTTTGGGTTAAAAGTTGCCTATATTACATTTAAGATTTGAATTGATGTGATCTGAATAATAATATGGCGTGAATCGTTGTAAGCCTAACTAAAACATAACTTAAGACATGCTGCCCTCACACACACAAACTCATGCACACCCATTCATCATCCATGTTGTGCCCACACACACACACATACACACACACTCACAACTGTCCTGGGCGCGCACACACACACACACACACACACACACACACACACACACACACACACACACACACACACACACACACACACACACACACACACACACACACAGCCACACGTGCCTCCCTACTGTGACAGATGTGACAGAGGATCAGGAGCTGTCAGTGCACCACCTTGACGGATGTGCCAGTCTCACTCTCTCCAGGTTGACGGATGTGCCAGTCTCACTCTCCCCAGCTGTCTCTCAATGCCGGGCAAATCCTTTCCTTTTCTGTTACACCCAAGTGTGGGAAATCGACTTTTTTTTTCTGTTGTTGCCGTGGGCGTCCCTGAGATGAAAGAAGGACGACGGGAGGAATTCAGAGACCGAATCAAAGAAGAGAAGAGCGGAAAACGTGTGTGTGTCGTGGCGGCCGAGGGCCACTTTGTGATAAGAGATGATAGACAGACGGGCTGTCTGATTCCGGTGGCGCAAAGTGAAGTTGTGTCTGGGTAGTATGGTCGCTATAGTGAGCAGTGGTTTTCAACCTTTTTCATACCAGGGTCCCTCTATTTATTCAGCATTTGAGCCACGGCCAACCGTGCTGATTATGATTGTGCCATTTGTCACAATCATAATGTTCGTTATCTACGTGTAGCTTTGGTGTGATGCAATAATCCATTGTACGCACGCTCTCTCTCTCTCTTTCTCTCTCTCTCTCTCTCTCTCTCTCTCTCTCTCTCTCTCTCTCTCTCTCTCACGCGCACTCACGCGCACGCACGCGCGCACACACACACACACACACACACACACACACACACACACACACACACACACACACACACACACACACTCACTAAATGATATATCATGGTATCCAGGTACTTTATCCCATCTGGCAGTGACTCAGTGACTCTCCACTTGTTCTGTTGAGAAGGTTGCAGCACTTGTCCCTAGCTATCCCAAGGCTCTTAACTCAGATACCCATATCTCTCTCTCTCTCTCTCTCTCTCTCTCTCTCTCTCTCTCTCCTCTCTCTCTCTCTCTCTCTCTCTCTCTCTCTCTCTCTCTCCTCTCTCTCTCTCTCTCTCTCCCCCCTCCTCCCTCCCTCTCTTCCCTTGATCATTCTTTCACAGCATGACAAGTGTGTAAGTACCAAATCAGATATACCGGTATATCTCTCTCTCCAAAGTTCACAGCTGTGGCTTGTTTCGGAGAGACTGACTGTAAGTCATGACACCAATACAGACAGCAACAGAGTGGCTGTAGAGCTATAGGGGATCATATGGGCTTAAAAGACCCACTATGTCCGTTCACATCTAGCAGACAGCCTGACAGGCAGCCACAAACATTATAGAATTAGTGGGTTTTGATTTTCAGATCATATATCAACATCTTTTCACTTCATCGCCTGTTATCTTTTGTATGAACATCGCTATATCAAATCAAACCCAATCTTTAAGTCCCATTTACAACAATTGAAATCAAATCAAAACACAAGTGCAACATCAACAAAAGTGCATCATTACTTACGACAACAGATCAAGACACAAACATAATGCATACCATCGACTTTGTTGTGCGATCAATAATGAAAATAGCCACTGAAACTGTCATTAAAAAAGTTTCATTGATTTTTCTCAAACTTTTCTACTTTGCTAAACTTTTTAAAAAAGCATATAGAGTATACTTTAAAAAAATATGAGCTCTTGATGAAAAAGCAAATCCCAGACGCCCCTATGAAAGCAACTAAATACATCTAATCTCTCTTCTGTCTGTTCTGTTGGCAGGACTGTAGAACTGGAAGTTGAGTCATTGTTGCAAAAAAAGATTACAAATCACATTTGGACGTGAACGTGTTTATCTTGCCAGCCAGCCAGGACCTGGCATCCCAACGCAGGGACTGGATTTGAACCCTTCAGCCACCCCAGTACAATAACAAGGCCCCGAAAACAATGATACGCATCAAATTGAAAATAATGCGCCTTTAATTTAATTTGATGAATGTGTAATTGATGCGCATGGGATTCAGATTATGTAGCCTGTGTTCTCCGAAGATGGACACTGTGAGGGCAGCTGTGCTGACACGCAGCCTTTACCTCTTCAAAATAAGAGCCAGTCGTAATGATTAGTCAACATTAGCTCTAAGCGTCCTTTCACAACTTGTCCTTACGACAAGTTGTGAACATTTGGGAAAAACGTGCAAGATGTCGTCATGCTTTATGTTGCATGTGATACTCTAACCAGTGGGTTTGCATGATGCTGAATACATTCCATGCATTAGTTTTTTTTCCTCAGAAAACACCAGGGGCGGATCTAAGCATGGGCATGGGGGGGCAATGCCCCCCTAAACACGATGCCATGCAAAACAACCCAAGATATCTTAAATTAAAGTGCTTGTATTTAAAAAAAAAAATATGTCAACTACTACTAACTAACTTCAGCTGTGTCACCACTAAACCAAAAGCATTTCATCATTGAAAACAGAAAACTCTCTGAGTCAGGCCTTTAGCTTTATGCATGCTGCGTGTCTGTTGCAACTTCAACAACAACTGATGTGAACTTATTATTGATGCTTTACTTGATTAATAATAGTCGAGTAACTGAAAATGGTATGGGTGCGGCTGCGCGACACAGGCGATGAAGCCGCCCCCATACGATTTTCTCTTGCCCCTCCAACATGCCCCCCCCCCCCCCCAAATGGGACATGTTTTATCCACCCCTGGAAAACACTCCTTTTGGTCTAAAAACAGCAACACATTGGCAACAGTTTATTATAGGGGACACCCAATGAGGCTAGCTCCCTCCAGTGACTGGCTGCAATACGGTAACCGGTCAGGTGGGCACAAAAACCAAGGGGGCACACCAGACAACTGGGCAAAAATACATCTGGGCATAGGGCCAACTGGGCAAAAAATACATCTGGGCATAGGGCCAACTGGGCAGGCAATACATCAGGGCATACATCAAACTGGACATACAAGACAGCTGGACACATTGCTTTGATGTGCCCCCCTTTCTGATCCCCTGCTGTGAACCGTCTGTGAGCAGTCTGCTGTCTGCCTGCTGACACCAGTACCTGTCTGTCTCTCTCTCCCTTGTGTGTCTCTCTCTCTACCCCCCCCCCTCTCTCTCTCTCACACACACACACACACACACACACACACACACACACACACACACACACACACACACACACACACACACACACACGCGCACACACACACACACGCACACACACACACACACACACACACACACACACACACACACACAGTTAGTTCTCCAAATTAGTAAAATTAAATAAGTGTCCAAAGTTCATTTTTCAAATATAATAGACCAAAGGTAGTTTTTCAAATCCTATGTGTGAAGGGCTCGGACCAAAGGTAGTTTTTCAAATCCTATGTGTGAAGGGCCCTCTCCGGCACCTTTTTAACACTTCCCCCCTCCCCCTGTCTGTGAAAAGAACATTCTATGAACATTGTGTTTTCAAAATGTTTGAAAGTGTGTGTAGTGATTCCCAGTGGACTTGGTCATTAGGAATAGTTGCACTGAGATCTTTGAGCCTTAAAACATACACAGACAACCTATTCATTTTATTTAATTATATAAATGCAACACTCATTTTCATAAAAAATTATAGGTGGGACATTTTGACTTTGTTATCATGGCTCATTCAAGTAAGAAATATTCCACAATGTGGAGTTCATACCGAGTCATTGATTTGTTTATTCCATATGTATAGCTGATATTGACTGAATATACAATTTCACAGATTTGAGGTATAGTGCAGAATTCTGGCTACAGCATAATTGTCAAGATAGAAAGGTCATCTTGGAGTCAAATTGAAGCTTAGGGACAGGGGATGTTTATTTATATACAAGTGAGGCTGTGATAGTCACTATAATCTGCTGGTAAATAACCATCTTTGTTTTTGTTTTTTAGTTACCCCTATGTGTCAGGATACTCCATGACAACTACCAAGTTGGTTTATGTAATTTACGGAATTGATATATTCCTTTATACAATTTCACCAGAGGCATATACATAGTTTATCTAATGACCGAACATTGTTAAAGCTTAAATACATGTTTTCATTTAATTTCTTCTTCTTCTTCTTACTAAAGGTTTTGGGTTCCCACAGACTAACACATTTGCATGAAAATGCCTCACTTCAAGGGAATGTGTTAATGGGGGGGGGGGGGGGTATTTAAGCTTAGACGAAAACTATGATGAAAACTATGACAACTTGAGAAATAAAGGACCAAAGTTAGTTCCTAAAATTAAATAAAAGTGACCGAAGTTCGTTTTCCAAATATAATGGACCAAAGTTAGTTCTCCAAATTAGAAAAAATAAGTAAGTGTCCAAAGTTCATTTTTCAAATATAATGGACCAAAGGTAGTCTTTCAAATCTTGTGTGTGTGTGTGTGTGTGTGTGTGTGTGTGTGTGTGTGTGTGTGTGTGTGTGTGTGTGTGTGTGTGTGTGTGTGTGTTGTGTGTGTGGTGTGTGTGTGGTGTGTGTGTGTGTGTGTGAGAGAGAGAGGGATCTTAGTTAAAGTTACATTTAACTGTGGACATGCATCACTTATAGGGGGAAACTATCCTGTTTAAAGGACAACCTTTTCCCTTTTTAACAAGGTTCTAGATTATTAGCTAAAGTTTGTCTAAAAGTATACCTTGACAACAACAACTGGGTTGTTTAGGAGGGGTTTGAAGGTGGACTTTTTGGAGTCGCTGAAAGGGATCATTTCACCTTGTTTTGAACACCACTGGAATCACTACACACACTTTCAAACATTTTTAAAACACAATGTTCATAGAATGTTCTTTTCACAGACAGGGGGAGGGGGGAAGTGTTAAAAAGGTGCCACTTTAGAGAGAGAGAGAGAGAGAGAGAGAGAGAGAGAGAGAGAGAGAGAGAGAGAGAGAGAGAGAGAGAGAGTTTCTCTCTTAATCTTAATTATTTCTCAAAATAATCACCCCAAAATAAAAGAATCATCCACATAGGATTGGAAAAACTACCTTTGGTCCATTATATTTGAAAAATGAACTTTGGACACTTACTTAATTTTTCTAATTTGGAGAACTAAGTTTGGTCCATTATACCTGTATTTGAAAAACAAACTTCTGTCACTTTTATTTAATTTTAGGAATATAACTTTGGTCATTTATTTCTCAAGTTGTGTCTTTATTGTGTGAGAGAGAGAGAGTGTGAGAGAGAGGGTGAGAGAGAGAAGAGAGAGAGAGAGAAAGAGAGAGTGACAGGCAGACATATAGGCAGGCAGACGGACAGAGCAGTGGTTCTCTCAACCATTTCACGCCGTGACCGTCTCTCACTGTCTCTCTCACACAATGGGGGGCCGGGGGGTACTTCAAGATCAAAGTCATATGCCTAAGTATCCGGTTTGCCCAATTGTCCATATGCCCATATAGCCTGTATGCCCTCTGGTCCATTTGCCCAGATAACCTGTGTGCCGAACTGCCTGTATGCCCAGTTGGCTTTTTGCCCACTTGGCTAGAAATGTGTGTGCCTACATCTCCAGTGTGCCCACTCGACCAGCATTCTGTAATACGTTATGTTGTGTAAGGATTTTAGGGAAGTAAATTCCTCACCCTGTGCAGCTCTTGGTATACGCAAAAAATGCCCTGTTGTGTTTGCTTGCATTTTGATGACATGTGCACCAGTTATCTGCACCCGTACGTATAAGGGCTTAGTAGTTGCAACTGCAACAGGATGTCATCTCTCTGCCTCTCTCTCTCTCTCTCTCTCTCTCTCTCTCTCTCTCTCTCTCTCTCTCTCTCTCTCTCTCTCTCTCTCTCTCTGTCTCTCTCTCTCTGTCTCTCTCTGTCTCTCTCTGTCTCTCTCTCTCTCTCTCTCTGTCTCTCTCTGTCTCTCTCTCTCTCTCTCTCTCTCTCTCTCTCTCTCTGTCTCTGTCTCTCTCTCTGTCTCTGTCTCTCTCTGTCTCTCTCTGTCTCTCTCTGCCTCCTCTCCCTGTCTCTGTCTCTGTCCTCTCTCTCTCTCTCTCTCTCTCTCTCTCTCTCTCTGCCTCTCTGCCTCCCTCTCTCCTTCCTCCAGTTGATGATGACATGCTGGCCAAATGAAACATTTGCTCTGTTTCATTGCCAACACTCCCCGAATGAGTCTTGTGAATTTTCTAGTGCGCTTGACTGTGTGCCCCTTCACTCTGCCAGGCATGCACACACACAAACACACACATACACACACGCACAAGCACTAGTGCAAAACACACACACACACACACACACACACACACACACACACACACACACACACACACACACACACACTGTGTCACGGTCCGTGCGAGCTAACTGAAGCGGAATAGAGTGAAAGGGAACGAGATGAAGATGAGAAAGGAACTGCTTTATCAAGTCCTTTGCTGTCAGTAAAAGAACCGCTCACCTGTCGCCCTCCATTTGGCCTGGACTAAATTTCATTATACCAGGGGTTTTCAACCTTTTTCATCCCAGGGCCCACCATTTATTCAGCATTTGAGCCACGGACCACCATTTGAGGACCTTTTAGCCCCACATACCCCCCAAACTAAAGATTTCCTTTGCTTCTCTCCATGACCATTAATCTTCTAGTTGTGTAGATTTAGCACTAATTCACATGACGAATATTTTAACTCTTGAGAGCGTAAAAATGAAACCAAATGGACCCGCAAGGGTCCATTTGGTTTCATTTTTACGTTCTCAAGAGTTACATCTGGTTAAACAACTTAGCTGGGGACCACCTGGAAACCTTTCAAGGACCACTGTGGTCCCCGGACCACCTGTTGAAAACCCCTGCATTATAGGACTAAATTACGTGCGAGCGTGTGGACGTGTGTGTGTGCGTGCCATACAGTAGCTCTATGTGTAAAGAGAGGCGGTTTCAATTATATTTGCCCTCTAATGTTGGCCCTCGCCACACACAGGCACACACGCGCACGTGTGCATGCGCACGCACACTCGCACAAAGCACACAAAAAGTGGCAGGTGGCGAATTAATAAAGATGTACATCTCCAGTGTGTGCATTTTCACCTTTGGACAAAATCCAATGGAGTCCAATATGCACACAAAGTGCGTGTGTGTGTGTGTGTGTGTGTGTGTGTGTGTGTGTGTGTGTGTGTGTGTGTGTGTGTGTGTGTGTGTGTGTGTGTGTGTGTGTGGTGTGTGTGTGTGTGTGTGCGCGTGTGTGTGTGTGCGCGTGTGCGTGTGTGCGCGTGCGTGCGTGCGTGCGTGCGTGTGTGCGCGTGCGTGTGTGTGTGTGTGTGCGCACGTGGCTGCTAATATGTGCTGTGATGGGAAACGTGCCTCCAGACCACCTTGGTCGGATTGGACCTGAGTCCAGCCTGTCAGTACAGAACAGAGTAGAATACAATATCCCCAGTGTCATCGTTTAAAGGGTTTTGGCAACAAAAACATGTCGATGAACAAGCTCACAGCGTGTTACTTGCGACATATTGTGGCTATTTTTTTTTAACCTTTTTCCTGCTTCCTATGGTTCAAATCCTATACATAGATTATAGATAATCTATAGGTACCTCATTTGTAGATAACCGTTTGTTATATCATAGCACCAAAATGTTGTTGGGAAGCAGCGAAAGAGTTAGCCAACGTACAAAATGGAGTTATAGTGGGGTTATTTTTGGTCAAATATAGCCCCAGACCCTACTTTGTAAGCGGAACTTGAAAACAGTAGGAACTCTGGCCTACTATAACAAACGGAAAAAAAAAGAAAAAAAAAGAACAAAGGGGAATATGAGAAAGTCGAATGGAATAGGCCTATGTGAGAAAAGTATGAAATCCACTATTATATATAGCTTTTGAAAAGAATACAATGCAAGGAGTTGGAATGTGGAGGAGAGAGAGGGGGGGTGGTGGAGAGTGTGCAACACACACACACACACGCGCACACACAGCAGCAGATTGCTGGCTGTCCGCTGTCACCTTCATCACTCCTCATTTTCCTTAGACCTCTCAACCTCGTTCTCTGGCCCTCATCCTCTGCTCTCTCATCACAGACCCCCGCACCACCACCACCACCACCACCCCCCACCCCTCCCAAGCACCAATCTCCTCTACTCAACATGAAATGCAGGACCCAAATTGAACACACACACACGCACGCACACACGCACACAGATTGCATTCTCGCACACAAGAACAAATAATAGCACAGTCTTTGCATACAAGCACTCTGCACAGATGATGTGCACGGACCACATGCACGCTTGTGTCGTGCGTGTCGAAATGGACGTGTGCGCGCATGCACGCACACATGCAGGACAGGATCATTGTCTTTGATTAGCTGTATGTGTGAGTGCGTTTCGGCGAGGGGAAGTGGTTGTTTTCGACTCCATATCAGTGGCATCCGTCTCGGACGGCGCTCACGGCCCCCGCGTTCCCATTTACCTCTGCCTCTCCACAACACAACACACACACACACACACACACACACACACACACACACACACACACACATAGAGTACACACACACACCCAACACAGAGCACACACACACACGTGTACACACACCATCTCAATCCTCCGCCCACACCACACTACCAAGGGAAGAAGGCCATTAGCCAAACGGAAATGAAGAATGCAAGCACAGGAATCGGAGGAACGGAATGGCTTGTGTGTGCGCGTGCGTGTGCGTGTGCGTGTGCGTGTGTGTGTACGAGAGAGAGAGTGAGTGAGTGATCATTATGGATACTCTGTGAGACAGCTTTGCATATTTTAGTTAATGAATGCAGACTAGGCAAGTGCGCACAACCGCGCACGAGCACACACACACACACACACACACACACACACACACACACACACACGCACAAGCACACATGCGCATGAGCACACACAGAGGCATGGAGGGCGTGGTGGCTCCAGTTTCTCCTGAGTGGGGATTGAACTGTCGGGCAGCAGTCAGTCCAGAGACTGAACTCTGGTCATCCTGGAGGGTTTAGGATGATGTGAGACTAGAACTGAACACACACACACACACACACACACACACACACACACACACACACACACACACACACACACCGATGTGCCACCCTGAGCGGCAGAAACACACCGTTCCCGGTTGTGGATTCAAATTTGCGCCGGGCGAGTCGGGCAGGGGATCGGTAAAATCGCATATACTCCTTCTCCTCTGTGCCAAGATAAGGTGCAACATTTTGGAGCTGGATATCCAGCTCCATCGTCCCCCATCCCCCTCATTCTCGATCCTCATAAAATAAAAAGGAGGAGGCCTTTTTTTGAGAGGAATGAATCCCCTCTCCTCTGAACCGAGGCATCGCCCACCGCTGCCACCTCCATCACAGTGACAAGGCCTTTAAACGGAGAGTTAGAGCGAGAACGTGGCTGTCATCTTCAAAACTGGGCCACTCTGAAGAATAGAGCCGGGAAGAAAGAGAGAGGAGGAAAAAAAAGCCCATCGCTCATCTATTTTACACGGAGAGTGCATGCCTAGAGAGAGAAGCACTACTTTTGCTTTGGCTCAAAAGTTTTTTCAAGCTGCTTTGAGCCGCTGAAATATTAAGCTCTGCTGCCTCGCTTTTCGGCAAAAACTTTGTAAAGGAGAAATTCCACACCGGAAGGCTTTCTTACCTTTGTTTGATGTTGATATGTTTCCAAAAAAGTGGTCAAGTTGTTATTTTGTGCAGGAAAAAAATATAGTTTATGGCTGAACCACGATATACTCTATAGCAAAATCGTTGCATTTTTGGATTGAAGGAAATAGGTGAACTTGAACAGCGCCTAATAGCGCCTAGACACTTTGACATGAAAACAAATGGGATTTTTCTTCTTCACTACGCCATTAATAAACGGAAATCATTGACATGGTGCATCACATCTTCATGACATCATCAAAAAGTGATTCACTATGTTGTTTTCAGACGTCCATTTCAAGGAAATAACAGCATGGGGTTAAAAACATAAAGTTATACAAATGACATAGCAAAATGTTCAAAATAAGTGGAATTCCCCTTTGAAACTACCTGATTTAAGATACAAAACCGAAAATGTTTTCCCTCCACAGTGCCCGGACCTCCCTACCTGTCGGTGGCTCAGGACTCGGACACGTCGGCGGTGGTCCGCTGGGACCCCCCGGAGCCGTCCGGCGGCGCCGCCAACGCGGACCTGCAGGGCTACCGGCTCCAGTTCGGCCGGCGCGACGTCTTCCCGCCGGCCACGCTGGAGTTCGCCGCGCACGAGCGCAGCTACGCCGTGGACCACGTGCACAGCGGCGCCACCTACGTCTTCCGCATCTCGGCCAAGGGCCGCGGCGGCTTCGGCGCCGAGGCCACGGCCGAGCTGCGCGTGCCCGAGGAGGCGCCGGGCGGCTACCCGCAGATGAGTGAGGCGGCGGCCAACGTCACCTGCTGCTCGCTGCAGCTGTCCTGGCTGCCGCCGGTGCTGGCGGAGCGCAACGGCGCCATCACCGAGTACACGCTGGCGTACAAGGAGGCGACCACCACGGCGGCGGGAGGCGGCGGGCTGTCGGCCACGCGGGAACTCAGCCTGCCCCCCGGCCTGTCCAGCTACGTGCTCAACAGCCTCAAGCCCGACTCGGCGTACGACGTGAAAATACGCGCGCACACCAGTGTAGGTCCGGGTCCCTACAGCCCGCCCGTCCAGTATCGGACGGTGGCCTTTGACCCGACAGGTAGGGCTTGCCTGTTTCTTCTGTAACCTCCTCCCCGAAAAAAAAAAAAACGCCTGGGTAGGGGGGTGGGGAGTGGTGGTTGGTGGAGGAAATGCTAATGATGCTCATGAACCACAGCACGAGCAACAAAAAAAAGCAACAGAGAAAGCCGCCCTCCACCCTCCTCTCCCAGCACCTTCACTCGACCACAACCGAAAAAAGATGCGTTTCAATGCTTGCGGGTGACCTCACGTCACTAACCCCCCCCCTGACCCCCCCCACCCACAAAATAACAAGGTAACTAACAACCAGTAAGTAAGTAAGTCAGTAAGTCGCAGTCAGTCAGTCAGTTTGGAGCGCATCCCGGGATTTTGGAGGTAAGTTTTAAGGTCAGACACGGTTGCAGCCCGTTTTTTTTTTGTTTTTTTTGTTATTTTCCTTTGCAGAGCACACACCACGCACACTGTCCACGATCTCACATCCTTCCTTTTTTTCTGACCGCCGCGTATGGAGTACGTTAGAGTTCCTATCCTAAGCGGTAAAAACCGAGAGAACAGAGAGGGAGCAGACGTCGTCACTTCTTCTTCGTTTTGATTTTCTTATTATTCTATTGTTTTGTTGGAGAAGTCGTTCCCTCCTCGACTCCCTATCCAACCGCCCCTCCCCTCCCCTCCCCTGACCTCGTCCTGTGACGGAGGGCAAGTTTGTGGCATGGCATCTCCCTCCCCTCTCCTTCCCTCCCTCCTTGACCCCCTCCCCTAGAAGCAGCTCCCCTCAAAGAGGGGAGATCTCTCTCCTTCCGCATGCTGTGTTTTTTGGGGTCTGTCTCTGTCGTGGGCCTCCCCTTCCCGCCTGGCAGTATAGCGCCGTTGGCAGTGCCAACAACCCCCCCAGACCCCACAAAAAGACGTTGGTCGGTTGGCACCGAAACGGACGGCCGGGGGGGGCGGAGTCGGCACTGCCATCGTCCGCTAGACGGCGGCGGTTCCCTTTGGGCTACCTGTTGTTTCCATGAGTCTTCCGTGCTCTGTGTCGTCTTTTAACCAATGGCGTTTGCCCCGTCCTCCCTGCTGCCCTATCACCACAGCTCACCACAGCTCACCCACAGCTCGCTCACGATTGGTTCCAGAGAGGACACCTGGCAGGAACTGCTCGCTCGCCTTTTAAACTAAAAAAAAAGTCTCTTCTTCTTTCATCTTTCTTCTTCTTCTCTTCGTCTGTCCGTCTCCCTCCTTCCCCCGTTCGCTAACTCAAAAAAACCTCTTTGTTGCCGAAACAGACGTTCCAAAGAATTTCACAGTCAAGTGGGCGACGAAGACCACAGTGGCGCTGGCGTGGAAGTTCACCGACAGCCGCTCTCCGTACAAATGCACGGTGAGTACAAGGCCCAAAGCGCTGGAGTCGCTCATAATGTGTCTACGCTGGCAAAGACTCTACAGATAATTCTAATTATCTGTAGTCTACAGCAGGGGTGCCCACAGTTTTTTGACTTGAGAGCTACTTTCAAAATTACAAGATCCACTTCAAGGCCCCCGAGAAAGTTTGACTTTGAAATTAGTGGTGACGGTGTTACTTACTGTTATAGTGTTTAAGAATAATGCACGTATAATGAAAAATGGATGGGGAGAATTGGAAGGTTTTCTTGTACATGCTACTACTGATGTCCACAATTGGGAAAGAGAACTGCCAAAACGTTGGTCAAAATAACAATTATTCTCCATTTTCTTATTGTGTAGACTCTTGATATTGCGTAATTCAGATGTTTAAATATAATTTAACTCTTGAGAGCGGTAAAATGAAACCAAATGGACCCGTTAGGGTCCATTTGGGCCCAAATGGACCCGTTAGGGTCCATTTGGTTTCATTTTAACGCTCTCAAGAGTTACAGATCTATACATTTTAGGGGCCTGTCATGTGATCTACCTGCATGACCTGTGTGATCTACTGGTAGATCACGATCTACCTTTTGGGCACCACTGGTCTACAGATAATGTCTTACAGAGTAAAACATTAGTGTTTTACAGAGTAAAACATTAGCATACATGTTACATGTTAAATAAATGTTTCATGTAGTCAAACAACAGTGGGGGGTCATAGTAATTATGAAATGGAAATCTCTGTGATTTTTCTCAAAAATCTCTCAAGATTCATCTCACAAACCTACAAGATTATGAAGTCAGTATCATAAAGGCGAATTTTAAAGTTTTTTTTTTGTCTGAGAGTGTACAAAACACTGCAAATTCAAAGCACCATGCAAATTCATAACACCACTAAAACCTGTATTAAAAAAATGAGTGCTTTGTTTCGGAGAACAACACCTGTATGCTCAACCAAAGATAAAATGGCTTGTCTTTCAGTCCGGCTGGATCTCTTCATCGCCACTAGTTCATCCAAACATTTTAACATTTATTATTTGTCAAAGCAATTGTCAATATATCTAGTCTTAGTTTTAGGCCCCATATACCTGTAGCTTGTATTTTATTTAGTGTTTGACAGTGAAAAAACGGTTATCCCAGTTTTAATCGACGAAATGAACACTGCTAGTAGGGTTATAAGTCCTTCTGATGGCTCTGTTGCTCTTCAATCTCGATGCGGAGGAACCAGGAGTATATACAGTATATATATATAGTATATAGACAGCTGGCACTGAGGGCCTCGGGTGATTTAGAAGCAAACCATGTGACGCGACAGATTGCGTTTTCAGCTCCTGAAAAAAGAAAGCGTCAAAAACCGTCAGACGGCTTCCCTCGCCCCCAGAATTAGATCGATATTCCACTACGATAGATGTTCCGTTATATAATACAGAAAGCACACACAGCGCATTACGTTCGGCCGTTCATCTCGTCCGCCCGTCCAGACGTGGCCTGTCCTTGTCCACCTTTTTAACGTCTGTCACCCTGGATCTCTCATTTCCGCGCCGCTCGCTCATCCACGCGTCCGTCTATTCCGTCCATCTATTTTGCCGTCCATCTAAAAGTCACTCAACCCCGCGCCGTTTACCGTCTACAGACCCATCTGTCCGTGAAATGGATGATCGCGGTAGGCACAAAGCCTCCAATCACATACCGTGCGGCCATGCTCCTCAATAAAGGTTTTAATGTCTATTTAACATCAGCTCGACGTAGATCTCTCTCTCTCGCTGCTGTAACTGCCACGCTGACGGCGATCGGTGATCAGACTCCCTTCCATTCTCTGGAGAGCATTTATGTCTTCTTCACTGTGTCAGCATGTCATTTAGAAGTGGGTTCATATGGAGCCTTCGAATTACATAGGTTCTGTGTCAAATGGGAGACGATATTCAAATTTAAATACCGTGTCATCATACTGATACTGTAAATGGGTTTCATCTTGACAAGAGCAATAATAAACGTAATCTTATTTAGATTGCACTTTACATGTTACAGAGTAAAACATTAGCGTACATGTTAAAAAATAGATGGGCCTAAATAAACCTTACATTGAAAATACTAATAGAAGGCATTCTTACCCAGCGGTGTGTATGGTAACTAAGTACACCAGTTCCATTTCCCAGTATTTTTCAAAGATCAAAGCCCAAAAATGAAAGCATCAATGCCCTCCAAAATACATTTTGTTTGACTAAATCAACTGTAGATTTGGTCAAATAAAATCGAATGATATTTAGTCAAACCAAACTAGACAAACACCAAAATATTGCAGGTGACTATGACTAAATAAAGTCTCATTCCTTTGAAAGAGTATTACTGCCATCTTGGTGAAGGAACAAAAATAAATACACAGGCGCATTGTAACATTATTTTCTGAGATTTGAGAAAACAATTCCCAAATTCCATACTTCACCCATCTCAAGATTATTCTCAGGGGTCTTCTGTGAAACATTTTCTGAAATTAATGTGGAAAATTTCAGCGAAAAGTCTTTTTTTTTTACTTCCATGATTTTACAGATTTGCGTTGTTAAACTACATTTCTGAGATTCATCTCACAAACCTGCAAAATTATGAAGTCAGAAATGTGACTTTTTATGCCAGAAATGTTTTTGCTATTGCGATGAGTGATTATGTAGTTTTTCAATAGTAAAATGTAGAGAAATGATAATTACTACATAATTCCTATTCAAATCACTACCTCTCTGCTACTTAATTACTTCAGCCTCACTATGGCTTTTTGGAAAGAACTATACAATCACTATACATTTATTGTTGAATTACTACACAATGCTTACACATTTACTGATGTATCTCTATTCTCTACACAATCCCTTAGTGATTCAGTAGTGAAAATGTACAGTAAATATTTTCTATAGGCATTGTGTAGAGATACAGCAGTAAACACAAATGCATACAGCAGTAAAACTACTCATCACAATAGCAAAAACACTATTAAATGAGTAGTGATTCAATAGTGTTTTTTCATGAGGGTGTAATACCCCAAAGACAATGACACTCAACCTAAACCAGAAATGTCGCTGCCCAAAAACCAACCCTCATTCCGTGTGTCCCCCCGGGTGTCCACCAGATCGAGTACAAGGGTCAGAAGATGGACGTGGACGCGCGGCAGAACAAGGTGCTGGTCACAGGCCTGCGCGCCAACAGCAGCTACGAGTTCCGTGTGGCGTGTCAGGAGAGCGCCGACGGTGGTCCGCGCCACCGTGTGCACGCCCGCACCGCACCCTTCCTGCTGGCCAAGAAGCCCAAGCTGGATGTGTTCGGGGACCCCGAGACCTCGCTCACCATGACCTTCCCTCCCGTCCTCGACGTCAAGGACGTAAAGTGAGTCGGAACACCCCCTGAAAAATATCAGACATAGCGTGCCATGGAGTGGCGAGCATGAATGGGCACTCTCAGATTATCCTGTTTAGTGATGTCACTAAAAATACCAATGTTAATAGTCCTTCCCCAATTTTCATAACTTTTCCACCATTTAAGTCATTGGTATGCATGGCATCCACACCAACCATTATAATATACATGTTGCGTTTTAAAATCAAATGTACCCCATTATGAAACATTTGATTTTAAGTTCATGGTGTTCCTTTCAAGTTCCTTTGAACATATCTGTAATTGTCTTTTTTTTTCGTGTGTCAATCGATCAGCAACGTAAATCTCATAGTGGCAGGGTCAATGCCACATTTCACAGATATTTCAAATTAAAGTGCTTATATTTAAAATTAGTTGAAACACTACCACTGCTACTAACGAACAACAGCTGTGGCACCACTAAACCGACAGCATTTCATCATTGAAAACAGAAAACTCTCTGAGTCAGACCTTTAGCTTTAACCATGCTGCGTGTCTGTTGTAACTTCAACAACAACTGATGTTATTGTTGATGCTTACTTGCTTAATATAAGTTCTATAACAGAAAATGGTATGGGTGTGGCTTCATCGTCCGTGGCGCGAAGCATCATGGGCGATGAAGTCTCACATACCATTTTTGCCTGCCCCCCCAATTGGGAAATGTTACATCCAGCCCTGTGTAATATGTACAGTATACTATATCTGGAACACATTCAACAGCTACTTCATTATACTCACGGGAAATGAGCTTTTTGGACGCAGCATTGCAACGCCAACACAATGGAACAAGCCAAACACACGGTGATAATAATAACACGCACACAACGCCGCAGCACAACCCGCTACACTTGTTGCAATTACCCTGAGCTCTCAAGGGTCTATTGTGGTACGTAATGAACGTCAGGGTTAGCGGTTTATTGTTACGGAAAATAGGCTTTTCTGATTTGCTAGCCGTACGACGGCACCGCGGACCGAGACCACAAGTCAACACTATCATGTTCAGCCTGACTGTTTGAGCTTTACCTGGAATGTCACCATGTGCCTTAATTGTATTGATGGGCGTAACATGTTGAGTGTGTGGAATAGATATATTATTACTATGTTAACCACTCATTTAAAACAAACAAAAAAACTAAGTAACATGCTACACATTTGCGACCTGGTTGCAAGTAGGGTTTGGTTAGGGCAGGGGTTTGGTTAGGGTTAGGGTATATTGCTATTGGTATATCAATATCAATACTATAACTAAGGAAATGTCTGTCTGAATGAATGTCTGAATGTCTGAAACGAGCGTAACTCATCACTGGCTGCACTAATCGCTATGATTTTTCACACAGTCATTGACCATAACATTAGGAAGAGACTGACAAAGCCCTTTTTTCAAATTAACAAATTGTTGATTAATAATGAATTTATTGGTGCATTAAATTTCCCCATTCTATTATCATTGGCAATTCCCTTTTCGGCCACAGGGGGCAATGCAAATAGCAAAACACTAGTCGTGACTAGCAAGAAATTAGTTGCAACCAGGTTGTAACCTGGTCATTGGTCGCTATTGGTCTCGCTGACTGCGCACTTGCGAGCCGAGATGGACAATATTTGTTGGAACAAAACACGGTTATTTGGCTGGAAGTAGTTAATGGATATTCTTATTTATCCATTTATTTTTTCTACTATTCATGGCTTTTCCTATATATATTCTTTTCAGGAACTGGTATGTGGTGGTGGTTCCACTAAAGAAGACGGCGACGAGCGTCAAGCACCTGAAGAACCCAGACGAGATGGACATGGAGGAGGTAAGATGGAACTAGCAAATGGCTATTTTCACGTTGAAACGTGTGCACTTTTAATCAGGTGTGTATACTTTTTTTTCTAATGTACTAATACTGCTACTGCTTTTTGCTTGGAACAACAGAATATCTATTGGTACATTAAAACCAGGAAAGCATTTCGTTAAAAATCGGAGAGCCACCGGTACAAAAGTCATTTTGTAGAAACCGCCTCAGGTCTTTTTTTTTTCTAAGTGAGGAATTCTGGGTACTTCTCCCCCTCTCCAGTGCACGCATACACGCACACACACACACACAACCACACACCGGAGCACGCAAATCCACGTGCACGCTGCAGATCTGGTTGGCTATGCTAATTGGCATGTAATGGAGAGAATTACATTGTAAGTCGTACTCTTCCCACAGCTCCTCCAAGGTCACCTTGAGAAGCTGCTCGGTGCGCCGCGTCCCTATTGGATTTGGGATTACACACATGCACACGCATGTGCGTGCACACACACACACGCACAGTGCGCGCTCACTTCAATCCACTCTACCAGTGCCACACACCGCTCCTGTGTGTGCGTGTGCGCGTGTGCGCGTGCGTGCATGTGCGTGCCATATCACTATTCATGTGAGTGCCAATTGTCCACTCATGTGAATAGCAAAAATGTGAGAAACAGGCGTTATTATGAGGACCATTTCCCCTGTAAAATAAATATTTTTAGGAGAGATAAAAGGGAAGGGGTCGCTTGAGGATTGGGTGTAAAGATTTCAATTTGGGTAGAACTATAACTGATAATATGCCTGGTTTATTTATACCTAGTTAGGTACTAAAACGTGCCTTCATTATGAGCCTGTAGACCGGCTACTTTCGGCTTTGGAGTCAGGGTAAAAAATGCCCCGAAGTATAGTACCCCTATTGGCCTGTTTTTTTCCCAAAGGAAATATCCTAAAAATGGAGTCATCTTATATTCAGGGGCTATACTATTTGACATTCAATGTTCTTTTTTCTGTAAATGGGTTTTGAAAAATGGGGGTCGTCTTATAAGCGAGTCGTCTTATATTCGGGACAATACGGTAATACAAACCGCTGTGCATGTGTTGTGTGTCTGTGGGTGGGAGTGCAGTGCAGTGTTAAGACCTTGTCTGGCCTGTGGGAGCCTTTTGCGCCAGGCATTTGGCGGGCCTGCCTCTCTCGGGGTCCTGCCTCTCTCGGGGTCCTTTGTAGTTCACCGTGAGAGGAGCATGCAGGCTTATCAGTGGTGACTGGGAGGGCTTACGCTATTATTTAAAATATCCTGCATTGTCCTCTGGGGTACAGGAAGAGTTGAAAGTTGAAGTTGGGTGTGAAGGACTGCGAAAAAAAATCCAACGTCAAGTTTAGTTTTGGAACGATGCATGTGCATTACAATGGACTCTTCCATTTGGACATTTTGGCATGCATGCGTAATTTTTGTTATGAATCAGAATTGACAAATTGAAACAATAGATGTATTAAACAAGGCATAAATGTGCACACTTGGAAAAAAAAATAGAGGTGAAACACCAAGAGATTATGGATTATTTGAGATCTTCTTTATGCATAACAACTTGGCAATAACAAGGTTTATGAAATGTTATATATTTTAAAGTTCTACTGTATAGGTGCTGAGCTCAAAAATATATTATAAAACGCAGTTGGATAACTACCAGGTAATGATTTACTTAATGGCCAGGTCTAAAATGTATTAGAAGGCACTTATAATGGTTCTTCACATCATAAATCATACTAAATGTTTATAGACTTCATAACTGTTCTGCTGGGCTTTATGAATGGCATGCATGATATGATGAACATTGTTATGAGATGGCGCACATGAATGATTAACCATTAACCACCATCATAAATCATTGCATTATTGTGTATATTTTACACAATGCAAATATATATTCCATACGAAATAGTTCTCAAAAAATGACAGCAATACAAGGCAGCTTGAGCTACTCTTCTTTAATATTACATCATGGAAATCTGGGGACCTATCATGGGGAGGCAAAATCAGTGGAAAATGTTAACATTGGAATTAACATTCCTAAAACATGTGAGATTGGTGCAGCGATGAGAAATCCCATTCACCCACATGGTGAAAGGCGCAGGTTTTTTGTTTGTTTGTTTGTTCTTTTCATATCAAGCTATCACCAGTGTTGTAGTGGTACTTTTAGAAGTGGGGGACGCCTCTTAAAGGGAATTCCACCCATTTTCTTTTTTTTCTGAGAGTGTACAAATGTGAACCAAATGGACCCTAGCGGGTCCATTTGGTTCCATTTGTACACTCTCAGAAAAAAGGAAACTCATTAACATGGTGAAACACATCTTGATGATGTCATCAAGATGTATTTCACTATGCTAATGATTTTTTCACCTCCATTTCTAGGAAATACAGAATGGGGGAACTTTTTATCATGTCCACACAACATATCTAAGGTGTATTAATGTAAAATATTGAAAATAAGTGGATGCACACTTGCATTTGCAGTAAGTATAGCATATTGAGAAAGATTGTTTACAATGCCTAATTGTATCCATAAAAGTAAATGACAAGACAAAAAAACATGGGACTACTTTTGCCTCAAGAATATTTTAGATGTGAGAAGTAGGGGGACGCCGCCCCCCCGCGCCCCCCCCCCCCCCCCCCCCCCCTCCACTACACCCCTGGCTATCACGTTTTCACGGGGAAACATGTTAATGGGCTGAGAGAGACATCTTTGGCAGCAAAAAAAAAAAGTCATTTTACACCCTCTCTCTCTCCATCAGCTGCTGAAGGAGGTGCGTCCTCCTAAGCGCCGCTCTCGCCGCCAGCTGCAGGCCCAGCTGGACCAGAAGAAGCCGTTCATCACGGCGTGTTTCAGGCAGCTGCCGGTCAGCTTCGTGGTGGGCGCGGAGCACCGCCACAGCGTGTGCCAGAACACGCCCCTGGAGGCGGGGCAGGAGTACGTCTTCTTCCTGATGGCCGAGCTCAACGCCACGGCCGGGGTGAGTGACAGAGGGCAGAATAGCTGTATCTATAGGGTGGAACGATTCACTTACCTCACAAAACTATTCAATATTGATATTTATGCTTATGAATCGATTTATATTGCAATGTTTATTATGCTGTGATTCGATTTGATGTATTGATGATATATTGCATAATTTTCCCCACAACGGCTGAGCTTTTAGAACATTTTTAAGAGGAATTCCACCCATTTTCAAGTTTTTTTTCTGAGGGCGTACAAATGCAAAATCATTAACAAACACCACACAAACACAACTTGATGATGTCATCAAGTAGTGTTTCACCACAAGTTCAATCAACTAGAACATTTTAAAGCAATTTTAAACTATATATATAAGAAAACGTTCAATCATGCACATCAATGCAGCCTGATAACGCCTGTCAGTCTTTCTGACATGAACACATTAATGAATAGGACTACATACTGTTAAGTATAAAAAAAAATCGATTTTGGACCTGGCGATTCGATAGTGATATCATGGCATTAAGCATTGCAATTTATTGGCATATCAGTTTTTTTGCCCACCCCTAATTGAAAGTATTAGAATTAGCTTTGGCTATTGAAAACACTAGCATTAACACATTAGCATTATTATTGGTTATTTATTTATTTTAAACCAAGCGTTCTGTGTTTGTTGTGCACCTTCAGAAAATGTTTGCGACCAGCCCCTACACGGACACGGTGATGACCCCAGAGATGGTGCAGGACCCCATGCCAGTGGAGACAGGGGGAGACGGCCTCATCTGGGTGGTGGGCCCCGTGCTGGCCGTGGTCTTCATCATCTGCATCGTCATCGCCATCCTCCTCTACAAGAAGTGAGTCCACCACCAGACGTGCTTGAAAAGGATCCTAGGCTGATAAATACATTATACGTTTCCTCTATAACTAGAATAGAACATTTTTAAAACACATATAATATGTTCTTAGTTTAAAAATAGTTCATAGCTTTATCTCTTGGGGGGCGCCATTTTCACTGTGCCATTCACAGATATGACGTCACAGGAGAAAATCTTGCCTGGGGCTCCAAATTGCTTAGAAACGCCACCTCTCTTAAGTTAAACGTGATACTAAATGCATTTAATCAGCATCTGGATAGAAAACTCACACAAGGGTGTGTAAACGGGATATCACCGAGGTTTGATCAGAGAACCACTGTCAATAAAAAACTTAAAGGGTATTTCCACCCATTTTCAACATTTTAAAGTCATTAATATACATATAACAAATGCCTATAGTATATACTGTATACAGTATATAAGCCCTACCTGTACTATAGGAGATGTCTTCTGAAAGTACATCCCAAAGCAAACGGGGCGCAGTCACACCTTAGGTCTCGCAGCCAGTTGTAGTTTGATTCAGCCACCTGGACTACAAGTCCCAGTAGAGTGGAGGGTCCTATACTAAGGCTGCAACTACACAGGGTTTTGCAAAGTCCAAGTCTCGGACCGGGGTGTGACGTCACGTCCTCCTTTTTTGAATGGGTTTCAATGGGCACTTCCTGCTACTTCCTGTCTGAATTTCGGACAGCGGCCAGGCAGCAGGAAAGACCCGCCCGCGGCCGAAATTCAGACAGGAACTAGCCGGAAGTTCCCATTGAAACCCATTCAAAAAAGGAGGACGTGACGTCACACTTCCGGCCGAAAGTTGGAATGTGCAATCCTGTGGTCTGGCTGGGCCTCAACTGGCTGCAGGTGAGCTAGGCAGCACGCTACAGTGACCTTGCCTTAGCTCCTGTCTCCTAGTGCTTAGGGGGAGTAACGTCTCTCCTTGAATCTGTCTGTCTTTCTCTCTCTCTCTCTCTATCTCCTCTTTTCCTGGTGGACAGTCTTTCCCGGGCTTGTCTTTGGTCCTGACCTGCCCTTAACTAACCCCCTCCATGGAACCGCCGCCCCAACCCAACCCCCAGACCCACCTACACATACGCCCAGCACGCACACACGTCGCAGACACATGCAAAACAGGGCTGCAACTATCATTTACTACCTTTTCCTAGGCATTATTCTAACATCTTTTTAATTAATTTCGATTAATTTCGATATAAAAATACAGTGTGTCACCAAAATGATTTAAGGTATTATAGGCAACTTTTTAGCAAGAAAAAAAGGTATGTTTTTTGCCTTTTTCCCCTCTACGTCGCTTTGCTTTGCCCTGCAGAGCAAGGCAAACGTCTGTCAACCAATCCTTTTCGTTGGGCGCATGGCAAGGCGATGCTAGTGTGTGGGGGGAGGGGGTTGTATGGGAGGAGGTAGCGTTTTAGCCAGTCGCAGCGCCGCCGTCTCCCAACAGCTTCATATCGAGACAATATCTTTTTACAAAGTACACACTAAAGTTGCCTAATAATACCCTTTTAACCAAACATTCCTATATGATTTGTGAAGCTGATTTATTTATTTTAAACTGTATGCTTAATGTCTATGGTAGGGAGTGATTTATAATTGCGCGTTTTATAACGTGTGGGATTGACTGTTGCACCCCCAGATACACACATGCACACACACATGCGCACTCACAAACACAAACATACACACACTTAACCTTCCACAAGAACACTCTTGGCCACAGATAGGGCCAATATACATGCACATATCACACACAAACACCCACACACCCACACACACACACGCGCGCATGCACACACACACACACGCGCATGCACACGCCTTCTCTCCCTAATGCTGATGAGCTTTATCTTGTGTGTGAGAGCTCAGCAGCAGCCCCTGTGAATTTTAAACTGCTCTATATTGATCTGTGTCTTCTTGCCCCCCCCCCCCCCCCCCCCCCCCCCTCCCCTGCCTCACTTGCGCCCCCCGCCCCCGCTCCCCCCTCTCTCTCTTTCTCTCCCTGTCTCGTGTCTGTGTGTATTTATTTGATTCCTTCTTCATTGCTTGCTTGTGGAAAACAGCAAACCCGACAGGTAAGGCTTTAGCTGGCCGTTTTATTGCATTTTATTTCCCCTACGTTCGTCTCACATAGAAAAAAATAAGCGATCTCAGCACACAAAATACCCTTTTAATTAGGCCAACGGGGTGGGTGTAGGGAGGAAGGATAATTGCGGCTAGAAATGCCTATTTTTTCATCTGAGATGTCTTTTTTTATTTGTATTATTCAGTCGGTATACTTTATTTCGGATGGGATGGTGTAGTGTACGAGTTACGACATCTCTATTCACTTCCATAAAAAGGTCTAATGGTGGCTGCTCTACATAGATTTATATTGAGGATGGGGACAGCCAGCCATCTGTGACAGGTCCTGGACCGGAAGTAAGCAGAAATGCATTGAACTCAGGCAACAGACTGGCTTTAATGATCTTAAATGCCTTTATTTGATATCGTTTTGAAGTAACAGCACAGAAAAAAACATTAGACTAGAGACTTTAGTTGACATGTTGCACACATGCCTAAAATATCTCTTATTTGCGCTGCCCTCGTTGAAAACACTGTATTCCATCTCCAGTGGGTCACAGTTCAAAGCTGCACCAGCAGCGCGTGAGCGCCGTTTTCTGACCCCTCAATGTCGAACTCTACTACTACAACCACTGTAGATGGCTCTTTGCCCCTTTCTCTGGGAGTGACATGCTATAGACCAGGAAGGGGTTGGCAAACCCTTAGATGTAGTTCTGCCACCGTCGGCCCGGTAAATAACAGGAAAACTAGAAGAACTGGACGCTAGTGGATCCCACCCCCTTCCTGGTCATAAATACAGTAAGCTTTAAAGTTGATTATGAATGCAATCATCGCACTTCTGTCAGAACGCATCGCTGGCGGCTCACGGCATTGCCGGAGTCGGATTTAAACGCACGTCTTCTTCTTGCGCTCGCAAGAAGGATCATAATAGGGGTCTTGACATTGTGTTCGTGTTTCTTTTCCTCTGTCTCTTTTGGTCAAAGACACGCAACCTGCATACCGGTATACGTCTGTGTGTGTATCTGCTGTTTTGTTTGTGGCACCGCACCACCATATAACAACGTTCGCCTTTTCTCGTCCTTTCTCTCCCCTGCCTCTCCCCGCCGCAGCCGTAAGAGGAAGGAGTCGGAGCCGCGCGCCAAGTGTCTACTGAACAACGCAGACATCACGCCGCACCACCCCACCGACCCCGTGGAGATGAGACGCATCAACTTCCAGACGCCAGGTATGAGCCCGGATGCACGGCACAGCGCTTATATGGATGATGTTAGGTTTTTCCTGTTGTTTTTTTTTTTTTTTAAACCTCCGCCTGTGTTGGATTCTCACGGGACAAAAGTGAGAATGTTGACGCACACACACACACACAGAGCTTCTTGATTTCATACCATCCTGTACTATCTGTGCCTTCCTACGTACCTACTTACCATACATTTTATTTATCTTTTTACCATTTAACTACCAACACGGCCAAAAGTGTTCCTTTGAATGAGATAGGGATACTCTGGCACTGCGTTCGCACAGGCAGACACAGAAGATCCAGTCTGCCGTATATATGTCTTCAAAGGAAGCCTGCAGCGACACGAAGATGCAAAGACGCATCCGACGTTTGCAAACCGCCACGTACGCTATACGAAGCCGCCCAAAGCGTTGAGGTGTTTTTTCCAACCTCAGCTGTAAAGGCGCATCTTGGCGCGAGAGCCCTACGAATGGATCCATCTGTATACTCTCTTAAAACGAACACGCAGGGGGGTCCTATCCATTAAACCGTCGTCAACAGCAGCATTTCAGCACGTCTGTGTGTGGCTACTAGCATCTTTTTGTTGGGCAGTATTTTTGTTTTTATCTTATACTGCTTTCTGCTTCTCTCTGTGCCGTGGCTACGGATCAGACAGCATTCATAATATAGGACTCCCTCAAATGCCTGTCTCATTTTGTTGTTGGCAGAGAAACCTCATATTTTTTTCTCAAAGTAATAATGAATTATTTTTTATATATCGTGAAAACTTTACAGGGACCTAAATTTGGGGGGCAACATTTTTTGTTCCAGGGACATAATTTTAGGTAAGGAAATCTTTTGTACTTCAAGGGATATTTTTTTAGTTCCGGAGCGAGATGGTTCCAGGTTTTTAGTTTCATGGATAAAATTTTAGTTCCAGGGACCTCCAAGAAGGTCGCTGGACCTACATATTTTCAGATGGGGGTTAAATTCAGATCGTACTACAAAATGTTTTGTAGTGAATCATATGGCGATGGTCTTGGACATACAGTACAATGTTTCTGCCATATGCAGCGGAGATTTACTCCACTATAGCTAGAACCCTGCTGTCTCATTTCCTTTACTGCTTAGTTCTTCTCTGCTCTGCTCTGTCTGTCTGTCTGTCTGTCTGTCTGTCTGTCTGTCTGTCTGTCTGTCTGTCTGTCTGTCTGTCTGTCTGTCTGTCTGTCTGTCTGTCTGTCTGTCCGTCCTCCTTGTAGGCTACAACCTGCCTGTCTGCCCTGACAGACAGAACCTCGGGAGCGCAATCCGTTGGACTTCCATGTGCTTTTTTTCTCTTTCTCTCCCTCTCTCGTCATTTCGTCTCCTTTGGGATTTTTTTCTTTTCTTCCACTTGTGCTGCCTCCCTCCCTTCCCTTCTCTCCCCCCAGCTGTCTGTCAGTCAGTCAGTCAGTCAGTCAGTCAGTCAGGCATCTGTCAGTCTGTCCTTATCAATCTAGCATTCCCTGTCACAAGCGGCTCGCGTTTCAAAGAGAGAAAAAAAAAAACGCCCGTTCCGCCTATAATCTCCTCTCCCGATGCCTCGAAAGCTCGCCGCCCGCCTCGCTTTCTTTTCCTCTCATGATCCGTGTCTCGGAAGAGGAAAAAGAACGGCGTAATAACGGCGCCGGGCTTTCCTCTTTTCTTCTGCCGTGGGAGGAGAGTCCCTGCTTTGCGTGTGATACTGTACTGTATTGTACTTGTGCAAACACACAACACACGTGCGCGTAATGTTCATCGCAGTTCTTTACGTGCCTGTATTATGGATATTGGCGTACGCATACACTCAGAGGCCGACACTCTCACAGCCACTCGTGTACTGTACCTGCGTTTACACACACACATACAGTATGCATGCACATACGCAAGTATAACAGGGCGGATGTAACATTTCCCAATTGGGGGGCAGGAGAAAATGGTATGGGTGCGGCTTCATGATGAAGCAGCACCCATACCATTTTCGCTTGCAGGACTTTTATTAGGCAAGTAAAGCATCAATAATAACATGGAAGTTGCAACAGACACGCAGCATGCATAAAGCTAAAGGTCTGACTCAGAGAGTTGTCTGTTTTCTATGATGAAATGCTGTTGGTTTAGTGGTGCCACAGCTGTAGTTAGTTAGTAGCAGTAGTGGTGGTGTTTCAAATAATTTTAAATATAAGCACTTTAATTTGAAATATCTTGGATTGTTTTGCATTCCATCATGTTTGGTGGGGCAGACTGGGCATTTAGGGGGGCATTTCCACCCCATGCCCATGCCGAGATCCGCCCCTGTCTCTCTCTCTCCTGCGTGCAAACATCGTTACACAGATGAAGCGCTGGGCTTGGTCGACAGCCCTCCTCCTCCTCCTCCTCCTCATACGACGGACAAACCTTTTTTCCAGAAGGATATTGCGGCGCTGCATGGCGATGTTGTCATTATCTCTCCACAGCCGCCCCGGATAGAATTTAATTTGAGCGGACGTTTTAGCCCAATTAGGCGGGGCGCTGAACATCCGCGAACATCCCCATTAGCTAATAGTGGCCATTGTTCAAACGAGCGTGTGCTTAAACCACCCCCCCCCCACCCCCGCCCCCACCCCCGCGAGGCATTATAATGCCCTCACCGTGCTGTGTGCTCATTGACCCCAGCACTGGTATAGAACAATGAAATACGCTTTAGATTAGCTATTCTATAGGGGGAGTTAGGGCTACCGTGTGTGTGTGTGTGTGTGTGTGTGTGTGTGTGTGTGTGTGTGTGTGTGTGTGTGTGTGTGTGTGTGTGTGTGTGTGTGTGTGTGTGTGTGTGTGTGTGTGTGTGTGTGTGTGTGTGTGAGAGAGAGCAAGTGTAATTCATGTGTAAACTGGAGTGTGTAGTTTGTGTGCCTGCGTGGACAGTGTGTGTTTTGTGTGTGCGTGTGTGTAAGTATTGTGTGAGGCTCTAGTGTTCTGCATTTGCATGTCCGTAGGTCACACGCCGTCCTGCCAGTAATTTCCCATGATTCCTAGGGGGCCTGGGGGGGGGATGTTGAAGCGGAGTGGCGTGTGTCTTCATTAAGTCCATCGGAAGCCCGGGGCTCACCGACCGAAGTGACCCCCCCCCCCCCCCACACCTCAAGGACCCCTGGGGGTCCCCGGGAAATGTCTAAACCCTCGTCTCCACATTAAACACGTACTCATTAGTGGTCCTTTTCTCTGGCGTTTAACACCCGGCAATAAATTGCGTTATAAACTGACCCACATGGGTTTGACAACATACTGTAACTCCACATTAATAATACCAATTTGTATTGTATCTTACGTTGTATAGTAGTTGATTAATCCATTTTTGGTGGGAAGTTAGTTACTCAGCATTACTTAGCATTATTTAGTATTATTCGCATTATTAACAATACTTAGCATTGCCATTACTTAGCATTATTAAAGTAAAAAAAAGTCGCATGATTTGTCACTACGTTACCGCAGCGAAATTGGACCTCCGCTTTTAACCCATCACTTGGAGTGGTGAGCTGCGGCTTGCCGCGCTCGGGAATCATTAGCTGATTTTGACCCCCAATCCATCCCTTTGATGCTGAGTGCCAAGCAGGGAGGCATTGGGTCCCATTTTTTTAGAGTCTTTGGTATGACCCGACCGGGAATCGAACCCCGGCCTCCCAGTTCCAGGGCGGACACTCTAACCACAAGGCCACTGTTCTGGTCATTAGCATTACTTGGCATTATTGGCATTACTTTAGTTATTGAATAAAATCAGACCTACAAGTGGTGCACTATATGAGGTTGTACCAATTATTCAGGCGGAAAAATATTTCCCAAATTTAGGTTTCCGAACTTACGTATGAGGGCCAGTTTAGATCAAACGGTAATCACTGTGTGCACGCACACGCACACACACACACACACACACACACACACACACACACACACACACACACACACACACACACACACACACACACACACACACGTGTGCACAGGGGTGCGACGGCGACACATTGGCGGCCCACTTCTCCGTAATTGCGTGAAGCAATAGCGACAATCGTGTCTTCCCACCCACTTTACACCACTTCACATCACACACACACACCACACACACACACACACACACACACACACACACACACACACACACACACACACACACACACACACACACACACACACACACACACACCGCCTCCTGCTGAGATGATTGGCGTGCGATATAGACAGACCCCGGCAGCTATAATTAATCATCGTCACAGATCAATTAGAGAGGAAGAGATGATGATGAGACGTCTTAATCTCTCTCTCCTCCCTACCCCCCCCCCCCCCCCCCCCCCCCTCCTCCCTCCTCTGTCATTACCACTTTCTACTGGCCCTCTAAATCAATGCTTTGGTAATGAAATGATCAATTTAGAATCTTATCGCTGCAGGGCGTTTCATTTTAGGAGGCAAAAGAAGAAGCAAAAAGTGTCAATGTGTGACACTGGACAGTGGCTAGCTATTGTTTTATTAGTGTTGCACTGCACCGTTGTGCAACTGCTGTTAAAAAATAAAAAGAATACAAGTTTTTTGCAAAATATATATGTTAATGGCAATTATAGAACATGTAGACCAGTGGTTTTCAACCTTTTTCATACCAGGGCCCACTATTTATTCAGAATTTGAGCCACGGACTGGCATTTGATGACATTTTATACATACAGACCCCCGAAACTAAAGATTTCTTTCACTTTTGTCAACAATACCAGGAAACAAAACAAAAGAGGCAAACATACAGATCAAAATGACCATTAATCTTCTATTTGAGTATAGACTTAGGCAATTTCAGATGATGAATATTTTAACTCTTGAGGGTGTAAAAATGAAACCAAATGGACCCGCAAGGACAAGGACCACTCAGTTCACACCGGTGTGTGTGTGTTCCCTCGGTCTCACAATCGTAAACTCTTCCAACTCTCTCGCGGGTGTGAATCCTGGTAGTGCTTACGCCGGCCGTTCCCGAATGCATATCTCTGGACTATCGTGCTTCTCCATCGATCGTGCAGGACGTGGTGTAATTGGAAAGCCCTCGAGGGGAGATTCCTGAAATCGATTTTGATAAAAAGCCTCTTCCCTGTATGCTCATATCCTAAACAATTACCGTGAGAAGAGTGCAGCTACAGTGCGCACATCCGGCCTCCCCCCCGAGTCACGCCTGCGTCTGTTTTTTCCTCCCGTTTCCGCGTACCATTCCCGTGGTGAAGGAGGGGTTGGGAGAACAACACAGACCACAACAAACCCCGTGGGACATACCTGGACGTGTACACACATTATCCAACGGGTTCTATTTGCTTTATTCCAGTGTTGCCAACATGGTGCATTTGTTGCTATATTGCGCCAAAATTAGTGAAAAACTCCTGGCGGAAAAAGTAGTCCTTTTTTGCTGGTGCGAAATTGGTTCACAGGTGCCAGAGATAAAACCCTAATTTTTCACCATTTTTCCTCCTATGATAGTCCTTCCTAGAAAGGACCACTGGTAACCTAATGGGCCCTTATAGATCTGTAACTCTTGAGATCTCAAGAGTTAAATGATACTTAATTAATTCGGAATTACCTCATTTTCAAGAATCTACACATTTAGAAAATGTAGAAGAATTGCTATTTTGACCAACATTTTGCCAGTTGTCTGTCCTAAATTATTCCGAGAGACTTAACTCAACATCAAATGGTGGTCTGTGGCTAAAATGCAGAATAAATAGGGGGCCCTGGTATAAAAAAGGTTGAAAACCACTGATCTAACGCATTCTAGTGCATTTTGGAAGTGCCACTAGTGCATTTTGGATTTGGGCAGTTGGCAACACTGCTTTCCTCCTCCATTGCCCCGGAGGCGAGAGCCTATAGCGAGAGGCATATCTTTCTCTTTCTCCTTGAGGAGCTCGGCGAGGCAGAACGTCCGTCTTGTGCGTCTCACCTCCTCTCGTGGCACACGGACCAGGTGTGTTTCTCATCAGCGCAGATGGTTGCGTTTTTTTTTTTTTCTTTTCCCCCCTCCCCGCCGAAACGGCAGAGAAACCCTGTGTCCGTGCGTGGGGCAACCCAGACATTCCTGTCCCGACATTCGGCAATCGGTCGCGTCCTCATCGGCATTTGGGGGGGGGCAATGCCCCCCCTAAATGCCCAGGCTGCCCCACCAAACACGATGGCATACAAAACAACCCAAGATATTTCAAATTAAAGTGCTTATTATTAAAATGATTTGAAAGACTACTACTGCTACTAACTAACTACAGTTGTGCCTCCACTAAACCAACAGCATTTCATCATTGAAAACAGAAAACTCTCTGAGTCAGACCTTTAGCTTTATGCATGCTGCGTGTCTGTTGCAACTTCAACAACAACTGATGGTATTATTGATGCTTTACTTGCCTAATTTAAGTCCTGTAACCGAAAATGTTATGGGGGCGGCGTCATCGCCCGTGGCGCGAAGCGACACGGTCGATGAAGCCGCACCGCATTTTCTCCTGTCCCCCAATTGGGAAATGCTACATCCGCCCCTGATGCACACACACACACACACACACACACACACACACACACACACACACACACACACACACACAACTGTCAGACGACGGCCGGCGTTACGGGAACATATATTTTTTGTTCCACACCTTCCACTCCTAATGCCTCCTCAGTGGCCATGCCGAGGCGAGTGGACAAAAGAGGCCTTTCAGAAACTTTTTCTTGCGGAGGAAACATAAGCCATCTCTACCCCCGTCCTCTACGCTATCCTTTCCTTCCTCCTGTCCTCCCTCTCCCCTCCTTAACCTGCGTCTCGTCTTCGTCTCCACAGAACTCCCAACCGATTTTGCCTGTTGAGGGGACGGGGGGAGGGGGGGGACGGGGGTGTGGGGGTCTTATCCTGCAGTCGTTGACATCCAAGGGTGGGAGGTGCTGGTACTTGATGAGCCCTGACAGACAGAGTGTGTGTGTGTGTGTGTGTGTGTGTGTGTGTGTGTGTGTGTGTGTGTGTGTGTGTGTGTGTGTGTGTGTGTGTGTGTGTGTGTGTGTGTGTGTTGGGGGGGGGGGGGGGGGTATGTCAGTATGCCCATACTAAAACAAAGGTGGAGTACGCACATCTCTAATAAATTTCACAGGTGCTGAACTAAAAAAGTCGAATGTGCAAAAAGGAGAAAAGTAGTTCGCACACCGTATAGTAGGAGAGAGAACGTTTCAACCCTACATGGGTCTACCTGACGAAGACCCATGTAGGGTTTGAAACGTTGTCTCTCCTTAAATAAAGTTTCCTGGGAGCTACTATACGGTGTGCCAACTATTTTTCTCCTTTTTGCAAGTATGCCCATACTGACATACAGTACTGGGGGTGGACCTCAACCCCCCATTGCAACGATTGTGAAAAGTGAAAGTGTGAAAAAGAGTGAAAAGTGTACAGTATGTGAGCAGAATATCATGAAGCCTACATACTACAGAGCCAACAGGTTACATGAAGTGAGGACCAACAGGTTACATCAGGGGTTTTCAACTTTTTTGACACCAGGGACCACCATTTATTCTGCATTTGAGCCACGGACCACCATTTGATGACATTTTAGCCCCACAGACCTAAAACTAAAGAATTCTTTTGGTTTTGTTCACAATTCCAGGCTGGATTTGGGGAAACAAAACAGTGTAGACTTCTTAATTAAATAGGGCTGATTCAGATGATGAATATTTTAACTCTTGAGAGTGTGAAAATGAAACCAAATGGACCCGCAAGGGTCCATTTGGTTTCATTTTTACATTCTCAAGAGTTACATCTGGTTAACCAACTTTCCATCATTTAGCTTGGGGACCACCTGGGACCCTCTCAAGGACCACTGGTGGTCCCCGGACCACCTATTGAAAACCCCTGGATTACATGAACGAGTCTTCAAGTGGTAGATGTGTGTGCGTGCGTGCGTACGCGTGTGTCTTTCTGTGTGCGAGTGCGTACGTACGTGATCCTTTGGCCTTTTCATCGTTTGTGGTCCATTTTAAGGATTTTTATTATTATTATTATTATTATTATTTTTTTTTTCATATTTTGCCTTTTCTGTTCGCATTTCAGCTTTTAAAAAAAAGAAACAATAATGACTCAAAACAACACCAAAGAACAAAGCCAGCTTGTTGTCCCCTTATGTTTGCATTTCTTTACAGATTCTGGTCTCAGCAGCCCTCAGAGTGAAGCTGAGTTTGACTATGAAAGTTAGTCCCCTCTGTATTCAGCTCTTGTGTTTTTATTTTGTCTCCCAGCTGTTTTTATCATTTTTTTTTTGCCAGCACGGCTCGCCCCACTTACAAAACACATGGTTTGCATTTTTATGTTATTTTATTTTTTATGTTTTTTCCATAATAACACGGCAAAAGGAAAAAAAAAACAAGAAGCACTAATCCCTTCCCCTTCCTGTTTTTCTTAATTTGTTCTCGTTTGGTTTATATTTTTTGATGCCGCCAACCTCCACCCCCCAAACGGTCTATTTGTTTCTTTTGGTTTATTTAACCCTTGGTTTGGATATGTCAGTCATCATGATATTCACACTGGGCTGTTGTTTGCTTTGCATTAATCCACAATGCTATAGGCCAGTGGTTCTCAAAGTGAGGGAAGGGGGGTCCACCACCACCTCAGGGGGGCTTTCAAATGGACCCCTTAGTAGCATCTACCAAACTCTGAGGGTACCTCGAAAACAAGTTTTGAGAACCACTGCTGGTGAAACACACAAAACCAAAACGTCCTCCATCACTTCTCGCAGGTGCAGATTGTTTCCCCTCTGACCACTTTCCTCACCTCCCTTCCTTCCTCATGCACCTTTCTCCCTCCACCTCCTCCACTACTGCCTCCGGTGGTATCTCAAGGAACCGCTCGACGGACAGGTGGTGACGCCATCTTGGAGTTTTTTTTCCCCCCCACCCTACTATTGCTTTCAATGACACGACAAGTTCTCCTTCTAGATTCAAGGTTGTGAAAGCAGCAGCCGTTCTGCGGTATCCCAACAATCTTCAATTCCTCGGTCAGATTCATCTCCGGACCTCGTTTGTTTGGACCATATGCACTTTTACGGCTGAAACGCTGACGACACAAGGCACCCAGATTTGTCTGAAGCCAGCCTATAACCAAACGGGGCTCCCCCCCTGGTATTCCAATATGGAATGGGACATTGCAAAGACTGCGACTGTGTTAGTATCGCTAGGCGAGGTTATGTAGTCTTTTTCCGTGCGTGATAGTAACAATCAGAATTAATGAAAGCTGCGGCAGATGACGGCATCGACATTTGATTAGACCCCCGCTCCCATTGCCTAAGAAGCCTAAGAAAAAACAAGCTGCAGGATTTTCCGCCTTCCTTCTCTCTCTCTCTCTCTCTCTCTCTCTCTCTCTCTCTCCTCTCTCTCTCTCTCTCTCTCTCCTCTCTCTCTCTCTCTCTCTCTCGCTCTCTATCATTTTCGTATCCCAAGACAAGTGCTTTTTTTTTATATGTAAATAACGGAAACATCACACAGCCTTTGTCGTGCACAGTGGCCCGGGTCTATCAAAGATGATCATTATTTCTCGGCATTGCCGGTCCAGGGGATTGGAAACGCGTAATTAGATGGCATTTGTTTTCGGGTTGTTGTTTTTTTTTTCTTTACGCTCGTTGATCTTGCACGCTGATTGCTAAAGGAAAGGAAGGGGAAGGAAGGGTGAGAGCGTGCGGAAATGTAACGTGTGCATTCGGGGGTGAAGGGGTCGTTGAGGACAAACAAAATACTCCCAGTACCCAGTAAGCAATCCCTGGTCAAAAATAGTATCAACGATAAGTTATGAAAATATGCATTTGATTGAATCAATCAATCAATAAAACAATCAATCAAAAGTACAATATTTGATGTACATTTTCGTACATTTTTATATCAATGCACTGCATTAGAAAATACACAAACAATACGAATACACAAGTAATGTACTCATTCAAATAAGACCTATAGACTAACATATAGGGAGGGAATAGTGAACAAAAGATTCCGTAGCACTGGAAGACAAGTCGTTTTTGATCTGGCAGTCGTCACTCAGCCTGCAAACAGGCAACGTACAAGGCAAGCTCATATTTAACACTTTCACTACCACCGCTTTTGGTAAAAAATGGCTCAGACTAGTGTAAAATCGGAGCTGCACACATTTATTCGAAGCGAGGGCGACGAAATCGATGCACTTCCGGGAACGCAATTCAACGCATTTCAAAAGTGCAAAAATAGATGCGTGGTTAGTGATCAAAACTGCTGAAACGTTCCAAATAAATACATATAAAATAGTTTAACTCGTTTTTTGGTGTCAGTGGCATTTCGTTGACCAAAGGAAAAACATTTTGGTGGCCTAAAATACAACTACAACTAAAGGGAAACTTATCCAATGAAATGAACGCTGGCCTGGTGATGGGTATGACGGCATGCCCTTGGTGGTGACTTTGCGTGTGGAGGACAAGCTTATTTTTTTGAATTGGAAACCCCTCCCTGTGTAAACACTGAGCGCACAGTGCTGCTCACTGCAAACAAACCAACTACAGTACAGGCAAGAAAACAGAACGGGCCACAATCCACTCGTTTGTTGTTTTGGCAACAGCGGACGGATGGAACAGTTAGTGTAGATCAAGGGAGAGAGTTACTGAGAGAGAGAGAGAGAGAGAGAGAGGAAAGAGAGAAAGTGGAGAGACAGATGGTCTTAGCCACAGTGTAAACACACAAGCGTATTACATCTGAGTTATGTTGGTGTGAGGTTGATGATGAAGCCAAAAAGTTGTTGTTTTTTTTTTACAGGGGGCTGAAAGCGCTTCGTTAGTTAGAATAAGTACATATTCAAATGATCTCCCCAAAAATTCTTCTCCAGCAAAGTTTTAAGTATCCCAATTCAGGCTTTACAGTAAAAGCATTATTCTACTGCACCTCTCAGCCTCTCTAGGCTTTTTTTTGCGGTGCATTTGTTTGGGTATGCCTTATGCGCTACATCATTGTAAACAGTTCTGTATATACAGTCATACATACATGGATACATACATGCATACCGGCTTGGGTATGCGGTCTACTATAATTTAGACTCAGGGGGGTGGACGCCTCTGCCTTGCGGCCATTCCCTGGCAAACTAACTTTAATCGCTAAACTTTAAAGGCACTGTAGGCTAGACTTTAACAAAAAGCTCCCCTTTTAACATACATTTTTAGAACCCTCTCTTAGGCCAGTGCAGCAGAGCATGATCTTTGCCTTTTTAAACATTACCCATTTTAATTCAATAAATAGATACATACATGCATGCATACATACAACCTATACTGTATATGTTTTTTTTTAGCAGGAAGTATGCCATCTGGTCGGTGGGCAAATGTTAAAACAGTTTTTAGAACCCTCTCCTTAGGCCAGTGCAGCAGAGCATGATCTTTGTCTTTTTTAAACATTACCCATTTTAATTCAATACATACATACATACATACATACATACATACATACATACATACATACATACATACATACATACATACATACATACATACATACATACATACATACATACATACATACATACATACATACATAAATATATTCATACATACATACATACATACATACATACATACATACATACATACATACATACATACATACATACATACATACATACATACATACATACATACATACATATATACTGGTGCATACCGGTATTCTGTACATACTGCACATACATACACATAAATGCATGCATGCATATACCGCTATGTGTGTGCAACTGTTTACAACCAATGTACTGCATATGCACACCTACAATGCTATTAAACAACAACTGAAATTAACTGGTATAGCAGGTGTCAACCCCCCCACCCCCCCCCACACACACAGACGCATACACAGACACATACACGCGTGCACACATACATCCATATCCTCACAGATAGACACAGACAGAAGGCAAACATTCTTTGATCTCTCCTCAAACAAGTCGCTCTTGTTTTTCTCAAGGAGAAACCAGGCCTCTCATTTGCATACCCATTTCCTCGCTGTCCGTTGGAAACCTTGTTTGTCCCATTATTGATTAACATAATAATAAATAAATAGTCGTTAAATTCGTTGAGAATGGCCAATGTATCCGGAGAAACTTGTGAGCTTGTGGATCGGTTATTGCCGCTGTGCGTGCGTGCGCGCGACACACTTGCATGGTGAAATAGGGTAATTACTAGACTGTTATACAAGAAAAATACAATTATAGTAATGGAGCATAAAAAGTCAAAATATGGAGATACAAGTTTTCTGCATAACAATGATTTCCTCAATTGGCTTACAGAGTCTTGATACATTCCGAAAAGTGCTGTAAATAAGCCGACAGCCCAATGTTAATATGTGGATATGCTGGATTTCTCCCCTTCCTCTTTTTGAGGAGGTTTGACATTCACTACATTCATCTACTCTCCTTGAGTTGATTAATATACCCACCAGGCACTCTCGTCAGGTGGAAAGCTCATATGATGTCCAAAACCGTAATTAATTTATGAAACAAAAACACACTGTTCAAAGCGTGGAAACACGGGAGATAAGAGGTTTTTGGGGGGCCTGACAGGATCCATATGCAGATGCTTTCTGTCATTTCTCACATTCCTTATATTTTGGGGTGGGGTTTGTCTTAGTTTGGACATTCATCTCGGTGAATTCACTCCATTCCTCAAGGTGATTAGTGAAAGCTAGGATTTGCGATGCGTCGCCAACGGGTCGTGGGCGTTACGTTTTTTTTTTTTTTTTTCCCTGGTTCGTTGAGAGTCTTAAGTCCGCTAGCAAACAAACCCTACACCCCCCCCCCCCTCCACCAAGTGAATACATATCTGTCGAATGCCTTTATTGCCTCGTAAACATCCGCCGCACGACTTTGCATTTTGACATTGAGCGGGACTGAGGGCGCAACCTTAATAGTAGAAAAAAATCAAGTTACAAGTAACAAGGCCTGGAATTTGGATTATTATTTGTATTATTCGGCAGCCGCCTAATAAACAGGCACGGGGACTTTGGAGTTGGAGAGACCAGATAGCCAATCAGAAGTCGCAGCGTTGCTGAGAGACCAGATAGCCAATCAGATAGCCGGTACAAAAACCATTCCAAGGCTCAGAGTTCGGAAAACATAGAACAGAATACAGCAATACAGCTGAGTTAAATGCTTAGAATTGATAACAATGCAATACCGATTCCTTCCATTGCAAAACAATACGATACAAAGCCAAACGTTACGATAGTTGCTGTTTACGTAAAGATATATTTGGAATATAGATATATTTTGAAACAGTTATTATACCGTTACATCCCTACCTTTTACACAAATTTCATATTTGAAATCCTGTGAAATGCAAGTACATTTATAGAATACCGCACTTTTGCTCGAATGTAATATTTCTACATTGCGGTACTTTACCTTCGATTGAAGTAAAATATCCAAGTACTTATTTTCTCCCGTCACTGGCTGCAGCACTGTTGAACCAGGGGCGGATGTAACATTTCCCAATTGAAGTCGCACCCATACCATTTTCGATATAAGTATAAGCATCAATAATAACGTCAGCAGCATGCGTGAAGCTAAAGGTCTGACTCAGTGAGTTTTCTGTTTTCAATGATGAAATGCTGTTGGTTTAGTGGTGCCACAGCTGTATTTAGTTAGTAGCAGCAGTAGTGTTTCAAATCATTTTTTAAATACTGTATAAGCAATTTGAAATATATTGGATTGTTTTGAATGCCATTGTGTTTCGTGGGGCAGTGAGGGCATTTGGGGGGCACTGACCCCCCCGACCCCCCCGCCCACACCTATATCCGCCCCTGTGTTTGAACGGGAGGTCAAGAACAGCGCATAGATTTATCGAGTAGAACCGTAATGACCCGCCGCCGCGTGGAAACGCATTACAGCTCCGTTACAATGGAAAAAAAGAGAAAGAAAACCCAAGAAACTATGTTAACACGCTGTGTCCTTGTTTCCGTGACGTTTTCCGAAGGATGCAGTTGAGCGGCGCTCTATCTTCATTCGTTTCACCGCCGCCGCTGCCGTAATCTTTAGTTAATCTCCGTGTAATTGACGCGCCCACTTTGTTCTTCTGCTGTAAAAATAAATTAGCATCACTAATTAAGAGTGTCAGGAGGGGGGGGGGGGTGGCCGGGGTCTTCTCCTCTCACAGCAAATAAAAGAACAAGGAAAAGAAAGAAAGAAAGAAAGAAAGCAAAACAGCCAGACCTTTCCCTTGACATTTGGAGGAGGGAGGGGGGGGCAAATTAAGGATGGTTAATGTGATTACGCCCAATTTGCACGGCCCATTTAACCCGCCGCGTTTTTGGTTCGTCAAACGTTATGAAGGACTTTTGACCTTGAAGCAAAGCAAAAAAATATTGCTTATTACCCCCCTCCACCGCCCCATGAAAAACGCTAAGTATGGCCGGACACTCCACCCAGGGACATTACCACAGCGTGTACGCGGACAGACCACCCTCACCCCCGCCCGCCTTCCCCCCCATATTCCATTACATGGTCCCTGCATTATGGTGCTAAATGGATTAGAGTGCTGGAGAGAGAGAGAGAGAGAGAGAGAGAGAGAGAGAGAGAGAGAGAGAGAGAGAGAGAGAGAGAGAGAGAGAGAGAGAGAGAGAGAGAGAGAGAGAGAGAGAGAGAGAGAGAGAGAGAGAGAGAGAGAGAGAGAGAGAGAGAGAGAGAGAGAGAGAGAGAGAGAGAGAGAGAGAGAGAGAGAGAGAGAGAGAGAGAGAGAGAGAGAGAGAGAGAGCACATGCACTGCTGATAATGTTGCAGCCCAGCCAGGGACAGGAGAGAAAGAGAAAGAGAGAGAGAGTCATGCAATTTCCTCCTACTAGACTAGACTAGATGAGTTCTTATTTCAGGTGGATAATTAAGGAAACGGAGATCGTTGGGGAGTGGCACTCGGGCCACAAAAACGACCGCGGATGTGTTCTGAGGGTTGTTCTGTTGATGATGGCGCCCCTCCTAGCCTGGTTCAGACCCATAGACGTGTACTGAGTCTCTTGGTCTGGCCTTCTATTGTCAACCTATAGTTCGCTTCGGTACAAAGATGTAGTTATCCGAAGAGAGTCGGAGTTGGGGGTTGATCTGACGACAAATCCCAAACGGACACGTCACGCAACAGTTACAGTGTCAAACAACAAACGTGGCGGCCACAACTGCAGTGAATCGCGTCAATCGGTCTATTAAACCGACCTGTGATAAATAGTTTCTTTAAACAAGCGGCGGGTTGTATGAACATCAACATCCAACATATTTTCCTGCTTGTTGGCTGTGTTTGTTTAGCTAGCAAACGGGCTAGCTCATTAGCCACATGATTGACAACAACCCTCCCCCTTGAAATCTCTCAAACAGCGGAGGAAGTCAGACTCAAGCTTCAGGAAGCTGAACTAGAGTCTGATAATCAGGCTAAGCCCCTCCCCCTTCCCTTCAACCTCCCACCTCTTCATTACTAGCATATAGCGCGGAACAGGTCTGATACGAGGAGAAGAAGAAGAAAAAGAAATGACCGGCTACACTTTTTTTTTTTTTTAGACGCCATGCTTTTGCTTTGTCTCCGCCACCGCCTTGGCTTGCTGTGTGGGAGCACTCCTCAGCGTCACTCACATTTGTTGCACCCACGCCCCACTATTCCAACTGCTTCATACCCCCCTCCCCTCTCCACATTCGCGTGCAACTCCCACTTTGCCCCCATGTCATGTGGTCACCTCCGGTGCAGCCCCCCACCAACCCCCAGGCCAGGGTAACCAAGCTGTCTGTCTGTCTGTTTGCATTCTATTCTAGAATGCCAACAAACAAATAAACTGTCAATGATACTTTTAAATCATGAATGTCTGTTACTTTAGTTATTGAAAAATATCAGACCTACAAGCTTGTTTTGCAAGCTCATAACAGCGCGCCACTCCAGTGGCACGCTGCAAAAACGCACTACGCACTAAGGCAAACCTTAGTGCGTACAAGCTCTGTTTTTGTAAACACATTTGAATCTAACTCCTCTCACCTCACCTCCACTCTATTGGCTCATTATGAAAGTTTCAGACCGTCTGCAGGACAAAGCAAGTGTCTGTCTGCAGGGAAACCGCTGCAGACAATATAACAATATAGCTTATATACATATTTTGATTTGTGACTGTGTTATTTGTCACTGTGATCTATAGTCAACATTCGATACCTTTGATCGTGGCCAAAGAGGAGGAGCAGTGTTGCCAACTGCCTAAATCCAAAATGCACTAGTGGCACTTCCAAAATGCACTAGAATGCGCTAGATGCTTGCCTGGAAGGGAATATGACCATTAAATGACCATTAATCTTAATCTACATTCTCTTGTGTAGACTTGGGCTAATTCACATGATGAATATTTTAACTCTTGAGAGCGTAAAAATGAAACCAAATGGACCCGCAAGGGTCCATTTGGTTTCATTTTTTACGCTCTCAAAGAGTTACATCTGGTTAACCAGCTGTCCATCATTTAGCCTGGGGACCACTGGTTGAAAACCACTGTCATAGGAGGAAAAATGGTGAAAAATGAGGGTTTTATCTCTGGCGCCTGTCAACCAATTTCACCCCAACTCATCAGCAAAAAAGCACTAGATTTTCCGCCAGGAATTTTTCACTAATTTTGGCGCTAGGGGGGGTCTGAAAAAGCGCTAAATATAGCGACAAATGCGCCAAGTTGGCAACAGTGAGGAGGAGGGACGGGCAGGGCATATAGGTGTTGTGTAAAAGCAGAATTTTGAGCTCTGGCCTGGCCCAATCGGGTCACTGTTAACACCACCACCACCAAATCAAGCTGTGTACTGTATATGAACCGAAACGAATCGTCACATGAAATGACCCCCTCTACCCCGACTCCCCCTTCCCCGTCTTGTCAACCAAAACCTTGCTCGCCATTACATCCCAGAGACCACGCCCACCCACCCCAATATCTGTTGTATTGCAAGCAAGATGCCTCTCCTTACCACCGATCCCCCTTGCGTCCCACGCTGTGTATCAGTTGACCCATTCTCTTTCAATAACCTTAAGGTTAAGGATTTCTGCCAGTTGTGCTGACAGTTGTTTTTTTTTTCTCTCTCTTTCTTCCCTTTCCCCTTTCCTCCCCGGGGGGATTTCTCTGTGTGTCTGTGTGTGTGTGTGTGTGTGTGTGTGTGTGTGGTGAACAGGTATGATGAACCATCCCCCCATCCCCATCTCGGAGCTTGCAGAACACACAGAGCTCCTGAAGGCCAACGACAACCTCAAGCTGTCCCAGGAGTATGAGGTGAGTGGCGGAGGGGAGGGAGTGAGTGAGGGATGGCAGGCTGCTGCAGCCACTAGATTCGCGATACTTACGTGAGCAGAGCAGTGTCGTGGCGGATTTTAGTACGTGAGCTATCTTTGTAGGTTCATTGTCAGGATTAGAACCTTAGAGTATATATTAAATAGAGAGAACACCTGAGCTCCCCTCTCATCCACTTGCATTGAGTTGCTCACTCAGCGCATGAGGCGGTTTCACTCCTATTTCCGGGGTAAAAACAGAGTGCATTCTGGGAAAAAGGGGGGAAATGGGGCCGAGAACATGAACGCGGACGACCTCATGCACGATCGGCGTGCATGCGTGCGAGCTATGGAGGGGGCGGAGCCTAATGTGCGTTCATGTTACTGGCCCCAACTGCATTCTCAACTTTGGCCACTATGTCCATTTCGCCTCAAGATTTCCTCAGGGTGTTCATCTATTCTATATATGTCAATGATTAGAACGGCCAAAGGAGAGAGAGGTGTAAGGGAGCATGGCGTAATGGTGATTGACAATCACAGGAAATCTTAGACAGAGACTTTACCATAAAATGTCTCTCGATTCGAGAGGAATTCGAGAGATGAAGTAATGATGAAGTAATTATGAAACCTTCATGATTAATAGCCATACTATAACTAAGGAAAAACAAAGCCCTTTTTTCAATTTCACCAATTGTTTATTAATCATTAAATTAGTAGGGCATTACATTTTAAAAACTGTTCCTACTTAAAGATTAGGTAGGCGATAGCCGATAAGCGATTGGTCGTCCCTCAGGATTTTGAGATGAATTGGTTTGGCTTTTGGAGAGGGAGTGTGACGTAATTATTTCAGAGGAATAAGTTTGTTGTTTTGTTCATTTCTGACTCGCCCGTTCTGCTCACGCACAAGTAGGCCACGCGCAAGTATGCATGTGTGCAAGTATGCATTCTACCTGATCTAGTTGTTATGAGCCGCGGACATATTTTTCTGTTAAATAACAAGCCATGGGACTATTTTAAGGGTTAATTTTCTTGGATCAAAGGCAAATACTTTGGTGCAAAGTAACCATTTCTCCGGCAGAGTACTTTACAAATTTATAGTCAACACTTTGATAGTCAGTGTTAAAAAGACTATGTCCATACTGTAGTTTTGTGTGGTTAAACATATTTTCATGCTATACTAGAACCTTTAAGCTATATAGGGAGAACCCCTGGGTGCTGAGCTATCCCCTTCTATAAACAATCATTTGTCCCCACACTTCTGGAAATGTCCATTGAACCAACAGGGATACAATGGGACGCAATGGGACACCACAATCTATATACAGCCCCATACGCTGTGGGGCAGTGTATGGGCTGGGGTGGGGTGAGTTTATGTGACAGAAATGCACAATTCCATAGTTACCTGCAATCTTTGGTCACCATGATCTTATACCGGTATTGGCATTCCCATAAGACTGTATTGATCACTGTGATCACACGGCTGTCTGGGTCTTACTATCTCTAATAGCAACCCAGAAACCTTGGTTAAAAAAAAACAACTAAGTGTCACGGTTAGTCTGTGTGTGTGTAATGTATGTGCGACTGCATGCGCAGTTGCATATTCAGGCTAACTGACTTTTACATACGGAAATGACACGTTAAAGCAACGGGTGATAATGTTTGTTTTAGTCCTCAAAACAAACTCTATTGTCTCTTCATTGTCTATTCAAGGTTCAAGGTTTTTTAATTTGTCACTCCAGTTTATGTCAGGACGTATACAGGGATGAAATAGCGTTTCCATTTTCCACAGTGCAATAAGACAATATGGTATTTTTAGAACAACGTCATTGTAAAACAAACATTAAAGCTGTATATAGGGCGGGCTAGCACCCCTCAGATATAAATACAAATAGGATCAGGCACTCTTTGTCCCCAAATATAGTCACATTCCATAGAGTAATACCAGTGTAACATCACCATTAACTTTTCAGTGAAAAAAGCTTCAATGGAAAGTATTCTTGTCTAGGGTGCGTTGTGATATGAGTTTGCTGGTGTATTTCCATGTGTGGGGTGCGCTCAGATCACAAATCACAGACCTCTCTCCTGAGCTGACAGGCATCGCAAGAATTCAGCGTTTTTTCATTAGAATTCAAAATGTTGGTCTACCATGTCAATGAAATAGTCAAACCTCTCCAGCAATTCCTTATTGTATATCTTCTCGATGGGAACGCCGAACCTCTTGCACCAGGCCACGGTGATCCGCGGGTCCAGGTAGCTGAGCTTGGCTCCGCGCGGGGCGATCCGCCGGTCGCGGTCGGCCGCGTACGCCTCCAGTTTCCTCAGCTGCGACTCTAAGCTCAGGACCGCCTTGTTCTTGGACTCCATGGCGTTCCTGGACTGTTCGGTCTTCTGTTCCCTGGCGTCGGCCTCGGCCCCCTCCGCCTCTCTCCTGGCGAAGGAGAGCTCCTCCCTCTTTGCGGCGATCCTGCCCAGCAGCTTCTGCACCGACGCTTCGAAGGACTTGGGCGGCGCCCTCTGGTGGTGGCAGAGGGCGGCCATGGCTCTGTGGGCCCTGTTGTACGACAGGATCTTGTCCGGAACGTCGTTCCGGGGCTGGGTGAGCTGCGCGAGCTGCTGCTGCAGGGCGACGGAGGCGTTGTGGGTGCGGAACACCTTGGCTGTCAGGCCTGCCATCAGCTCCTGGAGGTGCTGATTGAGGAGGGCGGCAGTGATGCGGTCAAACAGGTAGTCTCCGGCCTTCTTGTTGAGCATGAACCTGAGGAAGTTTTTGAACACTCTCTTTTCCACGGGGGCCGCGTTGTAGTAGCCGGGGAAGTCAAGCTCCACCACGTACAGTTTTCCGTCCTTCTTTAGGTGGAGGGTGACGTGTTCCACTCGGAGGGAGCAGCATCCCACCGTCATTTCTCCTTCCTCTTCCTCGTTGTCGACACCCAGGGCGAGCCTGTCGACGAGGTAGAGTGCCACAGCTCTCTGCCGGACCTTCAGCTGGTCGGACCTCCAGTCGTTGCGGTACTGGACCCTGATGCGGTCCACGCACTGCTTCAGCTTACGGGCCGTCTCAAAGTTCTCCCATTCTTTCTCGCCCTTGACCTTTAACTTGTCCTTGTCCCTGGTGCTGATGTACTTCATGTAGCCTGTGATGTTGTCCTCCCAGGCCACCAGCCAGCTCACCCTGTTGTCGTGACGGACCTCCTTCCACGTCGTGCCTGGGGGAGGCCTGGGCCACTCGGAGTCTTGGCTGCAGTTGACTATGCAGTCCTCCGGTCTCACCCTGCGCCTCAGCAAGCCCGACTTGGGGTGATCCCCTTTGATGCCCCGGAAGAGGCCGGGCGGCTCGGTGCGGAAGTTAGTGATGCGCTCCTTCCGGCCGTCCATGATGCAGAAGCCGTACTCCCGGAGGAGGCGCTCGTTCTCGAGCTCCTCGAGTTTCCGTTTCTGTTCCCTCCATGCCGGCCTCCTGGTTTGAGCCCTGAGGTAGAGCTTGATCGCTCTGAAGTTACACTTACTCAGGTCCTTGATTTTATCCCTCTCCTCTTCTGTCATCTCGCTTCGCCAGTCCTTAAAGAAGTTCTCCCGGAAGATTTCGTTGTTGACGCACTCGTGGTCCAGCATTTTTGCGAAGAAGGTGGCCACCTCCTCGGCTCCCGGGCTGAGCTTCATGGGCTGCCCGTTGTAGCAAAAGCTCACATTGCTGGGAAGAGGTTGGTATTCCGGGTGGAACACGGGACCTTTGTGCTCCAAAAAGTGCCACTTGGTGCCATCGGCGTAGCTCTTCTCCGTCCACTGCTTCGTGTCAGGCTCCTTGGACACTTTCCCCTTTACATCAGAGTCTAATTTTGTCTTCTTAGGCTGGACAACTTCCTCACCGCTGTCTGTCGTCCTTTTCCTGTCATTCCGGTGATTATGAAAGCCACTATAAAGCTCATACTTCACCCTGTTGTCCCTCTCCTGTCTGTGCTTGTCCTTGCTGTGGCGTCTGTGCTTCCTCCTGTACTTGGACCGGTGCCTTTTGCCGTACGAGTCCTCCTCATGTTCTCTCTGTCGCTTCCTTCTCTTGCAGTCCCTGGACCTCCTGTGGTCCCTGGACATCTTGGGGTACCTGAGCTTGTCTTTGCGCTTGTTCTCAGGGGAGCCAGACTCGAACTGGACAGCATCGTTGGAATGATCTCCACTCATGTTACCTGGGCTTTATCAGGTCAAACAGAGCGTACAAGTTGTTTGTTACCACTGTCAGTTGGGTTGGGTTGAGTTTGTTGGTTTTTTGTTTGGTTTGTGTTGGGATGGGTTTGGTTGGGTTTGGTTGAATTGGGTTAAGTTTACTTGACTTGGGTTGGGTTGGGTTGAATTGGTTGAGTTGGCTGGAATTGAACTGACAGAAGGTACAAACTCTTAATGATTTTCACTGGATCGACATCTCTACATATAGGCCAGGCTGGTGGCGGACTTCTGATGTCACACCCATGTCAAAAAAACCCTAGACCTAAAACACTAGACCTGTGCCCCCTCGGGGCACATGTCACCGTCTTGGGTCAGGGTGAAGACTGTTACGTCACCATGCGAGTCACTGGTGGTGACTATGTTCACCCCTGCAGGCAACTGTTACGTCACCCTACGGGTGATGTAACAGGCGCGTGGGCGGACAAACCCGTGCTCAGACAGACGTGTGATCGTACAGACGGATCACCACCATGCTGTTACGTCACCCTGTGGGTGACTGAGGAAGTTTTCAAATGTGGAAAAAAATGTCTAAAAATGTCTTGCAAAATAAGCTTTTTTTTCTCAAAAGCCGAGACGCATGCTATGAGGAGCAAAGTGCTTGATACATGTTTTGTAGGAAATCTAAATTGCAGCATAAACAGCTCACAGTGTCAAATAATTGCGGTGGCATAAAAGTGCCTCTGAGATGTAATGTAGTAGAAGTAAAACATTACCCTTAGTGTACTGAACGCGTTTTGGTGTTCTAAGCATTATGTTTTAACTATTGAAAAATAGCAGATCTACAAGCTCATAGCGCGCCACCGAGTGGCGCGCTATGAGCTTGTATCTCTGCTATTTTTGGAAAATCGTGAAAACGTGGTGAAATCTTTGAATATTATGTTATTCAGAAACTAGATAGGACACAATGGGTTAACCCATTTAGGCTTGACTTGAAGGTTTTTGAAAAACATTAAATATTTATATATCAGCATAAAAACAAATTGAATATTTGAATACTGTACATACTGTACACTACAGGATCCAAATATGGATTCCCGTCCTTAATGGGTTTACAGGAAATCGTCATATACTCAAGTAAACACCTCTAACACCCCAAAAAACTACAGTGAACTGTGCCGTACTGAACTGAACCGCTCAGTGCTTAAGTAAATGTGCAGTCACCTCTCCATTTAATGTGTGCACTGTGGGCTCCATTTTCGTCACCGCTAAACCCCCTTATCCCTTAACTCCTTTGCCTTTTTAAACTATTAAAAAAGAACATTTTTTTTTCAATTGTTTAAATGGCCAATCTACAAGCTCACAGTGTGTCAATATAGATTGGAACGCTGAACTATTCCAAAAAGTTTTTCAAAATACTGAAGAAATGATAAGGGGTTTAGGATAAGGGGTTTAGATGGTAACGAAAATGGAGCCCTGTGTGTGTGTGTGTGTGTGTGTGTGTGTGTGTGTGTGTGTGTGTGTGTGTGTGTGTGTGTGTGTGTGTGTGTGTGTGTGTGTGTGTGTGTGCGTGTGCGTGCGTGCGTGCGTGGCTGGAGAGAGGAGGTGGTGGTGAGGCAGCCAGCGCTGCGTCAGTCAACATGCAGGCAGTAAGGGGGGAAGGGGGGGGGGGGGGGGGTTTCTAGGGGTGAACAGGGCTATAAGCGAGCCTGTCTGAGCGGCGAGCGCGTCTGCGGGGGTTATAAATGACGCGGCCGTTGATTAGAAATCAGGAGCGCTGAATCAGCTTTCGTTTGCATACGGGGCAATATCCCCCTCCAATCCGCGTCCCACATCCCCCCACACACATCACATCACATCTCACACACACACACACACACACACACACACACACACACACACACACACACACACACACACACACACACACACACACACCCTCGGCAGCACACGGTGCAGCAGACCCTAAATCACCAAGTGGACGGCCGACAGGCGGCAGAGAGAGAGAGAGAGAGGCAGCAACAACACAGTTTTGGCCGGGGGCGGATGTAACATGTCAAATTGGGGGGGGGGCAAGAGAAAATGGCATGGGGGAGGCTTCATCCCCCGTGGTGCGAGGCGACACGGGCGATGAAGCCGCACCCATGCCATTTTTGGTTACAGGACTTTTATTAGTCAAGTAAGCATCAATAATACCATCAGTTGTTGTTGAAGTTGCAACAGACACGCAGCATGCATAAAGCTAGAGGTCTGACTCAGAGAGTTTTCTGTTTTCAATGATGAAATGATGATGGCTTAGTAACTGTAGTTAGTTAGTAGCAGTAGTAGTCTTTCGAATCATTTTAAATATAAGCACTTTAGTTTGAAATATCTTGGGTTTTTTTTGCATGCCATTGTGTTTGGTGGGGCAGTCAAGGCATTTAGGGGGGCATTGCCCCCCCCCCATGCCCATGCCTAGATCCGCTCCTGGTTATGGCCGCCAGTGGTTGTTAGGATAATGAGTTCTCATAGCACTATACTGTATTTCTTAGGTATCTATTATGCATAAATCTGGTGGGTTTTATTTTTTATTTTTTTGAGGGGAGGTTTGGCCGTAATCAACAACGCCGCCCGCCTCTCTCTCTCTCTCTCTCTCTCTCTCTCCCTCTCTCTCTCTCTCTCTCTCTCTCTCTCTCTCTCTCTCTCTCTCTCTCTCTCTCTCTCTCTCTCTCTCTCTCTCTCTGTGGTTACGAAAGTTGACACTTTCCTGCGAGCAGAAGTTCTAATTACTTGGCTCTGAAAGTAAATGAAACTGCTTGCTCCTCTCTCTCTCTCTCTCTCTCTGCTAACCTTCTCTCTCTCTCTCTCTCTCTCTCTCTCTCTCTCTCTCTCTCTCTCTCTCCTCCCCATCCTTGCTCCTGCCTGTACCATCCCTCCACCCCCCCCCCCCAACGCACACGTCCGCAGGGGAGGGAGGAAAAAAAATAAATGGCCGAATTAAACGGAGAAGTGTAATTTTAATTTTGTTATTTTCTTGATGAATGGCTGTTCGTCTGGGCGCCCCGGCCTGCCGAGCCGCAGCTCACCGCCGAGCTCCAACCCCCCCACCCCACCTTCTCTGACTGATTGCTTTTTAGCCACGCAGGACGGGAGGGAGGGGAGAGTGTGTGCGCGTGTGTGTGTGTGTGTGTGTGTGTGTGTGTGTGTGTTTGTGCGTTCGTGACGGAGAGGAAACCAGGGGCGGATCTAGGCACGGGCATGGGGGGCAATGCCCCCCTAAATACCCAGTCTGCCCAACCAAACACGATTACATGCAAAACAACCCAAGATACTGTATTTCAAATTAAAGTGCTTATATTTAAAATGATCTAAAACACTACTGTTGCTACTAACTAACTACAGCTGTGGCACCACTAAACCAACAGCATTTCATCATTGAAAACAGAAAACTCTCTGAGTCAGACCTTTAGCTTTATGCATGCTGCGTGTCTGTTGCAACTTCAACAACAACTGATGTTATTATTGATGCTTATACTTGACTAATAAAAGTTCTGTAACTGAAAATGGTATGGGTGCAGAAGATGCACCCATAACATTTTCTCTTGCCCCTCCAACATGTTCTCTTGCCCCCCCCCCCCCCCCCCCAAAATGGGACATGTTACATCCGCCCCTGGAGGAAACGCAGTTAATGATGAGGATTCTGCAAGAGGACAGAGAGATAGAGAGATGGAGAAAGAGAGAGAGAGGAATTTACTCAAGTGCTGTACTTGGGTACTATTTTGAGTATTTCCAGTGTTAAACTATTTATTAGTGTTTACATTTTACTCCTCTACTTTCTAGAGTACTTTCTATTCGTCGTTCTTCTTGAAGTAGATTTTGTACTTTCATTCACGTACGTACATTTTTGAATTACTTGTGTGTTTACTGATCCAAACGTCACTTTACGTTACATTTTTTATGTTACTCAAGTCAAAATAAGTACCAATACCAACCATACATACTCTGTTACAGGTGAATAAAGGTCTGTATTCAAAATAATGGTACTAGTAACTATAGTAATTAATGCTAAAGTCAAACGTTGGAGCGAAAAAGTTCTGTAATATTTGCCAAAGAGGTGTATAGTTGAATTGAATACTAAAAAAACACCCATACAGAACTAAACAACAACTCAAACTGCTACTGGAATACCATACATCCTCGTATAGCCGCTGCGGAGCGGCAGAGATGGATGCCAATAAGTCAGAGGATGAAGGAGACTCAGCCATGCAGTAACCTGACTCTATAGAGCTCTCATAGAGTTACTAATCCATCTGCTGTCAGCCAAACAACCAGGGGCGGATCTAGGCAATGCCCCCCTAAATGCCCTGACTGCCCCACCAAACAAGAGGGAATGCAAATTCATAATTCAGATAATTCCAATTAAAGTGCTTACAATTAAAATAATTTGAAACAGTACTGCTACTAACTAACTAACTACGATTGTGGCACCACTTCATCATTGAAAACAGAAAACTCTCTTAAGGCTCATTCAGAGTTCAGAATATCGGTGGCCACCACGAGC
>CM076979.1:9647894-9672894 GCA_039105355.1 Benthosema pterotum
AAAACAAACCGCTTGGTTCAAGAACCGCTTCCGGTTCTACATTTTTGGCAAACATATGGCGCTAGTTCCAGTTCCCAAACCACATCTATTAGGTCCGAAACCAATTCCTTTTCAGCAGAAACACTTTGATTTGATTGGGTTTGATATTAGCCGGGGGAACAAAAAAATAATCCGTACGGGCCCCACTCATGACTATCTATCTTCACTGACTGTTGTACTATCAATAAAGGCAAAAGATCCTTCATGGTGGGGGCATGCCCATGCTCATGCCCATGCCCGGATCCAGCCCTGTATTCCACACTGGCTAGGTGGTATTGTTGGATCTATGGCTCTCTACAGACAGTCTGGTGAATCCGCTGCAGACCGCCACAATGTATGAAAACTAGCTACTAGGACCGTCAGTGCCACTGCCACGGACCCGAAATAAATAAGTGACCATCCTCTTTTTGTTTTTTTTAATTAAAATGGGTGGCACTTGCCAAGCCCCTGATCATCATGCCCCAAAGATGCTGGTGATGGTGATTGTATCACAGAAGCCTGCTACTGTATGCCTGCATTCTGCACTCTGGTACAGTATACTGTATCAAGCTTTGCTGTGCAAATAGTTTATTTTCTTTCTCACCGCCCCAGACAAAGCAAGAAGTAGAGTAACACTGTTGGGGAAACTGTTGGAATAGCACAAGAAAAAAAAGCGTAAGCAAAGCAATAAGATACGTACAGTACACCGCCTCCTGTCTCCCTATCCTGATTACTACCTGCACAATCCTAATAGGATAGCAAGTGTTGGTTTGCACCAGAAAAGTGGACACAGAGGGGAAGTTAATAAGAAAACAGGGAAGACTTGCTGAGAGTTGCATTTGCTGCGCGCAGACGCCGCACTTCCGTTTGATGTGTGTTGGGCCCCGCGCCGAGGCGCATGCCTCACCACCACCCCCTACACCCCCCCACCCCCACCCCGCTGCATTCGCCTCTGTACCGACGTCGGAGGAGGAGGAGGAAGAACAGCAATGTGCACGCTCAATCAATTTTTAGACCTTCCACCAACACCCTACTAATCACCGCCGACGGGGGCACATTACAGACGCGGCGTCTGTAATGTGGAAATAAGGAACGCAGGAAATAAAACGCAGAATAAGGACGCAGGGGAGACAGCAGAGGGTGATATTAGATGGAATATACTGTTTAGGCGGAGATACAAAGAACAAGCTCGCATGAGGAATTCGCGGAAACAACGGTTCATCTTTCCTTGTTCCTTGATGGGGTTCCAAATGGAACCATACCCTTAGCATAAACTTATTCTCAAAAAGAAAAAAAAAAATCTATAAAGTTTGAAAGCAGTTTGAAAGCAATTTAATTAATCAATCAGATGCAAAATAAGGTTTTCAAATAAGACATGTTTGCTTAATCAGATGAAAATAACGTTGAGCATCACTGGCACTGTCCAAACTAAACTCAATGTCCAAAAAATGCATGAAAACAATGCGATTGCTATAATCACCCATCAGCCAGGTGAGATGTGGGCACGGTTTCCCTAGTAGTTAACTGTTCTCATAGCTGTTGTCTTGGGCATATAATCCAGCAGACAAACACCAAAACCTCATAGACTAGCGGAGTGGTGCAGATTGGTACTGATCTCTGCCCGTAAACCTGCTGCACGTTTCATCCTGAATCACCATTGTCTGTTGCTTTTCTCCAGGCATCACGGGCAGCGACTACATCAACGCCAACTACATCGACGGCTACAGGAAGCAGAACGCCTACATCGCCACGCAGGGTCCCTTGCCGGAGACGTTCGGCGACTTCTGGAGGATGGTGTGGGAGCAGAGGGCGGCCACCGTGGTCATGATGACCAGACTGGAGGAGAAGTCACGGGTAACTCATTATTTTCCCTTCAAAGTGACCCCAGAAATAAACGTTAAAAGAAACAGTTAAATGTTCCTTTCAGGTGAAGTAGTAACATCAGTCGAATGTTGCCGACTGGAAGAAGAGGATGTGCAACTACCGTATTCAAGCTAATCACTGTGGGGGGAATGTGAATCTATTTTAAAGCAGAGCGATTAGTGCTCTTGGCAAATGGGATGTATCTTAACTAAGCTGTTGATCCCACTTTGCAATCTGACTGGGTATTGCGTTCACGTTGGCGTTTGTAACGTGTGATATTGTTTCAACAGCGTTCCGTGCTGCTCACTTGGTCACGGGGTCGCTCTTTGGGAAAGCATTTGTACCTCTGGCAGCATGAAGGATGAGATATAATGATATGATGAGAATATGGCTCTAGACTCCTTCGTGGTGATCTTAAAAGAAAGGAAATGAGTGCAGTTATCAAACCACACATGCCCCGACAACGTAGGCGTCAGTCAAATGAAATGCTTATGCTTTGCTGGGAAGCAGACATGGACATGTTAAAAGTGTTAAAGCTTTGCAATCACATGTTGTCAGGCCATATGACATGACAAATAATGACACATTGACACATTTACTAATTTTAAATATTTTCTCTCTTTAAAAAAATGAAATCTGGGAAGGTGGCTTTACACTGCCATGCTACAGTGCTACCGTACCTTCACTGCAAAAAACGAAAAATTCACTTTTTTTGCGAGTGTACGTGTCAATCTAAAATGATATATTCACCTGACAAAAATGTCTGGGGAAAGTAACAGCTGGACATTTTTGAGAAACGGTAGATCACCTCCAGATGTACTTGGTAGCAAAACATTGCTTTTTTTTTTATCGAGCAGATATCCTCTACATTATAGAAGGAGAGTTTGCTCGTGTTTGTTTTGAAAGAGGGTGGTACCAGATCGTTGTTCTGCTTCCTCGTGTGTTGTGGTTGTGGGAGTCACTCACTTTTTTGGGTAGTTTGTCAAGTATGTGGTAATCCTATAAGATTAGAAGTGACCAGATCTATAGTTTGTCCTACAGATTAAATGTGTCCAGTACTGTCCTATATGTTGACAAGTACTCTCCTATATGTTGACAAGTACTCTCCTATATGTTTGTCCTACAGACAGGGGCGGATTGGCGGGGGTGGGGGCAGCTGGTTAACCAGATGTAACTCTTTGAGAGCGTAAAAATGAAACCAATTTGGTTTCATTTTTACACCCTCAAGAGTTAAAATATTCATCATGTGAATTAGCCCAACTTAGTCTACACAACTAGAGAATGTAGAAGATTAATGGTCATTTTGATCTGTATGTTCCAGGCGAGCATCTAGCACATTCTAGTGCATTTTGGAAGTGCCACTAGTGCATTTTGGATCTTGTCCAGGCCACTAGGTGGCGCAGGCCACCGGGAAAACTCCCTGTACTCCAGATGGCCAATCCGCCCCTGCCTACAGATTAAATGTGACCAGTACTGTCCTATATGTTTGTCCTACAGATTAAATGTGACCAGTACCGTCCTATATGTTTGTCCTACAGATTAAATGTGACCAGTACTGGCCTATATGTTTGTCCTACAGATTAAATGTGACCAGTACTGTCCTATATGTTTGTCCTACAGATTAAATGTGACCAGTACTGTCCTATATGTTTGTCCTACAGATTAAATGTGACCAGTACTGTCCTATATGTTTGTCCTACAGATTAAATGTGACCAGTACTGGCCCAGTCGCGGCACAGAGACGTACGGCATGACCCAAGTCACTCTGCTGGACACCATAGAACTGGCCACCTTCTGCGTCCGCACCTTCTCCCTGCACAAGGTACCACCGCACCACATGCACACGCACACACACACACACACACACACACGCACACGCACACACACACATACACACACACACACACACACACACACACACACACACACACACACACACACACACACACACACACACACACACACACATACATACACAAGTGTGTATGCATTAAAGGACTAGTGCTCTAAATGTGTATTATATTTTCAAAATAATATTTTTTGGTCAACATACGTAATATCAACATAATTATGTAAAAAAAAGCGTCTAGTATGAAGTACCCCTTTAGACTAATAGATTCATGTGATTATAGCAAATAAAATAATGAATTAAGCCCCTCTTTGGGCATGCCTATAGGCAAAAAATATATAAAAATAAAATTGTGAACAGAGCCAATGTGCAATCGTGTTGCTGTCTTCACTATTAGTACAACGGCAATAAGTGCAATAAAGTATAAGGCAATGCTCAAGGGAGTAATCGTCTTGTTTGTGTATTAATACATCCTTTTCTTTACTTGAAATACACAAAACACCCACTTCTCTGTCAGTGGATGAACGGAAATAGTAATCAGTAGAACAATGATGACAGCGGCAGATTGGGGGGATAATTGCTACTTGGCAGCCCTGCACTTGGGGAAGCGCTAGCGATCGTCTGCTAATTAATAACGTGGGGGACGTGGGCGTTGCTCTGAGCGTGTCAGGGAGAGGTTGGGGTAGACGGGCGGCCCCTCCCCTCCTTTCCTCTCCTCTCCCTCCTCTCCTCTCTGCTCCTCCGTCTCTTCCATTCGTCTGCACGTTGTCGGTCTTTGATCACGTAGTCCCTCGTCTGTCCGCTCATCTTTGTTTACCGTCTCTGCACCTGTCTGCCGTCCTCGCTTCCAGACGCCTATCCTCTGTTTCCTGTCATCAGTCATTTTCCCGCCTCTCTCCCTCCCTCTCTCTCTCTCTCTCTCTCTCTCTCTCTCTCTCTCTCTCTCTCTATGCACGTGACGTCAACATTGCGCCTGGAAGTTATGCTTTGACAGTCCACCTGATTGCATTAAACACACGTTGACGAAAATAAACCACTTAGCTGCCAGGATTAGCTAAAGAATGAATACCAGGATATCCCAATGCTGGCATTATGTAGTATCCCATTCAACCCTTATTTTGAAGACACAAAGCACAGCAACCGGAACCGTATGTTGACTGAATGGCACGCTGGGCGAGACGTAACGCTGTACAGTCAGTGTTATCAGCGCAAAGACGTTGATGCTAGTAACCCTATTACAAATCAGTATACATTCTCCACAATTCGTGGAGAACATGTGTCGTGATTGGTCACGAAAATAGCATGTCTGAGGGAAATACTGTACATCTGACGGAAGTTCCAACGGCGGGGAAAGTGTTAAACTCAATTTGCCACTCACTGTTTGCATGTGCGCACACTATTGTCATATAAAGTAGCCATTCGGCATACCCGGCAGCACCGCTCCGGATTCGAACCCCCTATCGGCTCTGTGGTGGAAAAGTGGGCAGCTACTCTACCACTGCAACACCGAACGCTGCATCCTTCTTGGATTCATTCAGACGAAAAAAAGGCACCTCTTTGAACACAAAAACGGAGAGGTTAATTAATATCGCCACAACACACTCGCATCGTCTCCTCGCTGGCCTGCTCGGAAGCAAACACCCTCTTGACCTTCAGATATTTTGCTGTCATTATCAGCAAAACGGCGTAGTTTAAGCGGTGACTCACTCAAAGCCGCGGCGTGTTGTCATTATATCGCTGCTCAAGGGGCTGGGGCTTTGTTCGCCGTGCCGACAACCACCCAACCCCCTCCCACCCCCACCTCTCTCTCTGCTACTACACCATAATGACAATGTGACTCACGTCCTTGACTGAGTTGTCGCTTTTATAAAACAGTTAGCCAAATACAGCTCTCAATGTGGAAATCATACGCAAACGCCAATTAAAATCAGTTTCAGTAAAAAAAAAAAGAAAAAATGAAGGACTTTCGACATGAAAGCCAATAACTTTCTGACGGCGCCCACACAAACGAGGCGGTTTTCTCCGCAGTAGCAGCAGCAGCGCAGCGAACATTTGGTCAGTCTCATCTTGGTGTTTCCTTTGATGTTTCAGACACACATGCATAGAAATTCTCACAACATTTTTAATTGATGCCTTAAAAACTACACCTTTTTTTCCTCCTGACAGCAGCCATCAAAGCATTCCATGTTGCACTTCTTGGCTTAATGGCGTCCACTTAATTTATTTTTCTTTCTTTTTTTTCCCCCAAGTCCAGCGTTTTGGTTATTTTAGTGCTTTTTAAGGTGGATATCTCCCACCGGAGACATTGCTCCGCATCACTCTGGAGGAATTGCTCTTTACATCTTGTTGTGGATTTCATCTTGACGCTTTAGAAGCTAATCTTTGTTGTCTTCCAACCGAGTCGAGTGAAGTTTTGGGACGCGATTTTGTTACGCTGTTAGTTGTCTGAAGTGCTTTACTTTAGTTCACTTTAATCCACTAAACCTACGGTTGATTTAGTTGAGACCTTGATGGCATAATAATGACAGATTTGGCAGATTTTGTTTGCATGTTGAAAATTGCGTAAAAAAAAAAAAACAATACCGTGTTGTGAGCCTGTAAATGCTTGCTATTTTCAGTAAGCAATGATGAAATGTCTTTTAGTTGCACTGGATCTCTATTCCACTAGTCCCTCCTGACTTGTTATAAAGGGAGTGCCTTATTTTTATTTCCCAATTTTGTACGTGTTCAAGAGGTGACAGTGCTTCATTAGACCCCTTATGTGACATGATGTCTCCCCCTTATATTTGGGGCTGAACTTTTCCAGTCAAACGTGCCAATGAAAAAAAAAGTAGCATAGTGATATTATATTATATTTATATAGCACTTTTCAGGGTATCCAACGTCGCTTTACAGAAAAGAAAAACAAACAAACAACTTTATTTAAAAATAAAATAAACAAAAATAAAGGTTAAAAGGTTAAAACTAGAGACAAGGTTGGTGCTGTACAAATGTCTTATGTCAGCTGGCAGTGCGTTCCACAGTGAGGGGGCAGCCACTGCAATAACAATAATACCTGATGATAACTGATTAACTCATTGACCGCGAGCGGATCTTCTTTGTTTCCTCACCACTGCCGCGGCTCAAACCAGTTCGATCAGTAAAAAAACCCTTATTTTGAAGCTCAGATCTCCTAAACAGGATGTGCTGTTTCTGTTATGCTGTGTCTGTTGTCTTGTCTAATCGATCATCTGGCAATCTGCCCCAAAACATCCGGCTCACAAGTCAGGAAGAGCTGTGTAGCCCTGGCTGCTTAACCCATGCGCCAGCGACATTGAGGGGCAAACCGGAGGAGAGCCGTTTGAATGCATTGGATTGAATGAATGTCAATGGGACGGGGGAAAAAAAAGTTGTCCCCAATTCTGTCCCAAATGAAAGTCAGCAACGGGATGATCATCAGACGATGCACACGGACTAATAGTTGGATTAAAGAATGAAATCTACATTTCCGTGTGATACGAGCCGTCCGCGTTTTCGGCGGTGGTATTCACGTGGATATCCACGAGCAGCGCGTGGACGGCGCCAAGAGATGATAACTGATTAACAATAATACCTGATGGAAAAAAAATCATGGCACTTGATGAAATTGCTGTTTTAATTCAGGTCATAGTTGTAGCCCACTGTCGTACATTTTTGTTCGTACGTACAGCAGTTGTAGTACTTGCATAAGTCAGCTATGTCTCTCGTTGTCATTTTCTATCCCTTGTTAATGTTCTCTTCTCCATCTTGTCTCTCCACATAGCTCTCTCTTTCTCTGTTTTCTGTCTGTCTAAACAACATCAAGATGTATTTAAACAAATCTGTAAATACATGTCATCTAATAAATATCACTCACTCTTCCCACTCATCTCTCTCCCTCTCTCCTCTCTCTCCTCTCTCTCTCTCTCTCTCTCTCTCTCTCTCTCTCTCTCTCTCTCTCTCTCTCTCTCTCTCTCCTCCACCCCTCACGTTTTGACACAGGGGCGGATCTAGGCATGGACGTGCGGGGCAATCTCCACCCCCCTAAATGCCCAGTCTGCCCCACCAAACATGAAGGCATGCAAAGCAAATTTCAAAGATATTTCAAATTATAATGCGTATAATTAAAATCATTTAATTGCCTAATAAAAGTTCTGTAAATGAAAATGGTATGGGTGCGGCTTCATCGCCTGTGACGCTTCGCGCCACGGGTGAAGAAGCCGCACCCATGCCATTTTCTCCTGCCCCCCCAATTGGGAAATGTTACATCCGCCCCTGTTTTGACATCCCCCTCGTTCTCTCGCCTCCTCCTACTCCTCCGCCTCCTCATCCACCCGTCCGTGTGCTTTTCTGTTGCCAACGCCAATCAAATCACTTCCCAACTCTCTCTCTCTCTCTCTCTCTCTCTCTCTCTCTCTCTCTCTCTCTCTCTCTCTCTCTCTCTCTCTCTCTCTCTCTCTCTCTCTCTCTCTCTCTCTCTCTCTCTCTCTCTCTCTCTCTCTCTCTCCTCTCTCTCTCTCTCTCTCTCTCTCTCCTCCATCTTATGTTTATGTGCATCTGCCAAAGTGAAGCACTTAGCTAAAGTGAGTGGAAGAAGAAAAAAAAAGGCAGGCAATGTACATAATTGGAAAACTGCTCTTTTTGCCTCCCACTAGAACAACGACGAGTCGTGCGCGCTCACTCACGCGCGCCGTTTGTTCTCATGGGGTTCTATACGGTTATGAGTCTTCTCTTCAGATGTGTTCTTTTCTGTCTGTTCTTCCCTCGTTCACACGCACTCGCGGGCGCGCACACGCACACACACACACACACACACACACACACACACACACTCACTCACACAAAGAGCGAAGTAGAGTGGTGTTCCCACCAGTGTTGCCAACTTGGCGCATATGGCGCTATACTATTTAGCTTTTTTCCAGACCCCCGTAGTGCCAAAATTAGTGAAAAAACTCCTGGCGGAAAAATCTAGTGTTCTTTTTGCTGGTGAGTTGCTCGTTTTTTTTCATTTTTCCTCCTATGATAGAGTCCTCCTTCCTTCCTAGAAAGGACCTTTGGTAATGAAATGGACCCTTATAGATCTGTAACTCTTGAGAGTTACAGATCGATAGATTTTACGCTCTCAAGAGTTAAATTATATTTAAACATCTGAATTACCTAATTTTCAGGAATCTACACATTTAGAAAAGAATTGAAAGAAAGAATTGCTATTTTGACCAACATTTTGCCAATTATTTCTCCTATATTAGTTCGAGAGACTAAACTCAACATGCAGAATAAATAGTGGGCCCTGGTATGAAAATGGTTGAAAAACCACTGCTCTAGCGCAGTCTAGTGCATTTTGGAAGTGCCACTAGTGCATTTTGGATGTTGGCAGTTGGCAACACTGGTTCCCATCACTACTCGTGGTCACATGGTACACATGCACACACTCCTCCGCCCACTTGGGCGGTACACATGCACACGCTCCTGCTCGTGCCAAGCGACAGTCACGTGCACACCGAAAAACTCACCAGAGAGTGACGCAGAGAGGAATACACTCAGAGAGGTACAGGCTGTTCATTACGCCCTGATTCCATCATCACTCCATAGGGGTTCCTAATTACTTTTTAAAAGCGGAAATGGCCAATTCCAAAGCCTAGCGGAATGGCACGATTTGTTTTTCACCGTGAGGGGAAAAACATATACAAATCCTGTTTGATTTTCCGGTGGAAAAACAATCCCTTTCTTCGCCCAAAAAAGTGCATTTTCTCCATGCATGCGGTGGCGGTGCTCAGAGTGCTTCCGCTAAAGGAAAGTGGTGTTTCTAATCACACAAGCCGTGTTTGTTTCTTGGGGGAGCAGGTAAAACGTTCTTTATGTTTCCACTAAAGACGAGAGGCTGGTCGGAGGTCCATTACGTTGAATTTCACAGAGCTCCACTTGCAAGGCGGAGTCATAAAAGCAGTGGAGCTATGGGGCTTTTTCTGACGATTAGATGGGCATTCCACACCCATCTTCAAAAATTTTACTAAAACCCAGCACTCCCTTTGGGAAGGGGTGGGGGGCAACACAAATATCCTACAAGTAGGGCAACCAAAATGGTCAGCTACGTACCTGGACATAAGGGGATAATAAAGCCAGCAGTCCTTTGAGTGGTTGCACCACTCAAAATTAAATAAAATAAAACCACCTTGATTCTTGACAAGGATAATGCATAAATTAGTCTCTCTCTCTCTCTCTCTCTCTCCCTCTCTCTCTCTCTCTCTCTCTCTCTCTCTCTCTCTCTCTCTCTCTCTCTCTCTGTCTCTCTCTGTCTCTCTCTCTCTCTCTCTCCCCACTCCACTTCCTGGAAGCAATCCAAAAGTCGGCTGTGTTTGCATTTCAATGGAGTGTTGCTGATTCCCTGACTGTCTTTCTTTATCCCCACTCTATTTTTTTAAGTAGTAGAATAAATGAATATATAAAAACACGCTAATTAAGAGCAAACTGTCCTAGTTGCGCATGCGTGCGCGAACAAGGGGGACAAACTGCTTGGGGCTTCATGTGGTAACAGCAAGGCTCGGCCCAAATAATACCCGGCCCTGAGTGTAGACAGAGTTACACTGTCGCAAACTACATTCGCCTCATTTTTCTTTTAGGACTTTTTTTCTGGGATCGTACAGATGTGAACGGGTCCATTGGGTTCACATCTGTACGCTCTCAGGAAAATATTGAAAATGTCCCCCTTCTGGCTGCAACGGCCCTTCCAAGAGATCGTTTTTCTGACCCCTCAATGCCACAACATTTTGGCTGGTCCGAGTATTATTTGGGACGAGCCTTCTTGTATATTCCTTCATGTTCAGGTGTGTTATCTGTGGCACTTACAGTGTGTCTGATGCTGTGCTGTGCTCTCTCTCCCTCTCTCTCTCTCTCTCTGTCTCTCTCCACCAGAACGGCTCCAGTGAGAAGCGAGAGGTGCGTCAGTTCCAGTTCACAGCGTGGCCCGACCACGGCGTGCCCGAGTACCCCACGCCCTTCCTGGCCTTCCTGCGCCGGGTGAAGACCTGCAACCCGCCGGACGCCGGGCCCATCATCGCCCACTGCAGGTAGAGTATATAGTATATAGGCCATTTTGCTGGGGTGAAATCTACCCTCGGCGTCTTCTGGCAGACACGTGGGAGGGGACGACCTCCATCACCTCCCCTTGCATTGTTCAGCGTGAAACGCTTTCCGATGTTTTTAGTCATTGTAGTCTTTTGAATGTGAAAAGGCATCTGAAGTCTCTGTTCTAGTCTAGTTTAGGTCGAACAAATATCACATCTATCATCTTTATCTGCTTGATGGACATTATTGACATGGTTATTGCAAAAAACAGGCAGGCACGGCTCTAGCACCACCAGTTATGTACGTAAACAAGCGGCCGGCAGCTCATGCAACGTCCCGTTAGGCAGATTGTTGCTATTGTTCGTCTCATATCCCATAACGTCCACCTCCACTCCATTGGGATCCATTCGAAACCAAAACTTTCCCAACATTCCATTCTCTCGGTGAAAAGCACCGTCCATTTCGATCCTCATAGTGAATTTTGACTGCAAAATTCCACCGAGTGATACAAGAGCACGAAAAACAACGTAACCCGTAGAGCAGACGTGTTAATTTCATGAGTGGCAAAACACAGGACATTTCTGAATGTAGTTTTGATCATGACCCTGTGCAGTACCTCATATGACCAACTGGGCGGTGCCAAGAGTGTTATAGAGTATCATTTAAAAGAAAAAAGCACCATAAATGTGTCGCAATCTGATGCTTTGAGGCTCAAGTAGCCCATGCCACAGGGTCAATTTTCTGTTTTTTACAGAAGTATGCAATGTAAGCTTTCACATGATGCATCACTCAAGGAAATTGGGGCATTTTAATATGAATAAAAATGATTTTAGAAAAAAATGAAAAATATACCTTAGATGGTTCTAAAAGGAAAACATGAGGACCAAAGCACCAGATTCTATCACAAATGTCGACTACATCTACAGTTGATTTGGTCTATCTTGAAGGCGTCTCAGGCGTCTCAGATTTTACGCTGAAAACATGTCACGCTATGACGCATTGTGAGCATTGGATCTCATATCTACTAGCCCTTCCCATTTACAACCTGTTGGAACAGTAGAAGAGAAATTACCCCCCCCCCCTTTATGAAGATAAGATATAAAGATTATGAAGATAAGATCATGTCACCATACAGTAGGTGACATGATTTTCATGACGTGATCTGCTTCATTAGAAGGAGCCCCCGCTTGCTCCATGATTATTTAAACCGTTTGCTAGATTGCTAGATCATTAATAAAACAACAAAACCTCAACAATTGCTCATACATGTCTTGTTAGGATGGATTATTTGGCAGGCTGCTGTAAGGAATGGCCTCCCGGGCTAAGAATAGATCATGTTTTTTTTGTTTTCCTCATTGCACCACACACGCAGACACGTGCGCAGCACACACGCCATATACCGTATATACACTATACATTGTCAGATAGCAGAACGTATGGCCTGGTTCCAACGCACCGGGACAAAACGTGGCACTAAATCTTGCATTGACAGCATCCCCTGATTTATGTTGGGAGTTCAAACTAGCAACACAATTCATCTCTCCGGGCTAGCGGCGCATTAGTTGTGCTGTGTGCGTGTGTGCGTGTGTGTGTGTGTGCGTGTGTGTGTGTGTGTGTGTGTGTGTGTGTGTGTGTGTGTGTGTGTGTGTGTGCGTGCGTGCGTGCGTGCGTAGTTGGGTGGTATAGTTACCCCACACCTTGGGAGGCAAGGCTCTGATGAAGAGGTGTTGTTGTATGTTTTTGGTACCGTGTTATGGAAGATAAGCTCTGTGTGTAAAATCCGTGTCTGTGCGCTTCTCACATTTTCCTGTCCAAAATGAATAATGTATGTTGCCACTGACCCCCCGCGCCCGCCAACATGTTGAAGCACCGTGTTCAGTAGAAGCTTAGAAGTACAAATTGTTCTTAAAGTAACAGAGAAAAAATGTACCTCATTCCCCAAAATATGTCCAAGTTCACAATGTAGAGTGTTTATTTTCTAATGCATGCTTTAGGGATTAAGTGGTTAATTTTTTTCTCATCAAATTCTACGTTTTCAACTAATTATAGCGCAATTACAAGTAGGCCTACAATATGTAGTAGTAAAACGGACTGGAAATTAAAAATACTCCAGTAAAGTTAATACTCCAGCAGCTCACGCTAGCTGCTCATGTTAGCAGCAAGCTAGCAGCTCGTTGCTCGCAGCTCGCGTTGTAGATGGACACGTTTTGTAGGCATGACACGATGCAGCATACAACAAAATACAACAGAATCTCGTTGAAGCTGGCAATGTCGCAGCACATGTACAAAGTAGTAGTACTATGCGGTGACACTTTACTACACCGCTATGCACTTTAGGCAATATTGTATAAGTGTCTATCTGTTAAAAGCTTATATTCTGTATGACTAATTAAAGCTACTGTATAGCAATGTCACACAGGAGTGCAATGTGCGAGGAGGGATATGGGGGAGGGGGGACGAGGTGCTGGTGTTCTTTTTTGGAACAATGACAAGTGTTATGCAAGCGATCCATCTGTCTGCATTCCGAGTCTCCGTCGGGGCGGAAACCTCATATGTCCACCCCCCAAAAAACCTGACCTTTCAGGATTTCGATTAAAAAAAACTACAAGCGCAGCACATGGACGAGCGCAAAACCACTGCCGCGTTTCTCAGCCCCGCTGTCGATCTGTCGGCGCGTCCGGCGCGATCGCAGGGCGTTGGTTTTCCAAAAACACACAAATCGTTGGTTAGAAATTTGGAGATGTAAGGTTTCGGGGAACGACAGACAGCAACTATATCTCATGATGCTTGTATTCCGCGCGACTAATTAAATCTAGCAATGTCACATCTATCGAGTGTGCACTCGCTCCACCGAGCCACGCAGGGGAAAACCGGAACGGCGTTGAAACCCGCACACATCTGAGGAGAGGACTCTGTTCTTTTTACTCCACACACACGGCTTCCCATCGCTCTCACTCTGCCTCTCTGCGTGCTTTCCAAATAAAGCAGAATAGACGTGAAACAAAAAAAAAAAAAACGAGATGCGGGAGGATGTTTGTGTTGGAGCGTTGACCTGCTGTTCCAGGAGCTCCGCTAGTGTTACTGTTTCGTTTTTCTTTTTTTTTTTTCTTTCTTCGCCTCCCGTTGCCAACAAAAGTATTTGCAGCTTTCCCCTCTGGAGTTGACTGAATAAGACCAAAGGAACATCCTGATTGTTCTTTTGTGTGTGTGTGTGTGTGTGTGTGTGTGTGTGTGTGTGTGTGTGTGTGTGTGTGTGTGTGTGTGTGGGTGGAGAACACGTAGGAATGGTCCGTTTTGCAACCAACTTTTTTTTCACCCAGGGCCAATTACTTAATGTGATCCTGGGGTCTACACACCCTCCGCCAATGCCAAGGTAGCGGACTGGCTTCATGCTTCCTTCAAGGCATGAGTAGTCCACGTTGGCCCGTTCTTTCCACCTGACAGAGGGGGGTTTGCCTGGTTAGACGTGGTATAGCATGTGGAAGGAACACATTATTCCAACCAGGACTCTGTGTCTTCCTGCACCGTGACGCGCACAGAGCACCCACACACGCGTAGTCTCTCTATTTGCTTTGTCCTATGCATAAAATGCATCAATTTGTTGGTCAGACAATTCCTGCAGGGACTATCCTCTCTCTCTCTCTCACTCCCTCTCTCTTCAACGGTCTCAAAGCTTTGGTAATAGCCTCTCTCTCTCTCTCTCTCTCTCTCTCTCTCTCTCTCTCTCTCTCTCTCTCTCTTTCTCTCTCTCTCTCTCTCTCTCTCTCTCTCTGTCTTCGCTATCTCTCACCCCAATGGGATTATTCAAATTGGAAACTCCCTTCCTCCGCGCCGATAAGAGCCGTCCGGCGCCGCCGCCGCGTCGCAGGAACAGATGCACACAGTGAAGAAGTGAAATGTGATGACAGCTTGGTGTTGGTGCTTATAACGCTCCGCCATTCCATCTCCTCCTCCTCCTCCTCCTCCTCCTCCTCCTCGCCTTGTTGTTGCGTCTTTGTTTATCTTTCTCTCTCTCTCTCTCTCTCTCTCTCTCTCTCTCTCTCTCTCTCTCTCTCTCTCTCTCTCTCTCTCTCGTGTGTCCTTTGATGCAAGGCTTTATCTGCAGCGTTTCTTTCTTTTCCTTGCTTCCCGTCAGGCTGATAGATATCGTCGCTGAAACCTCTCATTTCTCGGCGTAAATTACCGCCCGACTCGATCGCGCCCGGATGTCACTCAAAATCTTCAAAAGTGACGCGTCTGTTTATTTATTTTTTGTTTTTGTTTTTTTGCCGTCTACTTTACTTTTGCCATCTACTTTACAACAAACATATATTATACCTGTATAAAACAGGTTTAATGAGTCTCAAAAACATTGTGACATTATCGTGATTTAATTTTGCGTCTGATGAATACCAAATGTCTATATGAATTGAGGAATAAGACACTTTGGGACTCTTTGGGACTTCCGTGCTACGCAGCGCGGACATTTTGTTTTGGCGATCCGTAAAAAAAAAAAACTGTTTCAAGTTGACCAGAGACCCATTTTTTGGCCGACTCAGCGGCGTCCTGTTATGTCCCAATATACTGTGTATAGACACTGTATGTATATTCCACATTCTCTAGTATTGTACACTTGGGCTAATTTCACTTGATGAATATTTTAGCTCTCAAAAAGTTACATCTGGTTAACCAATTGTCCATCATTTAGGCTGCGGACCAGTGGTTGAAACCCACTGTCATAGGAGGAAAAATGGTGAAAAATGTAAATCAATTTCGCTGGCTTCCAGCTAAAAAGCACTAGATTTTCTACTAGGAGTTTTTCACTAATTTTGGCGCTAGGGGGGTCTGAAAAAAAGCTAAATATACAGTAGCAACAAATCCCGCAAGTTTGCAACACTGCTTGACATGATGAAACCACACCTAAACACCCTCTCTCTCTCTCTCTCTCTCTCTCTCTCTCTCTCCCCCCCAGCGCGGGCGTGGGCCGCACCGGCTGCTTCATCGTCATCGACGCCATGCTGGAGCGCATCAAGCACGAGAAGACGGCCGACATCTACGGCCACGTGACGCTGATGCGCGCGCAGCGCAACTACATGGTGCAGACGGAGGACCAGTACAGCTTCATCCACGACGCTCTGCTGGAGGCCGTGGCCTGCGGCTCCACCGAGGTGGCAGCGCGCTCACTATACTCATACATACAGAAGCTGGCACAGGTGGAGAGCGGGGAGCACGTCACCGGCATGGAGCTGGAGTTCAAGGTACCTCCACCCACCACACCCCATATTTTATATTTGTTGTTCATTTTATATTTGTTGTTCATTTTAGCTTCCCCCATCTCTTTTCAATACAAACACATTATAACTTAAAACTCCATTTTTACCGTGATACATTCATCAAAAACACCCCATATTCTTTTCTGGTGACTGATATTGTCGCCTAATACGGAAGAGGGGCGTACAATATAAAAATGCAAACAGCTCAAAGTACAGACTGGAATTTAGTTCCAAAAGGAATAACATTATTTTGTTTTCTGCAACCACCTGCAAACATGTGAGCCTTCAAAACCCATGCATGGACGCCTCCGGTCAGCTGTGCGACTGTGGAGAATTTAGGAAATACTTAATATGTGTGATTATTCATTCTTTGTAAACCTCCTTAGAAACGCCGTCCCCCCACATCATCTGTGGTTGTGTACACAGGCATGGTTACTCCAGTGTTTACAGAGATGCTGTTTTGTGTAGACAGCTGCAGTTCTGCTCTTCTGGTAGACCTTATCAGGGGCAATTATAAGGTGCAAAGGTACTAAATATCCTGTGTTCTAGAAGGCCACCAGGCTTTGAAGCTTGTGGTTAATAGTAGTGAGTGGCCTGGGTCTATAGGTAGCCATGCTACATACAGTACTTTACATTCCAATTTCAAATATAATGTACTCACACATGTGCTCACGGGTGTTATACACTGCTGCCATGATTAGCACTGCTGCATTCAGCGTTTTTTAAGTTTTTTAAGAAAAAATATTTTTATCTGAACTGTTTGTTTTTTAGTGTGGGTGTGTTCGATATATGCATGCTGACTGTACTGTCAATACAAACCAATAGGTGGGTGTGCTCCCGGTGTGCAACTGCGAGTTTACCGAACTTACCCCAACCCAGAGAAGTCGCCGAAAAGCTTTTATAAAATGTTTTTTTTTAATCAATGCAGAATGCAGCAGTGCTAATTGTGGTAGCAGCAAGTGCATAACACCCGTGAGCACATGTGTGAGTACATTATATTTGAAATCAGAATGTTTATGTACATGTTTTGACTGCACATGTAGCGCCCCGCATAGAACTGGATAAAATCGCTGCATGACATGTTTCAGACCGAGCTTATACGTGACTGTTTTGTCAGCATGTGTAGTAGCTAAAGACTAAGGTAAGAGTGCATGGGTCCTCTCTGGGCTCACATGTATGGCCGACGTCGGTGTCTGGTGATGGTGAACGGATTTGAAGGTACCTCATTCAGACAGGGGATCTGACCGAACAGGACAGCATTAAGCAACACGCATCGAGAAAGAGGAAACCGCAGGTTTCGCGCTCGATCGGGTGGCGGGTATAAAGATTCCTATACTTACCTACCACCGTGGAGATTAGGGGTTCAAATCCCTCCTGGCTTGGCACTGAATCCAGAGAGGAGGGAAAGCTGTGTGTGGGGTGATGAAATAGATGAAAAGAAGAAAAAGGAAAGAAGCGAACGCAGTGGAAGTTGAGAAGATTTCATTCCAGGGAGGCAAGCAGACCTCCCCAAGCCTGAATCTGACCTGGTTGGTGGTGGAGAGGAAATGAAGAGACCTGGAAAAAAGACAGAATGGATGAGAGGGCCGTTAGAAGTATATGAAAGCGAGGGGCTCTTGTTTGTTAAAGGGGTGATCAGAGGTATCAAGTGCCCTTAACGTTTGAATGCTCTCTCTGATCCTCAATCCTTTAACCCTCCAGCTTTCGATGGCGGCGGCTTATTAAAGATGTGGAGGAGCAAAGACCCTACAGAGGTTGATTTCCCCCCACCCCCCCAAAAAAAAACTTGATCCCCTGCAGCCTCCGGTAATCAGAATGCAGTTCCTTGATCATTTGGTTTGTCAGATTATTTTGTTCAAGCACACTCAAGCGGTTGGCGACGCAAATCTAAAAGTAAAACAAAGACACAGCGCTGCTGTAATTGCAAAAGAAATACTTTTATTATTAGTCGTATTGAAGCCACTAAAGTGTAGCGGGAACAGTAGTCCCCTTTGTTTTGTCTTCCCTACAGAAGGCTAAAAAGGGAAAAAACAACAAGGGAGACAAAAGCAATAAGCACCCTGCACTGTAACTGTTATTTGTTAAGGATTTGGATTAAGTGAAAGTGGTTTATAATCCATTCTGGGCTTAGACAAAGGTTTCGGGTTTGAACGGCGGACAGAAAGCATTGTGTGTGGAGGCACAAAACTTCGAAAGGCAAACAAAAAGAGGATAGCACAGGTGATTTGTACCAACTCAGTGGCCTTGTGGTTAGAGTGCTCGCTCGGAGACTGGGAGGTCGGGGTTCGATTCCTGGCCAGGTCACACCAAAGACTGTACAAAATGGGACCCTATGCCTCCCTGCTTGGATTGGGGTTAAGTCTCTGCGACATACTAGCTATATAGCGTCACGTCCAGGGGGTGTACTTGTACATCAAGCTGCCTCACGCTACAGAAACAAGAGATAGGCTCCTAGCCCAAGGGCCTCAGGTCTCGACAGGGCTTACTTACTTACTTTACAGGTGATTTGTGAGAGAATGTAGTCTAAACATTGTGACGGTTTCAGCATCGCCCAGGCAAATACACATTCACACACACAGCGAGAGGGAGAGCGCGGTAGAGAGTGGGACCTCTCGGAGTTTGACTGTAGAGAAGTAATTAACGGCTGATAATGACAAATGGGAGAGAGTGGCAGGGCGAAGTGGAGGGAGGGACGCCTGGCTAACGAACAAAGGGACGTCTGTATGCCGGCCGGTGCCAGCCGGGCCGAGAACCCGAGAAGGTGAGTCGGCAGAATTCAGCGCGGCGGTGAGGGGCGGGAGGAGGAGGACAGGGGAGGGGAGGGGAGGGTTGGTGTCTTAGACGTACTTGGACATCTTACTCGGGGAGGACGCGTGGGATGTGGGATGTGTGTTGTAGCCTCCAGCTGTGTTGTTGAGCTAGCGGAACCGAGATGGAGAGAAAGATGACAGCACAGGAAAAAGAGCTGTTTGAGAGAGAGAGAGGGGGGAAAAAAGGTTTGGAGAGAGACTTCTCCCACCATCTGCTCATGAATAGTGTAAGCGCGTGCGGCGCATGGCACAGCGACGGCACGCACACATGCACGCACGCACGCACAGAGACAGCACGGTCGAGTGTCGTCGCGTATATCTTCATATTTTTCCGCTGTCGCTCTTCCAGTTTGGCTCGTGCTAACTGGAGACAGCCAGCGGGGGGAGTTAGGGGAGTTCGAGGGGTTATATGGCGTCTTTGCCAAAAGGCGCCGGCGGTATAGCAGGTGGATTGGTGTTTGACGGGCATCCGTTTAGCCCTGCTTTGCAGGGCCCGAAACGGTGATCATTAAAAGAAGAGACGCAGGCAGGCTCATTCACCACTCTCCTGTATTAGAAGGTAGGAACTTAGAAATGCATGATGTCACACAAAGCGATGGAATATAACGTAAATTCTCAAGCTTTTAACACACTGTTTTTTTTATTGCCACGTTTGAGTGTCAAGTTTTCAGCTTCCAGGAAAAAAAAGCCCTAAATACACACAATAACAATAACACCAAGTGGGTTTAAGGAAGTACTGTCACCTCTTAAACGTATGGAAAATTGGAAACAAAAATCACAACGCTCCATCTTTAAAGTAGCAAAACAGCAGACCCATGACGAGCTCAAAAACACATCGTGCCACGTTTCACGCTTGTGGATCCGCTACTGTTGATGCTTACGCGTGGCACTGTCCAAGTTTGGCATGCATTCATATATGAAGAGACAACAGAAAACACTGACTCCGAAATTTGGAGATAAGAGGTTTCTGCCCCAGTGGCAACGATATTCGTCGTACCGCCACAGGACAATTCATGACACCCCCCCCCCACCCCCCTTAAATGACATGCCCAGAGTAAGGTACGCCAGGTCTTAGAAAGCGGTTAAACTGGCAAGGTCTGCTCAGTTTGCGCGTGTGTGTGTGTGTTGTGCTGGGTTATAATAGAACGGGTTGCCAGGTTGGACGGACTCCACCGTGCAGCTCTTTGGGGTGTTGTTTGTTTGTTGTGGCTTTGTTTTGTGTTGAGGTTTCGGCGTTGCCAGGTCCCTCTCATGGCCGTCCAGGAAACCTGTGTGTGAAACCCAGATCAAAGGGACCCAACGGAAGAGAAGGATGAGAGAGAGAGAGAGAGAGAGAGAGAGCTAATTGGACGGCTTCCAAAAGCAACCAATCAGACAGAGCCAGGAGGTGACACAGAGGACGAGCTGTGGAGGAAAGAATGCAGGGGCGTTTTGCCATCAGGCAGACTAGGCAGCTGCCTGGGGTGCCATGCAGGGGGGGGGGGGGGACATGCTATCCCAGGCTAATAAGACTCAAATGGATAAATACATTATACGTGTCCTCTATGACTGGAATTGAACATTTAAAACACATATTGTATGTTCTTTAGTTTAAAAATAGACCCATCTATCACAGGTGAACTGAATGTATTTTGTGTCCACATCACTACGACCAAAAAGTAGTTCCATGTGATAGAGGGGTGAAAAATGAACATCAAAGTTGTGCTCATATTTTAGAAATAATCTAACAAACAACAAATTACATTCATTGTGTGGATTCGTTTACTTTGACTGCATGGCCCCAGTGACCTCCACAAAATGACCAGAACTACTGAATATTCACGGAAAAAAACAGAGCAGGGCTTTAGACATCAATTAATACAGTTGCAACCAATAGATTAATTACAAGTATTTCATACAACTTAACTTAAAAATCCCTTTAAACTTATGTGTAATATCTAAATATAAAAATACAAAAACGTGTGGGCCAAGGCATGTAAAATGTGCTAATTGCCAAACGTCCCAGAAGCGACGTTCCTGTTCAGCTGCAGCTCTTAGGCATCAGTACACACTGTACTAGTGCACATGCACCAGGGGCGGATTGGCACATATTTTCCCACCGGGACAATTTTGCCTTTGCCAGGCCACCCTGGGGGGTTAGGGGGGGGGCAGATGTAACTCTTTGAGAGCGTAAAAATGAAACCAAATGGACCCTTGCGGGTCCATTTGGTTTCATTTTTACACCCTCAAGAGTTAAAATATTCATCATGTGAATTAGCCCAACTTAGTCTACACAACTAGAGAATGTAGAAGATTAATGGTCATTTTGATCTGTATGTTCCAGATGAGCATCTAGCACATTCTAGTGCATTTTGGAAGTGCCACTAGTGCATTTTGGATCTTGGCAGTTGGCAACACTGCCTCCAGCAGTGCGAGCGCCCTGGCGCACAGGAGTGAACGGGAATATGGCAACTCTCCTACTTGAAGGCTCTGCTTTCTTTTTTGAAGGATAGAAACACTAGTTTGCCTGGCCTGGGCCTAGCGCCCTGGCCTGCCCTGGACTTTAAAAAAAAAAAAAAAAAACTGTCGCAGGCCACCGGGAAAACTCCGTGTACTCCAGATGGCCGATCCGCCCCTGACATGCACTACGTTGTTGGGTTACAGCAGCAGTGCGCACTGTACTGGTGCACATGCACTATGATGTTGGATGTTGGGTTACAGCAGTGCGCACACACTGTGCTGGTGCACATGCACTAGCTGTGTTGTTGCTCTCTCCATAGTCCTGCTGGAGGGGGCCTGCTGGAAAAAGGATGCATGTTGCAAACACGTCTGATGCCTGGGATAAATAGAGATGAAGAAGGAAGGGGTGAAGTCAGGGCTATGGTGAGCCCCAAAGCTAGTTTTGTGCCTTTTTCTCGCTTTCAAAGGATTAATTAGTATATCATTGGTGTCGGGGCAAAAAAAAAAGAAACCTCGTATCTCGTGTCATGTTTCGACTTGTTGGCGTTTTTCTTCTCCCCCTATGTCGTTTAAATGTTCTACTTTGTTACGCAAGAGGAGAAAAAGTATACTTTGAATACGACGTAGAGACGCGTGGTGGTTTGGAAAGCGTTTTCACTTGGTTAACCAGTTTATCTCTCTGAAATTGTGGACAAAAACTTGAAAATCCTTGCTTTTGGGTCTGAGGGATTAAACTCAACATCAAATGGTGGTCCATGGCTAAAATGCTGAATAAATGGTGGGCCCTGGTATGAAAAAGATTGAAAACCACTGCTCTAGAGGCCGTTGTTGTGCAAACCTGGCCTCGAGTTTGTATCTATGCTATTTTTGGCAAAGACGCGCACCCCCCAGCTAGCCTACTATAAAGCGAAAGCCTCAATTTCCCCCGAATGCATCTGCTGGTCTTTGTCCAGCCCACCACCCAAACATCCACTTGCAGGTCCATGGACCAACGTGCACAAAAACACCATTCAGCAGCCAATTGGCACCGACGCTTCTCTCTCTCTCTCTCTCTCTCTCTCTCTCTCTCTCTCTCTCTCTCTCTCTCTCTCTCTCTCTCTCTCTCTCTCTCTCTCTCTCTCTCTCTCTCTCCACACGAGAGACATTTATGTTGTGCTGTCGTGCTGCGGCGTGGCACTGTATATACCCGGCGACTGAAGAAGCTTGTTATTTTATTTTTTTGCCGCAAATCACAACATCTTTTCCCTTGTTAAATCTTACCCTGTGCAGCAAAAAACGAAACACGCGAAAACTGCTAAGGAGAGCACTGTGTTGTTGTGATTGGCTAAAATGCTGCCTCACCTCCCTTCCCCTCACAAATTAGCTATATATCTGTTTTGATTTTTGGCTAAAGAGTTGTCTCTATTACCGATGACAGTGTATGGGTGTTTAACCTGTACTGAAAATGGTATGGGTGCGGCTTCGCGCCACGGGTTAAAAGACTTTAGGCAAGTAAAGCATCAATAATAACATCAGTTGTTGCTGAAGTTGCAACAGACACGCAGCATGCATAAAGCTAAAGGTCTGACTCAGAGAGTTTTCTGTTTTCAATGATGAAATGCTGTTGGTTTAGTGGTGACACAGTAGTTGTAGTTAGTTAGCAGTAGTAGTGTTTTGCATGGCATCTTGTTTGGTGGGGTAGTCAGGACATTTAGGGGGACATTGCCACCCCCCCCCATGCCCATGCCTAGATCCGCCCCTGAACAAAAGGAAAATTTGATGTCGTGCGTGACGATAAGGACTTCGCGCAGGTGTGATTTATGAACTGTGAACATACCAGATTCTGACTCTCCCCCTATGTCTCCCTCTCTCTCTCTCTCTCTCTCTCTCTCTCTCTCTCTCTCTCTCTCTCTCCCCCTCCCTCTCTCTCCTCTCTGGGGCTCCGCAGCGCCTGGCCAACTCCAAGGCCCACACGTCGCGGTTCATCAGCGCCAACCTCCCCTGCAACAAGTTCAAGAACAGGCTGGTGAACATCATGCCCTATGAGACCACACGCGTGTGCCTGCAGCCCATCCGGGGCCTGGAGGGCTCCGACTACATCAACGCCAGCTTCATCGACGGATACAGGTACTGTATAATAGTGGGCGTCGTTGTTCTCGTGTAGTACATAAAATGCGCCTTTTTGTTAACAGGCTGACTGTGGAGAGTTTACGGTGTAGTTTGTCCTGAACATCCACTTTGAAACAGTGCAATCGCTTGTTGTAGTGTTGAAAAATATTCCATCATTATCTTGTCATGATCGTGATCTGCACGCTGCTAGTCAGGTTTCCCGTTGGAAACCATAGGGACTCAATTTCCCATAAGACTTCTTGCGCTGAAATCATCAACTCATTAATGATCATGATGTCATCATGAATTAAAACAGATACAAACTTCCATTATACAATGAAAACACATGTCGTTATTGGGAGGGAAGCTGTTATACAGTACAACCTACTCAGTCAGCTCATGGTCAGAAGTGAAAATGTTCAAATATGTTAGTATGTAATTTGGTTTTGGTTTTTGGTGTTTCAGTGGTGTGTACGTGTGTTGAAGAAGTTTGTGTGTTTCTGTTTGTGTCTGCAGGCAGCAGAAGGCCTACATCGCCACGCAGGGTCCTCTGGCTGAGACCACAGAAGACTTCTGGAGAATGCTCTGGGAGAACAACTCCACCATCGTAGTCATGCTGACCAAACTCAGAGAGATGGGACGGGTACGACCACATTAGCATTATTTATACAGTAGCTCTACTTTTAAATCAGTCAACCAATGGCCATACACACAAGATGATCTGTTTTCTTTTTCTTCTTCTTCATATTATCATGTTGTGGTGCTGAATAGGGGTGGGACCATTCACTTACCTCACGATACGATACAATATTGATATTTAGGGTTCTGAAACGATTTATATTGCCACTCTAAATTATTCTGCGATTCGATGTATATTTATATCACATTTTCCACACGAATGGCTGTGCTTTTATTATAATAGAACATTTTAAAAGGGGAATTTCACCCATTTTCAAGATTTTTTTCCATTAACAAACACAACACAAACACAACTTGATGATGTCATCAAGTTTTGTTTCACCACAAGTTCAATCACCTGGAACATTTTAAAGCAATTTTAAACAATATTGATAACAAAAAGTTCAATCATACACATCAATGCAGTCTTTCTGACTCATGACTCATGAATATAAATAAAAAAACAATATTCGAACCTGGCAATTCAATATTGATCATGGCATTAAGAATTGAGATATATTGGTATATGGATTTTTTTTACCATGGTAACCCATGCGTTGAACGTACGTGCCCTCCACAGGAAAAGTGCCATCAGTACTGGCCCGCCGAGCGCTCGGCCAGGTACCAGTACTTTGTGGTGGACCCCATGGCGGAGTACAACATGCCCCAGTACATCCTCCGAGAGTTCAAGGTCACAGACGCCAGGGTAAGGAAGGCATACGTACCTACTGTATGAGACGTTTGTGTCTCTATGGTGCAGCAAGGAAACATTTGAACACTGTTTTTACACTTACAGCGCCCCTATAGTGGTATATTACTTCCACGCAGGCAGCAGCATAGGTTTCCACATCTGTTGTCCAAACTGTGTTGTTGTATTGTAGCACAGCCTGGTTTAACAGCCTGTCAATAACCTATAAAAACAAATTGTATAGCCAAATTAA
>CM076979.1:9677894-9906460 GCA_039105355.1 Benthosema pterotum
CCCATCTCTCCTCTCCTCTCCCCATCTCTCCTCTCCTCTCCTCTCCTCTCCTCTCCTCTCCTCTCCTCTCCTCTCCTCTCCTCTCCTCTCCTCTCCTCTCCTCTCCTCTCCTCTCCCCATCTCTCCTCTCCTCTCCTCTCCTCTCCTCTCCTCTCCTCTCCTCTCCTCTCCTCTCCTCTCCTCTCCTCTCCTCTCCTCTCCTCTCCTCTCCTCTCCCCATCTCTCCTCTCCTCTCCCCATCTCTCCTCTCCTCTCCTCTCCTCTCCTCTCCTCTCCTCTCCTCTCCTCTCCTCTCCTCTCCTCTCCTCTCCTCTCCTCTCCTCTCCTCTCCTCTCCTCTCCTCTCCTCTCCTCTCCTCTCCCATCCCATCCCATCCCATCCCATGACCTGCACTAATGGTGCAGATGCAAAGACACAGCCAACAATGTATTGTCAAGGGAAGCCAAGCGACATGACACTGCGAAGACGCAACGATGCATGTATAGTTTGCACAAATGATACTCCGTCTCTGCATCTGCCCGTATGAACGCAACATTATATGTTGCGGCGCTGGTATATGCTGTTTTAGTGGGAAACTTTTGGTACTTTAAAGTTAATAGGGGCAACTTTTTAGCCAAAAAATCAAAATAGATATATAGCTATATTTTTTGTATTTATTTTCCTGCAGCTGTTTCCCTGCAAGCAGACACTTGCTTCACCCTGCAGGTAGTCCAAAACTTTGTTGTTGTCAACAAATCATGAAAACAAAACATTCGTCAGGCTCAGGAAAGGCGGTGCTAATTTGTGAGCAGGGGGGGCGGGTTGTGTGGGGTGAGGCAGCATTTTAGCCAATCACAGCACAGCATTCTCCAGCAGATTCCTAATGAGCCAATAGAGTGGAGGTGAGGCGGAGTTAGATTCAGTGTTTGTACACACTATAGTGTCCTCTATTACCTTTAAGTACATTTTGACGCCAATACCTTTGTACTCTTTTGTTGCTAAGTACATTCAAAAATTTCGGACTTTATCTCGTAACAGAGTATTGCTACAAACAAATAAATAAATAAAAACAAAATGGTGTGAGTAGTGTCCCCACCCCTGCTACAGTATAAATCAGGCCTTATTCTGGCTGCAGATATCAGTGCCGTCAGCCCCGGCGGTGCCACGGCGGACCCATCTCCTCTATAATTGATGAGGCCTGGGGATGCAGCCTGGCATTTAGCGAAAGGCGAAAGCAGCCGTGTGACACTTCCTTTTTATTTTCCCTTTTTGGGGTTGCTTTACAACCACCACCACCACCGCGGTGCATTTCCATCGCCCTTCCGTGGGAACTTCCAAGGTAACCTTTGTCATTAAGCGTTATTTAGCGGCACTGACCGGCCCGGCTAGGCCTGTATTATATGGTGGGTGATTCACATTCAGTCCGGCCTCCATGTTGTGGAACCTTGGAGGTCTCGACCAGGTTGATATCGTTGGCTCTTGCAGCCCCGGGGCGATGGACTTTTATTCAAGGTCGCTGTTTTTGTGGCTTCGGAGCCCGTATAATATACGACATGTGATGCCAGGGGCGGATCTAGGCATGGGCAATTTGGGCATGGGGCAATGCCTCCCTAAATGCCCATGACCAAACACGGTGGCATGCAAAACAACCCAAGATATTTCAAATTAAAGTTCTTATATTTAAAAATAATTTGAAACGCTACTACTGCTACTATAACTAACTACAGCTGCTGTAAACCAACAGCATGTCATCAATGAAAACAGAACACTCTCTGAGTCAGACTTTTAGCTTTATGCAAGCTGGCTGCCTGTTGCGATTCCAACAACAACTGGTGTTATTATTGGTGCCTAGGACAATAAAAAGGAAATAACTTGTGTAAACAAGATAATTGGTTATCTTTTTCAAATGAGTTATTGTCTTTTCTTACAAGTTATCTTTTTATACAAGTTATATTGTTTCCATGAGGCAATCATCTTCATTGAGATAATGATAATTTTAAGTTAAACGTTAAATAATTAAATGAGATACTATCTTGTTTAAACAAGTTATTATTTTGTTTACATAAAGTAATTATCTTAATGTTATCTTAATTAAAGAAGTTACCTTGTTTAATTGAGCTAATTATCTTGTTTATACAAGTTATATTCATGACACAAGATAATCATCTCATTTGAAGAAGATAAGAAATAAATCAGGTAAATATGTTCAGTGGAGTTATCTTGTTTAACCAGGTAAGATAACTTGTCTAAACCAGGTATTCTATTTGTTTTGACCCTCTTCCTCCCGCGTGCTTCAGTGGTTTATGCCATAAAATAACAACACTTCAGGTTTAGGGCAGTGATGCTTACAGACTAGACAGAATGTGTCTTGTGAAAGATTAGTCCGTTCATGGGTGCAGGTGTGACTTTACGTTAACAGAAAGAAAAAAACACACTTGCATGAAGTGTGGGCGGGGGCACTGTGTTAATACCCGGCACATGACATAGCTGTCACGTCGCCATTTACTGTTCTAGTAGCCTGGCTTAATGCCGCCTATATCTGGGTCCGGCCACATAATGATGTATACGTCGTAAGTGCTCTAAAGATACATTAAACGCCGTAGACTTGGCTGCCACATGATGTAATAATCTTCAAAAGCAATGTATGGTGCGGAAAACGCCCTCAAGGTCAGATTCTCCTGAAAAGTATCCTCCGTGCAGCCTAGAATTGGACGACGACCACGATGACATCACCTGCCAGCGCCGTGCCTTAAAAAGAAAAAAGGGAGCTGATGTCACCTGCCACCTCCTAATGCCCCCTGGGAGCTGTAGTCGGTGTCAGAGGAGAGCCCATAACACTTGAGTTATGCCGGCCCTCTATAGGGCCATTATCGACGGGCGAGAGAAAAGTGTCCGCCGTCTGAGGGATAGAGAGCTGTTAACAGGACAGCCTCCGCGCTGTAACGTCTGGCCACCGGGCTCTACCGGCCGATATTCACCGTAAATTAAGATTTACTTTGAACGCTGAGAGGAAAGAGGAGCAAATCTTCGCAACGGTGAATCCGTCAAGTGGCCGTTTTTGCTAAGTCTGATTTAAACACCTATGCCTGTGACCTCTTGTCTCCATATTCTAACGCTGGGTGTGTTGTATTTTATTTCTTTTTTTAAAGCAGCCACTTTCCTTCAACAGCGTGGTGGCTGGGAATTTAGTTGCATTTTTCTCCCCACCGGGTGTCACTGTCGCGTCGTTTTACGTCAGCCGGGTCTGATTCTAGCTCGTACATGAGCGACCCACTTGATCTCTCGCTGCAAAGCGTCGCACGAAAGCATCGCAGGCCGCAAAACGCCTGACGCGATGTGCTTTGGTTTTGTTAAAAGGCTACCTACATAACTACAGAAACATGCGATATAGTACAAACGTAGAAAGTGAGCCAGTAAGGAAGGAAAATAAAACGGTCCGAGTTGCCATAGAAACCCAAGTTCTGTTTCCACACACTGCTGCGCACTCACACTCACACACCAACACCTCGACCGAATAGCTCACTCACTGCTTTTTTCACTCGTTTATTCTGTGTCATCCCTTCATCTACCTCTTAATCTTCCACTCTGTCGATCTCATTATTTTTCATCGGCCCTCATCCACCTCTCTCTCTCTGTCTCTCTCTCTCTCGCTGTCTCTCTCTCTCGTCTATATCTCCTCCTCATTTAATGGACCTAGTGGCTTTTTGTCATTAATTGCCTGATTACTTCCTGTGAATGGGGAGACACACCAAATCCTCTACCCAGCCATTTGGCAGCTCTGCAAGCTGGCATGTCTGCATGAGTCTGTTTCCTGGAGGGCAAATAGAGAGAGAGAGAGAGAGAGAGAGAGGCAGGGGGGATGCATGACTGAAAACTAAACGGTAGGAATGAATTGATGAAGTTGCTTTGGAAGTCCTCTCTCTCTGTATGTGCAGATATGGTCGCAGTCCTGGAGAGTTGTGGAGAACTCACAACTACAAACCCTTCCTATACGAGAGCAATGGTTTTCAACCACTGGTCCGGGTACCACCAGTGGTCCCTGAGAGGGTTCCAGGTTGTCCCCATAGGCTAAATGATGGAAAGTTGATTAACCATGTGTAACTCTGAGAATGTAAAAAATGAAACCAAATGGACCCTTGCAGGCTCCATTTGTTTCATTTTAACGCTTTCAAGAGTCAAAGATATATAAGGGTCTATTTGGTTACCAAATATTGAGCATAATTTAGCTGCTTGGGGACCATCTGGAATCCTCTCAAGAACCACCTGTTGAAAAACCCTGCCGTAAGGCATTCCAGGCGGTCCCTAGCAAAAATTCTACCAGCAACTGCGTAGTGCCCCAAGGGGCACTACGCTTATAGGGCTATGTATTTTTATTTTTTATTTTTTAATTTTTTGCGTGAAAAAAAAACACCTCACACTGCCAGGGGTCCCCCAGAACAGTAGATCCGATAAGGGTTCTGGCACTTCAGAGCTGTCTGTCGGCACACATCGGCTTGGTTTATCTTTTGACCACCTCTCTGTGTTTTTGCCGCCGCCGTTTTTTTCCCTCCGCACATTGTCCTTTCGATTCGTTACGCAATCAAACAAACACAATAAATAGAAGCTATTGTTCCTGTTCCCTGGAGACGACACCGCGGCGCCCCTCGACACACGCCCACGCGTGCAAAGCGCGCACAGATGCTTTCTGCTAAACCGTCGCCTTCGGTCCTCCGAGGCGGTGGCGGTGGTGGTGGTGGTGGTGACATTGTGCTCAGAGGGGGTTGGCAAATAAATCTGTTGTCATATCAATTATCGTTTCGTCGGTGAAGGGGAAGTCACTTCACAGCAAAGCAGCTTAGAGAGAGAGAGAGAGAGAGAGAGAGAGAGAGAGACAGAGAGAGAGACAGAGAACCCTCAAGTAAAGTCCAGTGTCAGACGAAAGACTATTTTGAGAGAGAGAGAGAGAGAGAGGGAGGCCCGGGTATAACCTGTCCCGCTTGCAATTTACGCATTTAGCAGACACTCTTAATCCGACTTACATGAAATTATTCTGTACTGTAAAAATAAATAGCTGCCTGGGGACCACCTGCTATTTTTGGCGAAAAATTGTGAAAACGCAGCTCTATACTTTAAGTATAGGGAGAAGTAAGGGAAAGCTGAATTTACAATTTACTTTAACAATTTACAATTACTAAACAATTTACAATTTAAGGCATCAACATGATGATACATTTGACATCCTATATAGGTAGCTGCTATCTAAGTCTAAGCCTAGGTTGGTAGTGCAAGTGAGGTGGGGAGGCCTTCATCGCCTGTGCATCAACATCTCGCCTCCTAAATGACCTAAAACCAAGATTTCAGTGGCTAAATCTATAGTTTTGGGGCTCAAGGAATGCAATGGAGCTGATTGCATAATAATTGAGGTATGGATATACCCCCCCTTTTTTTCCTGTATTTGCCCTGTTATAAAAGGTCGGCTACCCAGAATATTAATATCTATGACTCAGTAGGAAGGAATACAACCTTTTTCTATGCCATCATGTTTGGTGGGGCAGTCAGGCCATTTCAGTTGGGCATTGAGAGCCAGAGATGCAAGGAACATTTATTTTATTCTCATATTTGGGCTATACTAAGGAGAGGGAGGTAAGAAGCTAAAAAAGAGATGTGGCTGCAGAGAACAGCTTGTATCTCTCTGTGAGTTTTGGGAGGATGAATGAGTTATGAGAAGGAAGATTTTTTTTCTCCATGTGCCGAGGGACTTAATGAGCTAGAGAGACGTTTGAACGTGCGCTGTACTTTTTTTGGCGCGTGCGTGTGCGATTGTGACTTACGTGCGCGCATACCGTATAGATACTTGCAGGAGGCGTTTCGAGTTTTAAAAGTGTCCTCTCATCGAGATGACCTCTCTCTCTCTCTCTCTCTCTCTCTCTCTCTCTCTCTCTCTCTCTCTCTCTCTCTCTCTCTCTCTCTCTCTCTCTCTCTCTCTCTCTCAACCCATCCCACCGCCACCAAGCTTTCGAATCTGCTCACACCAGCTGGTGGAAAAGCTTTTGAAAAGTACACAACTAAAACTTTATGGTTGGTTCTCGTGTGGTTCTTGTTACAGCCTGCAGTTTTAATTTGGTTGTGTGTGTGCGTGTGTGTGTGTGTGTGTGTGTGTGTGTGTGTGTGTGTGTGTGTGTGTGTGTGTGTGTGTGTGTGTGTGTGTGTGTGTGTGTGTGTGTGTGTGTGTGCGTTGCAGTGCGGGGGTGGGCCGTACAGGCGTCTTCATCACACTCAGCATCGTCCTGGAGAGGATGCGCTACGAGGGCGTGGTGGACATCTTCCAGACGGTGAAGATGCTGCGGACACAGAGACCTGCCATGGTCCAGACAGAGGTGGGTTATAGGCTATATTACTTATATTACCCCTTAGGAAGAGTAATACTATTACAGCATATTACATATTACTTTTGCACCCCCATCCACGAACAAAGCTGCACAAACCGCTCTCGAACGCACAGTTTCTGACCCCTCAATGTCGCAACTTTGACACTAGATGTAGCACTGACAACCCATTTCGGTGACTGAAACTCTACAAAGTACAAAATGTCTTCCAAATCCAGTTCTAAAACCAGTTTTCTGATGAATCTATGGTTCTGTGTATGCTTAAAACACCAAAAGGAGTTCCTGTACAGTATAGACTAATGACAGAGGGTTTTTATTTGTGTTTTTCCTTTCTTTCTTTTGCAGGATGAATATCAGTTCTGCTACCAGGCTGGGCTGGAGTACCTAGGAAGTTTTGATCACTATGCAACGTAAAAAGCCATGCCGCCGCCGCCCTCCTCCGACCCGACCCAACCCACAACACCTGCCCCCCCCCTCCCTCCACCTCTCAAATCCCCGCCAAAAACAGTCTCCTGAGCCATAGAGAACCCTGCGCTTGAGAATTTGAAATCCCCACCGACAACGAACCGACGAATCGACGCCGATTTCCAGACGACGGGAGATGGAAACGCCTCCCTCGGGCTCCACAGTTCCTCCTGGTCATCAGACCAGGGGAAAAAAACGGGACCCGCTTGTAGATGTTAAGAGGAAATCCACCACCACCCACCTAAAGAAAGCCAGGCTACGGAATGAGTTCCGATGGGTTGGGGTGTGTGTGGGGGTTTGGGGGGGGTTGCCACTATAGGGACAGAAAGTAAAAACGAAAGAAAAGAAAAAAGCCCCACCCGACCTGGTGGTCTTGACCTCCCCGCACCCCCCAATCTAAGCGAACCAACGGAACGCCTTGGCTGGAGCTGTTGTATGTGTGGATGTCAGGGGGGGGGGGGGGGGGGGGGGGGGGGTCGATCCATGTTTTCGCAGAGTGATGACCTTACCTCAAGCCGCCTTGAGAGAGAACATTCTGTTGGGACGTGCTGCGTGTTAAAAATGATCTCACCATCCATACGTAGACCAACCGGCATAACGTATGAGGAGGAGGAGAAGGAGTAGGAGGTGACGAATCAGAGATCAGGAGGCGCGTCGGGGCGACAACAGCGCAGGCAGACCAACACACGTTTCATCGTCTCTTAGCTTTATATATATATATATATATATATATATATATATATATATATATATATATATATATATATATATATATATATATATATATATATATATATATACAGTATATGTAATGGAGGAAAGGTTGCAGTACTTGATCGACATTTTTCTTTGGGCCAGAAGAAATGACCAAAAATAAATAAAACATCGTGGATTTCCCTGTGCGAACACGAAGCGATTGTCCCCCCCTACTAATAACAATGATCCGGTCCCCGAACACCGAGTAAATGGAAAAATACTAGCAAGTTGCGTTGGCTATCACTACATGCCCTCATGTGTGTTTTTTCGTTTGTTTTACTATCTTACTGGCGATAAGGTTCAAGCGCTCCTATACCATAACGGGGGGGGAAATTCCTGTCCTTCCTTCGGCTTCTGGCGGTACTTTTTAATGAGGTCGTGAGGAATTTTAAGAGCCGTTATTCTTCGCAGAAAAGGATAGCGCAAGCGACTTTTTTTTGCCAACTCTTCCTCCTCTCCGGCAGTGTTCCAACGGCCACCTGCGTGGCCTCGGGGGGGAAATTCACCAACCAAGACAGAGGTTCAGTTCAACGGCATATCAAAAATGTAGACGCGTCGTCGCCCCGACGCGATCTTTTCGAACGAGAGAGAGAGAGAGATGAGCAGGGGAGGCGAGGAAACCAACGTGTCACAAACTTCCGCCACGATCCTGACTTTTTGGAAACGAGTGCATCACAGGGTCGTTGGCTGGGCGGCGGGCGTGTGGGTCGGTGCGGTCGGTCTCGTACGGCAAATTTTTGTTCAACAGTAGGAGAAGAGGAGCAATTTGGTTGGACGGACACGGTGGCGGATCAACGGAACCTCCGACCAAATAAACGACTGCGTCGCTGCACGGAAGGCAAAACAAACAAACAAAAAGAAACTGCTCCGTGTCACAGTGAGCGCCACACGTCACCGTCATTTCTAATGTTTTATTTTTTATTTTTTCGTCGTAACGGTAGAGTGGATTTTCTTTCTTTATTTTTTTCTCTCTTTTCTTTCAGTTTATTTTAGGGGAGCTTCTGCTTTAATTTCTGTCAAAAACCAAACATGCTGCTTTATCTGGTGTATGCTGTAGGTGTGACTCTAATGGCGTGGGAGGCTGTCAAAATAAAAAAGGAAACAAGAAAAAAAAAATAGAGAAAGCGCCAGCTTGGGGATGTTTGCTGGCGTGCAGGCGCTCGCCAGGGAGAGCCCGTCCCACCGTCACAGTTCAACGTCTTTTTTTTTTTACCCGGATAGGAACTGGCGAATGCTACAGTTCCCCCACACACCCCTTTTTTGCAATCACAAGACTGTACTTGAACGTGGTTGAAAGCTGTTGTATGTATGCGTGTCTGGGATGGGGTGGGGTGGGAGGGGGGTCGTGTTTTTGGGTGGATCGTCCGTGTGCGGACGTCTTTTCTCGGCGCGGCTGGCATTAACAGAAAACCCAAAGTTTTTTTTTTTTTTTGCTCGCCGCGTGCTCACAATGTCGTGACATCAAAAACAAAAAAGAAAGCCAAGCGACAATAGTGACCCATGGAAACAGTGGCCTCTCCTCCCGGCTTGGATCTTCTCTTCTACATGTAAATGTGTCTAATAGAAATCGAGCTTTGGATTTTCTCTCTCTCTACCCTACTTCCTTACAGTACCTACGTCGACGGCATTGTTGTTTTTTTCTTTCCGGAGGTCGGCTCCACGGTGTACATGGATGGGTGTACTGTATGCTTTTAACCATGGATTGTGTGAAGGGGGGGTTGGGGTGGGGTGGGGGGTTGGACGGGTGGGTATGCACACAGACAGTGGAGAGAAGGATCCGGGACTGTGTGTGTGTGTAATCTTTTTTTATTTCCAAAAAAGCCTTATTGTTATTCTAACATTATGGAAAAACGATGTTGTATTATATGATGACTTAACGATTTTACTTTACATGAACTGACTTTTTATTTTTATTTTATTTTTTCCTTTTGTCGGTTTATTTTAGTTTTTTTTAACAGAGATATTGTATCGATTTTTTTTAATTAGCAGGAAAGAAAAAGAAACGAAATGCTTATTTGTTCATATTACGTTAAAAGACATTCTATTTTTTCACTGTAGAAGTGTTAAGTATAACATGCGTGTGTGCGTGCGTGCATATTATTAGTATATTCACACATTCACACACGCATCAATATTTAAATGCAGAATATAAATATATATCCAGACTCTTAGTATTCTCAATTCAACCTTTCAACTATCTTTGTTGTCATTTCCTCTTTTTTGTACAACCATTATTGTTCATGTTTGAAATTACGATGAATTGTTTTTGTATTATTATTATTATTTTTATCGTTTGTTTTTTGAGCCACGACAACCTTGGGGAAATAATCGTCGCGTTTCCTCCGCCCGGAAACAGTGACGAGGCGATGCGATTGGCCGAGAGCCTCTATGGTGTTGCCATTTAAAAAAAAAAAATCTCCTACCACTCGTGGTAGAGTCTGTGCCGATGAGGAGAGGTGGCGTTTTCATTTAGAAACAACCCAGTGGTGGAAAAGAACACTTTACATTTACTTAAGTACAACTTTGAAGTATTTTTATTTGAGTATTTCCAATGTCCAGTACTTCTAATCCGCTGCATTTCAGACGCAGATATTGTACTTTTTGCTCCACTACTCTAATTTTCTAGTTTGGTTGTTATTGCAAAAACATGCATTAATAACAACGTTTGTTATCATTTGAAAACTTGAAATTTGACGTTCTGCGTAGTGAGTGCTTTTACTTTGGGTACTTATGTACATTTTGATGCCAATATTTTTGTAAGTTTACCTTTAAGACATTTTTTTTTTGTAATTCCGGACTCTTACTCGTATCAGAGTACTTACTTAAAGTAATTGCGTACATTTTTCCACCACTGTTCATTTAGAAATCCCTTCTTGTATTAGTGTAGCCATTAGTAGTAAATGCTTCTGCTTTTTTTCTCCTTTTGTTAGTTTAGGAAGCCATTGTCAACGAAACCCATTTTGTCAAACCATCACATCTGATCATCATCCCGTTTTGTTTGTACTTTAATTAAAAAAAAAAAAAAAAGAAATCGGTTCAACTTGACATACTTTACCCTGTTTTCATGTACAGAGTATTGAGGACGGCGACCGCATTGAACTGAATCCTCTTCGGTGTATCTATTTTTTAATCCACAAGACCCCTCCCCCCCTCCGCCTCCCTCCCCCACCCCAAAGACGTACCTTTGATCATACTGGTTTGTTTGATATCTGACTATGATCCAGAATATTATATCTGTAAATAAAACAAATATATAGATTATATGTATTTGTATAATTTGACCCTCAAAGCTCTCATACGTAAGGCCTATACGAGTCGAGATACAGTATGGAGCGAGTGATTCCGCTCCGATTCTGCGACGTCCTGGTGTGGCAGTAGCAACATGTGCGCCTGGTTCTTCTTATCCCTGCTCCCGGCTTTTTTCCTCCCTTTTAAATTCGCCGCCTGCTTTTGTTGTTTTTTGCCGTTCGTTATCCCGCTGCTATGCTATACTGCCGGCAGTGGAGCTCAAAATGGGACCGTCTCTACACCCCCCATAACTACATACAGTGGTGAGACTGGCAGGGATACCACTTGACTGCCTCTGTGGTACCACAGCTCTTTCGTGGTACCACGTTAGACACACCTAATTTCAAGGTCTCAGTGGATGTAGTTTTTGCAAATGAGCCACAATGTGGCGCATGTGAGTCCATGAACACCCAACATCAGCCGAGTGAAGCTCAGGGCCCTGGTCTGGCCGTGGATTCATGGTAGGACGATGCTAGGACGATGCTCGCAATGAAGCCTTCCTCTCTGGCATGTGTAAGCAGACATCATATGGAAGGAGCTTTCTTTTTTCCTGTTCTAAAAACAAACACACAAAAACAAACAAACAGGGAAAATGTTTCTGCTTATTTTTTTTCCCTGCCACCCGTTGTTTTAACCTCTAGTCTTTTCTTGTCGCGGCCTCGATAACAGCGAGAGGATGGACCCAAGGGTCTCCCTGTCTCCTACCTTAAGTCCCTTCCCACCTTAAATCATAGTATTACAGCAACAAGAGCGGGTACAACACACACACACAAACACACTCATGCCCGCGATACATGATGTAACAAGTTTATTTTTTGTTTTGTTTGCTTTTTTCATTCCTAATTGTTTGGCTTTAATCCGCAACTCCCTGAACAGTCAAGATATACAGTATACTGGCGTCGGATGAACAGTACTACTACTACTGGCTACGATAGTGTATCTCTATTGTTTAGGCTGCCAGAACGTTCTTATGCCTTGTAGAAAATCTCATACCCTTGTTTTATTGTTTGGCCATGTTGTATTAATGGGAAGCAGAAACAAAACACCTCCCACCCCCCCATCCCCACTCCCCGACAAAAAAGAACAAAAAATCAAGGCAAGGACATGGAAAAAGATGATCTGGATTCATGATACAAAACTGTAAAGGACAAAGACGACAAACACTTGCTGAGAGTTCAGAATCCCAGCAGCGTGTCCTTTTTGGACAGTGGGGGAACCTTGAAACGTTTCATCATCTTTGAACGAAGGACTTCTTTTTTTGAGCGGGAACAATTATAATAATAAAAAGACTGGTTCAAAGGGACCCATGCCAAAACCTGAAAGACGCGGAGGTCTCCGGACAAAAGCTTGTGCAACATGTTAACTCTTTTGACTTCATGTAAAGAAGCTAGAACTTTTCGACCAACGACCGCCAAACGATTTTGTCCCGGGAAAATGTCGCTGGAGCGTGCCGTGCGGGTGGTGGTTAAAAATGTATCAAAATATGAAATTACAACAAAAGAATAGTGCCGTACACGTACGACAGCCAACAAATAGAAGAACCCAAACTCAGCAAACTAGTTTTCCTTTGTATGAGGGCCAAGTGCTATTGCTTTCAAACTGTTATTCTGACTGAAACAATAATTGGTTTAAAACCACTGTGTATGTAGATATGTTGACTTTGTATTAAAGAAATGTTGTCTGAAAAACATGGGCTGTCATGTTTTTATTTTTTGTGTCAGCATGCAGAAGTTTCACTTCTATTTCCCACCATTGTGTCTTGGCTGATAGTTAAACCTGGTCCTTATTATTAGTTTGTCCAATAAATCGGCCAATTTCTTTGACATGGAATCAAGAGAATGCAGCTGACGTGTTTCAATTATTGTACATTATTACTTTTTTACTTTTACAAAGTAACGTTTTCTAAGATGTTCACAAATGACACACATCTCCAAGCTCCCAACAGCTTTGCAAGCTGATTTATGAAGGAATTATGTTTCGCTATCCGTCCTTATGTCCTTGTGTCCGTCTGTCTGTGTACAGCTAATCTCCAACTTGTTTGGTCCGGGCAATGCCACACTGTGCACACACCCTGCCTGGATGCCAGTGATGATCCTCTGTCCCAATTTTGCAATCATTGCATGACGCATACAGTAGGCATTGTCTCAAGCATATCAGTATATACTTTTCAGTCATCAACACGGACATGTCCACTTCCACATATTCAACCCCCATTGGCTGAGATTGCCTTCGAAAGTCTGCAGGATTGGTCTGTTATCATGAACACATGCAATGTGTGCAATGCAGTGCAATTTGAAGGAATGTTTGCATGCATATTCCTACTAGGCTGAGGCAAAAAGTGCCACTTGTGTACATGTTCACGTTAGTCTCATGGTGGCGCTATAACTGGCTCATTCATGCTTTTACTTATAACTGCACCGATCTGTGTAAAACATTGTATTCACACTCTCTAGAGGCCAAGAAAGATGTCTTAATAGTGCAAAAATGAGGCCGGTATATCAAACACATTTTCTTTTATACTGTATTATTCCTGAATTTGACATAAATCTTACAAATTGGGACACTCATTCGCTATGGTCATGTGTTCAAGACATTTGTTAGATTCATCCTGTTTGGTTATGATGGACTTCCAAAGATTTCAGGAGTGGTCTGTTTTGTACAAAATGTTATAGTACCGGTATACAGTATATCAATTGCAGATTGCAGAGATGTTCCCACTATTCTGTGTACAAGAAAAATGTTTCAAATTCTTTTCTTTTTTTTTCCAAAATTGGCTTTTTTTACTTTTTGACAACACATATTGGTCAAAACATCACTAATTTGTGGTCATACAGACCTAAAACTGTGGCATCTGCCTCTAATGATGATGTGACACTTTCACTGCAATTGCTCTTCCATAAACAGTCTTGAAAGCATCTTTTGACCAGCCAGTCCAGCCCACAGCTGAGCTGTCCGCCCTGGGGTGGTGACTTTCATGCAAACCAGACGTTCTTATTGTCCATCAACTTGATTAGCTTTCTGAGCTTCTTCACAAAAAAAAAAAAACATCCCTTGATGCTCTCTAAGCCCTGTCTTAGTCTCGCTAAATGCCAGCAGCAGACGTACTGGCCCATCTGGGCTTCACGCTAAAACCTTCACCTTCTGATATTTGCTCTTCCATCCGTCCTCAAACTGAGGCCTGCCCACGCCCAATCCCCTGGGTAAAACCTCTGCGCGGTCAACACATTCAGAGTAGGCTAAAAGCTATACGACGAAGAAAAAAGGGACCACGTATAGCAGTGGTTTTCAACCTTTTTGAAACCAGGGACCACCATTTATTCAGCATTTGAGCCACGGACCACCATTTGATTACATTTTCACACCAAAGACCTAAAATTAAAGAATGCTTTTGGTTTTGTCCACAATTCCAGGCTGTGTTTTTGCCAACAAATCAGTGTAAACTTCTTAATTAAGTGGTGCTAATTCAGATGATGAATATTTTAACTCTTGAGAGTGTAAAAATGAAACCAAATAGCATATAATATAGCATTAATCTGATGGCGGATTAGTCACATTTCACCATCTTTGAAGGGCTCAACAAGAATGCCTTTCAGACCCATTCCCTTGCGCCGTGATGAAATATACACTCCCGAGTGAAACCAGGGAGACGCCGCCAAAGTAAGAGCTGTTTGTCAGCCAGGATGGCATAGTTTGTTAACGGTGTTCTGTCACATTGCCAAAACGCGTCATTTATTTCGCGGCTGAAGCGTGCAGGCATGCGACGCCGCCGCATCAAGGATGATGTGCCTTAATTGTGCACTTGGAGAGCGTCGGCGCGCGGCCCAGCCTGTTTGCGATGACGACAGGAGGACAGGCGAAGAAGTAAAGGCGTGAAAGGCATATGGGAGTGAATTAAGGTGGTGATTATGCAGTGATTCCAACAGAAGCTCATTAGGACACAGCTAAGCAAGCGATCAAGGAATCGATGTGACATTGAAACCCCCCACCCCCACCCCCACCGCCACCACACACACACGCACACCCAAAAAACACTGAAATTGGTAATAAATGGCAAAGCAATAAATTGGATTTTTCACAGCCCTGTGGCCTGCATGGGCCCTCAGTCGCGAATGACAAATCAATCCAATCACGCCACTAAAAAGCCAACGGAAGGATCGAGGGCAGTGCAGGGGGGGGTGGGGTTGGGGTGGAGAAAAAAAAGACACCTTGTAGGCTATCATTCCGTTCCTGGCAGTTAGGCCCTATCTGTCGGCAGGGGCGGATCTAGGCGTGGGCATGGGGGGGCAATGCCCCTGTAAATTCCCAGTCTGCCCCACCAAACACAATTGCATGCAAAACAACCCAAGATATTTCAAATTAAAGTGCCTATATTTAAAATGATTTGAAACACTACTACTGCTACTAACTACCGTTATGGCACCACTAAACCAACACTAATTTATCATTGAAAACAGAAAGCTCTCTGAGTCTGAGTCAGACCTTTAGCTTTATGCATGCTGCGTGTTGCAACTTCAAAAACAACTGATGTTATTATTGTTGCTTTATTTGCCTAATAGAAGTCCTGTAACCAAAAATGGTATGTCATTTTCTCTTGTCCCCCCCAATTGGGAAATGTTATATACGCCCTGGTCTGTCGGACATGTCGTTTGTATTTTGGGGGTTGTGGGATTCTGGAGGGCATTTCTGTATGATATTCAGGCTTCTGAAATATTCATGACAAGCCATTAGGTGTTTACGACCACCTTTATAATCAGGATTTACTGACATTTGGATCCGAGCCGGAAAACTAAAAGGGGTGTCAGCGGGGCCATCGCCATCCTAGCTGCGAGCCTGCACAGATTCGGGTGGGGGGTGGTGGGGTGGGCATGGGGGGGACCGGGAGAATGCAGCTCCGGTGTCAAAATACCACTGTCATCAATCAGCGGTTGTGGCGCAAAAAGAATGAAAATCCATTGCCCAAAGACATTGCGATCTCACCTCTAGTGGCAATTTGATTGAGTGCGAGGCGGCCCTTAAAAATGACAGATGGGCCCTGGCTACGCCTATAGCTGGGATGTGCTGTGGACACGGTGTCAGCTCAATGCTGTTCAGCATCAATAGGTTGTTTTGCAGACAAACAGGGAGGCTTCTGCTGTATAGCACTGGAGATACGGCGGCATATGGATAGATAAACACTCTAGTCCTCCTGCCTGCCTGCCTGCCTGCCTGCCTGCCTGCCTGCCTGCCTGCCTGCCTGCCTGCCTGCCTGCCTGCCTGCCTGCCTGCCTGCCTGCCTGTCTGTCTGTCTGTCTGTCTGTCTGTCACCAGGTCGATACATTTCCCAGGCACCATTTTAATAATTTATTGATATTAATTATTAATACATGTAATTGTTAGGTTTGACTGTTCATACATGTTCTCCGGATCTTTTCTGACCTTAGATCTTGTTGTTGTTGTTGTTGTTGTTGTTGTTTTTTCTCAAATGTCTCAGTGCCTCAGAGTCAGAACGGACTTGGACAAGAACCAATGATCAACACTACCTAACTCTGTGGGCACATAACACAAATCATAATGCTTGTAGTCCCCTGGCGAATAGGCGTTGTAAGAGACCTATCGTTGTTTACGGCTGAGCATAGTGGGGTATCTAATCCCAGTTTGTTTCTCGGCTCTCGTGGGTTCGGGTTTGTTTAAAGCCACCTTCTTGGTTTAAAATGTATCCGTATTACAAAACTCTCACGAATCATGTTTCATAATTGTGAAGCATGTGTGCCAAATTATTCTGAAATCAGTTGCCTGCCCTGGCCTCAGGCCTGGATTTGTCCAAACATCCTCACATTTGTTGGATGTTTTTATGTCCAAAAATTCTTTGGGGAGGTGACCATGTCAAATGTTGCTCATAAAAGGACATCGCCTGATGCAAATAATCTGGCATCAAATGAATGAATGAGCATGAATGCATGTACAATCTTTGATGCAGATGGAAACCCTTCTCATGCACGTCTGTGATTGATTGGCCACCGTTATTTGCTGTACTAATGATTGACATGAGAATACCATCAATGACAACCTAAATTGACATTCATGTCTTAGACAAATAGTGTCACTGTGGAATCGATACAGTAGCTTATATTAAGTTGTCAAATTGATATATTGACTATACCCTATCTCTAAATCCGAAGGCCTATAGTGTCAGGAGCCCAAATTCCAATCTAATGTAATGAGAAGGATAACTCAGACTGCATCTGCAAAAGCTAAATGTACTTTTATAAATAAGGATCACCCCTGTATATGTGAGCTATTACTTGGCTTTAAATGGCTTTAAGTACCTCCTTTGTCTTCACTCAGACACAATAATCTTTCCAGGTATAGAAGCTAGATTAGTTATCTCCCTTTTCAGCTTACCACACACTGTGTGGGTGTGTTCTCTCTTTGAGGGAAGCAAAAGAAAAAGACTAACCTTTGGGACTGAGGTCGCAGCTGCGGCGCGTGACCCTACTGCCATCTGCTGGCCGAAACCCGGCATTCTGATTGTCACGCTGCATGGGCTTCAGTATTCTATTCAATTAAACCTGAGATTAACATAGATGATGTATTGAAGTGTTCTGTTCTGCCCTGGAGGCCTGTGCTTACTAAATCATAATCACTTCATCGTGCACAATGCTCTGCAAATAAGACTTGAGCTCATTGGTTTTTGTGTGTGGTGGATCATAAATGACACGTGCAATGTGTACTTTTAAAGATGGTCCGTCATTGTTAATGTGTGTGTGAGCTGCTATACATATTGTACTGTCAATTATGTTATTACTTCAGTCAAATAGCATAACATAAATGCCCAGATTGTTCATCTGTTCGCTCTGCCTCTAATCTTTAATTCAATAGCCTGCCATAATATGGACAAAATAGGCTACGTTCAATTGTAGTTTAAGCAGTTTATTGAGAATCAACTCAATGGGATGTGCACACAAGAAAGCCTTTAGGCTTGTTTCCATTGTGGTCTATGATATATACTGTATATATATATGAAAAAATATATATATATATATATATATATATATATATATATATATATATATATATATATATATATATATATATATATATATATATATATATATATCTGCGATACAAAACCGCTCCATTCACATTGAAAAGCATTATCAGTATTCACCCTGATAAGTAGGTAAGTACAATTTAACTTCAGTCTGACACCACATTTTACATTGCCTATGAGGATGGACTCTGCCGATGGTTATAAATGCAGACCTCAGTCAAAAGTCAATGTGGAAGGAACAGGTCTTTCTGACATATTCATATGGAGATCGGTTTGAGGTCAGATGTAGGGTTGCTGGCTAATATTGATGACATCAGGGATCTCCATATGGACTTAATTGCGACACACATTTACGGTACTATGACTTGGCCGGATTTAGCCCGCCCTACTAGGGTGGGCTGGAAGAATGGCAGGGTGGGCAACTCCAAGGTATTTCATATGAAGCAGTGGTTTTCAATCTTTCTGACACCAGGGCCCACTATTTATTTTGCATTTGAGCCACGGACCACGACCACCATTTGATGACATTTCAGCCCACAGACCCTAAAACTATAGATTTCTTTTGCTTTTGTCCACAATACCTGGAATTGTTCAGGGGGCCAGGTAAAATGTGGAGGCAGGCTGGGTCAGGCCCACGGGCCGTAGTTTGGGGACCCCTGAATTAAAACAAAGCATTAATGGTGGTTAAAATTAAGAAAAAATAAATAAATAAATGAATAAATAAATAAATAAAATAAAGTGTACAAGGGACCTTCTGTCAATGAATGCTGAATGCTGTTCAGGTGAAAAACACATGAAACTGTAGGCCTAGTGAGTGATTTACAACAACCACTAACAGGAACCCTCTGAAACATAATCACCCGCACATTATTGACATAAAGATGTCTACGGTGGATTTTTATGAAACTTGGCAGACACAAAGAGGATACGCAAGCTTTTCATACCGCTGCAATATAGATTTTTAGCGCATGCATAAAGTGAGTTGCCAAACTGATGTTGTTTTATACATTGTAATTTGTGGGACATAGCATCAACAAAGTGTGCAACTGGTGACTACCATTATTTTTCAACAAAATCTAATGAAAAAACAAGACCAAAGCGCTTATAAAAAGCAAACATGGCAACATGTGACAGGAAGTGACAGGAAGCTTTTGAGTGGCCCAAAATGAACCAAGGAGAATTCAAAAAGGAGTTGTTGCGAAGGCACCCACGGGGGAGTCCACATTGGTTCATGGGAGGAAACAGACATGCTCAGTACAGATCAAGGAGAATTCAAAAAGGAGTTGTCGCGAAGGCACCCACGGGGGAGTCCACATTGGTTCATGGGAGGAAACAGACATGCGCAGTACATTCCAGGAAGTTTGACGCTTGCAAACCATGCATGCCATTGGTCTCTTGGGTGGTTTGACTTCCTGATCTGTACTGCGCATGTCTGTTTCCTCCCATGAACCAATGTGGACTCCCCCGTGGGTGCCTTCGTGACAACTCCTTTTTGAATTCTCCTTGGTACAGATCAGGAAGTCAAACCATCCAAGAGACCAATGGCATGCATGGTTTGCAAGCGTCAAACTTCCTGGAATGTACTGAGCATGTCTGTTTCCTCCCATGAACCAATGTGGACTCCCCCGTGGGTGCCTTCGTGACAACTCCTTTTTGAATTCTCCTTGAAATGAACAAGGAAGTGTTGGCTGCACCTGGCAAATTCAGCATACAGTTGAGTTGCCCACCTCTCACTCTTTTCTGATTTCTGATCACTGTCCTAGGCCTTATTAAAATGACCCAGACTCGCACACACGGATGTCCACACATCCCCCTCCCTGTGCCAGAAAAATCAGGGATCTACACTTCTATAGTACAGTTCTACTCTAGGTTGTGATCAGATGCATTTCAATAACTGGCTATGATGTTTATGAAACAAGAGTATAATTCAAGCATGGCCCGGCTACGGCTGCAATGATGGTAAGTTTAATGTCATACAAGTAAAGTTTAATGTCATTCCATACAAGCAGATTGGAAATTGGATTTTAGGACTTTTGGATCAATGGGCTTGGGTTGATTGAACTAACAGTTTGCAGAATTATAGTACATTTCAAGTGCTCAGTGCAAAATCTGTGAATGACGGCATAAAGCATTTGGCTGGCTTGTTTACAATACAGACGGTCCACCATTTTCACTTAAACATACCGGCTGTTAATGAATGGTATTGCAACCAATTCATCCCATTGAATTAAAAAAAGAAACGCACCTGTGTGACACCCAGTAGTGAGAATATGCTACTTAAAGGGGAAAAAAACTTATTGCAGGTTGTTTAACCTAACCCAACACATGCTTAGAATGAGGCTATTGGATGTTATTCAAATGCCCCTATTTCCATCGATCCAAAATCAAAATGCAACTTTTTCGATCTATCCATCATGTCAATAGTGTGTCGATACTCACACTTTCACTTTTGGTTCAGCCGTGATTCAGCCATAACCCCCCCCCCCCCCCCCCTCATCACACACACCGTTTGGAATTATAATTTAGAGTCAGTATTTCTGACTAAACAAGACACCTGTGATGAAATGGGATAAAAACAGGTTAGCTTAACTTCTATTGGCTTTTATTGAAGTGATCATGGATTTGTCATCATGCAGCATGTTTTCGACTAATGGAGTTTTGATTTAAAAATGCACAGAAGTGAAATTTTCCCTTTTTTGCGCGTATTGTTGGGTATGTCTATATAAAAGTGTGAAATATGTATTGTTCAATTCACCCCCTCTTTAAAAATCACATCTGAAAGCAGTGAAGCTAGTCTCTACACTGCAGTATGCTTATTGGGGAAATGTAGTTGAGCAAGTGGCTGCCAAAACACTGCCAAGAGTTAACATTATGGGTCTTTGGGGGTCGTTTTAGCTGATGTGTGAAAACGGGTAGAAATAATATAATATCAAAGTGCAGCAAATCCCTCTCTTGTCTCCGCAGAGTGGCGCGTTCCTTTGAAGCCACAGCGCCGCTCTGGATCTGGACGTCTCGTGGGTGAGTTGCATCCTTCATCCTGTTGATGACCCCCCGCTGTTATCTCCTTTAATGTCCCTCCTCTTGCCTCCAGTCCTTCCTCCGCACGCTATTCCTGCAGTGTTGCCAGGTTTTTGCGGGAGGAATGAGGCGTCCAGATCTATGAAAACGATCCCAAAAGAAGCGACTAGGCCAGTGGTTGGGTCTTTTTTGATAGCAGGGCCCACTATTTATTCGGAATTTGACCACCATTTGATGACATTTTAGCCCCACAGACCTAAAATTAAAGATTTCTTTTGCTTTTGCCCACAAATCCAGGCAATTTCAGACAAAAGAGACAAACATACAGATCAAAATGACATTAATCTTCTATATTCTCTAGTTGTGTGGACTTTGGTCAATTCAGATGATGAATATTTTAACTCTTGAGAGAGTTACATCTGGTTAACCAACTTTCCATCATTTCCCTGCTGAAAAATCCAGCAAAAACAGCTTATGATGGTTGCTGGTTTTAGCTGCTCTCAGCTGATCTTAGGCGGGTTTAGATAGCATGCCATGCTGGACTTGCTGGTCTGTCTGGTTTGTCAGTGTATTTGGTTAGCTCATCTAAGGCTGGATTCTCCTGGTCTTTGCTGGTTACCACTCTGACTGGCTGGATCACCATCAAAGCCATGCTGGCCCTCACTGGTCATCGACTGGATGAACTGACCAGCAAAGTCCAGCTATACCAACTGGACTTAGCTGGTTCGCAATGCAGATGTAGTTCCCTCGCATTAATACAAGGCAGGACCGGATGAAACATTTCCCATCTGGGGGGAGGGGGGGGGGGGCAGGCGAAAATGGTATGGGGCCGGCTTCCGTGGCCCGTGTCACAGGCGAGGAAGTCGCCCGTGGCACGTAAGCATTTTCGGTCACAGGACTTATATTAGGCAACTTAAGTAAGCATCAATAATAACATCAGTTGCTGTTGAAGTTGAAACAGACACGCAGCACGCATAAAGGTCTGACTCAGAGAGTTGGTTTAGTGGTGCTCCAATCATTTTAAATATAAGCAGTTTAATTTGAAATATCTTGGGTTGTTTTGTATGTTTGGTGGGGCAGACTGGGCATTTAGCCCATGCCCATGCCTAGATCCGCCCCTGAGTCATGCTATGTTGCAGGCCTGTCCTGCACCACGTACAAGCAGAACACATTTAAAGATAATCTCCCGCGGCAACCAACGTCCATAACGCAATATTTCCTCCCCAGCGCAGGGGCTCCTGCCACACTACTGATGGCTTGTTTAAAAAGAAAAAACTGAGCAACGGAAAGTATTTTGGCCCAGTGGCTTGAAAGCAAGGCGATGTTCCCTCTATGTAATCCCGACGGTTATTGCGCCGTGACTATAAACCCATACAAGGACAAGGAATGTCTGCAGCTAGGAATGCCCTTGTGCAGAGAGGATTACGGTTAGTGGCTATGTTTCATCTTCAGGCTGACATGCGCTTGATAGACACTCACACCCTGGAATGGCCTTCCCATCTCCGTGTAAATTGTAATGTGGGACATTTAGCATCAACAAAGTGGGCTCTAATGTGGCCCATTCTCTCCAGAGAGAGAGAGAGAGAGACCGCTCTGCATTGGGAATGGTCCCAGGTTTGATCTTTGCTCCAGCTCAGCTGATGGGGGGTTTTCAGAGAGCGACGGTATATAACGTCCTTGAGCGAAGCGGCTGAATCAATTACCTACTAGTATTATGGCTCTGGATAGATTTTGTCCATTAAAAAGCACATCTTTTTCAAAGTGGGGCCCGCAGTCCCCAGGGGAGGCCACCAGGAGTCGCCAGGAGGCCAATTAGAGCGGAAAGGGGATAGGGTACTGTGTGTGCATGTGCCTGCGTGCAGGGACGGACCTAGGCATGGGCATGGGGGGGCAATGCCCCCCCTAAATACCCAGTCTTCCCCCCAAACACGATGCAAAACAACCCAAGATATTTCAAATTAAAGTGCTTATATTTAAAATGATTTGAAACACTACTACTGCTACTAACTATAACTACAGCTGTGGCACCACTAAACCATCAGCATTTCAAAATTGAAAACAGAAAACTCTCTGAGTCAGATCTTTAGCTTTATGCATGTTGTGTGTCTGTTGCAACTTCAACAACAACTGATGTTATTATTGATGTTTTACTTAAAAGTCCTGTAACTGAAAATGGTATGGGTGCGGCTTCATCGCCCGTGGCGTGAAGCGTCACAGGGGATGAAGCCGCCCACTTACCATTTTCTCCTGCCCCTCCAACTTGTTCTCTTGCTCCCCAAACGGGACATGTTAAATCCGCCCCTGCCTGCATGTGTTGCGTGCTTTATTTAATTATTTTGTAGAAAAAAAGAAAAAAAAAAGACAGATGATGAAATGACCAGACATTTTTGAAAGTGAAATATCCCCTTAAACATTCAAACATTCTTGTAACAGAAATATTTTTTTGTACATGATTAGATTTGGTTCCAGACTTAAAGGACCATTCAGTGATTTGGGTATTATATAATTTAGTAACAAGATGTGCACATGCACACACTCTACATGCCCCCCCCCTCTTTTGTTTTGTTCATTGCATTGAATTAAAGTATTACTTTTGATCATTCTTTCTTTCTTTTACAGTCAGACAGGAGGATGAAGAAGGAATGATCGACATCGGACTACAACCAAAATGATCTCTGACCAGGTGAGCTGCTGTATATAGGTGCTACATATAGTTCTACCTTCATATTTTAGGCTACTGACTATTTTATTTTATTATTTATTAAGTGACCAAGCAGTCACGAAGTGACTTGGTCACTTAATTGATATTGCCTCTTTTCTCCTTCTTCTTCTTCCGCCAAAAATAGCTGTTCTGGCTGAACCGTGCAGTCGGTTTTCGCGAAAATTGGTAATCTGGTAGAGGGTGATGCCAAACGGTGATGATGCGAAGCCTGTGACCACTGGTCAAATGGTGGCGCTATAGCACTCAACTGAAATTGCAAACTTTAAACACTTATAACTCATGAACTGCTCGACTCTCAGAAATGTAACTTATATTCACTTATGCGTCTGCTTATGCCGAACAACTTTTGTATTCTGACTTTTGACCTCTGACCTTTAGATGAACCGCCATCTTGAATTATATGTAAAACAGTTAAAATGTCTCTTCTCCTACAATCTTTGATCGAAATGCATAACAATGACCTACACATGAACTTTGAAGCCATACAAACATGATATGGGTGTGAATTTTGTTTTTAGTGAAAAAAATGATGTTTTTACGAGCCAATGAAAATTGCTCGTTTGTGAAAATGATTCTAATGCCCCTAATCTACACATGCAGCGTAATCTGCTTCTGATATTTTACAGTTTTGTAGAGGGGGATGCCAAATAGCAGCAAAACCAGTCTTACTCCAATTGCTCAAATGGGGGCGCTATAACAATTCTTTGAAACTGAAACATTTGAACAACCACAACTCGGGCCTCGTTTGGCCAAAAAACATGGGACTTGTTTCTACATGTTCCTTGATTCATGTGGAACACATCTGTAACTTTGACCGGTAAGCTCCACCCCCAGAGTGTCTGCCATTTTAAGCAGTTTGAAAAGTGCTCATGCCTGATTTTCTGCCTGGATTTTTGATCAATTTGCATGACACCTGCTACATGAGAACTTTGGCCCCATCCGGACAAAAGTTCCGAAGCAAATTTGTTTTCATCAAAAAATGACGTTTTTATAAGCCAATGAAAATTGCTGCTTTGTGAAGAGTCTTGTAACCCAGCCAACCGCTGACAAACATGGCAACCCGCTTACCTTCCACCAACCTGGCAACCCACTCACACATATGACAGTTCTCACTCACTCCACTCCCATCTTCACCCTCTGTGGCAAGATGGCCGAAATGTTTGATACATGTGCAGCAGCTCCTCTCTTCTCCACAACAACTCCTTTGTACTAGACTTTACTCCACTCAGCGGTGAGTTAGTTGGCTTGGTATCATTAGTTTGATCATTGGTTCACTTATTTGATTATTTGATGTATTTGATTTTGAGTTATTTACAATTGTTTTGAGTTATGTTTGATTTCATTATGTGGTTTTGAATTGGCATTTTTGTTTGAAAAGATACTTTTAGGTAAATCATTTTGTTTACATGATTGGTCAAGCTAAAAGTTGGTTTTAAGTTAAGAGAAATGAATTCATGAATTGATTCAAAGATATTTAAGATGACTAAAACATTAAGTAGGCCTACTAAAGATTAAAAGCATGCTAATATGGAAACAATTGAAATTAATGAAAATGGATGAAAATGATCAATGAGTGAAATGACTTGATCTTGATCACATCAAGTCATTTCGTCATGATATTTGATTTAATTTATGTTTTATATTCCTTTGTTTGTACAACAATGGGAACTGATGTAGACACCTGGCCCACCAGGCCAGGTTTTTTTTGTGTGCCCAGAACACCTTGGACCCAACATTGGATGGTTCTGGAACCGGTTGGTTTCATGGTTAGCTTTCAAAGATCAACATCTGGTTAAAAAAGCTGGGGACCACCTGTAATTTTTGCTGGGGACCACCTGGAATACTCTCAGGGACAACTGGTGGTCCCCGGACCACCTGTGTTCTGCGGGACAGGGCTGTGGCACGCATTGGGAAACGTTTGCAGCCTATTTTTCAGAGCGCTGCGTTTCATCAGCATTGTTTGTCTGGCTGAACCGTCCCGGTTGTTCCGCTCGGTGCAGCGCCGCCGCGGGAAGCCACAGCGCGCAGCCCAGAGCGCGGTCCGAGCGTGATTGTCATCAGCCGTCGGCTCAGTCCATGTCAGCAGCAGCAGGAGCTCCGCTGCTTCTCCGACTCGCATTAGGGGCGGCGGAGCTCGGGATCAGAGCTACACGGACATGGACGGAGGCGGCGGCTGCTCGCTGCCAGGTGCGCTCGAGCTGCTCTCCCCGCGGCGGCGGCGGCGGCGCATCGAGCGAGATGGCCACGGCGGTTCAGCCAGACAAACAGTGCCGATGAAACAACGTGCCGTTCTGGGGGGTAGGCGGCGGGTGTTCCCTGGTGCGTGCCACAGTTTAGCTTCGTGGAAGAATTGTTTGTTTGTGCAACAAACCTTGAGCTTTTCCTCCATCCAACATGCTGACGATCAACCTAACTTAACGCATTGGGAAGCGTTCTGATTGGATGTCTTCCCAGCTAGTCCCACAAAAAGATAAGTTGTGATTGGATCTCATTTCCGTTCGTCCCGCCCTAACATTTTCGTCTCGTCTGATTCGTTGACGAACGTGTCCATTACATTACGTCTTCAAGTTCGTCTTTAGGGCAGACTTTTCGTTTAGTCTTTGATCGTCTTCGTCTTGGAAAAAAGCTTCGTTGACGAGCATTTTCGTCTTAGTCTTAGTCAACGAAAACAACACTGCCTCAGACCCACTCAGTCTTTGTATGTAGTTCATGGTTCTCCATCAAGGAGAAAGAGACTTGACTCACAGAGACTAAAACCTTGACTGGACTTAAAGGGCCCCCCATTCTTCTTTTATTTTCTACACCCAAATGTACTGTGCTTCAATACAAACAAGGTCAATAATAATTTTGTGTTTAAAACTTTAATACTGCTTTTGTGTCTCATTGGTTTCACCCCATTCTATTGAGCTCCTTTGCCGAATCTAGTTACTTCTGGTTGTACTTTTTTCAGGCTTTGCTAAGGCTAGCTAGATTGCATTGCATTGTGGGTCATTTAGGTCCTCTCACAAGTGGGTTTACCAAAGATAGTATATAGCAAGATGAGAAGACACATTTTGAACCACCAGATCACTCCAAGATGGCAGTATAACGCCACTCCATGAGATCTTTCCAAAAAGTCACTCCAAAATGGTGGAAGCGGTTGTTACTATGGGAGTGTCCACTCTTGTCTTTGGTTTCACCAAGCAGCATTTAGCTCAGTGTTGGCCTCAGATTAGGGCTATCCTTTGCATGAATAGGTGAGTTTTCTCAATGAATAAATATTTTCTGAATGCTGTTGAGATAATTATGCAGTATGTGTGTAAACTATCAAACTACTTCAAGCTGTAATGAAATGTGGGCTGTGTTGTGTTAGCCACCTCACTGCTTTTACAATGGAACTCGCATGGCTCATCAATGAAATGTTTAAATTACTTCAAAAATAATTCATTTGACCATCAAATATACTGTATAATGCAGCCTGGCATTGGTCATTTTATCAATCACATTAATTGTTAACATTGATGTGTAGGCTCTTGTTTTGAAGCATTTTTATCATAGATAATCATTGATTAAGGGTAGTTGTTTGTTCAAAGGGTACACTTCATAAAAACATACTGCCGTAAACCAGTATACTTTTATATGTAAAGTTTCACATCAGAATGTGGCAGATTGTCACACCCACATGTCCTATTGCTTCAGTTTTCTTTATAAACTGATTTGTCTTGTGTTTTGTTTATCCACTGCTGCATGCTGTTGCATGATCTAAAATCCAATTTTAATGCAACGCACCAGAGCCATTTAGAGACGGAGTTGCGCCAATGATGGGGTACACAGTTACATTGGGTTAGTCACGTGATCAGTGGTCACAGTGAGCCTAACTGTGACAAATCATAGTCTAGTGTCTGAAACACATTGTTTGAAGTGAGCAAGATGAGATGTAAAATGACAGCCGGTTTGAATTATTTTACAGTAACAATTAAAGTCTCTGCAATGTGTATGATTTGCTATTACTTAAAAAGACCTAACATAAAAGGATTCAAGCTGGGCTTTTACTTTGAGTCCAATGCATTTCTGCCTACTTCTCAATAGCTGAGTTACACTCGCATATCATGAAAGTGACATTCACGGAAATGTCACTTTGTGATTGAGATGATAAAACTCAATGTAATGGTAATGGCACCAACTCAGTGGCCTTGTGGTTAGAGTGTCTGCCCTGAGACTGGGAGACCGGGGTTCGATTCCCGGCCAGGTCATACCCCGGCATTCTAGATTTCCAGTAGTAACCTACCCAACGAAAGCTTTACATTGTACAAGCCTTGATCATTTCATGTAACAGTGTAGTGGTTAAAACATTGTGCCAGATTATGTTAGATTAACTTCTTGAACAAAGTGGCCATTAAACAACTGTTGTTAACTAGTGTCCAATCACATTTATTTCACAATTTCTTCTAGTTGTACTTGAATTGTACTGTAATTCTCCAAGCTTTTATCAATTTTGTTGTAGGAGGCCAGGTTGACATTTAGGCTACTGTAGGAATTTTACATTTCATTTATTCATTCACTATTGTATGGACCCGGGGCAAAAGCACCCCCCTCAGATAATTTCTCAAAAATATGTTCCTTCTTCTGCATATTGTTCTGACTCCTTATTGCTGCTTGCTTGGTCACGTTTTATTGCTGCTTGCAGCTATATTTTTTCTTGTTTTTTTTTTCTTTGGTGCCGAGGCAAGCTGTAAAATACAGAAGTTCAACTTATAATGCAACTCATATCGAATGGTCCAGCTTCATTGCTGTACAAAGTTAGGCCATGATGTAATGCATTGGATGATTGCATGGATTGATTTGAGAACTTAGCCCCTGAGAAAAAAAAAGTCAAAAAGTCAAAGTCGCATGATTTGTCACTACGTTACCGCAGCGAAATTGGACCTCCGCTTTTAACCCATCACTTGGAGTGGTGAGCTCCAAGGAGCGGTGAGCTGCGGCTTGGATTGCCTCATGGATGAAATTCAAACATACTGTACATGAGGTCTTAAAGGTAAACATGTTCTTAACCATCGTCCAGTAGCATGCGTAAGCTATAGGCCAGGGGTGCCCACACTTTTTTTGACTTGAGAGCTTCTTTCAAAATGAGCGTCTCAACAAGATCTACACATCAAAAATGTGATTGTTCCATTACTGAAAATCCATTTCAAGCCCCCCTAGAAAGTTTGACCTTTGAAATAGTGGTGAGGTGTTTCTTAATGTTATAGTGATTAAGAATAATGCACTTATAATGAAAAATAGAGGGGGAGAACTGGAAGGTTTTCCTTTTTATGCTATTACTGACGTGATGTTGAGTTTAGTTTTTTGCACCCAAAGCTAATAACTGTCACGTTTTTGTCCACAACTGGGGAAAGAGAACTGGCAAAATGTTGGTCAAAATAACAACTCTCCATTCTCTAATTGTGTGGACCCTTGAAATTACGTAATTCAGATGTTTAAAAATATTTTAACTCTTGAGAGTGTCACCCTTACGGGTCCATTTGGTTTCATTTTAACACTCTCAAGAGTTACAGATCTATAAACTTTAGGGGACTGTCTTGTCATCTACCTGCATGGCCTGTGTGATCTACTGGTAGATCACGATCTACCTTTTGGGCACCCCTGCTATAGGCCCATAGAAACTGTACGTATCCAGCAATGCTGTTTAATTTCTTTAAAGTAGAAGTTGCAGAATAATTTATGAATGCAGCATTCTATTTTACTTTCTATACAAACATATTGGAATCATCGTTTGAATGAATCACTTCAAGCTATTTAATGAATCCATTAAAACCAAAGCCATGTAATTTTATTCAAATATAGCGGATATACAAGCTCACCGTGCGTCACACTTCCTGCTGCTTTCTTGAAACTGTGAGAACTAATGGCATGGGTAGAACCATTTGTCCTCAGGTCTTAATGGCATATTCTTTCTTATAAACAACGTCAGTTTGTCACACACAGTAAGGGGGGGGGGGGGGGTGCACTGTGAGCTCACTTTCCCTGGAGAATGTCATGTAAAACTGGCCATGAGCGAGGCACAGGCTGAGGCTCGTTCCCTCTCTTTGACCCTGACCTTTGTTGTTGACGGTGACTGAGAAATGCACAGCTGCTCCCCCAATTCCCATGGCCACTGTCTTCTGTGGCCTGTCCTGACATCGCTGCCCAAGACAAATGCAAGACCAAAAGCAACTGCTGACTTGGTGGCTGAAGGGTGTGTGTGTGTGTGTGTGTGTGTGTGTGTGTGTGTGTGTGTGTGTGTGTGTGTGTGTGTGTGTGTGTGTGTGTGTGTGTGTGTGTGTGTGTGTGTGTGTGTGTGTGTGTGTGTGTGTGTGTGTGTGTGTGTTCTCTGCAAGCGTCCCTTTGAAGTTGGCAATGGCAGATAAACCATACTTATTTCAGTGAACGATATTTCCTCTTGGGTCAAGTGAAATGACCTTTCTAAGAGGTTCACTTCACTTCTTTTTTTGCAAATGTCTATTCCAGACCTCAGTTAGCCAGTGGTTGGTTGTTGTTACTCTTAATTTATTTGCATTGCTATGATTGTTTGTTACATATGACATGTGTTAGACCTATACCTTTATTTTGAATGCAAAGTTGAAGTACAGTCCAATCCATTTTCCTCAGCTGCTATACAGTAATGCATGACACTGTGACATTCCCCAACTAACTAACAGATTGCGCCTCCTACGCTTTGACAATCTGTATCTACAGACACTCACTTATTATTTAGGTAATACAGTTCAAAACACCTAAAACGTAAAGCCCTCCAACGACACCCCTCTCTTTCTGTAGCCCTTTGGTACAGCCTGAAAAGGTTAGTGCCAGGTTTAAAACGGTGATGTATCTATCAGCTGGAGCCTTAAAGCTACCTTCCCCTGTATTGTACTTGCAGTGGTGTATCTACAGTAAGGCTTAGAAGGTGTCTGCCTGGCCAAATCCATTTGAACAAACGTGTGACCTGTGTGGTGCTGTCTGTGTATTATGCATGGAGAGTATGCACATAACGGCATGTCCCCTGACCTGGCAACAACTTAGAAATACACATAGAAATACACTGTTGTGTGGCACCGGTTTCCATTCACTCTAAACACAGTGGAGAAAAAAAGCTTCTTAAGGACAATTTAGGTTTTTTTCATGGGTCTAGTAGGACTAAAATATATGGCTATAATATAATATAACATTTATATGGGGAGCAAGCTGTTTTGCCTCTCACCGTGCATTCCCTCAGCACGATGATGCCACATGCATACTCTCTATTGCTGAAACAGCGCCCCAGGTGGATATGCTAAGCATGGAGGTGTACAGGAGTGCAGGTGTACAGTAGCCCCATGTACAGTACATAGGGACAAGCCTGGGAGTAGTTGCACACAACTTGTCTGCCGGAAACGCCTCTACTGTACAAGTGCAGTTTGTGCATTTTCCTGAAACACCCTGCCTCAGTGAAGTAGACCTCAAAGAGAGGGTGATTACTAGGATGACATTGGCAATACAACATGGCCTTTAATGACCCAAATTAACTTCATATATAAGCAGGTCTTTGACAATCACAACAGTCAATAGCTGTCGACTGGGTTCCATGCCAGTTACTCTCACCTTGAACATACTGTATAATTAACTCTGGATAAGAGTGTCTGCTAAATGAATGCCTTGGTTGTAGTGTGATTCGTGAATAGGTGTAATTTCCTTTTTGTATGGCTTGCATCGTCTTGTCGTTTGGCGCATTGTGAGGTCAAGGGGGGTCATTTTTGTCGGGGAGAATGAATGTCTAAGCTCAATATTATCACTGCTTGGTAGCATCACTACGAAGTGAAAATAGATACTGTACATAGCCAGCAATGCTGTTTAATTTAAAGTAGAAGTTGCAGAATAATTTATGAATGCAGCATTCTATTTTACTTTCTATACAAACATATTGGAATCATCGTTTGAATGAATCACTTCAAGCTATTTAATGAATCCATTAAAACCAAAGCCATGTAATTTTATTCAAATATAGCGGATATACAAGCTCACCGTGCATCACACTTCCTGCTGCTTTCGTGAAACTGTGAGAACTAATGGCATTTGTCCTCAGGTCTTAAATGGCATATTCTTTCTTATAAACAACGTCAGTTTGTCACACACAGTAAGGGGGGGGGGGGGGGGGGGGTGCACTGTGAGCTCACTTTCCCCTGGAGAATGTCATGTAAAACTGGCCATGAGCGAGGCACAGGCTGAGGCTCGTTCCCTCTCTTTGACCCTGACCTTTGTTGTTGACGGTGACTGAGAAATGCACAGCTGCTCCCCCAATTCCCATGGCCACTGTCTTCTGTGGCCTGTCCTGACATCGCTGCCCAAGACAAATGCAAGACAAAAAGCAACTGCTGACTTGGTGGCTGAAGGGTGTGTGTGTGTCTGTGTGTTTGTGTCTGTGTGTGTGTGTGCGCGCGTGTGTATGTGTGTGTGCGTGTGTGCGTGCGTGTGTGTGTGTGTGTGTGTTCTCTGCAAGTGTCCCTTTGAAGTTGGCAATGGCAGATAAACCATACTTATTTCAGTGAACAATATTTCCTCTTGGGTCAAGTGAAATGACCTTTCTAAGAGGTTCACTTCACTTCTTTTTTGCAAATGTCTATTCCAGACCGCAGTTAGCCAGTGGTTGTTTGTTACTGGTCTTAATTTATTTGCATTGCTATGATTGTTTGTTACATATGACATGTGTTAGACCTATACCTTTATTTTGAATGCAAAGTTGAAGTACAGTCCAATCCATTTTCCTCAGCTGCTATACAGTAATGCATGGCACTGTGACATTCCCCAACTAACAGATTGCGCATCCTACGCTTTGACAATCTGTATCTACAGACACTCCTCTCTTTCTGTAGCCCTTTGGTACAGCCTGAAAAGGTTAGTGCCAGGTTTAGAACGGTGATGTATCAGCTGGAGCCTTGAAGCTACCTTCCCCTGTATTGTACTTGCAGTGGTGTATCTACAGTAAGGCTTAGAAGGTGTCTGCCTGGCCAAATCCATTTGAACAAACGTGTGAACTGCGTGGTGCTGTCTGTGTAGTTATGTAGTATGCATGGAAAGTATGCACATAACGGCATGTCCCCTGACCTGGCAACAACTTACTTCATAGAAATACACTGTTATGTGGCACCGGTTTCCATTCACTCTAAACACAGTGGAGAAAAAAAGCTTCTTAAGGACAATTTAGGTTTTTTTCATGGGTCTAGTAGGACTAAAATATATGGCTATAATACAACGTACCATTTATATGGGGAGCAAGCTGTTTTGCCTCTCACCGTGCATTCCCTCAGCACGATGATGCCACATGCATACTCTCTATTGCTGAAACAGCGCCCCAGGTGGATATGCTAAACATGGAGGTGTACAGGAGTGCAGGTGTACAGTAGCCCCATGTACAGTACATAGGGACAAGCCTGGGAGTAGTTGCACACAACTTGTCTGCCCAAAATGCAATTCCTGGAAACGCCTCTACTGTACAAGTGCAGTTTGTGCATTTTCCTGAAAGACCTGCCTCAGTGAAGTAGACCTCAAAGAGAGGGTGATTACTAGGATGACATTGGCAATACAACAATACAACATGGCCTTTAATGACCCAAATTAACTTCATATATAAGCAGGTCTTTGACAATCACAACAGTCAATAGCTGTCGACTGGGTTCCATGCCAGTTACTCTCACCTTGAACATACTGTATAATTAACTCTGGATAAGAGTGTCTGCTAAATGAATGCCTTGGTTGTAGTGTGATTCGTGAATAGGTGTAATTTCCTTTTTGTATGGCTTGCATCGTCTTGTCGTTTGGCGCATTGTGAGGTCAAGGGGGGTCATTTTTGTCGGGGAGAATGAATGTCTAAGCTCAATATTATCACTGCTTGGTAGCATCACTACGAAGTGAAAATGTATAACGCATTCTGCATCATGAATGAAGTAAAACTTTCTTCACTGTTGCAGTTTGCTCCTACTGCACTGCATACTGATGATGGTGTGGTTGGTGTAAACCATGTCTTGGCACTTATTCTCAGTCAAAACATTGAAAATGATGTATCTTTGCGGATTAATTACAAAACAGCATATACATTAGTGTGATACCAGTCTGTGAGTTGGATGTAAAATACAAAAGTGGCAATCTGATGATGACAACAGAGGACAAAAAGCATTCATTGCAAAGCTTTATTGAATACAGTGTCATATTTTATGACTTTTGTATGTTTTGTCATATTTTATGACACTTCACGGCAGGTTGATTGCAGAATTTATTCGGCATCTTTCCCCTGTGAAAGTATGAATATACTATTATCACTATATTCAACACAAACTGTATGCATCAGTCTTGATTTTAACAGCAAGTAATGTAATGTTTCTGTCAGATTTTGTCTGACTGAACTCTTATTTACATAATTCCATATTGTACATATTGTTTATGATACTGGGTACAAAAATATTTTGGCAGGCCTTGATTGCGTCAAAATTCCTGATCATACAGTTGAAAATAGGATGCAATATAGCTCCAAAAATGTGTCACAGGTGCGACACATTTTTCAGCATGGAAATATAGATAACATGCCCTAACATTATAGTTTTTATTTGTTGCCAACATTGTCAGTGAATTTAGTCATTATAGCTTCATTCTAAATTTGTTTTTTGCCAGTGAGAAGAGAATGTACATTTTTCGTCAGACTGTAGGCTTAGTCAGCAGAACTGGTTTGTATTTACCATGCCAGCATCACAACTCTTTATTTACCTTGCCAATGTCGCGACTCTTAGCTCTCAGCTTGTTGACCTGAGATTCAGCGATGTCGGCGCGTTCTTCGGCCTCCTCCAGCTCATGCTGGACCTTTCTGCACTTGGACAGGTGAGTGTTGGCTTGCTCCTCCTGGAATATGATAAGAAACGGTTCATAGTCTAAACATTTCAAAGGAGCATCTCAAACAATTCTAAGGTGTGTGAATAAGAATCCTGCATGGGCCAACAGGAACTATCCTTGGCATGTTCTCATTGGGATAGCATGATTGTTTATTTCCCCTTTCTTTACTTCACCTTTTTCTACCAGATTTGTGCAATAATTGCAAAAAAAATATTTTTCTTAACTTAATTCATCCCACATCAGTTATCTTCACACAAACGGAAATTAATAAAAGTAGACAGGATATGTTCAAACTTCTTCTTACCGCCTCCTCAGCTTGTCTCTTGTAGGCCTTCACCTTCAGCTGCAGTTTGTCTACCAGATCCTGAAGCCTGGCAAGATTCTTCTTGTCCTCTTCAGACTACAGAGTGAAATCGGAGTGAAATGATCAGTTTTGATTCATTTTCCTGCTGCAATCTATTAATTTGAACGGCAAGACGGAGAGGCGAACATGAAATACGGTACCTGGTAGGTGAGCTCCTTCACTCTCCTCTCATATTTGCGGACACCTTTGACAGCATCTGCTCCGCGTCTCATTTCAGCGTCAACCTCTCCCTCCAGCTCACGAACCTTGAAAACCGAATTATGGAGTATGAGCTACCTTCCTCTGATTTGAATCGTTTGTTTATGCCGACTGTATACCCACAAGTTGGTATAAAGTTCATCTTACCCTCTGCTCCAGTTTCTGGAGCTGCTTCTTGCCTCCCTTCATGGCCAGGTTTTCAGCCTCGTCCAGACGGTGCTGCAGGTCCTTCACTGTGACCTCCAGGTTCTTCTTCATCCTCTCCAGGTGGGAGCTGGTGTCCTGTTCCTTCTTCAGCTCCTCCGCCATCATAGCAGCCTGGAAAGTATGTTTGTATTAACTACAGTAAGCCTGGCATTAATGGGAGATTGGATAAGGGGAGTAAATTCTACACTTACGTCAGTGATGGCTTTCTTTGCCTTTTCTTCTGCATTCCTAGCTTCTTGAATGCTGTCTTCCACTTCACCTTGGATCGCGGCAAGGTCAGCCTCCAGCTTCTTCTTGGTGTTAAGAAGACTGGTGTTCTGAAATAAAGATGCAGTTGTTATTACAATGTAGCTGTGCCTGATGTGTAATATAAAATATTTAATTTCAGTCTTTTTAAGTGTTTGTTTTTCCCTTTACCTGAGAGTGCAATAGTCCGGCGCGCTCGCTGACATCCACCAGTTCTTGCTCGGCCACTTTGCGTCCTCTCTCTGTCTGTTCCAGAGCCGCCCTCAGCTCCTCGATCTCAGCCAGCATGAGGCCGTTCCTACGCTCCACCATGGCTGCTTGCTCCTTCAGATCTTCTTGTGCTCTGAGAGCTTCATCAAGGTGCAGTTGGCAATCCTGTAATGGATGCAGTTTGAGGAAGTGCTCAGAGAACCATCAGAATGTGGCCACATCAGACTCCAGAGCAAGTTCCACAGTTTATATATTTGACTAACTGTTAAGCGTTGTACCTTAAGCTGTCCCTGGACGTTCCTCAGTTGCTTCTGGGCCTCGGCAGCCTGGCGGTTGGCGTGGCTCAGCTGAACCTCCATCTCGTTCAGGTCTCCCTCCATCTTCTTCTTGATTCTCAGGGCGTCATTTCTGCTCCTGATCTCAGAGTCCAGGGTGCTCTGCATGGAGTCGATCACCCTCTGGCTGTTCCTCTTGATTTGATCCATCTCCTCGTCCTTCTCTGCCAGCTTCCTGTCCACCTCGCCCTTGATCTGGTTGAGCTCTAGTTGGATACGAAGAATCTTGGACTCCTCGTGCTCCAGAGTACCCTAAAAAGTAATATGGGGTCAAATAGTGTATGAACTTATTGAGTGTAATAGCCTTTGTAGCTTCACTGTTTGGGTATAAAATGTAATTCAACAAATCTAGTAGGCTACATTATTCAACTTGAACCTAAAACATTTACCTCTGCTTCCTCGAGGGCCGTCTGGATCTCTGCTTTCTCCGTCTCTACTTGCTTCTTGCCCTTTTCCAGTTCATGGACTGTCTTTCCAGTCTCACCAATCTGTTCAGTCAGGTCTGAGATCTCCTCTGCAGTTGATTGAACATAATAAATGGGGAAACTTGTAAACTTTGACACCAAGTACTTAAATTCTAATCCTTGGCTCATAAAAAGTATTGTCAGGTTTTTACTGAAAACTCACGTTGCAGGTTCTTGTTCTCTCGCTTCATGGTCTCCAGTTGGTCCAGAGACTCCTCGTAGGAATTCTTCATCTTAAACAGCTCAGTGCTGAGAGAACGAGACTCTTTCAGAGCTCCCTCCAGTTCTGCCTGTGCCTCTTCGAACTTCTGCTTCCATTCTGCCAAGACCTGCACAGCATTTGTAATACAATGTGTAAATTTTTCCCGATATCATATTATAATGTAGGGTAAAATTCTAACATCAAGAATGTCAAAGCACCTTATCGAAGTTCCTCTGTTTCTTGTCGAGGTTGGCCGCTAAAGCGTTGGCCCTCTCCACATCGATCATGAGGTCTTCCACTTCACCCTGCAGTCTCACTTTGGTCTTCTCCAGAGAGGCACACTTGGCATTCACAGCCTCAATTTGCTCCTCAGCATCCTGAAGGCGCTGTGCGAGTTTCTTCCTGTTGGATTGGTTTTGAATGGAATGAGATTGTTGTGGACAATTGGGGGATCTCTACGGCCAAAAACGAATGGGCTTTCTTTCTGTGGAAGTACAAAATAGCCACCACTATACACATCCTTTACTGTGTAAAACAAAAAAAGATGACTTACTTGGCCTCCTCCAGCTCCTCAGTGCGTTGGATGGCATCGGTCTCATACTTGCTCCTCCACTGAGCCACCTCGCCGTTGGCCTTGGACATGGCACGCTGCAGCTCCGCCTTCGCCTCCTGCTCTTCCTCAAACTGTTCCCTCAGAAGGTCACAGTCATGGCGAGATGATTGCAGAGAATGTGCGAGGGCATTCTTTGCCTGTAAAAAGGAAATAATGTCAACTGAATGTCCAAAAGCCCAGTGATGGGGAAACTTGAATTATTTTCGAAAGTTTAAATTCTCCTCACCTTAACCTCCTCCTCAACCTGTCTCTTCAGCTCTTCAAGCTGTTGAATGAAGGCCTGCTTGCCTCTGGTGAGCTGTGAGAGAAGAGCTTCTCTCTCCTCCAGTTGACGAGACATCTCACCTAATCAGAATTAGAATTAAATCTTGTAAGTAATATTACTTAAACCCCATTGTTAATTGTAAAGCAAGGCATCATCTCTCCTTATGTTTTTTTTTTTTTTTTTTTTTTTTTCAGGTAACCGTGACAGGCATAGATTCCATGTACCGTTTTCTGTCAAAAGTCTTGCTCTCTGAACTCCAATGTCATTGATCTGGCGAACGTTCTCATCACTCTTGGACTTGATTTCACTAAGCTGGTCCTCAAGGGTGCGGCACATCTTCTCGAGATTCCCCTGTTCATTAACATTGGAGAGATAGCCTTTTGTAAAAGATCAAATATGAATCCATGCAGACATTTATCTGCAATTTTGTACCTGCTCCTCTCTTTTTAGCCAATCCCCGTTCGTTCCCAGCTCAGGTCATTGCACTAATTGTAACATGTAAGAAGTGGGACACCTCCTCTCTTGTCATGCAGGTGAGTTGGTGATCCAGGTTTTGTTGCAGCTCAGAGCATTGGTGCTATTCAGTAGCCTACATGATGTTTGTTTTTGTTCATTGAACAAGTATTTTTTTCCTCAAGAAATATGTATACGCATACCTTTGCTTTAGCAACAGCTTCCATGTTGCTGGCCAGGTCGTCAATCTCCATTTTATACTCGCTCTTCTCTTTCTCCAGTTTCTGCTTGACGCGCTGGAGGTTGTCGATCTGCTCGCCCAGCTCCGCCACGCTGTCGGCCTGCTTCTTGCGCAGGGTGGCGGCGGTGGCCTCGTGCTGCAGCGTGGACTCTTCGAGGTCACGACGCAGCTTCTGGAACTCAGCCTCGCGCTTCTTGTTCATCTCGATCTGAGCACTGGTTGCTCCGCCGGCCTCCTCCAGCCTCTCGCTGATCTCCTCCAGTTCCCTGGAGAGATCAGATCTTTGCTTCTCCACCTTGGCACGAGCGGCGCGTTCTGCCTCGATCTCCTCCTCCAGTTCTTCAATACGAGCCTTTCAAATTTAGTACATTAGATTAGCATATAAAAATCATCAGTTACTATTACTTAAACATATAAATATTAGAAAGGTTACATTAAAATACCTGGAGTTCTTTGATCTTCTTCTGTAGCTGAGCCCCCATTGACTGTTCATCCTCAATCTTACCAAGAAGCTGGCTTACTTCAAAGTCCTTCCTGTGGAATACAACAGTACGTCATATCTTAGTCGTTCTGCATGGGTGTTATACAGTAAACAATAATGTATGCATCTTATGCTTTTGTCAATTTATTTAATGGTGTTGTTAACATTACTTTTTTAGCCTCTCATCAGCCTGTTGCTTGTCATTCTCCAGATCCATGAGAGATTCCTGAGCCAGTTTCAGATCCCCCTCAAGCTTTCTCCTGGCTCTCTCCAGGTCCATGCGGAGCTTCTTCTCTTGCTCCAGAGAACCCTCCAGCTGCGCAAAAATACGTTAGTTACTCGTTTATTCAGTACAATGGGGGATCCAAAACATCCCATTCACTTCTCACTTGAAACTCACATCGTCAACTTGCTGCTCCAGCTTGACCTTGGCCTTGGTCAGAGTGTTGACTTTGTCCTCCTCTGCCTGCAGGTCATCCAGGGTCTGCTGGTGGGCCTCTTGGAGGGCTTTCTTCTCCTTGGACAGCTTAGCAATAGTGTCGTCCTGAGATGCCATTTCTTCGATCAGGTTTTTCACCTGAAAACATGCAGAACAGAATGTGTTGTTATAGCCAACATCCTTAACCCATTTAGACCTGACCTAAGGTTTCTGAAAAACTTGAAATATTGGTATATCAGGATAAAAAAATATTCTGTAATACTGTACATATTGTACAGAATACAGGTAATAATAATAAAATAATAATATCCTCAAAGTCAAACCTTCAACACCCTTTTAAACTTACCATCAAACTGGACCTTCTGGTCCAGAAATAATGGTCAACACATCACAAAAAAACATACATGGCAAACTGTTGTGGTATTACTTGCTAAGAACACTGCAGTGTATGATCGTGAACCTTGTTTTCTGTGGCATGCTTCTCCTTCTCCACTTTGGCCAGGGTGAGCTCCAGGTCGTCGATGTCCTTCTTCAGCTCGGAGCATTCGTCCTCCAGCTTCCTCTTCTTGGCTGTCAGCTCGGCGTTTATCTCCTCCTCGTCCTCCAGCCTCTCGGACACCTCCTTCACCTTGGCCTCCAACTGGATCTTACTTTTAATAAGATTCTCACATCTCTCCTCGGCATCAGCCAGAGTATCTGCTTCCTGGGTATCAATGAAGGGGCAATAAGAATGGAAGTATGTCAGTATGTTGTGGATGAGATACGAAAAATACAATTTAAGATTGCCGATGCAAGTGCATACAGACGGAAACAGACTGTCCCGTCAGAAAGTCACTTGAAAAGGAGCCATATTATGTGGCTCGGATATCTACTAAGGATGCTTCTCGGCAGTTTTTCTATAGGAAATCCTCAATGTATGTCACACTGGCCCCCTAAATGTGAGGTTGTGGCACTATATCTCCACATACATTCCCCAGGAGTTACCACTATGAGTCTGGAGCTTTCTATTGAGCCCTTAAACAAAACTCTGTGGTGGGAGAAAAAGCTATACTTACGGATTGTGATGCCAGTGCCAGATCATTCTTCTCCTGCACCAGAGTCACCACCTTCTGCTCCAGCTCCTTCTTCTTAGCCAGGGCATTAGCCAGTTCAACCTTCATCTTCTCATAGTTGTCCTTCATCTCAGCCAACTCCTTCTCGGTTTCTGCACTCTTCAGGAGGGGCTTGACCTTGTAGTAAAGCTTCATCCATGGCCAGTGTTTCACATTGACGAATGAGCGAACGTTGAACTGGATGCTGTAAATGGCTTCTCTGTGGAAAAACGGTGGCAGTAACAGAAAAACTTATCTTTCAAAAACCCATGGACACAATTGATCAGGATTTTGCAGAAAGGGCTCCTCAATATTAGGATATCTGACAAGATATATCTGACAAGCTATCAGGACATCTCTATCCTGTCCTCTGTCCTGTCAAGCACACATTTAAAGCATTACTGTATGTGAAGCTCTGCCATTCACTGCACAGAATAAACCTTCCAGCCAGTCACAATTATACCTTGCATCATATCGAAATGATGCCTCCTGCCTTATGACTGTCTGCCTTATGACTGTTATGCTTGCAGTCACATATTTGTTTTATACAATGTACTGTATGCTTGCAACTTGTCCTGCTGCTTGTCCTAAACTCGGCTCCCTCGTAAAGGGGATCTTGAGCTCAGTTAGCTTTTGTTTTAACATGCATAAATAAAGGTTAAACACAAGATATTGACGTTATCCTCATTGTTAGAGGTGGTAAGTTATGTTTTCACCATACCTCCTCTCCATCATCTTCTTAAACTCCTTCCTCATGACGAAACCCCTGCCGAGAGCCTGGGTCATGGTGACCAGGGTAGCCAGCTTCTCATCTCGCATCTCCTCAAGAACGCCTATCAGACCAGCTTTGAAGAACACCTAAATGATGAGATAGTTATTAGTGTGAACTATAGTAAAGGTGATTTTTTTCAGGTTTCTTGTGATGTCATGAGGGTCAGTGGTTCATCATACTGTAACAACGGTTGCCATTTCCCACAGTTGCATATTTTGAGTTTCAAGTCATTTCGGTGCACTTACCTTGGTGTGTCCAAACTTGTACTCATCGCGAGGCACGTCAATGGACCCAAGCAGCTTCTCAGACGCCTTCTTGTTGTCCATGAACTGACCGTCGGGGCATGCGCTGGCGTTCAGTACTTTGTACCTGTTTTGTGAGAGTTCACGGTCATTTAGGCGCTCCTGCTGCTTAACACACATGAAGCTGAAATACAATAAGTAATTCATGGTACCTCTGCTTGAAGTCGGCATAGAGGACTCTGCTGGGGAAGCCCTTTCTGCAGATTCTGATGCCCTCCAGCACACCGTTACACCTCAGCTGGTGGATGACCAGGGGGTTCTCCATCAGACCTGGGAGAGAGATTGTTTCACAATTATTATGACAAAAATAATTACCTGCTGGTCTGAGTTACTGTAAATGACCTTGAGCTTTGAGTTTACCTGGAGTCTTGGACTCGTTGGGAATGAGGCAACGCACAAAGTGAGGATGAGTGCTCCTCAAGTTGGTCATCAGCTTCCCCAAGTTCTCCTATGACATCCAGGAAAATGTAATAATGATATACGATTTCATTCCACTATAAGACGATGATGTACCTATAGATTAGCTCATCTACGAATTTAATCGTAATTAGCAGCCAAAAACATAATTATTCTTACTCTGAACGCTGCAGACACAGTCATCATGGAACCGCCCTTTTTCTTAGCTCCCTTCTTTGTGTTGTCTGTTTGTTAGAATGTAAAGGACAAGATTCAGAATTTGATCAATTCAGTGAGTACTACATATTGCATGCTATTATAAAATATAATATAAAAAACATAACTGCCTTCTTTACATATTCCGTATTATTTTTGTTAATTATTTATTGAATCTGTCAGAGACAGTATATTTACTGTATATTTCCCCCAAAATATTGAGTAGCCAATTGCGTCTCCCTTTCCCAATCATTATGCCAATTAGCACTGGCGTGCACAGAGAGTTTCAAGGGCAGGTGCTCAAATGTAACCAGGAGGGCACTGAGTTTTGGGGGGTTAAAAACGCATAGAAAACAGCATTTCAGCATCTTTTTGCTCTTTTAAAAAGGGCATGTTGGTCCAGAGAGGGCCACTAGGGGGTGCTCAAACCCCCCTTGACGTCTATGTATGCACGCCTATGCCAATTAGATCCACCCCACAGAGGTCAGGTCAACTGTTATTACCTTCAGGCTCGGGCATCGGGTACAATGTAGTCAGCAGTTTGACTGAAGACTTCTGGTACAGCTGCACCACAGAGTCGTTCAAAGGGTCCTTATTCTTGTCTAGCCAGCCTGTGATGCTGTAGTCCACGGTGCCCGCGTAGTGGACCAGGGAGAAGTGGGCCTCGCCCTTGCCTTTGGCAGGTTTGGGCTTCTCAAAGGCCTTGGACTTCCCGAGGTGCTGGTCGTACAGCTTGTTCTTGAAGGTGGTGTCCGAGGCCTTGGGGAACATGCACTCCTCTTCGAGGATGGAGAAGATTCCCATTGGCTTTGTAAGAGACGGGGGGAAAAATACAATAAATCTTAATACAATGTTGTTTGCTTTAATGTTTCCTTTAAAGCACAAAACGATGTATATAATATCAATTTCACCTTCTCAATGAGCTCAATACAGGCAGCCAGGTCCATGCCGAAGTCAATGAGCTCCCAGGGGATACCCTCTTTCTTGTACTCTTCTTGTTCCAGTACAAACATGTGGTGGTTGAAAAACTGTTGCAGTTTCTCATTGGTGAAGTTGATGCACAGCTGCTCCAGTGTGTTGAACTGTGGGTGTATGGCAATATGATTATCGTAATAAAGTCATTGTGACAAAAGCAATTAGTCTGCCACCTAAAACTAGTCCATGCCACTTACGTCAAAGATTTCAAAACCAGCGATGTCCAGCACACCAATGTAGTGGTTTCTCGCTTGCTTGGTGTCCAGCATCTGGTTGATTCTAATGACCATCCATAAGAACATCTTCTCATAGATGGACTTAGCCAAGGCACCCACTGAGTTCATGACCTAAAGAAAATGGAATCAATATGTATTTAGAAAATGATCCACCACACCAGGGAGTCCTGTCAATATCAATCATGTAAAATGAATCACACTCTGTGCTCTGCCAATCAGAAACACAGAGCTGGGCATAGGAGGGGCTAGCGCCACTCAAAAAGCATATGTTATATAGGAATGTAAATTAATATGTTAAGCTGTTAAAGTACAAAGCAAGCATACAAATAGCATGAGTCTATTTCAGGTTCCTGCAGTAATACAGAGATCAATGAATGGTATTGTAAGTGTTTTTCTTTTCTTTTCTTTTCTTTTCTTTTCTTTTCTTTTCTTTTCTTTTCTTTTCTTTTCTTTTCTTTTCTTTTCTTTTCTTTTCTTTTCTTTTCTTTTCTTTTCTTTTCTTTTCTTTTCTTTTCTTTTCTTTTCTTTTCTTTTTTTAATAATCTATTAGTTATTAAGTTATTAGTTACTAGTTATTAAAATGTGTCTATCTCACCTGTGGCACAGTCTGACCCTTGGTCACAAACTCGTTTCCCACTTTCACCCTGGGGTAGCAGTAAGCCTTCAGCATGTCTGCAGAGTTCAGGCCCAGCAGGTAGCCAATCTTGTCAGCCTCTGAAATACATCACAAAACTAGAAGTAATATAGAATAAATGTAAATGGTGCATTTATAAATAGGGGCATTTCTTGTGATAATCCAGTGGTTCTCAAATTGACCCTCAAGGTTCCTTGTTGAGGTTCCAAGAATTAGATCCTTAGTGCTGTGTAACTCTTAAGAGTGTAGAAATAGAACCGAATGGACCTTTTGTACAGTTATAGTTGTCCTAGAAACTAAAACGAATTATTCCACAACTGCAGATGCTTACCCTCATTGCCGTCAGGCTCCGCCTGTTCCTCACGCTGCTTCTGCTTGAACTTCATGTTTCCATGATGCATCACTGCACCGGTCAACTTGTACATGGACACCTTCTCATCACCACTGAAGCCCAGGATGTCGATAGCATCCTGCCATCAAAAAGATTAAATATCAATATTGACAAAGTCTCACCTTAGCAGACATATTTTATAGAGCAAACTGACGGAACACACACTGAGTATAGAGCATAGCAGTGGGATCATCAGGATCTAGGCTTAATTCTATGGAATCTATGAGTAAAAAAGAAACCAATGGGATCTAAAATAGTGGAACCAGAAAATGTATGCCACTGCTATGCCCTACTAAAGACAATCACAGCTGTGTGAAGTGAGGGGCACTCTTTATCATTGTACATCATTATTTGCTCAGAGACCTATGCATCCGTTCATTGTCAGCGGCATTTAATGTTTGTCTTAACACAAAATAGCTGCTCCAGGCACAGATTCTCCATTCACTGACAATCATGGGCGTTGAACTATAGAGCTTTGGGGGCTGCAGCTGTGAGTGTCTGAGTCTCTTGATGTCTCTCTCTTGCATATATCGGTATTTGGCCAACTCCCATCAATTAATAGACTATGGTATGGATGACCAGGTTATGAACTTTAATGTGTTGACATGGCTGTGCGGTGTGTGTGTGGTAAATATGTCATTCGCAGTTGCAGCTTGGAGAGTTGTGTGTGTGTGTGTGTGGGGGGGGGGGGGGGGGGGGGGGGGTATTAGGCCAATTATACCCGAATAAGACCACTTTTATACCCTTAAAAAAACTCTTACAGCCCCCCCTGCTCTCAATACGTTCCAACGCCCCTGCTGACAATGTCATTTTGTGTGCACAATAGATATACTGTAGCCCCTCAAGAACGGGGTTTAATGTGTTTTACTGACATCGGTAGCCACCAACTCCTCTTTGTCGTCAATGCTGGGCACTGCGATCTGACCCATGCTGCACAGCGGGAAGTCATAAGGGTTGGTGGTGATCAGACACATTTCTGGGAAAAAAAATGAATGTGTTACGCGTTAATGTGTGTGTTCATGTTCATGTTAACACTTAATCGCCTGCCTCCGCAACATTCAGTGATTCAACTCACCAACAATCTCAGGTTTGTGGCCGGTCATCATCTGGTAGAAGATATGATATCCTCTCTCAGCAGGAAGCTGGAAGGTCACTCTGGACTTCTCCAGCAGATCTACAAGGTTTAAATGTACATACACTTAATAATAGTAACATGATTAATACTCTATAGGTCACATATACATAACTCAAAATAGAATCTAGAAAAGAATGAAAAGGCAGATTTTAATGTATCATACTTACATGTCTCAATATCAGCACTGGCCAGTTTACCCGTTGAGCCGAAGTGGATTCTGATGAATTTACCCTGTTTCAACAGAAGGCAACATTTGTAGTCATTTGTTTTTTATGCACACTAAACCTTTTCTCATAAGAAGAAATTGTTTTTGCACTTACAAAGCGAGAGGAGTTGTCATTCCTCACAGTCTTGGCGTTGCCATAGGCCTCCAGCAAGGGATTGGCTGCAATAATCTGGTCCTCCAGTGACCCCTATATATCATCAAATATTACATTGGCTCAGTATTCGTATCACTCTCATATAAATGCTTAAGTTGTAATTTCTCTCAAAGTAAGAGCAGCTGTACACCACATATGCAGTACAACAGTACATACCTGCATTTTGCCGGGGGTCGGCTCTGCCTTCTTCCCTGATCCAGCTGCTGTTGCAAAGTACTGGATGACACGCTTGGTGTTCACAGTCTTCCCAGCACCGGATTCACCGCTGGTTACAGTCAAGAGAAATGCAGTTAGCGAATCAGATTGCAATTATAATCATTAAATGTGCCTGTAGATGAGGAACTTACGTGATCAAGACAGACTGGTTCTCCCTGTCTGTAAAAGATAAAGTAAATGTGCTTTTAGTTCTCCTCTTTACAATACTGAACAACATCATTATGCACTATATTGCAGGGCTTGGTTCAATGTTTTAGAGTCCAATTAAGGGACCCTTAGCTTATGAGAGAGATGACACAGGGTCCCCCACTATGCAGTTTAGTATACAATTGTATTGCACTATTTAATCAACTAGACCAGCGACTTCTTCTGGTCTGGTCCTGCTCTTATTCTCGCTAGTCCAACTCTCCAAAAATACCCGATCTACAAGCTCACAGACAGCGAGTCTGTAGATCTGCTATTTTTGGCTGTATGTTCCGAATCACATAAACGCCAAGTGTGGGACCCCGTATTAAAGATTCCTGTACTTTTCTAATCTATATACTATATTTTGTTTTTTCCATTGTCCTGAGTGGTACGTACCAGTGAGCATGAACTGATAGGCGTTGTCAGAGACAGAGAAGATGTGGGGTGGAGCCTCCACACGCTTCTTGCCTCTGTAGGCGTTCACAACCTCCTGGTCGTACACTGGGAGCCACTTGTAGGGGTTCACAGTCACACAGAACAGGCCAGAGTAGGTCTGAACGGGACAAGAGAGAGAGGGAGAAGGTTATAGCAACATCCAGCATATCATATGTTCACTGGGAATACAGGCTGTTAGAGGGTCTGACTAGACGGACAGAGACAGATAGCCTGTCTGCCTAGTATCTAGTCTGTCTGTGTGGGGCTAATCTCACATCCCACTGGACCAAAATGTCTCCAAGTCTGTCCGTGTTATAATACTTTTTGAAATAATCAGCACGTTGATCTCATAATTGTGGCAGTTATGGTTGGAGATCCAATCCGGCTGAAACTTGTGTCCACATTTGGAGCCATGCGTCACAGCTAATTATGTTTTGATATATGTCACATATCTGAGATGTCTCACGGGCCGGCCCACACATGAACACCAAGACACACACACTGTGTGGGGCCGCATGCCTAATGCTGTGTGTGTGGGCACGGGGATACACATGTGGGGTTTGTTTGGTTTTCACTTGGCTATGTCATGTACAGTAAGTACTCTCTATTCTTTATAACTGTATACAGGTCCAATAATAGTATAGCATACTGTACTGTACTTACGTAGATCATCCATGCTGCGTAACGCTCTTTGAGGTTATACAGCACGGTGGCTTCAGTGAGGTGGGTCATCATGGCCATGTCCTCGATCTTGTCGTACTTGGGAGGGTTCATAGGGGTGACGTCATCCTCCTTCACGGTTCGTTCCTAGAATCGAACCCGGAACACAAGCTTTAGAACGCCCCTGAACTTCACTATGAGTGAGAGTCGGTGTTTTGAATTTGAGACCCACCCGGGCCTATCCATCTGTACCGACCTGCTGCGTGTCGAGCACCTTCACGGTGACTTTGCCACCGTCCTTCTTCACGATCTCACATTTGAGATAGAGGTCCTTGGGGTCGGCCACGTATCCCGCCGTTTTGGCGTCGAAGGGCTTCGTCTGAGCCTCGATTCTCTCCCTCTCCGGCTTGCGCAGGTAAATGGCGGCCTTGCCGTAAACGGCCATCTCCGCGTCGGTGCTCATGGTGGCTGCGGCTCGCTGTTGACGGACAAATAAACGGTGTTGATGCCTCTGTTGACTGAGCAGGACTATTCTTATAGTGTTTTGGTTTGGCAGAAAAATAATGAGCACTCACGTTTTCCCTCTATGCAGTATCAGCAGTGCAACCCCTTAAGTCTGAAGAAACAGATGATGATCACTTTAACATGACCTGGATGATACTTGTTATGATTCTATCATTTATCATCAGTGGTTTTCAACCTTTTTCATACCAGGGCCCACTATTTATTCAGAATTTATGCCACGGACCACTATTTGATGTCATTTTAGCCCCACAGAAGACCCCAGAACTAACAATTTATTTTGCTTTTGTCCACAATTCCAGGCTGGATTTGGGAAACAAAACAGTCCAACATGCAGACCATTAATCTTTTACATTCTCTAGTTGTATAGACTTGGGCTAATTCACATGAGGTTATGATGATATTTTAATTGTTGAGGGTGTTTTACGCTCTCAAAGAGTTACATGGGGTTAAACAGCTTTCCATCATTTAGCATGCATGTGGACCACCTGGAATCCTCTCAGGGACCACTGGCGGTCCCCGGACCATCTGTTGAAAACCCCTGATTTATATACACCAATGTGTTACATCTACAGTAAATCACATTTGATTCTATTCATCCTAATGAATGCAATCATGTTGGCTTGCTTGATTCTGATTGGTCAGTCGATGATGGTTATTTCAGGATACTGTCTGGGAAATAATTGGCCTGCAGGGTGATTAACTTCCCTGTCGGGATAATTGTTTCCCAACAATGACCATTAACCACCTAGCCAGATAATATCCTATTAGCAGTTGCTAAGGGAGCATTTTAAAGATTCAGTTCAATTTTAACGCCAAATCAATTAAAGGGATATTTCCCTAACCCTAAAAAGAAATGGGAATTATAATTTATATTTTTTAAGGAGGCCAGTTTCGAATTGCAGATGTCCTTAGGTGCTTTTGATAAGATAAGATTACACAAAAGATAAGATGGTGATAAATCTGTCATGGTTAAAATGAAGTTTGAATTTAATTGTCTAGGAAAGGGGTGTTGCAGATATCAAATAAACACTGCTAAAGAAATAAACACAACTAAATGAAAATTGAAAAGAAAGAAAAAAACAACATTTGTCATGTTCACATACATTTTAACTCTAAGTAAACATTGAAATGACCAAGTATTTTGGATTGGAAAGTGAATCCCTTTAACACATTTCAGAGCAAAGCAAGCAAGCAAAACATGTATAAACATTATATTATTATATTTTACTGTATGCTGAGACATGATATTTCAAATTGTTATATTTGTCCATTCAGACCTCCTGTTACTTATTATGAATTTGGCATTCCATTCATTCATTCATTCATTCATTCATTCATTCATTCATGCATTCATGCATTCATTCATTCAATACCACGTTTTAAAATCATACTGTAGTGAACAAAGTGACAAACAGCTCTAGCATCTCTAGTGCAGTCTAGCTGACAGCTGATGGTTCACTCACCCCCAAATGTATGCCCAGATGGACTCCTCTGAAGTGCCTCCATCCTCAAGACAAGCCCCTTTTATATCGACGGCGTATTGCTTGTGTTGCAGAAACTAAAAGTAGTTCACGCCTTTAAAGGGCACTTTAATTCATCTGTTGACATTGCAGTTAGTAGTATCCATTTTGCCATTTTTCTTGCCACTTGTGCGTACTCTATTAATAATCTTGAGTATTATATTTCCAAACATTTGCCACCATACTTGGTGCTTATTGCTTCTTGGCAATCTTGTGGTTAAACTGGATGTTGCCAGTGGGCTTGATATAAAAATAATCAGGGGGGTTTACTTGGCAGGATTCCGGCCTACATAATTGGGGGGTGATCGTGAATGAGATCCTGATAACGTAACCCTGCATGCATCAAAGTGGGGGTTCCATGGGGTGGCATAGGATAGTACGGCAGCTGCTGTTCCAGACGTGGATATTATTATTACATTATGAATTCAATTAAATTCATCGTTTTTTAACTTGCACATTTGAAGTTGATTCAAATCGGTGGTTCTCAAACTTGTCACAACACCCAAAATAATCAATACCACCCCCCAAACCCTGTTGCGAGGCACTGTGAGCTTGTAGATCAGTTATTTTCACAGCATCTGCCTCTTTCTTGACAATTTCGGCCCAGGTTTGATTATTTCATTTAATTTCTTTACTGTTTTCATAGAATAAAAATAAAACATGTTACAGAGTACAGACGTCTAAAATGACATCTGAGGATCCCTCGCAAAATCAGGTGAGGAACTCCTCAGGTGTCCCGATCCACATGTTGAGAAGCGCTGATGTAAATCCACCAATCGGCTGTTTGTAATTCCGTGTGCCATCCTCGGGGCGGCCGGTCCATCAAAGCGCGCTCTGTAACTGAACTGCTAGTATAAAGCCATAGGTTTATAGGCTAATGTCCGTGCGAAGCATCATGTTTATGTATTAGCGCTGAGCATTTGATCTGCTAAGTGTTAAAGTGTGAACTGTCAGTAGCCTTTTTTGTGTATAGCTTAACTAGTATGGGAGAACGGGGCACGAAATATAATTAGCAGACAGAAATTGAACTGTCTGGACTCTAAAACCCTGTAAAATTGAGGCAGGTGGTGATCTTTCCCCCTGATTGGATGAAAATGGAATCCCACGTGTTTTGTTTGTTTACTGTTTACACCTCACAGATGGGGTACTCTATAACAATGATTAAAATTAGATACACACCATGTAGTCATGTGTTTGTATCTGTGAAATAATATATCCACAGTATTGTGTACATACATTGATTACATTTTTTTATTTAGAATGTTCTGGCTGTGACAATGCAAATTGCAGAAAGTGACTCATCCTTAACCCCATTTAAGTAGCCCCTTTATTTTGTTTATTTGATGTTTATTTCTGGATCTTTGAAGCGCCTCGCGCTGGAGGATCGCCTTACGTGCGGAGACTTATCGAGTAACGCCATCCCTCCAGTGTTATCGGATAAGACACAAGACATTCTCCGGCCCTGAATGTCTGGCACGCACTCTCCGGCCGCTCCCTCGCGGGGCACACATCAACAGAGAGCAATTAACACATTTCACAACGTTCTGAATGGAGACGCAACAGCGGAGGTGGGAGGTGGGTTGAATGACACGGGACGCCACAGAGAACCCCTCGGGTGGAGGAGGGAAGAGTGGGCCACGTATAGATGTCTAGACCTATTGTCGGGGTTTAGGGGACCCTTGTCAACTAAAGCATATAGGGTTAAAGTTGTTAAGTCTGATGCATGTTAACACGCCGCCCCCAGCCTTATTGTGAGCCGTAAATATGAATGGTTGGCTTCGGATACAGGATTAGCCTACATGATTAAATCAAGACTATGCAACTCTTATAAAATGTAATTTTGTCTTAACTGGTATGGTATTCTATGTTTATATAACTTAGACAAACAGAGACTTGGGGTGGTTGTATCTTGGCTCCCTGATCGTCTATTGAGGCATTTAGATGCAGTGTCAAAGAAGGTCATGTCTCACCTATTGACTGCAGGATCTGATTTTGTTGTTGTTGTCGTCCACAATCATACTGTGTACACTTGTGTACAAAATGTGCCAATACTTTCATTGCAGTAGTTACTCTCTGCTGCCCTGCAGTGTCTATTCTAAACTTCACATGTGAATTTGTATTGTATTGAATGTAAATTATAATATATACAGTAAATTAAATCCAACAGTAATTGCGCTGACATATATTTAGGCCTAGGCGATGTTTTTCTTCTTTAATTGAACAAGCGTATTGATTGAGACGAGATCTATTTCTGTAAATATATCAAGTATAGATTCTTTATTTTGGTAGCAAACAGTTGTCACCCAGATTGTCCAAATCACTTATTATTCATCATTACTTAGCAGTCATTTCACAATTAAATAGATAGTGCCCCGTCTCGCAGAATGATGGGATCTAAACAGAAGATGCATCCCTATAAGCTATGGGAACGTTTGTTGCTTAGAAATACATCTTTGAGGCACTCTGGTTTAACAGTGTTAAAGTGCCTGCCCACTATTGTGGACAGCTTTGTCGAGCAGCCACAGCACATTGACCCGTTTATGGGGGGTGGAAGGGTATTTTCACCACAGATATTCCTAAGGGCTGGAGCGACATTTTAGTGACACACATCGGTGAGGAGACCCCTACCATGGACCAGATGGGGATATTATGTTTCACACTAACCTTGGAAAGCCTGGGGACCCATCAGGAGGAAAGTTGCTCTGGAAAGGGAAGTCTGGAAAGGTTGAAGATGGATGGATGGCTCATAGATGGGCGGAGATCTGGTATTTTTAAGATGAGGTGCCATGGGACAAATTTTGGGGATCCTTTGACCTGCAAATGGTACCAGTGGTTTAAACCACATTGCCATAGGAAGAAAGCCCAATTCAGAAACTGCGTGTTAGAAACAAGCCCAAAATTAAGCAGACTTGCAACAACTATGAGGGTTGTCAGAGTCACAGGAAGGCAGATGTGGGAAAACACAGTGGCTACACATTCCGACTAACAACAACAACAAAAACTTTGCCTAAATGAGCTAACTTAAAGTGACTCCACCACCATGAATTTTACTTTTTTCAAGATTAAAATTCCACACAGAATTTTAAAAGCCCTTCCGTTTAACTTTGCCTCTAGCCTTTAAGTATTGGTATGTATAGATTCCACACCCCCCTCAAAGAAGCCCAATGAAGGCACATTATGCATATTCTAATGAGACAGGGAATAACAATGAAGTGGGCGAGGGAAGTAGTGAGGCGGGAGGGGGGGGGGCTGTTTTGGTGGACATTTCTGGTACTGCAGCCAAATGGCACACTGAGAAAATATGACAAATAACTATCTGAGTGGTTGTTTAGGTGTTGAAAAAGGTATTAATAGGCTACATGTTATGATACATTGGATTTTAAATTAACGGTGGAGTCCCCTTTAAAGTATTCATGCCAAGCACTGTAGCTATAAATAAATATATAAAAACTGTGGAAGGCAGAGTACACATCACAACTAGGAAAAGACAATGGTGACCGATATAGTGCTTTGGTGTGAATAGCCCTTAAGACCAGTTGAACCCCAGCATGCCTATTCTGGGGAAAACATTTTGTGGGTGGGGGGGTGCAGTTGTAACTCAAGTCCTTTACACTAAGACTAGAGGGTTTAAGTCAATGCTTCTCAAAGTTTCTCCTGCCAAAACGACGCCCTAAAATGAAGTGGGCGGGTGGGTGCCAGGGAGCCCAACGAGTAAAGATTTGAGTTTAAAAATGTCTGCTCAGAAAGCAGAAATGTGTAAATGGCCTATAAAGATTTGCATACACATTGTAAATTTTGTAAAAATAAATAAATAGATCTGCTATTTTTGAAAGACCAACAGATGTAAAATATGGACAGCGGCGTTTGTCGCTGATCTTGTAATAATAACGTTTGTTGGGACCACGTGGAACCCCATCAAAGACCTCCCCGGTGGTCCCCGGACGTATAACTCAAGCGCAAGGCGGAGTCCCGCGCCACAACTAGAATGAAAAACAACAGAGAACAGTATATTTATAGTCATCGTGCTTGGTGTGAACTAGTGCCCTTATCATGGCGGTGTGTGCACACTGACACAAACTCTGCACTTAATGACACCAACGGGGGCCACACACACACACACACACACACACACACACACACACACAATGATGTACCCGCGACTCTCAAAATAACTAATGAGCACTCGGCTCCACGCTGGCATTTGTCATATACCCGCGGGGGCATATTCACATCATGAAAAGGTCCCAACCTTTCTAACAGCCAAAAGCAACTGTTTAAATAGACCCTTCCGTCAGCGCGACTCCATCACTGAACCATTCCTTCAGGTAACTACTAATCACCAGTGGCGACAAGTAACTACCGAAAGTGCATTCCCCCCAAACTTAAGTGCACTGCTGAGGCGCTTGTATACTTTACTTGTCTATTTCCATATGTATATATACTGTGTGTGTGTACACGCACGCACGCACACACACACACACACACACACACACACACACACACACACACACACACACACACACACACACACACACACACACACACACACACACATATATACATTTATATATACAGTATATCCTAATTTTACTTGCTCCTATTTGATTGTAGATCTCGATTATTGTCACTAAATATGCATTAGCCAATTCATCCATAATTGTTGTACTGTCTATTCAAAAATGGCCCAGTTCAGTTAAAAGTGACTGTAGGCTATTTCACTGCCTATAGGGAGAATTTGTGTTATAAAAGCATTACAATCATAGATTTCACTCTTTCCCGAATCCTGCACCAACAGTCAGAGATGGCCATTTAGATATGGATCAACTGAATGAATGGACTGAACAGTGTACATGGATTATGACATGTTCTGCTTTTGAAGGCTAAGATCTCATGTTGAATATGCCCTTTAATCTTTTGAATTGAACTGTAGTGCATTTTTTTCACGAGAAAGACCATTACTATTGTCGGCAGTTTAGGTTATATTGAGCATTTAAAGGCTTACTTATGTAGTGTAGCTTTTTACAACATGAAATTTGTTTTTATTTTCCCACAGACACTTCCTAGCTCCATATGACATCTGTCTGGACGGTTTCTGGTGCGTTCACCATGTCGATCTGTGATGAGACTCTTCTCCTCAGTCGGTGTTGTAAACCTTGCCTAATTGGTACTTTCCTCGCATGTGCTCGTTGTCACATGCCTCCTGAGTTCATGCACCTAATTTGGACTGATTCCAAAAATACTTCTGTCACGTTCATGGTAATCCCCATGGGTCAAAGAGAAATTGCATTCGGCTGTGCAGTTGCTTTTTTAGGGAGAGCCCCCGCCATATATGACTGAAATTTGGGGTAGAATTTTATAACAATCTGTATGATACATCAAATGATACATGTTACTGTCGCCACTGTTGTGTTGTTGATGGCAATGACACTGTTCTCTCAAACAAGACATCTCAAATAACAGATTGCCTAGACTTCCCTCAGAGGATGGCCCTTGGCCCCTATTGTTTTTCATGACCCAATGGCCTTTTCTAGAAAGCACCACATAGTATTTGTGATTTCAATTGCACATGACATTTCTTATTGATGGATTGGTTGAATTCTTAAAATATGTGCAAGTGCAGTAACAGTTTGGGTAACGAGACATCACTTGAAAAAACAGCCCTGGGGACGGTTTCCATTATGGTCCTATTAGTAACATGATCATATAATGGTAGGCTCACTGCCATTCCCACCAGAGCATCTAGACCTAAGTCTCCAACAGATTTTGGTGACACAATGGCATTTGCTCTGCTGCCACACTAAGGGCAAATGTCTAACTGCAGATTGCACACTAAAAGTAAAATGGACTGACATGAAACTCTCCTGCCACCCTTAGGCCAAACTTTACCCTTGCAGATAAAACTGAACGCTTGCGATAAATGTGTTATACAACATACAATAATATAAGGTCTTGCCAGTGATTTTTTTTTTCTGAAACTTTTCTAGTTGGATTTCAAGGCACAGTCTCTAGGGGCTGTTAGTTTGGCTTTTTGTTGTCTATGCTGCCTAGTTTCCATAGATGCAACTTAGATATGTCTTTGTGTAGGATGGTTACTTGTCCACAAGTGCAAGTATTCATATTCATTCATCATATTCATATATATTGATATATTCAAACAGTTTAACCAGATGCTTAGATTTGATCTGTTTAGGTGGTATTGTGCAGTCCATCGTGTAACAGTCATGTATACGGTCATGTTGTGACTGGATAGTTAGGCTTATTATCCCATGTCTTGTCCCTGGTGCAATGTCATGTCAAGAAGGATAATATGATGGCAGAAAATAGGTCACGCTAATAATGTATTCCTCATCATGGTTTAGGCTATATATCAAGAAAAAGAAAGCAACAAACCATACCTTGTTTGCAACCTTTTATTGAATAGAACGTGTCATATTTTATGACATTGTGGTAGCTACTGTAACTAGAGAACAAGATGTCATATTTTATGACTTTCCAGGGTGTCTTGAATTGGAGAACCTATTCAGCCTCTTTCCCCTGCAAAATATGAATATGCTTTTAGAATTAGGTATAATTATACATTGGATAAATAAACAAAGTGCATATTGCATTATGTACTGTATTTTTTACCTTGCCAACGTCGCGACTCTTAGCTCTCAGCTTGTTGACCTGGGACTCAGCGATGTCAGCACGTTCTTCGGCCTCCTCCAGCTCATGCTGAACCTTCCTGAACTTGGACAGGTGAGCATTGGCTTGCTCCTCCTGGAATATGGTAGAGACGGTTTGGAGCGTCATTCAAAACATAGACCAGATTCTACAAAAATGTCTTCTAAATCAGTGGTTTCTAAAGTGGGGGCTTGCTGGCTAAATGATAGTTCCAAACCAAGAAAATTAGAGACCCGATCTCTGTTATTCAAGGGACCACCAGAAGTATAGAAATATTTACGGGGGAAGCATAATATACGTTCATGCGCAAGATTTGTGCTGCATTTTCATGATTTCTCAAAAATAGGAGGTCAAAAGCACATACAAGCTTGATCTGCTATTTTTCATTAGCTACAGTGTATTGTAATGGTTAAAGAAGTGGTGGCAAAATTAACAATAGGATGTTTTTTAAGGATGGCATGAATCATGATTGCCCTGACACATGGGCGGAATCTCAGCATGGCATTCTAAAACCTACTGTATATACTGTAGGTGTATCACAACAGCATTGACAATACTGCTCATGGTCATATTTGCAACATACCAGCATACTGTACACAGGTTGCCTATCAAAACCACAATATGACAAACACAAAGGTCCATAGACTTGGCTGCAACATGATGTAATTTCTAAAAGCCAGCCTGCCTCATCCCAACCTCATTTCATCTTCTTCACAGTTGTGCACGTCTGACCAATATAATGTAGTTCCAGACTCTAGACACTGTGGAATAGTTGTCTGACAAGCATTTTACTTACCGCCTCCTCAGCTTGTCTCTTGTAGGCCTTCACCTTCAGCTGCAGTTTGTCCACCAGATCCTGAAGCCTGACAAGATTCTTCTTGTCCTCTTCAGTCTAAAGTGACAATAAAATTAATTAGGCTTTGCAATTAGATTTATGTTCATGCATATCATGTCTGAAAAGGTATGGTATGAGAAGAACAAATACGGTACCTGATACGTGAGCTCCTTCACTTTCCTCTCATATTTGCGAACACTTTTAACAGCATCTGCTCCGCGTCTCATTTCAGAGTCGACCTCTCCCTCCAGCTCACGGACCTTCAGAATTAAATTATGCAGTATGAAGTTCTTTGCTCTGATTTTATTTGTTTATGATGACTATATACCAACATGTTGGTATCATGCACTATTAAAAAATGAACCAACCCTTAACATTCAGTAGATAATCTGTGGTGTATGGTTTTCTGGCTTGAACACTTTGCTCTTTGCCAGTGGACTGTGATGTAAAGCGGTACACACACACCGGATGCGTACGCCGCACGGTGCTGTGCGGCGTACGCATCCTCCTCTGTTATTTCCAATGGACCTAACCCACACCGGCTCCAGTAGCCGCGCTGCCTGCCGCGCCGATACAACATTGCTCTATTTTTCACGTGTTTCCGCACGGCTCAATCCGGGTTTGTGGCCGTGGCTACAGGTCAGTGCACACACATCCTGTGTGTGTTGCTGCGTGGCATTTACCGTGCAGGGTCACCGTGGCGCGTCCCACCCGCTACGCATCCAGTGTGTGAGACGCTTAACAGTCCACAATTCACATATACCGATATGAGACATTTTGTCCATGGCAGCTCAAAGGACTTCAGAACACGCAGAGAAAACCCCACAGCACAGAAATCCACTGTAAGTTCAAAGTTCAAGTTGTGTGGGTGTAAGATGTCCTGCAACCTAAAAGGAAAAAAATAATTTAAGTGAAGGTCTCGAAACCTTTAAACTACATCTTACCCTCTGCTCCAGTTTCTGGAGCTGCTTCTTGCCTCCCTTCATGGCCAGGTTCTCAGCCTCGTCCAGACGGTGCTGCAGGTCCTTCACTGTGACCTCCAGGTTCTTCTTCATCCTCTCCAGGTGGGAGCTGGTGTCCTGTTCCTTCTTCAGCTCCTCCGCCATCATAGCAGCCTGGAATGTCATATTAATAATTTTAACGCCAAGCAAGTAAAGTAAGACTATGTATTGTCTGGATAAGGAAGCAGTTGGGGTTCTTAACGTACATCAGTGATGGCTTTCTTGGCCTTTTCATCAGCATTCCTGGCCTCTTGTATAATGTCTTCCATTTCACCTTGGATCTGGACCAGGTCTGCCTCTATTTTCTTCTTGGTGTTCATAAGGCTTGTGTTCTAAAATTAAGATGGCATTTAACAATGAAGAATCATTCCAGATAAAAGCGTTGCGATTTATTTTATTTTTTATTTTATTGTTCCTAACCTGAGAGTGCAACAGTCCAGCGCGCTCGCTGACATCCACCAGTTCTTGCTCGGCCACTTTGCGTCCTCTCTCTGTCTGTTCCAGAGCCGCCCTCAGCTCCTCGATCTCAGCCAGCATGAGGCCGTTCCTACGCTCCACCATGGCGGCTTGCTCCTTCAGATCTTCTTGGGCTCTGAGAGCTTCGTCAAGGTGCAGTTGGGCATCCTGTAATGGATGCAGTTTGAGGAGGAGCTCAGAGAATCATCCAGGCTAGCAAGTTCCACAGTTTATACTGTATATTTGTCTAATTGCTAGGCGTTGTACCTTAAGCTGTCCCTGGACGTTCCTCAGTTGCTTCTGGGCCTCGGCAGCCTGGCGGTTGGCGTGGCTCAGCTGAACCTCCATCTCGTTCAGGTCTCCCTCCATCTTCTTCTTGATTCTCAGGGCATCGTTTCTGCTCCTGATCTCAGAGTCCAGGGTGCTCTGCATGGAGTCGATCACCCTCTGGCTGTTCCTCTTGATCTGCTCAATCTCTTCGTCCTTCTCTGCCAGCTTCCTGTCCACCTCGCCCTTGATCTGGTTGAGCTCCAGCGTGATACGAAGAATCTTGGATTCCTCGTGTTCCAGAGTACCCTAAAATGTAATTGGATCAAATGGAAGTATGGACCTATGAGTGCAATATGGGATCAAATGGTAGATGGACCCATGAAATTAATACAGCTTGACTGTTGACAATTGCATTCTTCGTCTGGAACCTATAACTTTTACCTCTGCTTCCTCGAGGGCCGTCTGGATCTCTGCTTTCTCCGTCTCTACTTGCTTCTTGCCCTTTTCCAGTTCATGGACTGTCTTTCCAGTCTCACCAATCTGTTCAGTCAGGTCTGAGATCTCCTCTGCAGTTGATTGAACACATTGAAACAGTATTTGCTTTTTATACTTTCATTTTTAAACTGATGAAAATGTTGAGCCATGGCTCAAAAAAAAAATAAAACTGTTATTGACTGTATTGTGTATTGACAACTCACGTTGCAGGTTCTTGTTTTCACGCTTCATGGTCTCCAGTTGGTCCAGAGACTCCTCGTAGGAATTCTTCATCTTAAACAGCTCAGTGCTGAGAGAACGAGACTCTTTCAGAGCTCCCTCCAGTTCTGACTGTGACTCTTCAAACTTCTGCTTCCATTCTGCCAAGATCTGCACAGCATTTGTAATACAATGTGTAAAATATACAGCACCCAACTATAACTTAAAAAAACAGGAAGTTTTAAAAAAGAATGTCGAAAGCACCTTATCAAAATTCCTCTGTTTCTTGTCGAGGTTGGCAGCTAAAGCGTTGGCCCTCTCCACATCGATCATGAGGTCTTCCACTTCACCCTGCAGTCTCACTTTGGTCTTCTCCAGAGAGGCACACTTGGCATTCACAGCCTCAATTTGCTCCTCAGCATCCTGAAGGCGCTGTGCTAGCTTCTTCCTGTTGATCAGTTAATTGCTTATTTTAACCCTTGCACAGCCCTCTTGTCTTTGTTTGATTGTCATTTGTATTTAGTATTTCTCTGCTTCCACATAATATACTGTAGTTGGTAATCTATTTATCACCCTTGAAATCTCTTATGAGGCCAGTCTTGTGACTCTTAGGATTACATTTGACTAGCATGAAGATATTTGTTATCAACCATTTCTCTTGGGATTTCTCCCAGAGTCATCTCTTCGAGCATCCTTCCAGACGGACTTGTTAGATGCTGTATTTGCTCACCACCAACCCCCCAGATCCTAACAGTAAAATCAGAGCAGTTTCGTCTGAGCAGAACCCATTATGCAGCCCCTCAACTTGAGAAGACTCCCTCTCAGGACAGTCTCGCTAAACCTGAAGATATTGCAAAACCAATTACCTGTGGAAGGCAGATTCTCCAGTTTGGAGAGCAGCCTATATTGGATTGTCAGCTTGGATTGAGAACATCATATCTTCCGCCTTTGTGGTACTGTGGCCAACATCAAACCCACAGACCATTTCACTCGAATTGAGTACTCAATTTCCCATGTACTAAGTACTATGGGCGGTACCTCTTCTGGCTGTTTATATTTACTGCTAAGCCAGCCTTACGATGTCATGTTGGAGAAGTATTGCAGCTTTCCTCACCCTGTGTGATTTTCTTATCTACCTCTGTGCCTCTAGTAATTCCTGAAATTGTAAAACACTGCTGACTTACTTGGCCTCCTCCAGCTCCTCAGTGCGTTGGATGGCATCTGTCTCATACTTGCTCCTCCACTGAGCCACCTCGCCGTTGGCCTTTGACATGGCACGCTGCAGCTCCGACTTCGCTTCCTGCTCTTCCTCAAACTGTTCCCTCAGAAGGTCACAGTCATGGCGAGATGACTGCACAGAATGTGCAAGGGCATTCTTTGCCTGTAAAAGGAAAATTGACCAAAATAATGTCAACGGATTATACTGTAACTCTCACACAAGTCTTTGCAAACAGGTGTGTGCCAGATATCGGCTCCTCACCTTAACCTCCTCTTCAACTATCCTCTTCAACTCTTCAATCTGTTGGGTAAAGGCTTGCTTGCCTCTGGTGAGCTGTGAGAGAAGAACGTCTTTCTCCTCAAGTTGACGACAAATCTCACCTAGTTAGAAGTTTAAATGATATTAAATGTGAAAGTGTTAAATCATCTTTGTTGAACACGTATTCCTTAAAAGGCCTAGTCTAGTGATCAAAGCACCTATGTAGAATTAACTATCCATGCTTGCAAAGACCATTTACCGTTTTCCGTCATTAGTCTTGCTCTCTGAGATCCAACATCATTTAACTGGCGAATGTTCTCATCATTCTTGGACTTGAGTTCACTAAGCTGGTCCTCAAGGGTGCGGCACATCTTCTCGAGATTCCCCTGTTCATTAGTATAGGACAGATCCAATAATAAAATGCGCCTGCATGTAATAATGTTATACTGCAAACTTATTTCAGTGGTTAATGGAAGATTGGAATGTAATGCATGATACAGAAAGTAAATAAATACTCCAAACACAGACTTGACAAAATGTATATACAGTAACCTAAGCACGTAACTTGGTTTGTCACTTGCCTGTCAGACTCACAGGAGGTCATTTGTGTCAATGTACTTATAGAACATACTCTAGGATTTCCCTATGAGATGTTCAATAGAAGAATGATGGGTAGTGGGAGTGATGTCAGTACTTTGGCACTGTAACATTTGTTTAGAATTGTGCCTTGTTGCATTGTGTCAACTTAGGGAAAGCAACGGACAGGGGGCATTAAGTTGTACCTTTGCCTTAGCTACAGCTTCCATGTTGCTGGCCAGGTCATCGATCTCCATCTTATACTCGCTCTTCTCCTTCTCCAGTTTCTGCTTGACACGCTGGAGGTTGTCGATCTGCTCGCCCAGCTCTGCCACACTGTCGGCCTGCTTCTTGCGCAGGGTGGCGGCGGTGGCCTCATGCTGCAGTGTGGACTCTTCGAGGTCACGGCGCAGCTTCTGGAACTCATTCTCGCGCTTCTTGTTCATCTCGATCTGAGCAGCGGTTGCTCCGCCGGCCTCCTCCAGCCTCTCGCTGATCTCCTCCAGTTCCCTGGAGAGATCAGATCTCTGCTTTTCCACCTTGGCCCGAGCAGCACGTTCTGCCTCGATCTCCTCCTCCAGTTCTTCAATTCGAGCCTTTCAAGTCAATATTGGATTATCATTATAATTCACTCACGAACGTTGTGTAGAACAGTGTGCAGGTCCTTTTATTGTATTCTAAAGTTAGACACTTAAAATACCTGAAGTTCTTTGATCTTCTTTTGTAGCTGAGCCGACATGGATTGTTCATCCTCGATCTTACTCAGAAGCTGGCTCGTTTCAAAGTCCTTCCTATGGAATACAGTACATGATAGTTTGTCAAATACTGTACTTCTGCAGGTACCGGTAGATTTTCAGCATTCTATTTCCTGGGTCTTGTTAACCTTACTTCTTTAGTCTTTCGTCAGCCTGTTGCTTGTCGTTCTCCAGATCCATTATGGATTCCTGGGCCAGTTTCAGATCCCCCTCAAGCTTTCTCTTGGCTCTCTCCAGGTCCATACGGAGCTTCTTCTCTTGTTCCAGAGAACCCTCCAGCTGCAAAATAATGTTTTACTAATAAATCAGTGCAACAATAAACATGCATGTGTTCAAAACATCTGTGATTCACATTATTCAATTTGCAATGTAGGCACGTGGCAGATGCTTTTCACGACAGATTCCCTGTTATGATCTGAGTTTGTGGGTGTTTATCAGGCTTTGAAGATAGGTGCCATGTCATTGAATGTTTTGTAATGTGTGCGGTCAGTAAGTGGGATTATGAACTCACATCGTCAACTTGCTGCTCCAGCTTGACCTTGGCCTTGGTCAGAGTGTTGACTTTGTCCTCCTCTGCCTGCAGGTCATCCAGGGTCTGCTGATGGGCCTCTTGGAGGGCTTTCTTCTCCTTGGACAGCTTAGCGACAGCCTCATCTTGGGAGGCCATCTCTTCAGTCAGGTTCTTCACCTGAACATGTGTGCATGTGGTGTTACTAATAGAACATTATTGAACTATAAATCGATAAGACAACTATCTAGCGCTGTTTTCCAAACAGTGGGTCCCGATCTATTTGTGGATCATGGGATAATGTTTATGGATCATGACGAAATATATAGTATGATCGTGAACCTTGTTTTCTGTCGCATGCTTCTCCTTCTCCACTTTGGCCAGGGTGAGCTCCAGGTCATCGATGTCCTTCTTCAGCTCGGAGCATTCATCCTCCAGCTTCCTCTTCTTGGCCGTTAGCTCTGCGTTCATCTCCTCTTCGTCTTCCAGCCTCTCGGTCGTCTCTTTGAGTTTTGCCTCCAGCTGGATCTTACTTTTGATGAGGCCCTCGCACCTCTCCTCGGCATCAGACAGAGCCTCTGCTTCCTGGTTTTCAGAGGGAAAAGGTCAAGCATGTCACGTTTCATTTGCGGACTGGGGCCATATATAAGTAACTATATACGCAATAGACATAAAAGAAACATTTATTTATTACCTTCTCAGACGTTTTGATATCTTGCTAAAGTGTGTGTGTGTGTGTGTGTGTGTGTGTGTGTGTGTGTGTGTGTGTGTGTGTGTGTGTGTGTGTGTGTGTGTGTGTGTGTGTGTGTGTGTGTGTCGCCATATCGGATCTATAGCTACACAAATGGCCCCAGCTGTGTGATTCATAGGGTTATAAAGCGTTACCTGGCATCAGAAAACGCTAATGTTACGCAGAGAATTTTTTTAAAAAAAGTAAACAATACAGAGTTTGAAACTGTGGACGACAGGCCATCTGTGTGAGGTATAGTTAAACTCCTGCAGATGTGTACGTACTGATTGTGCCGCCATTGACAGATCATTCTTCTCCTGCGCCAGAGCTATCAGCTTCTGCTCCAGTTCCTTCCTCTTGGCCAGGGCAGAAGTCAGGTCAGTCTTCATCTTCTCATAGTTGTCCTTCATCTCAGCCAACTCCTTCTCGGTTTCTGCACTCTTCAGGAGGGGCTTGATCTTGTAGTACAGCTTCATCCATGGCCAGTGTTTAACGTTGACGAATGAGCGGATGTTGAACTGGATGCTGTAAATGGCTTCTCTGTAGGGAGGTGGAGGGAAAACAAACGTAAACGTTTGAAGTAAAACGTTGATAAATGTGAATTAAATATACAATTCTATCAGGCGTACCTCCTCTCTATCATCTTCTGATACTCCGTCCTCATCATGTAACCTCGGGCAAGAGCCTGGGTCAAGGTGACCAGAATGGCCAGCTTTTCATCTCGCATCTCCTCAAGAACGCCTATCAGACCAGCTTTGAAGAACACCTAAATGTGATATTATAAACTGTAATGAATCCTCCTCCATTTCTTGTCATGTCTTAATGAAACAACCAGACCTGCTGTGTGTTTACCTTGGTGTGTCCAAACTTGTACTCATCGTGAGGCACGTCAATGGACCCAAGCAGCTTCTCGGACGCCTTCTTGTTGTCCATGAACTGGCCCTCGGGACACGCGCTGGCATTCAGTACTTTGTACCTGTTTTGTGAGAGATCTCAGTTATTTTGCGCTCCTTGCGACAAATGGCCAACAAGCCAGGGATCAGCATGCACTGCAGATGCATAAGTCCGTAAGCCTGGACCACATCTAGAGAAAGGGGTAGGTGAAGCTGTCCCATGTTCATGTAATGTTCTTCCCCCACCCAGAATTTAGTCCGATGAACAATTTGTCACTTATGTTAACTTGTACATGTAGGGAAACTAAAGCCTGGTGAGGGGTTATACTTGACCTGTGAACAGTCGACGATGTGTAGACACTATGCACTACATCAGGAAGACCTAAGCTGGTGGAGGGGGGGGGGGCTCTGTGTGGTGTGGCGGCCTATATTTCTAGATCCGCCTATGCACGCTGTTATGGACCTAATGCTGCTGTAAAAAGTAGTTCACCTCTGCTTGAAGTCGGCATAGAGGATTCTGCTGGGGAAGCCCTTCCTGCAGATTCTGATGCCCTCCAGCACACCGTTACACCTCAGCTGGTGGATGACCAGGAAGTTCTCCATCAAGCCTGTGAGGAGAATTGAATTTGTGATTATTATATTTTATTTTTTTAGTTGCATGAGCCAATAATTTGATGCCCAGCGTCTCCAGTAGGCCTGCCACGTGCCACCAGATCGTCACATTACAGATGGGACAAGAAATACATACACACAGCATGTATGTCATTCTAAATTAATAGTTGTGAACTATTCCTTTAGAAGTGTATTTTCTTTGGGTTTACCTGGAGTCTTGGACTCGTTGGGAATGAGGCAACGCACAAAGTGAGGGTGAGTGCTCCTCAAGTTGGTCATCAGCTTCCCCAAGTTCTCCTGTGAGATATCATAAAAACAAGTAGGCCTGTTATTCAGGAAAAGGTGACATACAATTCTAACATGAAATATGGTTGTTATATCTCAATAATTCCTACGTCAGTAACATTGACAATGTTTTATTCTTACCCTGAAGGCTGCAGACACGGTCATCATGGAACCGCCCTTCTTCTTAGCTCCCTTCTTTGTGTTGTCTGTTTGTGTTATAATAACAAGTGGTTGGTAAACAAAAAATCACCTGTGTGAATTGAGATTTTATCATCATGCATCATCCATTCATTGTCAATGGGATTTTTTTTTTTTGTATAGGAAATGTAATGTTTTTCGATCTCAATGGAAATTTTGTGTAGGACAAAACTACACCGCAACTACTGGGCAATAATGCTACCCTGCAATACATCTGGTTATGCGGTATACCCTAATTTGTTAATCTGTCGACTAAGACATTGGCAGTCGAATTGCACTCCCTCGATCGATCAGGGTCAGGGTCTAAATCATACATTGCTAAACATATCACCTTCAGGCTCGGGCATCGGGTACAATGTAGTCAACAGTTTGACTGAAGACTTCTGGTACAGCTGCACCACAGAGTCGTTCAAAGGGTCCTTATTCTTCTCTAGCCAGCCGGTGATGCTGTAGTCCACGGTGCCGGCGTAGTGGACCAGGGAGAAATGAGCCTCCGCCTTGCCTTTGGCAGGTTTGGGCTTCTCAAAGGCCTTGGTCTTCCCCAGATGCTGGTCATACAGCTTGTTCTTGAAGGTGGTGTCCGAGGCCTTAGGGAACATGCACTCCTCTTCGAGGATGGAGAAGATTCCCATTGGCTTTGTAAGAGAGGAGATAAGAGAACACCCAATGATTTTTTTTAAATATATTTATTTATTTAGGCCCCCGAGAGGATTCCAGGTGGTCCCCAGCTAAATGATGGAAAGTTGGTTAACTAGATGTAACTCTATGAGAGTGTAAACATAAAACCAAATGGACCCTGGCAGGTCCATTTGGTTTCATGTTTACACTCTCAAGAATTAAAATATTCATCTGAATTATTAGCCTACACAGTCTACACAACTAGAGAATGTAGAACAATAATGGTCGTTTTGTTTACTCCAGCCTGGAATTGTGGACAATTAAAAGCAAAATAAATCTTTAGTTTTGGGGTCTGTGAGGCTAAAATGTCATCAAATAGTGGGCCCTTGTATGAAAAAGGTGGAAAACCCCTGCCATAGACATTAACATTAAACGTATTACACATTTAAGCCTAAACTCAAAATATATGTATATTTATATATTTAGCTTTTGTTCTCTCTATCAGCCACTATTTAATTGTGCTCTTTGTTTTCATGTAGAAAGACGCGCCATTCCGGCTTTATTTTGGTTTTTGTTCCAATGTTTACGTTGATGTTTCACTGTTTACGTTGATGTTTGTGTGTGGAGAATCCCTCCTGCTATACGCTCCCACTTACAGCCCTCCTCCCCCCAAAGACCGTCCATCCATGGATGAACATTAACGTAAACATTGAAACAAAAACAAAATGCAGCTGGAGGGTCGTGTCTTTCTGCAGAAAAACACCCCAGCACAGCTATATAGTGGCTCATGAAAGGAAACTTGGCAAAATAAATAAATATACATATACTTATAATTTAGGCTTAAATGAAGCCTATACTACCTTTAATATCACAACATATTATTAATGAATGAGCGTTTCATTTTCACTTATATGGGTATGAAGCATCACCGGACAGTGATGAAACACTAGCGTTACTGCCAGCAAATTATTTCATGAAAATATGAAACTGACTTTATCAAATATGAATAACTGACTGTGCTAAATAAAATGATAGAGGAATGATAGTGTCTGTGACCCAGTATGAGCAAGTGGCCTCATGGACTTCAACAGCATGACATGATATTTATATATACCGGTATATATTACCTTCTCAATGAGCTCAATGCAGGCAGCCAGGTCCATGCCAAAGTCAATGAGCTCCCAGGGGATACCCTCTTTCTTGTACTCTTCTTGTTCCAGTACAAACATATGGTGGTTGAAAAACTGTTGCAGTTTCTCATTGGTGAAGTTGATGCACAGCTGCTCCAGAGTGTTGAACTGTGGGTGTATGTGAATATGATTAGCGTGATAATAATAATAATAATGGTGGTAACAGGAATTAGTCTGCAACCTAAAACTAGTCCATGCCGCTTACATCAAAGATTTCAAAACCAGCGATGTCCAGCACACCAATGTAGTGGTTTCTCGCTTGCTTGGTGTCCAGCATCTGGTTGATTCTAATGACCATCCACAAGAACATCTTTTCATAGATGGACTTGGCCAAGGCACCCACTGAGTTCATGACCTAAAGGAATGGAGTGTGAAATTGAGTACATTTTAGGTCTTCTAAAAATCCTCACGACTCCTTTTATGAATGCACTTTTAAGGGCCAGAGATTTCCTCCCCAATATCAAATAGAACAGCGCCATAAAAATAAATCAATCTCACCTGTGGCACGGTCTGTGCCTTGGTTACATATTCGTTTCCCACTTTCACCCTGGGGTAGCAGTAAGCCTTCAGCATGTCTGCAGAATTCAGGCCCAGTAGGTAGCCAATCTTGTCAGCCTCTGAAATAAAGCACAGCAGATAAAAATTACAGAGCGTCGGAGAAGGTTCCCATACTTAGATTTTCGTCACCTCTAAACCCCTTATCCCTTAACTTCTTTGCCTATTTAAACTATTTTAAAAATATTTTTCAATAGTTCAAATGGCCAGTCTACAAGCTCACAACGTGCCAATAGATTGATATGTTGAACTATTCCAAAAAGTTTATCAAAATAGTAAAAGAGGGATAAGGGGTTTGGGATAAGGGGTTTAGTGTGCAACGAAAATGGAGCCCCTAACGTGCAACATTTGTTCACGTATTAATTGTACAACATTTGGCACGGCGACTTGCTGGCCTAAGCTGACATGGTGATGCCTCCCCTAGGTAGATATATAAAGGTAGACGCCTCTTCCGGCTCTGGGTGCGGGTGTTTTCAGGAGGGGGCAGAGCTTTTCCAAAATTCCTAGCGTACGGTACCATAGCAAAAGTGCGAGCAGAAGCTTGCCAAACTTCCGCGAGTGCCACAGAGAGGATGGTCGGGTCTGACAAGTCCCGGAAAAGATGTTGCGTTTGGCCAGTGTAGTCACTTGAGTGGCAGCTTGAAATACTGTGCCTTCCACACTCCCAGTGCACTTCTGCCCCAGAGTGTAAAATATGTTCCACCCTCCCGTCGACACACATTTTTAATATCTAAGTATAGTTGCATGCGTGTGTGCGTGTGCGTGTGTGTGTGTGTGCGTGTGCGTGTGCGTGTGCGTGTGTGTGTGTGTGTGTGTGTGTGTGTGTGTGTGTGTGTGTGTGTGTGTGTGTGTGTGTGTGTTATTTGGACTATGGACATGCGTGAACTACTTGTTCTAACAAGAAGATGGCAATGCATTCGTATAGCACAGAAGATGCCAGCACTCTCCCTGTTAGCCTATACCATATGCTACTGTATCTATACCAGTCTTCTGTCAGGTGAGATGTTTAGTGCCAACAATAAAGTCTCACTCCACTAACAACAGGAAACACTTGGAAACACTTGACTTGAAGTGTTTACAAGCTTCAAGTCAAGTGAACCACAGACTCGCTACCTATCTTCCGCTGCAGTCTTAAGACTACACATCTTTTAGCCTCGACACCCAGGCTTTCATTTTCGTCCGCCTTGCGCGAAAACGGAAAGCCTGGACTAACGCGCGTTGGAAAGTGGCCTTGAGGGGCGTGTCAACCTTCCGGGGTGGGCGTCGCTCTAAATGATGTGACGTAGAATAGCAGTGGACGGGCGTGGGAGGGGCCGGAGATGACGACACGTTAGTGAGATCAAATCAGAGCGCAGCACTTCCGCCGTGTGGATCCCACGACACCCCGCCCCCCAAGGCCAAAATCATTGAGGGCTAGACCAGGCTACACCTCTTCAGACTCCATCTCAGCCCATAGCACTTGTATTACATACCAACCCACAGTACTTGCTGCAATGACTTATATAGGTTGCCTAATGTATTACAATGTTTTTAGCGCTTCTATGTTGTAAAATGTATTGTAAATCCAGATTAAACTGTAATCTAAGTAAGTCGCTCTGGATCAAGAGCGTCTGCTAAATGTCTAAATTGTAATTGTAATTGTAAGCTGCAATCCATTCCGCTGTGGCGTGTATGTTTTCATTTCCACTAATCCCAATGTATAAAGGTTCTGAATGCCCTTGCTGACAGATTCTGTAGCACAGCTCGGAATCTGTTCTTGAGAGTTGAATGGTGTGTTCACAGCGGCCAGACGCAAAGGCGTGTTGTGAGTTGATTTGGAGCAACTACATGCATCATTACGTCTTTGCAACATCATGTCGCCGTCTCCCATTGACCACGAATTGCAAGCTGTATCGTTCCATCTGCTCTTGTGAATGCAACAAGTCAAGTGAGACTGTGGTGCGCCTCTGTCCTTTTTTGTCAGACCATATTTTTCGGACCATTCCCACTTTCCTGCAGTGCGGATGAGTGACTTTTGGGGGTGAGGCAATTACTTATGTTGTCATTATTTTTGATCCTGTTAACTTCAAACAACTATCGATCGACTGCAGATGCTCACCCTCATTGCCGTCCGGCTCAGCCTGTTCCTCACGCTGCTTATTCTTGAACTTCATGACCCCATGATGCATCACTGCACCGGTGAACTTGTAGATCGACACCTTCTCTTCGGGAAGGAAGCCCAGAATGTCGATAGCAGACTGGATTAAAAGAAGAATATTTAGATAAAACGTTAGATGTTTTCTTCATGCAAAGAACGAGAGAGAGAGAGAGAGAGAGAGGGAGACAGAGAGACAGAGAGACAGAGAGACAGAGAGACAGAGATTAAGCCTCACCCCCCCATCTATGTATTGGATTCACATGTATTTTAAGATATTCAATGACCTTAAGATCCTCCACATGTCATAAACTTGACGTTTATTCCTGCTGCGACAATTCGTTGTTAGCTTCAAGATCAATCATAGAGAAGTTTAATGCTTAGATTGTGGTTAAAAGTGGTTAATGTAAAAAAAAAAAAAAAAAAATCAAAGTCCCTATTATGTAAGGATTTCTGAGGAATATTTCCTGTCCTGTGTGTGTGTGTGTGTGTGTGTGTGTGTGTGTGTGTGTGTGTGTGTGTGTGTGTGTGTGTGTGTGTGTGTGTGTGTGTGTGTGTGTGTGTGTGTGTGTGCGCGCGCGTGTGTGTGCGTGCGCGTGTGCGTGCGTGCGCGTGTGCGTGCGTGCGTGCGTGTGTGTGTGTGTACTGACGTCAGTGGCTTCCAACTCCTCTTTGTCATTGATGCTGGGCACAGAGATCTGACCCATGCTGCACAGTGGGAAGTCGTAAGGGTTGGTGGTGATCAGACACATTTCTGAAAAGGCATAAAAAAGACCACAGAAAATGAGTTTTCATGAATTAATTCATGTATGGTATGAATCACAACATCTATAGTCCAATGTCTACCTACCAACAATGTCAGGTTTGTGACCCGTCATCATCTGGTAGAAGATATGATATCCTCTCTCAGCAGGAAGCTGGAAGGTCACTCTGGACTTCTCCAGCAGATCTATAATGTAATTAATAATTGTTCATGTTACCCTGTATGGGTTGTATAATTAATAGTGACAAAATCTAATCAGCTATATGTTGTAGGACATGCACCTACATTGCTGTCGGATTTAGCAGGACATGCAAGTTTACATCCCCATAACAAGCAACTCAAGAAAACTAACAAAACCTACATTTTAGCAATTTACAAAATGTCCACGTCTGGTTGTCTGTGATCCATCCTCTTAGTTGGATCTTAAAAGATGTAAAGGATGGACACACTTATGCCAGTGAGTAGATTGTTCCAAATTGCGCTTCCTTGAACTGAAAAGTAATGTATGTGGACAATGCTGCACTTCACAATCCCCTCTGGTGACAGAGTTTGTAGTGGTACCTTCATACTCATACTTACATGTCTCAATATCAGCACTAGCCAGTTTACCGGTAGCACCAAAGTGGATTCTGATGAATTTACCCTGTGTGTAATAATATAAGCAACACATTCAGTTTATTGGTTTAGTAACATTGCTCACATCCCTCTATCGTCCTACACATTTTTTCATTACGTGAAATTGTTTTTGCACTTACAAAGCGAGAGGAGTTGTCATTCCTCACAGTCTTGGCGTTGCCATAGGCCTCCAGCAAGGGATTGGCTGCAATAATCTGATCCTCCAGTGACCCCTATATTACATATGGTCTGTGTTATTGTAATATACATGTGTACATGCTCTGCATGTGCATGTTGAGGTCATTTTGTCCTATGTTTATACCTGCATTTTGCCGGCCACGACCTCAGCTTTCTTTCCTGAAGCTGCTGCTGTTGCAAAGTACTGGATGACACGCTTGGTGTTCACAGTCTTCCCAGCACCGGATTCACCGCTGGTTAGAAATATACAGTATATACACAGATTGATGCATTCAAATCCCATTTGTGTAGATATTGCAATTTCCATTTTTCATGATGTGGAACTTACGTGATCAAGACGGACTGGTTCTCCCTATCTGTAAAAGATCAAGCAAAGGTGCTATCACTAGCACAAAAGCGTAACGTTGTGCTTAATTTGTTTGTTTTTTCCTTTGTCCTGACTACTACGTACCAGTGAGCATGAACTGATAGGCGTTGTCAGAGACAGAGAAGATGTGGGGTGGAGCCTCCACACGCTTCTTGCCTCTGTAGGCGTTCACAACCTCCTGGTCGTACACTGGGAGCCACTTGTAGGGGTTCACAGTCACACAGAACAGGCCAGAGTAGGTCTGAACGGGACAAGAGAGAGGACATCATTATGGCATCCAACATACTGTAGCAGAGAGCACTCCACCTATCTCATACCTGGGCATTATGCAGCCCGGGGGCCAAATGCAGCCCTTTGGCTGACTTTGACCGGCCCGTGAAATGGTACTGTGGTTTTCAACCAGTGGTCCTGGGACCAGTTACAGTTAATATGGAATGTTGGCTAACCAGATGTAACTCTTGAAAAATGTCATTCATGGTCATCCCCTTTAACTTTGGCGCCATGATTTCTTTACAGCAGTTTTTATCTCTTGAGAAACCATTCTCAGAAGCGACTGAATCTTACGTAGATCATCCATGCTGCGTAACGCTCTTTGAGGTTATACAGCACGGTGGCTTCAGTGAGGTGGGTCATCATGGCCATGTCCTCAATCTTGTCGTACTTGGGAGGGTTCATAGGGCTGACCTCATCCTCCTTTACGGTCTTTTCCTAAAAAAAAAGTTTAAAACACAGCTTTAGAATAATGTCGATAGCATCACTTGCTGTAGTTGTACCATAAGGCTCTGACATGCTGAAAGTGGTAGTTGCTCATCATCAAATGCTTCCATTGTTGACTAAGAGGACACGGCAGAGGTGTGAAGTGGCTGTTAATGCCCACTCTAAAGTGATTGATTGATTTGAAGTCTGACCTTTACATATGTCCCTGCTGAGAAAGTACAAAATCTCGGCCTGCCCAGATACCGAAAGAGTAAATAGGTTTGTCTGTGGAACTACAGTGTCGTAGACAAACATATGGATGTGAATGATGAATCATGTACAAACGTTATACCCTGGTACAAGTTCAAGGTTCACGTTCAAGGAGCTCAGTAGCTTGCATTCAGAAAGGATAGACCGCGAACAGAATGACAGATGTACATAACATCCAACATTCCCAGTGTGTGTGTGCGTGTGCGCAGGAGTGTGTCTGCGCGTGTGCGAGTGTCTGAGCGTGTGCACGGGTCTTTTGTTACATCCCTCGGCCAAATATATATCGAGACGCTTTGATGCTTAACATTCTCCCGGCCTTCGGTGTCAACAAGGGGCCTACTTGACATCTGTCGCTTGCGGCGCGTGTCGCGTCCTCAAGTGTCGACGTGTGTCACCGTTTGAATTTAGCTCCTCCATCCTCCTCTCTTTGCCCACCTCCTTCGTGTCCAGCACCGTCACCGTGACTTTGCCGCCGTCCCTCTTCAGGATGGTGCACTTGAGGTACAGCTCCTTCACGTCGGACACGTACGCCGCCGACTTGGCGTCGAAGGGTTTGCTCTGAGCCTCGATCCTCTCCCTCTCCGGCTTGCGCAGGTACGGCGCAGCCTTGCCGTAAACGGCCATCTCCGCGTCCGTGCTCATGGTGGTGGCTTTCTGTAAAAAAGGAGAGAAATGGAGGGTGTTATGGATACTTCAAATCTGAGCAAGAGACCTGTATGGCTAGTAGGACCATTACTTGGCTTAATTGTTGATAGGAAAATAAAGAACACACAACCTTTTTCCGCTAGTGTGCAGTCCAGTAACAGTGGGAGCTTTCTTCAATCTTCACAACTGCAACCTTTGAGTGAGAAGATTACATTTTTTTCATGAATTATAGTTATTGACAGATTACATAGATTATATTAGATGATATCCATCTGTAACTTTCAAGTCGCTAATGTTTTGTCATAGCAGAAGGTTAAAGCCATGTGGTGTAAAGTCAGTGTTAGTTCTTAGATCCGACCTACGCTAACAGGGTGACCAAAGGTCCAGCTGTAGACAAACTTGAGTAGGTGTTAGACAACCTTGCCAATTATCACTAAACACCACTTGTTAGAAAAGAACAACTTGACTCCTCGGTAGTTCCACGTCTGAGTTTAGAGATCCTTTATTATTCACACACATCATTATTATTACAGTATAAATTTTTTAATTTGCTTTTTAGATTTTTGTTGTTATGATCTGCCATTTTCAAAATTATTTTGTAGCATTTGAAAACTTCTGAAATGAAATTGTACTTTAAGTATAAAAACATAGTATTTCTACATTGATGCTTTTACTTAAACGGGAATCTCATCCCATTGTTGGTATATTAATGACATATCAATGTCATTAATCTACCATAGAGATATTGTGTGGACATAATAAAAATGAGATGATGATTTTTTTTACATCCATTTCTAGGTGACAGAAAAAATATGCTAGTTTTCTAGGAAACAAAAACATATAATTTAATATCTATATATTATATATAGGGATATTAACAAATATGAAATGTTGAAAATCCTCCTTAAGTAAAACATTTCAGTACTTCTTCCAACACAGAGTAAAATACACTCATATTCTAAAGTTCTAAAATATTGCATACATTAAAGCTGCACTGTTCTGCACTGACTGTCCTGTTCTACCCATGATTTGACCCTGGGTACCCTAAAGCCTGGCTGCTTGCTCTGGGGAGAAATAGAGTGCTGACAATTCAGGTCCACATTAGCATCAAACCAGATAATAGAGATTGATGGTTATATGTTGTTAAAGATGTCTGAACAAAGTGTTCAGTGTTAACCTTTCCTTCAGTTGATTTTCAAAATAAAATTGAACATATAGAAATCTATAGAAAAAAATGACTCCTTCCTAAGTTTTCCTCTATAGATGACATCAAGTGAAGTCTCAACTCACCTCCCCGTGGCTCCCCAATCACCTCAGCTGTGGCTGCATCCCGCCCCTAATATTAAACTATAAGTAGTACCCGCCTTTAAAAGGTTCTTTCATTTTCTGTTGACGTTGCATTAGCATCCATTCGGCGAGAATACAATTCAAACTCTATAAATAATCCGCACCAAGGATTAGAATTCCAGCATTGCCTCCATGCTTGGTAGTGCTTCTTGGCAAACTTGGGTTTTATATGTCTCTGACGTCTTGCCAGTGGGCTTGATATAAAAATAATCGTGGGGGGGTTTTGGCACTGGCATGGTGCTGGGAAAGCTTCATTAGGTGGTAGTGTTTTATGCGGTTTAATTTATTTGGGACACGTGACGTTACATCAAGGGGGCATAAGGAAGGACACGGTCCTTGGAGATGCCGCCATGGGAGGCAAAGCGGCTTAGTGGAGGCAGCCAGTGAGATCCAAGCAGGGGGCACACTGCATGCACTTTGAATGATGCCCTCGGTTTTAAAATAAAAAGCCTTCAGGAGGCCAATTACACAGAGATTCCTGATCTTTTGTTTTCTGATTGGGAGCCAGAGGGTGAGAATGGGGTAAGTTGAGGCCATTGGGTAAGACGAGCCACCCCCTTGTTTTCAAGTGATACGAAAACAAAATAGAACGGCACCAATTATAGGTTAATCTTATCATTAACGGCCATGTGATGGTTTGGCTCACAGCGTGTAACAATAGCTCGTTATAGTAAAGACAGTATACGGGTCTTATTGTTATTTATTTTGTCCTGCACAATGAAAGCTGTGTTGAAGGTCTAGGCTGCTGCTGTGTATATGTTTGTATATTTCTGTTCATTATTGATGATGCTTCTTTGTGTGATGTCTTGTCTTCACACTGCTGTATCTACAGTTTCTTGCTTCTTTTTCTTGCCACCGTATCTTGACCGCTGTGCTGTCTTTGGCAACTGAATGTCCCTCGCGGGATCAATATAGGTCTCATGTCATCTTAGCTGGTCTTATCTTAGTGTACATTTGAGAGTGGACAAACCAGAGCCAACATTTTATTATTCCCCAAAGCAAAGAGGTGTTATTGAGCTGCCGATACGATTCCGAGACAGAATGTTTGTTAGGTTGACATAACCTTAAATGTATATTGCTTCATTCATTTTTGTCCATGATAATGCAAAGCTGAAGAAGCATCTCTCGTCTCTTATCGCCTGTTCTTCCCCCATACATTGTTTTTCTTTGTGGCCAAAGAACACAGCTGCCTGTCATATGTCTCTCTCTGGCTGTCACAATGCGAGGCCTTGTGCTGAGTTGACATTCTAGCAAAGCTAAGGCTTGAGCAAAGAGCGACAGTGGATTTAGGCGCTAAGCCCTTTGACTTTATAGCTTTGTAAGGAACGTCTTGTGCTCTTCAGGGCCACTCCCCTCACAAACAACAGAGGTCGGCGCTCCTGGAAAGGACAAGGACAATGTGCTAAAAACAGTTCGATCAGACCCGTCTTATAGAATGAACCGCGAACAAAACACTGGAGTGCCGGCCACATGATAACACTTTAGGGTGAGTAGGCCTACAATGAATGATATTTAGTTCAAACTAACCATTTCTTCTAATACAACTTTTTATCAGCATCAAGAGTGTTCTGGTTTGTCTGCTCATTTCTTTGCATCAGACCTTTCACTTGTTTATCCTGCATCCAGCGTGAGTTCTCACTCTCGATTGGTTAAGCTGAAGAGATGGGGACAAGCACTCTCTTGCAACGATCGGCACTTAAGTGATCAGTTGGTAAAAAAAACACCCATTTTTGACACACACACACGCACGCACGCACGCACGCACGCACGCACACACACACACACACACACACACACACACACACACACACACACACACACACACACACACACACACACACACACGATCATTGTTTATGTCGGATGAAGCCATAGGGGCACCCACTCATATAGTAATTGTATTGTGACATTGACTTGACCTAAAAGTGTATGAAAGAAACGATTCCTTTAAAATGGCTATATAGATCTGTTCACACACACAAAATCACGGGTGGTGCACAAAGCCATGCATTGGAGTGGCTGGCACCCCTCAAAAGCGCATTCTCAAGAGGAGGCAGAACTCCTCGTTGTCCCTCCTGTTCTGTATCCAATAACATTCTATGGCTACTCCCAACTGTGGAAAACAAATGTTAATTCCAGAGATCCTTGTTTTCCAGCCCATTGCAAAACCATTGTGGGTGCCATGGTATAGCAAGTGCAATGTTTTGTGGTTAATGCCTGTAGGCAACCACGTTCTAGTGACATGCCACTTGATATGGAGTAAGACGGGGAACTACTACCGAGGGGTCAAGTTGTTCTTGTGCAACACGTGATGTTCAGCGATAATTAGCAAGGTTGTCTAACACCTACTCAAGTTTGTCTACAGCTGGCCCTTTGGCCACCTTGTTGCCATAGGTCGTATCTAAGAACTAACACTGACTTTACACTGCATACCAGTGTAAAGGCAGTCAGTCAAACAGTATAACAACATGAAAGTTATTCATTCTGATTTTAAAATATAATATATTGCATACAGGACTATATTCATTTACTGTTTCTTATATCCACAGGTGGTTTTGCATTTGTGCCATGCAAATAAGCGATTTTACAGAATTTCTTGCTATTTAGCCTAATCTTATTAATCAATGATGTAAGTTAACGTAACATCAATGAGAGACCATTACAGGCTGACAGGGGTACAATTTATTTATTTATTTAAATCAGAAACCGTAGTTACCACAACATATTGGTAAAGAGGTTCAAAATGCAGTGTAAGAAAAAGGTCAATACCAATCCACCTTATGGTGGTGCTGCTATAACAGACCATTTATTTCACCTTTTGGCTTAGGTCATGATCAAAACCTCCCTGCACACGTGTGAAGTGTTACATTCCTTAAAAAAAAAACTGAACTGTCAACAAAGATGACTATTAAAAATGAATAAAAAAAACTGTGTAAAATGTAATACAATCTATGTGCACAGGAGTGTTCTTCACGGTGTCACCCTCAACAAACATTTTCCTATACTGAAGCCAACCTGTTGATATAGGAAGGCAATAAACTCACAGGTGACACAGTACAGTATGACCACTAGATGGCCATACAAGATGTGTAAAATTAGAAGTGGAAGGTGGGGGAAACTATAGATTGGATTTTTTTTACCTACAACATTTGACTGACAGTGATCAACCTACGGCACATGCTATGTTATATTATTCTCTCAAAGTAAAGTTTACACTGGTGATCTGCCATTGACCCATACTGCGTCCGTCTGTCCATCCATCCGTCCGTCCTTCTGTCCATCAACCCCAAACCCCACAGCCGCCTCTGTGACAGCTGTCAACCTTTCAGTCCCTTGTCCGCTCCTCAACCAAATCGCATTATGCAAAGTTAACACATGGGTGTTGATATGTGCATGAAGTAAACACGATGAAAATGGTATAAGGGTAAAATTGGATCCACACCTGAGAGATGTCATTTTTATGTACAGCAGTGGTTTTCAACCTTTTTGACACCAGAGACTACCATTTATTTGGCATTTCAGCCATGGACCACCATTTGATTTTAGCCCCAAACACCTTATTTTGGTTTCGTTCACAATTCCAGGCTGGATTTTCCAAACAAAACAGTGTAGACGTCTTAATTAAATTGTGCTAATTCAGATGATAAATATTTTAATCTTGAGTGTGAAAATGAAACCAAATGGACCCGCAAGGGTCCATTTGGTTTCATTTTTACATTCTCAAGAGTTACATCTGGTTAACCAACTTTCCATCATTTAGCCTGGGGACCACCTGGAACCCTCTCAAGGAACACTGGTGGTCCTCGGACCACCTGTTGAAAATCCCTGATGTACAGTATCTCCAGCAGTTTGGGTGTGACAAGAGGAAGAAAAAACAGATTGCTCTTCATGTTATTTTCCAGTTCTACCCATTGGTTTCTTCTAACGCTGCTTCCTGGGTCGTTATTTGTGTTGCGTTCTCATTGCATGCTCATATAATTGCATTGACCCCCGTGATAGTCATTTATAAGAGGGTCAGTTTAATTCCGGGGGCGTGGGAGCGCGATTAATGGACTTCTAGTGTGTCTCCGAGGTCCTGTAGAATGACAGGAGTGTCATTATTGCATTATGAGAGTTCCAATTAAGCCTGCACAGTCCAGACACTGATCTAATATGTAGCTTCAGTCATAACAATACGGGTTACAGGGCTAATGGGTTTTGTCTGGAAGTCACTGTTTTGCTTTGGGAACTTGAACAGTATAGCTATTAGCTAGCCTTTGATCATTATAGGCATAGCTATTGCTTGTTGATCGTAAGAGCTTAATTTTGGCATTAAAGGCTAATGTGCTTAAAGATATTTAAAGATGTTCACACAATACTAAAAGAAATGTACTCTCTGCTGAGCATGTACTACCAAGGATGGGGTAACATCAGCATACAGCTTAATTCAGCATCCAAGACAAGGGAGCCTGGCATACAAAATGTGTGCATACATTCATATAACACATTTCACCCACTGTCTTGCACCTATAACCCTGTGACTTGACAATACAGTTGATTTTGGATTCTGGACCATATTCCATAATGATCAAATTTATGAAAGGCTTTACCAAGGTTGCACAGACATTTCTGCTTGATTTACATATAATCTTGCTCACTGCGTTCACAATAAATGCACCATCTGCCTCCATTTAATGTAATGGGGGGAAAAAAAGAATATCTGGGGTGATATTTATTTGCAGTTATAATTGTTGTATAATCATCGTCACTTTGATTTATTTATTAATTTATTCTGTAAGTGGCATGCAAAATGTGTGCATACATTCATATAACACAGGGGTTTTCAACCTTTTTCATCCCAGGGCCCACCATTTATTCAGCATTTGAGCCACGGACCACCATTTGAGGAGATTTTAGCCCCACAGCCCCCCCCAAACTAAAGATTTCCTTTTGTGTAGATTAGGACTACTGTAATTCACATGATGAATACTTTAACTCTTGAGGGTGTAAAAATGAAACCAAATGGACCCGCCAGGGTCCATTTGGTTTCATTTGGTTTCAGGGTCCATTTGGTTTCATTTTTACATTCTCAAGAGTTACATCTGGGTAAACAATTTAGCTGGGGACCACCTGGAACCCTCTCAGGGACCACTGGTGGTCCCTGGACCATGAAAACCCCTGATATAACACATTTCACCCACTGCCTTGCACCTGTAACCCTGTGATGTGACAATAAAGTTGATTCTGGACGCGGAAAGCTGAGCATATTTGCGGCTATAGCGCCCCTCAAAACGTTTAAAGCACTATATTCCAGTATATTCCATAATGATCATCACTATGGTGTAGTTTGTAGTAACAAGACTCTCTCCCTGCTCATCCCACCAGATATTTGGTATGCAGAAAATACAACTTCAGGTCAGTATTTAGTAAATGTTATACACTCAGGACTCAGAGAGAGAACCCCGAAAAGATTATGTATCTACTTCCACTTCTGTCTGTTAATTGTTTTTTTTGTTTCATTACTTTAAATTTCACCTGGATATCATGCAGGGGCGGATCTAGGCATGCCCAGTCTGCCCCACCAAGCACGATGGCATGCAAAACAACCCAAGATATTTCAAATTGCTTATATTTAAAAACACAATTACTGCTACTAACTACAGTTGTGGCACCACTAAACCATCATTGAAAACAGAAAACTCTCTGAGTCAGACCTTTAGCTTTATGCATGCTGCGTGTCTGTTGCAACTTCAACAACAACTGATGTTATTATTGATGCTTTACTTGCCCAATAAAAGTCCTGTAACTGAAAATGGTATGGGTGTGGCTTCATCGCCCGTGGCGCGAAGCGACACGGGCCCCCCCCCCCCCAATTGGGAAATCTTACATCCGTCCCTGATATCATGTTGCTAAGCAGACCCTCTGCCACAGTAGCAATGCCTGCAGAATACAAAGCTATTTATTTAACACTTATTTAATCAGTTAAGCCCTTTACAGGTGCTGAAACAGTGTAGCTGTGGCTTATGTATAGTGCTGAATTTATTATGCCTTTCAACTGAGTAATTGGCCGCTCTCTCTGCTTCTGTTTGAACCTGCCTCTCACTGACGGCTGGGAGCGAACCCGAGAGTTGCACCCAAATCACATCTCAAGGCAAAGAGCTTCACTTTTTTTTTTTTGTTTCTTAAATCTTGTTTCTCCTGTCGGCACAAGAATGTGGCACAGACATTATCCTCGCCTTCAGGCAGGTGTTTCCTCGCCCGCACAATGTGTTAATTGACGGCACCGGCAGGGGTGGATCTAGGCATGGGATTGGGCATGGGGGGGGCAATGCCCCCCTAAATGCCCAGACTGCCCCACCAAACATGATGGCATGAAAAACAACCTAAGATATTTCAAATTAAAGTGCTTGTATTTAAAATGATTTGAAACACTCCTACTGCTAGCCTACTAACTAACTTGTCGCACCACTAAAACCTTTATCTTTATGCATGCTGCGTGTCGGTTGCAACTTCAACAACAACTGATGTTGTTTTTGATGCTTTACTTGCATAACCCAGATAGCAAAATGCATTGATTCAACGTTGAATTTTGGTTATCTAACCAAAATTCAACGTTGAATCAATGCATTTTGCTATCTTGCATAAGTCCTGTAACCAAAAATGAAGCCGCCACCCATACCATTTTCTCTTGGCCCCCCAATTGGGAAATGTTATATCTGCCCCTGCCGCCCGATGTGTTAATTGACGGCAGTGGGAGAATGAATGGAGTCCTCGCGTGCTGGCTTGAACTTCTTACGCAGGCTGTCGTGTCATGTCGGGCAGACGCCCCTGAGAGGTTTGCCACAGGTATGACCTTACGGGAGAGGTCACGTCGGGTTCACAGAACCGGTTTCTCCCAATTAAGGCACCTTGGGGCTCTTTCTAGTCGGCGCTTCTTCTGACACTCATGTACAGAGGCGGATGTAACATTTCCCAATTGGGGGAGCAGGAGAAAATGGTATGGGGGCGGCTTCATCGCCCATGTCGCTTCGCCAAGTGCCACGGTTGATGAAGGCGCACCCATACCGTTTTCAGTTACAGGACTTTTATTAGGCAAGTATAAGCATCAATAATAACATCAGTTGTTGTTGAAGTTGCAACAGGCACACAGTACGCATAAAGCTAAAGTTCTGACTCAAAGAGTTTTTTTTGCTTTAAATGAAGCAAAAAAAATGAAATGCTCTTAGTTTAGACCGTCAGGTATGTGAGGTTAGGTTGAGGGTCGGGCATTTAGGATTAGGGTTACGGTTGGAGGGGGCTAGGGTTTCGCGTCTCGGAACAATGGGAGTCTGCAGAGCATGCCCATTCTGAGACGAAAAAGTCCTGCTGCTGACAACGTGATAACTGCGATCTTATCTAATGATAACAGTAGAAGTGTATGCGTGAATAGGTGAATGTAATGCATGATCATTAGGGTGCATGGAAATTTGCAATTTGAACGTTTTGATCTCCTCTTTTGGTAAAACATGCCACCTCAGGCTGTTAGAAAATATGCAAAATATACAGTGTATATTTTTTTCAATATAACCCAGGCACGCAGCATGTATATTTTGGGATAATTATAGCATATCCTGTTAAGTATGCAAATGAACTCATTAATTTTGCAACGCAAAAATGTGCATTGCAGAAATGGATTGTACAGTAAAAAAAATAATACATGACGAGCGTTTGAGAAAAGTTTGGAAAACCTTTCATCTATTTATTATAGGGTTTTCTCTGTTATTTCCACCCATGAATGAATAAATAAACATTATACATAATTTGACACATGGGCGGAAATAACGGGAAACCCCATAACAAATGTATAAAAGGCTTTACCAAGGTTGCACAGACATTTCTGATTCATTTACATACTGCAGTAATCTCACTCACTGCATGGCAGTTCAGAATAAATAGTGCTGTAACTAGAGCTCAAAAAAGGCCTTAGTTTTCGAGATACCCCCACCCGGGGTAGAACAAACCACAACCATGTTTTTTCTTATCTTTAGGTTCTGGCCTTTATGAAATGGATTGTTGTGGAGGTTTATTTTGGTGCAAAATTAGTTTTTGGGCTATTCTTTAGACCTACCCAAATCTCTGAAAAAGTAAAATCCGAATAGGACAAAGATGATATAAAAGTCTATAACTTGAGATTACTTACTGATATCTTCATTAAATTTGTTGAGGTATGACCCAGGCATCCACCCTGCATGTCCAAAGTGTCAGGATGTGATTGTCCCACAGAAAAACTGAAATATAGTCCCTTAAATGTACTTTCACTTTAGACGGAAATTGGATTTTTTTGATTAGGATTCCTTTACTTTCTCTGATTTACAAAAAAAACATACATTCATACCAAATAAGGTGTTTCTGCATTACCTGTAATACTAGCAAATAGTAACCAGTGGTTGTGTGTACCCTAGTATAGTTTTAGTGCAAATGAGACTCATTTATACATACCCCTTCTCTCTATAACATTATGGGGGCTATAACAATAAGGTCATCTTGTATATAACAAATGAAATGGTTTTGAAGTCAAATTCCTTCTCAATTGGCAATGGCATATTGTTTAATTATCCCTGTTCTGCTGGTACTATCCATTGTTATGTTTTTGGGAGTAAGTAATTAATTATTTTGAGAATTAAAGGCCTCTAAAATAAATACATAAAAGCATTAAACCTGGATTCCTAGGATTACTGTTACTATAAGGAGTATATTGAAGTCATTTAGGTTTAACCAATGAACATGGGATGGCCTGTAGATTCATAATTTTATCCAAACCCACACATATGGAAAAACCTGCACTGCGGGATAAACTAAAGAAACCAACCTGGACTGGACTGATAACAGGTAAAACAAATGTCTACAAAATTGTAACTATGCTATCAGGCTGCATTCACATTGAAGACAGGGCTTGACACTAACACCTGCCTGCTTGCCCGGGGCAAGTAAAAAATGGTGGGGCAAGTGAAGACTGCTACCTGGTTGCCCGATCGGGCAAGTGTGCAACTTAGTGCACTATAACACAACACAAGATAAATTTGTCTTGAAGGTGGTCATTGCAACCTGGGCTAATTAAGATGATGACTTAAAAATGAAACCAAGATGATGATGATGATGATGATGAAGATGATGACGTAAAAATGAAACCAAATGGACCCTTGCGGGTCCATTTGGTTTCATTTTCACACTCTCAAGAGTTACATCTGGTTAACCAACTTAACTGGGGACCACCTGGAACCCTCTCAGGGACCACGTGTTGAAAACCCCTGGTTTAAAGCACCCAAGTAGGAAGTAAACTTAAATGCAAAATTTACGATATATTTTTGGGGGCAAGTGACCATGACCTGAGGGCAAGTAGAACCTGACTTGCACTTGCCCGATGGGCAAGTGCCTCAGAGACCTTAGTGTCAACCCCTGGAAGACATGTTGCAGTTTCATGGATTTCTTCAAATCAGCCATATTTAGGCGAGCTCCAGTCATTTCCTATGGGGATCATATGGTTTGGAGAGGAAAACCTATTTCTTCAAAATGGAGAATGGAAGAAAACTGCATGGAACAAGTTCTAGGCAAAAAACTCTAAGAAAGGAGTGGGACTTATTCTATGAGTCAGACAAGACAAAAAGGGTTGGGCAAACATCTTTGATGTTATTAGGCGGGGGTTTAAGCTGTAGTCTTTAGAGTCTTCACTCTTTATTGACAGCTGTCAAAAACAGCTTGGGATCTTTTAAACAGAAATGATTTTCATTGTAAGATGAAGTATTCAGGTCCTGTCCAGTAAGTAATTCGACAGGATAATCACTGGCCCAATAGAAAAATACAACTTTAGAATTCAAGGTGCTAAAATATTACTTTTGACACTTTTGACTATTTCCAGCAGTAACCTACCCAATGAAAGGGTCCACTCACCACCACAGTAACTAATCTAGTGGTTGGTTACTATAGCCCAGTTTTGATTGCCGGTCAGGGAACTCACTTTTTGAACATGGTAGCCATTGTAGACAACTGTTATTAACTAATGTGTACAATCACATTTTTCAATTTGTTGTTGTTGTACTTGAATTGTAGCCTACTATAATTCTCCAGGCTTTTATCAGTTTTGTTGCAGTGTGTGGGCCTACTTGACATGTAGGCTACTGTAACTCCCATTTTCTGTTAATAGGATTTTAGTTTATTCAGTCTATTGTATAGACCAGGGGCAAAATCATAATCTCAAAAATATGTTTCTTTTCTTCTTTACAACAAAAGTGGACTAGAGAAATACAAGGCAAAAATGTGGATCTGTTTCCTCATTTCATCGGCTAGACCACATCATTCAAAGCATTGTGGGAAATGGATCCACTGAGCAATGAAATCCATGAAATTTCTGGTTTCAGTTTCATCAATGTGAATACCACCCCAAGTTGATACACATTTGGATTGTAGAATGTGTGTTACATATTGTTATGGCTTTCCAGGGTAGACATACAGTATGCACTTAGGGATAAACTAAAGCAACCAGACAACCTACAGTAATGAATGTCCGCAGAATTTTACTAAGCCTACTAAGCTATTTCTTAATTTGATACACATTTGGATTGGAGAATGTGTTGTATTAAATATTGCTATTGTATTCCAGGGGAGAAATATTGATGGATAAATTAAGGCAACCAGACAAACAAATGAATGGACAGGTAATACAAATGTCTACACAAATGTGATACAATGCTATTCATTAATTTGAGATTGTAGACTGTTGCATGACATAGTATTATAATGATCAGTTATCATGACAAAGGTTACCATTGCTTGCAAGAGATACAGCATATTTTGAATAGCTTGAGAGTACATAGCTTTATACTGTATCTATAATAGCTTTGAGATGTACAGGTATGTCACGTTACAAAGAATAATATCAATATTAAATGTAAAAAATATATACATATTTTTGCAGACTTCACTATAAAAATGCTTCTAACAGAGACCGAAAGCACACCATATTCACACACATTGGATGCATTGTGTGTATTATGTGGAAAAACCTCTACAAGGAGAGAGAAATAATCTGCATGGCAAAACACCAACCCTGGAAGGATTCAGAACAATACTGAAGATTGTCCAGGAGTGGCATGATGAAGTCCATAAGAGACTATCCCCCTCACAGAGATGACATACTGTCCTTCAGGTTCATAATTTTATATCACAAGTCATTTAGTGCAACTTATTTGAGTTCAAGTAACTTTGTTTCATCCAGTGAATGTGGCGTGCTTGCTGTCTCTGTTAGATCCATTTTCCAAGTCTGCAAAATATGGAACAATTACTTTATTTGTGTTGCCTACTTTTTACATTTAGTATTTATATTATTATTTGTAAAATGAAATACTCCCATGCTATTCAAAAAGGTTCTGTATCTCTTGCATGTAATGGTAACTTCTGTCATTGATAGATGATAAGTGATAATAACACTATGTCATGCAACAGTCTACAATCTCAAATTAATGAATAGCATTGTATCACATTTGTGCAGACATTTGTGTTACCTGTTCATGTATTTGGTTGTCTGGTCAGGGAAGGATTATCCAACGGGCACGTTGGGCCCAAGCCCAGGTGCCCCTGAGCCAAGGGGCCCATGAGCTTGAGTGTCCGCATGACCGCTAAGAGGCTCAAGCTCAGGACCCACCCAAAAAAGGGGTAAAAGTAAATAATAGTGGTGCACACGTCCTTATTAAGAATGGGTTTTCTTCTAATTTTGTGTCACTAAACTAGCCCCAAAAGTACTAAACCATCATGCCGGCACGCTGGGCAGAAAAATCCTCCCTTTGGCTGGATTCATAATCCGTCTATGTGTCTGGTTGCCTTAATTTATCCGTCAATATATATTCCTTCCCTGGAATACAATAGCAATATTTAATACAACACATTCTACAATCCAAATGTGTATCAAATTAAGGAATAGCTTAGTAGGCCTACTTTTGTGGACATTTGTGTTACCTGATCAGTCATTACTGTAGGTTGGCTGGTTGATTTAGTTTATTCCTCACTGCATACGTCTACCCTGGAAAGCCATAACAATATAATGGATTGCATTTTTATAGCGCTTTTCTATGCACTACGTGTATACTCTAAGTGCTTACAATGGTACATTGGGAAGTAGAGTGGTGAACAGTCAACGCCAGCGTCCTCACTTCACACATTCACACACCAGTGGTGGCAACCACTGAAGGCAGGTGGGGTTCAGTGTCTTGCCCAAGGACACTTCAACATGTAGAAAGGAGGAGCCGGGATTCGAACCACCGACCACTGACCGACCTGCTCTACCTCCTGATCCACAGCTGCCCATAATATGCAATACGACACATTCTACAATCCAAATGTGTACCAAATTAAGGAATAGCAGCATAGTCACATTTGTGTATATATTTGTTTTACCTGTTATCAGTCCAGTCATTTTGTTGGTTTAGTTTATCCCACAGTGCAGATTTCTCCATTAGATGACCATGTGTGGGTTTGGATAGGATTATGAATCTACAGGCCATCCTATGCTCTCACTGGTTGAACTTAATTAACTTCAATATACTCCTTAAAGTTATAGTAATCCTAGGAATCCAGGTTTAATGCTTCTATGTATTTCCATTTTATAGGCTTTCAATTCTCAAAATTAATTAATGTCTTGCTGCCAAAAACACAACAATGGATAGCACCAACAGAACAGGGATGATTAAATGATAAGCCAATGCCAATTGAAAAGGAATTTGACTTCAAAGCCACATTATTTGGTAACATGAAAATATGGTTATAGCATCAATAAAGTTATATCTCGAGGGAAGGGGTAGGCTATGTATGAATGAGTATCTCCTCTATATGCAATAAAACTATATTAGGGTACACACAACCACTGGTTACTATTTACTAGTATTGCAGGTAATGCAGTAACACCTTATTTGACATGAATGCATTTTTTTGAGAAATCAGAGAAAGTAAAGGAATCCTAATCACAAAAATCCAATTCCGTCTAAAGTGAAGGTACATTTAAGGGACTATATTTCAGTATTTCTGTGGGAAAATCACATTCTGACAATTTGGACATGCAGGGTGGATGTCTGGTTCATTCCTCGACAAATTTGATGAAGATACCAGTGAGCATTCTCAAGTTATAGACTTTTATATAATTTTTGTCCTATTCGGATTTTACTTTTTCAGAGATTGGGGTAAGTCTAAAGAATAGCCCAAAAAACTAATTTTGCACCAAAATGAAACTCCACAACAATCCAAAACATGAATGGGGGACCCTAAAGATAAGAAAAAACATGGTTGTGGTTTGTTCTACCCCGGGTGGGGGTATCTCAAAATTTGAGGGCCTCTGTTACTAGACTAAAATGAACCACCTGCCTCCATTTGGAAAAAAAAAATATCAGTTTAATCATGGTCACTTCAATTTATTTATTCGTTTATTCAGTAAATCTAGTGAAAATGAATAATGATTCAAGTGTCATAACGGATATGACTCCCGACTTTGAATGGTGTGCTCGTTCTTGAGCTGCCACGGTAGCTACCATGAGCTGTGTGTCAGTCATAAAAGTGCATGCAGCTGTCAGAAGTCAAGACAGAGTTTCACATGTTGGCTTGTAACTCCCGAAACATGGTTATAATGTTTCACCCTGGATATTCACCCTGGATTAACATGCACACAGACATGTGCATGGACGCGGCAACACACAGGGAGGAATTTGCTCCCGGTGACTCTGAACCAAAAGATATTTTAACCTTTGACCCCCCACACACGCAAATGAGGCCGTTTTTTTGTGTGTGTAATTCAGAAGCCACTCCGTTTCAACTGGCGAGGTTGTGAAGAGGTTGTTGTGGTGATGATGTGCCAGCGTGTGCCAGGCTGGCCTGTGGGCATTGGCATCTGGTTGGCATCTCTCAAAGATCTCTTTCTCTCTCTCTCTCAATTAGCTGTCAAATAAAATGGTCTGATTTGGAGATAAACCAAGCAGAATATGACATTGTTATTGCGGTGTGTGTGTGTGTGTGGGGGGGGGGGGGGCGCTTATGACAACAAAACACACTTCAAACCAATCTGTATGGTTGTGTATGTTAAAGGTTAGGCTGTGTGGTGACCATACAATAGAAGGAGTTCCTCTGTCCCCAGCTTGTGCCCCTATGGGGTCATAAATCCTATAGTTTCAGTTTAGGCTTTGAAAAGCCTTGATCAGGATGAGAGGAGCCTTCCTCCAATCAGAGTCGAGCGGGCCTTGGTGTATGTGCTGTTGGCCTGCTGTAACCCCCCCACCCCTCTCTAAATCTTCCATTGAGAAAGTTAAACCATGCTAGGTAGGAAAGCTGCTTGTTGACATGTAGTACAGGCCTAGTGCCTGTAGCTCTTAAAACAAGTCCAAAATATCTACTGTTGTGAGCAGGGCCGGATCTAGAAGGGGGCCAGGGTGGGTAGGGCCCAAAAATGTGCATCCTGCCCACCCAATGAAAGGTAATATCAGTGGTTTTCATCAGTGGTCCGGGGACCACCAGTGGTCCTTGAGAGAGTTGTGGAAAGTTGGTTAACCAGATGTAACTCTTTGAGAGCGTAAAAATGGACCCTTTCATTTTTACACTCTCAAGAGTTAAAATATTGTATGTTTGACTGTTTTGTTTCTCAAATCTAGTCTGGTATTGTGGACAAAATCAAAAGAAATCTTTATTTTTGGGGTCTGTGGGGCTAAAATGTCATCGAATGGTGGTCCGTGGCTCAAATGCCAAATAAATAGTGGGCCCCGATCATGTCAAAAAGATTGAAAACCACTGCTACATATGAAAAACCTTGGAGTTGCCCACCCTGACATTCTTCGTGCCCACCCTAATAGGGCTGGCTAAATCCGGCCCTGGTAGTGAGAATTGAGCTGACCTTTGGCTGAGATTTGGTTTGGTTTCACGCACGCTCAAGTTTTTACAGTTACCTCTCCTCTCCTCCCCTTCTGGAAAGGACAGGGTCTTAAATCATCGGCACACGCCGTCTGTCGGCAAAGTCAAATTCCCGTGCAGCACTTGCTCCACTTCGTGTTACACACACTTTCATAACTGGAAGCAGTCCAGGACAGTCACATAAGTCGTGTAACTGTTGGCCACTCTGCAGCTCCAGTGGCAGCGTTGGTGATGGCATTAATGATTTGCTCAACGGCACTTTGACAGCGGTTGTGGAGTGTACCGGTAGGAGTGTAGGGTCTGAACATCTAGTTCCTGCTCAGTCTAGTCAAGGACAAAGAATATAAAAAATACAGTAGGGGGGTATCAGAACCAGGCCTTGATCCCCATGCCCCTCAGCTTATCAAAATGCAGGGAGAACAAAGTGATTTGCTCAAGGAAAGTTGCTTGTTGAGGGAGCGCTCATTACCCATTCTTTCCCCTAATATACTATTTACAACCCAATTCATCCCTTTTCAAATGATGAAAGGTTAATTGACTAATTTACCTTTCCAGTTTGCAACCTCTGACAATAGCCCGGAAGAAGCACGGGTGCTGCAAACTGTCACTTTAATGTGTAATATTATGAAAGCTGCACTGTCTCACTGACCTTTTAATTTCAAAGATGGTGTGCCATGATCATCACATATTATTGTTACCAGTATATGAGGAGAATTGTTCTGTACACTATTTGTTAAAAATACATTTTTATGTGAGCACCCCCACCAGTTCATTAAGTATGCCTGGTTTTCCTGGTGGGTGGTGATACACCTGAACTGAAACCACACACACTGCTTTAGTTGTATAATAATGGGGGAGAGGTTAGGGGAGGGGCTGGTAATGTGATGTCATTATGTTACTGATTTTTCATTGGGATGTTTAACAAGTACAAAGTTGGAAGAAAAAAATACAAAGATCTCAGCACTAAAAAAAAATGCCGATTGTGTCGGGGCTGTGAGTCATGTGCAACCTGCTGACTTGAGTGGTCAACAGGGGAACAGTGTTGAAGCCTCCAACTCCAACCAATGACTATCTAATCAGGACAAGAAGCGAAGGAACCTATGGGGGAGTCCACATTGGTTCATGGGAGGAAACAGACATGCGCAGTACATTCCAGGAAGTTTTGACGCATGGCAAACCATCCAAGAGACCAATGGGATGCATGGTTTGCAAGTGTCAACCTCCTGGAATGTACTGCGCATGTCTGTTTCCTCCCATGAACCAATGTGGACTCCCCCATAGGTGCCTTTGCTTTTTGTCCTGATTAGATAGTCATTGACTCCAACTCCACTGTCAGTCCTTTGCTGAGGAGGAACGCTTCCTGCTTGGGTTCACGACCCAGGAAGTTCTTCAGCATCTCATAGCCATCCTCAGAACCACCAGGCTTCAGGATGCAGTTCCTGTAGGCCAAACCCACAATAGGGTTCATGATGCCTTCCTGTTTGAAGCGGGCATAGTACATGTCCATGGAGAACACCTCGCTCCACAGGTAGCCATAGTACCGGGCATCATAGCCACCTGCCAGGTGGCCAAACGTAGCTGGCATGTTGGATCCTTGAGATGCAGGGACTCCCAGCAACTCCTTTCTGAGCCTGTCATATTCCTCGGCGGGGTCCAAGCCGGTCTGAGTGTGCAGAGACTGGTCCATTTTAGCCAGCACTATTTGCCTCAGGTTGAACATACCAGCGTTAGCAAGGCGAGACTTGATGAGTTTGTCCAGCAGATCGTCAGGAATAGGAGCTCCTGTTTTGTAGTGTTTTGACATTTTCTGCAGCGATTCCTTCTCCCAAACCCAGTTCTCCAGCATCTGGGACGGAGTCTCCACAAAGTCTGTCTCCACGTTGGTTCCACTGAACATAGCGTAGTCAGTCTGAGCACAGAGCTGGTGCATGACATGACCAAACTCATGGAAGTATGTTGCCACCTCATTGTGATGCAAGAGGGAGGGAGCATTGGCTGTGGGTTTGCTGAAGTTGGCCACCATGGCGGCAACAGACATCAGTCTGCTCCCATCAGGCAGCAGACAGCCAGGCTGCAGGCCAAAGCAAGCTGCATGGCCATACTTCCCCTCTCTGGGGAACAGGTCAAGGTAGAACTGTCCAACTGTTTGCCCAGTGGAGCGGTCGGTGACGCTGTACAGTGTGACATCAGGATGCCACACGGTGGCGCTATCCACAAGGCTGAACGACAGACCCAGTAGGTCTTGGTAGATGTCCAACAGACCCTGTGTCACAACCTCCATGGGGAAATACTCTTTCAACTTATTGTGATCCACTGCATAGTTGGTCTCTTCCACCTGTGTCATGAAGTATTGAGTGTCCCACGCATACAGCTCTCCATTGAACGGCAGTCCTCTCTTCTGGCACTCTTTCTCCTTCAGTTTTAGAAGGACTGCTCTCTCCTGATCTCCCAGTGGTTTCAGCTTACGGGCCAACTCCTCGAGGAAGATGGAGACACTCTTGGCAGATTTTGCCATGTTCATCTCCAGGACAAAGTCAGCGTGATTGTTGAATCCCAGCAGAGTGCACTTCTGAGCACGGAGCTCCACCAACTCCTTCAAGATGGCAGAGTTCTTGTCTTTACACCGCGAGTTAAAAGCTTCTTCCAGTTTTCGGCGTGTTTCAGGCACAAAGCATTTCTTCATGGCGGGGAAATAGTGGGGGTACGTCAGCGTGATTTTCAGCTTGTCTCCATCTGCCTCCAGGGAACTCAGGAAGTCCTCGGGAAGACCTCCCAGTTCATCTCTGCTGAAGGTCAAAGTGGTGTTGTCTTCATTCAGGTTTTTGTTGAAATCGATACATAGATTACCTAACCTTTTATTAATGAGCTTTATCTTGTCTTGAATCTCTTTGGAGAGATGCAGTCCATTCCTTCTGCCCAGTTTCACCAGTCTATCCATGTATCTCTTAGCCTCTGTAGTCAGACTGTCTGCGTCCACTTTCTTCTCCAGAGCTACAATCCTCTGATAGACATCCTCTCTCATGCTCGTCTCCACGTCATGTTCAGAGAGCTTCTTGTCTGCCTCTGTGCTGGCGGCCCTCACCTCCTTACTTGGAGACACATGCTGGGGGAAGTCCAGCGTGTTCCTCTGGATAATGTACTCCACATTCATGTCGGCCAGAGTCTTCAGGGTGTTGTCAAAGGTCACATTGTTGAGATCCAAGGAACCAACAGCATCGTACACCGTCTTGTTCTTGGCAATGAGCTCATCACACACCTGCTGAATCTGTTCAGGGCTCATAGCCCAGTGTAGGCGGTTCTCACTGCAAACATGAGCAGGGCTATTGAAAACCACTTCTCCTGATGATTCCATTTTAGTGGAAAGCAATAACGCTTTTTTACTTGGCTCTGAGAATTTTGATCCACGGATGTGAACCTTTGTTGATGGAGAGGTGAGATTGTCAGGGACTACGTTTTGACGGTTGCTTTGTCTGTGATATGAGCGAGAGATTTTATAGTTGATTTTCCTATAGCCCCGTAATGATTGCTCTCCTACTATTTTAGGGAATAAGTATTTTAGTATACCTACTTTCATCAAAATACCCTGTATGTTGATCTTGAACAGCTGTATCTTGAGTTTTCCTATTCCTTTTATTATTGTGCTATGACGTGTTGTGATGTACTGTATATGTGACATTGTTGTGATGTATGCTCTATTTGTGTTCTCCTATTTAACTTTGATTTGTTTAGAATTCAGCTATTCAGCTCTTGTTTCATATAATATACAATAATACTTAACATGTGAGTTGATAATATTGGAGCAGATAAAAGTTAGGGATGTTGGTATTGCTTCGAAAAGTTCATGATTGTCCGTCATTATATAGTAAGAATATTCTATCCTTAGCCGTGCTTTTACGAGTCCAGTCAATATAGGGACAGGGTCCACACAGCCCACCCCTTGATCCTTGTTCCTGCGGCTAAGCCAAATCATTAACTTTGCCGTAGTAGATAGAAAATTAATCAGTGTATACTATGCACAGGTTTTCTTGTCACTGTATACTTTGGCCCATAGATAAAGAGTTGAAACGAGAGAGAAAAAGAGAGAGAGCCTTAAATAAGGTAGCAGCATGTGTCAGCCAATTACACTTACCAACTGTCCCAGCTCTGTGGAAAATGAATAGGCGACCACCCGGTAGACGGTAGACACAGACACAGTGTGAAACTGTGAACAAGAACATAACAAACAAAAGACGGTCGACCAAACAGTTCACCCTGCACAGATGTGTGCTGTCAGTGCCAGCATGTCTGAGGCAGTAGACACAGTTGGTAAGAGCACTTGGACAGTTCCCTTTAACTTAACCACAACCATATTACATCCATATTCCGGGGCTGAACAATCTGTGAAAGTTGCATACCAGTCAAAAGGTGGGCAAAAACACACCACTTTGTGAGCTTGTAGATTTGCTACATTTGGCAAGAGATTTAGATTAAAAAGGGAGGCCTAACAGAGGCCAGCAAAATGTAAAACTAACAACTAGGGTTTAACTATATAAAAAAGGACTGCAACAAGCACAATTTTTGGTTCATGCAATGATTAATTTCCACTGACTATATCCACTTTAGAATTGCGTTGCCTGGAAGATTTTAGTCCACTAAAACTATAATAAAGGTAGACTAAGAATATTGTAGTTGATAATGGTCTGGCAAAACATAGGGGGCTGTGCTTAAAGGGCCAGTGCCACCTCACCGATTTTTCAACCAGATCACTTTTTCTAATGATGTTTTTTTTTTTCCACACAAGAAACACACTCCTGATGGGTTTAATATGTGTACTATGTATTTTAATATATATTTAGATATGGTGCCAATTTTCATGACTTACTTCCTTCCTGCACTACAAAGTTACACCTCAATGCAGCCTCCCCGCTCCCTCACAAAGAGGGGGAGTGCACGAAAGCATTATGGGCATTGTGGGAATTCAGCAATCCATCCAACCCTAGTCAAACACACAGACTTCATTATTTCCTGGCCAGAGGGTGCACATTTTGAATCGTGCGACTGTTATCTACTACAGACACTATTAACACTGAGTGACTGCAGTTTCTTCTAGTGGTGAAATTCTCCTTTAAGTTACAAGCCACCCGTGGCTCTCTATGAGGTTAGATTTAGGCTACCAAATCATTTTGTGAAAAATGTACAATAATGTGACAGTGTAGTGATTGTCAAAGTGGTTCTACGGCCAAGGGCTCCCCACAGCTAAATTACTGATAATTTGGAACTGCTTTGACCCTTAAAGACTCTAACCAAGTGTACTAAATTACATTTTCTTAATTGCAAGCAGACCGTGGAGACATACTGATTTACTGATTTGGTTTCTCTAAAATTAGCTTTTTTTTGCCTTCTTAATTTCCTGTTCAAACGTGTACTTTGCAATTTTGTGTTGGTCTACATCCCCACTGACTATGAAAATACAGCATTTTGAATTCCCTGCCAGGCCTGTTTTTCAACACTATTTGTGCTAGTCTGCTCATCCCTCTGTCTGTGAGCAGCTAATACTAACAGTCTGACGCGCATTCGTTTGACGGTTACAACTCACTTAAGTAAGTTTTTGGTAGGATGTCGGATTACGGATTACAATAAGAACAGTAAAAACACAGCAATCAATACAGACACAAAGAAATTACACAACAGTAGCGAATCATGGAGTTGGCTATAAAGACCAAAAGCCTGTACGAACACGTATGCTTTCAATTGTTTTTTAAAAGGGGCCTCAGAAGGAACGGTTCTCATTTTATCATTAGTAGCATTAGTGAAGAACAAATGGTATATGAAGGCAGTTTGAAAATTGGTGAAGTAGTCCTTTAAATGTAGGGGAAGTGATTTCACTTTTGTCAGATATCACCCAAACATTTTTTCTGTTAAAATGCTCTATTATAAGGTGTGCAGACCATATATGGAGTTTCCCTTCCCCCATGTTAGCAGAGGAGCTAATAAAAGTTCCCCAGGTGGAGGGTGAATTCTCCTCCAATCAGGATTGAGCAGCAGGTTCACATAGTGTAGCTACTCTTGGGCGCACCTAGTGCACCAGGCTGGTACTACACCATGAATTTCAAATCACTTACCCTACCTTTAAGGCCCTTGATTGAGTAACAGGGTGATAATGTCAAGATAATTGTTCAAATAGGTTTGGATTCTAGTCCTACTTTGAGTGATGAATCAATAAAGGGGATTGATGGCATTGACACCATTCATGTCTTTACCACTGTGTAGGCCTACTCCTATTTTTCCTAATTTTCTTTATCCAAAGACAACGAAAATATTAGACAAAAGCTTTACAGCTTGCCGTCTACTTGCCGTGACTTTCAATACCAGACAAACAAGGTGCATATGGCATCAAAATGAATCCCGGCTGTTTTACATTCCAACTGGGGTTCTGCTGGGCTGATCTACCAGTAAATCATTAGGACCGTTTTCCTTCTGGCCAATCCACTCTCTCAAACCGACTGTGCTTCTAAAAGCTGGAATGACAAGCCTAAAGCATTTGGGGCATTTTTGGTTGGGGTTTTGGTTACATCCACACACATTATAGGCAGGGAGATATCCATGAAAACCAGAATAAAGAGTGTACCAAACTTTTCTCAGTTGTTCCTAACATGATTTTTCACATAGAATCCAATTCTCATTAATTATGCGATGTACAAAAAATGTACTTTGCAGAAACGGATTCTACGGGACAAAATACATGATTAGGATCAACTGAGAAAAGTTTGGTACACCCTTTATTCTGGTTTTCATGGATATCTCCCTGCCTAATACCAGTCAGACAGTTAGCTCTGTCCTTCATAGTGAGTGCCTCTGTAAGAAGAAGCGTCCTATCTTCCCATTACTTTGCTTGTGGAAATTGAGCGTTCCTGTAATTTGGTGGTGTTGGTGTTGAAAATGACCGCTGTGTCGTGTTGGCATGAGTCATGAGTGCATTTTCTGTCACTGATTGCTGTAATTGACTTCTCTCTCTGCCCCCCCAAAATGGAAGACGCTCCTTACAGTAAGTGTCCCATTACTTGCGCATGCGTGTGTTTGTGTGCACGAGTGCGTGCGTGTGTGTGTGTGTGTGTGTGTGTGTGTGTGTGTGTGTGTGTGTGTGTGTGTGTGTGTGTGTGTGTGTGTGTGTGTGTGTGTGTGTGTGTGTGTGTGTGCGTGCGCGCACATGTGTGAAACAGAACTGTTTTTTGATCGAAAAACATCTCATCATCTTATCTAAACCATTGTTGTATTGTTATTCTCCTCAAACTCTTGAAGGGAAAATCCAATTTTAGGGAGATTTACACTGATATACTGTAGATAAGTGGAGGAGATGAAATTGTAAATAAGACTGAACAATACACTGAATATAAGACTCAATACCAGTCACCTGTTGACAGTTCAAGTGCCTCTGTCTAGCAAGGAGAAAGGGTTTGGAGCTTATTAACTGTGAACCAATATTTTCCTTTCAGTTCTGATCTGTCCAGCAGCATTATAGGTTTATTGAGCTCATAATGTGAGACAGTGGCAAGAACTTTGCACAGAAAAGAAAATATGAAGTGCTCATTGCTCGCGCTTGATTGATTCTATTTTCTCTCTTCTTTAATATTATCTTTCTTGTGGGTTCACTAACTGGAACTCTGCCAAGTGAGCTGTTTTGCATCCACACATTTCCCGTCCTCACAAGACCCCCTGCCCTTGTCTTCCAGGCAGAGATGAAGAATAGTGGTGGGCGGACCAATATTCTATTCACTGTTTACAGAGAAATATTCAAGAAATGTTACAGGATATAGTGGCACTATGACATGGCTTTCTCTAGACTGACACAACACATCTCAAACTAAGACAGGAATAAAACTACTTATTTTGTTCTTGTTTCATTATCAGCATGACTGAAAAAAGGTTGCGACACAGGTCTCCAGGAGGATGAGATTGTTTGTGAGTTAGTATTCTATAATGCTTAGTGTTATGATAATGAATGTTGTGTTTTCAGCAAATGGCTGGCATACAAAATTCATGACTATAGGCTTCTCTGTCTCTCTCTCTCTGTGATCTTTATCTTAGATCACTATATAGCACTTATCTATAGCTCTCTCTCTCTCTCTCTCTCTCTCTCTCTCTCTCTCTCTCTCTCTCTCTCTCTCTCTCTCTCTCTCTCTCTCTCTCTCTCTCTCTCTCTCTCTCTCTCTCTCTCTCTCTCTCTCTCTCTCTCTCTCTCTCTCTCTCTCTCTCTCTCTCTCTCTTAATCACCCTCAGTCTAATGCATTGTTGTCACCCTCACGACTCCGAATCATGACATGATAAAGAGACAATGGATAGACCTGGAGACTCCAGCACCCAAACAGCGAGTGGACTGGATGGGGAGACGTGTGTGCCCCTCAGAGTAGCGTATAGACAAGAGTTACGACATCTCCGTTATCTTCAATAAAAAGGTCTAATGGCGGCCACTCTACATAGATTTCTATTGAGCATGGGGGACAGCCATCTGTGACAACCGGTGACAACTAGTCCTGGACAGGAGGTAGGCAGAAAAGCATTGGCCTCAGGCAGCAGCCAAGATATAATGATCCTACATCCCTTTATTTTAGATCATGTTGTAGTAATTGTACAACATAAACATCACAGAGACTCTCGGTAATGTACAATGCTTAGGCATGTTGCTCACATGCCTAAAATAGCTCTTATTTGCGCTGCATTCGTTGAAAACTTCAGTTTGTCACAGTTCAAAGCTGCACGAACAGCGCGCGGGCGCTGTGTTTTTTTGCCCCCTCAATGTCGACACTCTTCCACTAACTAGACGCTCTGTGCACGACAGTGTTGCCAACTTGCCGCATTTAGTGAAAAACTCCTGGCGGAAAATCTAGTGCTTTTTGGCTGGTGAGTTGGGGTGAAATTGATTGACAGGTGCCAGAAATAAAACCCTCATTTTTCATTTCACAATTTCTCCTCCTATGACAGTGGTTTTCAACCAGTGGTCCCCAGGCTAAATGATGGACAGCTGGTTAACCAGATGTAACTCTTTGAGAGCGTAAAAATGAAACCAAATGGACCCTTGCGGGTCCATTTGAGTTAAAATATTTATCATGTGAATTAGCCCAAGTCTACACAACTAGAGAATGTTGAAGATTATTGGTAATTTAATGGTCACACTCCCTTCCAGGCGAGCATCTAGCGCATTCTAGTGCATTTTGGAAGTGCCACTAGTGCATTTTGGATTTTGGCAGTTGGCAACACTGGGTGCAGACTTGCAAATTTGCAGTAAGTAAACATGCAGAGAGAACCGATTGATGAATCATATCCGATTCACGAGCTCAGGCTCATATGGCCTGCAGGCTCGTTCCACCAAAGATTCATTCGTTCGTGTTTTTTCGCCTAAAAAGAGGAGGGGGAAGCGAATTCAGTTGCTTTCAGTCGCGGAGGGAAAGTTTAGTTGCTGCTAGTTAGTGTACAGCTGTTGCTCATATGCAGGCTGCTTGTTGCGTCCACTGATGAGACGCGGCGTCACTTCACTGTCCGAAGAGGAGGACACTTCTGTCTGGAAATGGATTGAAAGTAATTTATTATTACGTCTGGGGATGTCGCGCATATTTGTACAACATCGGTCAAACGTCATCATTGTTTTGTGGAGGAAGACTTGAGCGGTGCCGACGGTGCAAGGTGAGGACTGGAATGGCTAAATGCATTCAAATAACATGGATAGTTAGGCTAGATGTTAATAGCGTGTATTGTGCGATCCCAAACTAGGTGCCAGGGGGTCTCCATAGTAGAACCAAATGGACCTTTATGGGTCAGGTTTCTTCTTCTTCTTCTTTTTTTTTTGCACACATTTATTTCCCAATATAATTTGGGGCTCTCAGACAAAATTGGCTACTGTAGAAATGGCTAGAGCCTGAAAACTCAATTATTATGGGGGTCACTTTAACATGTTAGCTAATAAGTGTCAATTTGGGGGCCCTTGGCATGATAAAGTCTGGGAACCATTGGACTCTGTACACTGTGTACAGTATAAGTAGGCTATACCTCCTCCAACTCCAGATGTTCAAAGTTGGATGTGCTATTTATCTTTTAAAGTAATGTTCGTTTGTTAATGTATTTATTATCTCTCATCCCATGCAGCTTTACCATAGCTAGGCAAGGACACATAATCACGGACACCTGGTATTGATTAGCACCACTGCTGCTGCTGTTATGATCATTCTGTCAGGTGGTGTGAGAATGAGATGTAAACACATCATTCTACAGCAGACACAATGGTCCAAACTGTCACCCATTACTTTAAAGCAGTGGTTTTCAACCTTTTTTGATACTAGGGCCCACCATTTATTCAGCACCAGGGCCCACGATTTGATGTCATTTTTAGCCCCACAGACCCCAAAACTAAAGATTTATTTTGCTTTTCTCCACAATTCCAGGCTGGATTTGGGAAACAAAACAGTCAAACAGGGATCAGCATGACCATTAATTTTCTACATTCTCTAGTTGTGTACACATTTTTTGTGCCAGGTGTGTGTATATAATAAGATTCATTTATGTTTGTTACTTGGTTATGATGTGTTTTGTGATGTGATGTAGTCTGTGGGCTTGTAAATCTGCTATTTTTTTACTACATGGACCATGTCAGAGTGAACATAACCTCTTTTAGACTAGAGCAGGGGTGCCCAAAAGGTAGATCACATGACTGTAAAATGTATAGATCTGTAACTCTTGAGAGTGTTAAAATGAAACCAAATGGGATTTGGTTTTATTTTACACTCTCAAGATTTAAATTATATTTAAACATCTGAATTACGTAATTTCAAGAGTCCGCACAAGTAGAAAATGGAGAACAATTGTTATTTTGACCAACGTTTTGCTAGTTCTCTTTCCCAATTGTGGAGCTTTGGGTGCAAGAGACTAAACTCAACATCACAAACTGTCAACTCAAACCCCCCAAAAATAGTTTTCAAATGTCAGTAATAGCATATACAGGAAAACCATCCAATTCTCCCCCTCTATTTTTCATTTTAAGTGCATTATTCTTAACCACTATTTCAAAGCTCAAACTTTCTAGGAGGCCTTGAAATGGGTTTTCAGTAATGGAACAATGACGTATTTGATGTTGAGCCGGTCATTTTGAAAGTAGCTCTCAAGTCAAAAAAGTGTGGGCAGCCCTGGACTAGAGGCTGGCAAGGCACTGTCAACAACCCAGAAATAGAAGTAGGCAAACTGACAGTATGGTAGGCAAACCAGGGCAAAGCCAGGAAGAGGCAAGAAGTGCATGAACAACTTCTTCAAGAGTAGCAACTTGGCATTGCCTGATAGTTCTGATCAGTTCCAGACTGTAAACAAAGTTTTAAGTAATCTTTGTATCGTCCAGTAGTTAAGATGTTAGTGAAGTGGACGCTGGACAAGCACTGTTGCCAGAAGTTCTAAGCAACAGCTTTTGTTTGAACTGTGATAATGGATAACATCAGGCAGATGACCGGGCTCTGCCTGGGCTCCCTGGAATGTTAACAATGAAATCATGTTGGCCATAAACATGTCAACAGCTGATTCAAATTAATTCCTAACACAAATGTGTATGTTTAAGCGTGTCAAGTGAAAGTTGTCCTGTGTGTGTCCCATGGATAGTGGCCTCAAAGGTGCTTTTACTAGTGCAAATGTTTGTTCGGGGGTTCCCATCTCACTAGCTTTATAGTAAACAGAAAATAAATTAAATCAGGTCAGGATAACAGTTTCATCCAGTCAGGAGAGAGTCTATACAGCTAGGATACTGGTATGGTATGGTTGGTATGGTATGATATCACATGTATGGTATGGTATGGGCCAACATTTGTTCAATTCATTGTCTAGCTCAGTGGGTAGACTATTATAAAAAAGGATGCTTCAACTTCCACCAAGTTTCTGTTCAAAGTTCCTCCAGATTACCACTCAAATTAATTTACTTTGCTTGGGAAACCAACAACGATCAAATCGATTTTTTCATTAGCTGTCAACTAATTTAGTAATTGATTCATCAGATCTGCAAAAAATCACTAGGGTTATCATGGGTGTTTGACTTACGTTTTTTTTCCCAGTGGTATCTGTAACTAAACAATATAGCAGTGATACATCTCTCTTCCCTTACTATCTGATGATAGTTGCACAGTAGCAACTGCAAAGCAAAATATGATGCATAATAACAGTGATAATACAAACAGTAGTATCAAGAACAATTTTATTTTTAAATTACCTAGTTCCAAGTTCAGAGGAGCAGCCAGAATAAGCCTAAAGTAAAGACACCCTGAGCTTCTTTAATTTATTTGTTTTTTGTTGGAATAGTAGTCTACAACAGCTAATCAAATGTATTTTCAATAATTTGATTGAATTGGTTAATCATTTAATTAATCGGCTGATGAATTGATTATATAATCATTAGTTACGTTAGTTGCAGAGCTGGAAACCAAACATTAAAAGTGACAACACCCAAAACTAACGCATAAATTAAAAAGCATTCAATGAGGGTGTTGCTTGCCATATTGCTAGAGGTACAAGCTCATGAAGGCCCATTTTCCACAGAAATGGAACCGGTTCAGTTGTTTCTCTCCTGCCTAATTGATTTAGCCAACCCTGTGGTTTGGAACCGGACCCAAAAAACAGAGACAAGCAAGCAAGCACTCATTTGAACACTTCATAAGAATAAATACCAGCGCTCATGTTCTTCCGTTGAGGATTCTTATTTAATTCATTCTCCCCAGCAGGTACACAGTTCAAACATTTGGCCGTTTCGGCCCAGAGGCATTCTTCAGCATGAATAATGTTTTTGGAACTGGACCAAAAACAGTTACAAGAATCTTAGAATGGTTTGGAAAATGGGCCAAAGTGTGCTGCATTGTAGAATGGCTATACATTGAACTAGTATAAAGCAGGCTTAAAGGGGAAGTCCACCCATTTTCAACATTCTAATATGTCATTAGTATACCCTAGAGATATTGGGTGGACATGATAAAAAAAATTCTGTGTTCCCAAGAAATGGAGGTCTGAAGAAAACCACTAACATGGTGAAACATCTTGATGACGTCATCAAGATGTATTTTCACCATGTTAATGGATTTCTTTAGATGCTTCTTTTTTGTTGAAAATGGGTGGAATTCCCCTTTAATGACAGCAGGTGCAGAGCTCCCATGCAGGAAACAAAGCATTATGACATACATTCTCCTAAGCACTCCTCAATTAAGTTCCCCATTAGTTTGAAGAAACTGAGTACAGTAGGATTGGCTTGTAGATGATGATAGACGTCTACGTATTGATTTGAGCTGATAACTGGGTCCTTCAGCCTAATGGCACACTCAGAGGGTCACGCAGGGGCCGTGTGGCGGCTGGCGCCCACTCTCTAGTCTGTCTCGTTTCCGCACAGTCTCGCTCTCGCTCTCTCGCTATGAGGGAGGTTCAGTCACTTAACCTGATAACTGGCGGGAGGAGGAGGATGACGTAGGAGTGGGATGCAACAACAGCTTGTCTTCCTCCATCTCCCCTTCCTTCTCTGTTTAAACTTCCATTTAAACCTTGATACAAGAATCATGAGCACTAAAGAGTGTTTTACCATGTAAAAAACAAACACGAACGTACAGGAAAGTATGCATTATCTGAACATATGGTACACCATTATATCAGAGATTTCCATGCTAGAAAGTTGTCTTACTTTTATTTGTAGTTGATTCATATCCCAAAAAGTGGTGTATTGGCTGTTTCCTCTACCTCTACCACACCAAGATTATATTGGGGCATGGGATGTTGTTCAAAATCGCTTATTTCCATCGCTCAAAAATGCATTTTTTTTTCTGTCTACTATGTGCTGACACTTGCATGCTTTACGGCTGACCTCTAGCCTAAGTATGGTGTTTTATTATTTTTCCACTGCAGAGTGGAGGCGCGATGCACTGTCCAGCAGCTTGCTCTTAATGTGATTTGGAAAAAGGTCATATTAGTGTGTTTTCGGCATCAAATTGACAAAGGCATGACTATTCTAAGGTACCATCTGACCCTGACATTATACTGATGACCAAGGAACTGAGGCAAGATGGATATACTGTAGTTATGGTTATCGAGACTTGACACTTTACACTTAAGCGTGTCATTTGTCTTTCTTTTGTATTACTTTGAACATGAGACACTATAAACTTCTTGCCTTGACTTCCTGAAGAAAATCCATTTCCTGACATGATACAGTAGGACACCCCCCCTTTCTGTTTCTCTCTCTCTCTCTGTCTCTCTCTCGGTATGTTTCCATAAGCCCTATTTTTGTGTATCATATCGCATTTGAACAGTTGGAAAAGAAAGCAATAACATCTATCTACTGCCCCCTGATGAGAGCTTTGTTATGAAAGTTATATTTCTACAAAACGGCTCAGAATGGACGAGGGCCGTGCACACATGGACATCCAAAGGGGCTTCAGCCCCTTCACCCAGTCTGTAAAACAACTGCCCCATACTCCAGACCACGCATGCAGCATTTACTCTACTATGGTGAAAGAAATTCACATGCCAATCCCTTCCTTCCATGCAATTTGGCAGAGTTCAAGATAAATGCTTTCTCCCTGAAATCTTATGGGATTTCAGCCCATGCCCCTCTAACATTCTCTGTGCGTCCCTGGCTAAAATGTGACTGTAGTACACTGTACAGACCCACATCGCGTTCATTCACGGAAGTCGCACTAGAGCCCGGGATTGTAGATTATATTAATTATGTTTTTGTGATGTTCAGCAAAGAAGGCCCAGGATGGGCTGGCTAATAGGGGAGAAAACATCTTTAATTAATAATATTATGTTTAAATAGAATAGAATAGAGTACTTTGAATATACAATTACGGAATTACTTTAATATTTAGACTATAGTATAGTCCATTTGCCATCCTGGCAGTCAATATATAAATAATATTTTGTATAGCCTAAAATCATTTCAAGCTATAAATTTGTAAAATAACCAAGCGTCTCACATTAATGGCAAAATTGTGCCACCTATTGCGCATTTCATTTTTTTATTTCCCTAGACGTGTCTCATTTCATCAGTGGATGGAATTGGTGGATAATTCACTTTTCCTTTTATGTCTTAACTTTCTATTTTCTCAAAGGTTTAATGGGAACATACTGTACTCTTTCTTTCTCTCTCCCGCTCCCTCCCTCCCTCCCTCCGTACCTCTCTCTTCACTATCGTTGTGTGATTGTGCATTGCAAATATTAGCATACTGATCATTGACTCACCCCACGTATGATTTGATATGGTATGATGGTATCTACACAAATTTGCACATTTATTTTTTCAGTGCATATGGCAGGCCTTGTTGGTGGATTTGGAAGAGATTTTGATGGCCTCGTTCCAAAAATCAACCAGTATTTAATGTGTACAATCAGTGATATTTACATTGGAATGAATGAGCCGGCAGGAAAGTGTCAGAGAGTTGGAGTGTCTAAGTGGGAGAGGCCAGGTTTTCACTACAGGTGAATTGGATTTCATTGTAATTGATTGTAATTGATTGATTCCAGGTGAAGTCACAAAGCCGCCATTGTCTGATATGCTATAATAAGCTTGTTTAACTTATAACAGTCTCTATCTACATTGTGTGTTCCTGTTCCGCATCATGATGCCGTTTCCTTCGAGGGTTCCACTTAAATTTATCTTGTGTCATCTGTTTGGCTGGTTCCAACAACAATATGCCTCTGAGGCATTGTACAGATTGCTGGCAAATCCTTTCCCAAATCTGTGTTGACAGAGTTCCGTGACTAATGCCTAACTAGTGCTCTGTTGTACGACATTGTCGCTCGCTGAAAATAGATTTTTCAGCCTTCATTTCCCGACTGTGCAGACAGGGGTCAAGGTTCAAGTTTATTTAGTGTCCCCGGAGGGCAATTTTGGTTGCAGCGGCGGCATAGATATTAGTACATCAAAACTAGGGCTGCAGTGATTAATTGTAATCGAATCAATAATCAATAATAAAACATTAGGCCTGAATATTTATTTTGAATTACCTATCATTTGAATAGTGTTCCCTTTAGACTGACACATGTGTAGCTATACTTTAAACAAATAATTGTATGCCATTAGAATAAACCTGTGTTTGTTTAAATAGCAGCCTAATCAACAGCTAATGAACTGTGTTCTTTTTTTGTTAGAACACGTTTAAAATATATATTTTGTAAGGTCATAAAGAAGTCTGATGAGTCGATTAATCACTTAAATAATCGGCTGATGAATCGATTATTAAAATAATCGTTAGTTGCAGCCCTAATCAGAAAAGAGAGTCTGTACCGCTCAGTGTTCACTCTCGGAGCGGTGAGCCTGCCACTAAAAGTGCTCAAGTGTGCAAAGCTCAAAAATCTAAATCTGGGAATGCATTTCAGATCTGATTTATGAAAAACAGAATAGGCCAAATATTTATGCTGCCAGTCTGAACGTAGCCTGAATTCCATTGTTCTTTCTCCAGGGAGAAACGACCGGACATAAGCGGAAACCCTCGAGGCGGTGGTTCATCTTCGTCCAACTTTCCCAACCCAAGCTTCCGTCCCTGAAGTGAAAAGCGTGTCGCCCGCCCCAGCGGGGCGGTCAGTCGGTCAGCCAGCCATGAACGTCTCCGGCACCGCACCGCCGGCCAACGGGACGGCGGCCCCGCTCTGCTTCTCCATCAACAGCCCGCCGTTCCGCTACAACCACACGGTGGCCTCGGCCTACTTCTCGTCCGTCTTCACCACGCTGGGCCTGAGCTCCAACCTGGTGGCCTTCGTGGTCCTGGTCAAGGCCTACCTGCGCACGCACAGCCGCTCGCGCTCCTCCTTCCTCATCTTCCTCTGCGGCCTGGTGGTCACCGACTTCATGGGCCTGCTGGTGACCGGCTCCATCGTGGTGTCCTTCCACGTCACGCACTTCAACTGGCGCCAGCTGGACCCCCAGGTTGCAATAGTTTGGGAATTTACATTTAGTTTAATTTTATTTCATTTATTTTTTTCCATTTTCTCCTTTACTTATTTTATCATTTATTTATTTTCTTATTTATTTAGTTAGTTAAAGGGGATGACAAACTGTCTTCACTCAATGTTATTTTTGCATGGTTGTGTTGTCGAACACACGGAAAACACCTTTAACGTTTGGAAGGTTACACGACTGACCCACCCAGGTGATAGCAGTAACTCTACAGTAATCGCTGCAATCTTACTGTGCATTGCATGAACCAGGCGGTCATTTAGTAAGGGATAATGTCATTTCGTAAGGGATTGGCCAATCATTATTCAATGAAACGGTTAGGTAGGCGCGCTCTACTCAGAGTCCAGCTTGTATTTTCAGTAGCTGAAGGGTGCAGATTCTTGTAGATCACAGTAGGGAGGAAATATCCGCACTCACATAAAGTTCATTATTTTTCTTTATTTCATGATATAACACAGCAGCAGTCTATACCTAGAGAAACGTACGCGTTTCGGCGCTCTGGCCTTCCTCAATGGCTTGAAGGCTTGAAACGTTTTCACATTGGTGTCCTCCGTTTTCAGTTCTACAAACAAATATACACTTCTATGCAAAAAAGGGAACGTGGACTCTGCAGGCCAGAATGGACAGACCTTTATTATTAATTCCACACATACATTAGGTATATTAATGACATTGTTCAATGTTAACTAAAATGTTTTTGTTATTTCGTGTTTGCTAACTCCGATAACCCTGTGTCCACCTCCGCCAGTGCCACTTCTGCAACTTCATGGGCATGTCCATGGTGTTCTACGGCCTGTCCCCGCTGCTGCTGGGCGCCGCCATGGCCGTGGAGCGCTTCGTGGGCATCAACTGCCCCTTCGCCCTCTCCGCCGCCCCCAAGCGCCGTGCCGTCTCCATGGTGCTGACAGTATGGGCGCTGGCCGGCTGCGTGGCGCTGCTCCCCCCGCTGGCCGGCGTGGGCAGCTACCACATGCAGCTGCCCGGGTCCTGGTGCTTCCTCAACATCAGCGCTCAGGTAGGGGGCAGGATGGAACAGGCAGGGCGGATATAGGCACGGGCATGGGAGGGGGGCAATGCCACCAAACAGGATGTCATGATGCAAACAACCCAAATTTAATTGTTGCACCACTAAACGAACACCATTTCATCATTCAAAACTGGAAACTCTCTGAGTCAGATCTTTAGCTCTATGCATGCTGCGTGTCTGTTGCAACTTCAACAACGTATGTTTACCTAATATAAGTCCTGTAACCGAAAATGGTATGGGTGGGACTTCATCATGAAGTCGCCCACATAACATTTTCGCCTGCCCCACCAATTGGGAAATGTAACATCAGCCCTGGGATGGAAGCCAGCATTCTGTTGACTATAAAAGAAAAAAATAATTTCAGATCACTACATAAGATTAAAACCAAATGGCACATTCAAAAGACTTAAGGACTAAATCTCAATTTGCTTTCAGAACTAACACTAAAACACAAAAGATTTTGATATCCAGGTGACTGTACGACTAGACTTAAAGACGAAACAGATGATTTCAGATGATTAAAATACGACTGAAATTAGGTAAAGTTCGGCCCCCAAAAATTAAGTAGATCTGTGCTATTTTTGGCAAGTCGATTTATTCAGATTGCAATATGAGCATATGCTAAATGCTCTTTAAATTACAGGTATGTTTCATCAAGTATAGGTGAATGTGCTATCCTTGCGTCACCAGGATTTTCCACTTTGGCCTGGACTGTGTTACAAGATTGCTGTGTGAACCAGTCTGGAGCAGATGATATTGCTACGTCATGCTGTACTAATGTTTTGTAGTCATCAGGCAGGAAGAATCATCTGGAACTTAATTTTCCCTCAAACCGCAAAAATACTGCAGCTGCTCAACAATTCAGTCTTTATTAGGAAAAGGACCCCTTTAGCATCTCATAGCGTATTTGACAACAATTGGTTCATACCAAACAATCAGAATAGCAGGATAGCAGATGAATGCTGTTGTCAAACAAAACTCAGCCAAAGAGTGCTACTACCATGTAAAATATGTTGTAGGATGTTTTATAAAACCCAACACTGGAGCCAGGCTAACAGATCATCTTTGTATCGTGATAAACAACACAACATCGACCACTGTCCCATGATCCCTCTCTCTGCCCAGCAGGGCGGCGATAAGGTCTTCTCCCTGCTGTTCTCTCTGGTGGGCCTGCTGTCCATCGGCGTGTCGTTCGTGCTCAACACCATCAGCGTGGTGACGCTGGTGCGCGTGTGCTGCGGTCAGGACGGAGGACAGCGGCGCCGCGACTACGAGGTGGAGATGATGGTGCAGCTCATCCTCATCATGGTGATCGCCTCCATCTGCTGGTGCCCCCTGCTGGTCAGTCCATGTGGTGTATTTATTATGTTTCTGTTTGGTCCTCAAAATCAACTGTAGATTTAGTCAACAAAAATCTCATATCTCAAAAGCTAGATATCTCAAAAACTAGACTAATACAAAAACAGTGACAACAAAATATGGCAAAACGTATTTTTTCTTCAGATTGTTACGAGAAAGCAATCTGATTGGTTGAAGCAGCCTATCTATTCATGCTTCAAACCAGCACCGCTCAATGACTAATCAAGACAAGGAATTAATCTGGTCTAAACAGCTTCCCTCCTAATAACGAGATGACGAGATGTTTTCATTGTTCATTGCCTGTTGAAAGCAGTTTTGAGGCATACGAGCGAACTACTGCGGCCATTAGTGTGTGTCATTGTTCTCTATTGCGACGTTCAATTTTTATTTTTTTTGTCTGACAACAATGCCGTAGGACTACTCTCAAGGGGAAATGTCATGCCTGAAACGCGCAAATACTTTTTGGCATAATATGCTCCAAAGGTAATTAAACAATCCAGGCAGCCTCTGTAGGATAGAATAGAGCAACATAACGCAGGGAAGGTGTTAATGAATCAACACAGGTGTGGGAGACATCACCATGAGCATGCATTCTGAATCAAACAGGTTAAATATAAAGTCAGTAGTAAAGGACATTTGACTGCCTGCTGCCAGGATCAGCAGTACAATAGCTGCTGTGTTGATTGACAGGAAACCCAATGCCACGGGGCTTAAACTGCCACAAGTGCCAGCACGGCCCAGGAAGCATTGTTGGCCTTGTTTCAGCGTGTGTGCGTGCATGCGTGCGTGCGTGCCATGCATGCATTTGTTTGTATAGCAATTATTGTACTAGCATGTTTGTGGGATCTTAGATATGTGTAGCTGTGTGTGTGTGTGTGTGTGTGTGTGTGTGTGTGTGTGTGTGTGTGTGTGTGTGTGTGTGTGTGTGTGTGTGTGTGTGTGTGTGTGTGTGTGTGTGTGTGTGTGTGTGTGTGTGTGTGTGTGTGTGTGTGTGTGTGTGTGTGTGTGTGTGTGTGTGTGTGTGGCTGGATGATAAGGCTTCTGGGAGACAGACCATCTCCGGCTGCAGGCAGGCAGTGTGGGTGGAATATCCGCCCACCCTCTGGCTCACCCTCGTCCATCTCTATGGTCACTCTCTTTCTCCCTCGTGGCTCCTGAAGCTGCTTCATGGACTTTGATTCACTATTAATACAGCACAAATACACTAATGCAATAATGGTCATTTGATCTGATCAAAGCCACCAGTAAACATTAACAGCAGTAAAGCATAATGCCTAGACATCGTTGTGTTAATAGACTTTTAAGTGCTAGCTTGGTCTAGCTATATTTTTGAGCAAATAAATACACCTTTTTTCATTCAAGTGGCTTCCCAGCCACATGCTGTGACCTTTGGATTACCCCATTTACTTATTGTTTGCCTAATCTGTCCCTGAAAATGACAGATGTAAAACATTATTCAAATAAATGGTGCTTTTTTACGGGCTGAATTCTGCAGTAGTTACCGTTACAGTGAGCCAATTCCCCCAATTTCCAGAATGTGAAATGGCCTGAAATGCTAAATCTCAACAAATGGCTCAACTGACAAATAAATGGGCCTTGATGTGTGAAAGGCTTGAAAACCACTGCCCTAAATGGTCAGCTCACATCACCATTCCATAGCACCATGCCTCATTTGTCCTTAGCAATGCCAGAGACAACTAGTCTGGTAATGTCTTGTGATGTTGGAAAGTAGCATTTTATGACACCACCACGACTTTTGTGTGTTGTGTTCTGTTCTCCCCTGATCAGATACATATTCTGACAAGCGCCGTAACCACAGAGCCCGTAAAAGCCCATCTCGTTCTGTTCTACCTAAGAATGGCCACCGTCAATCAGATATTTGACCCCTGGATTTACATCGTGTATCAGGAGTTCGGACTCAGGCGAGTAGAGGGGGGAAGAACCCTAACGATCATTAGGGCTGTCACCATTAAAAATGTTTGTTAAAAAAAAAAAGACAAAATGGTTAAAAAAAAAAAACAAAAAGAAAAAAACAGTTAATTTCAACAGGTCACAAAATTGTGTTTTTTAAGCTTGTAGATTGGCTGTTTTTTATAATAATAATAATAATTATTATTATTATTATTATTATTATTATTATTATTATTATTATTATGATGATTTATGGAAAATTTCCAACATGGAAATGATTGAAATTTATTATACAAAAAAGAATTGCAGTTATCTCACAGAATTGCGAATAGGAGATCATGTAATATAATAAAATTGTGACAGGCCTAATAATCATGACAGCATCCAGCTAACGTCACCGGCAACATCTTCCTCAGACTGGCTGGCTTTACCTTTACCTAAAAAAAAATAGGGACGGACACTTCTACTAATCAAAGAACTCCCAGCTTCCGAACTACATTATTCATGAGCATGCCTCAGGGTTCATCCGCTGCTGTGAATACCGGTAGATATAACCATTCCATTCCAAGGCTAATAATCCATCCACTTTGTATGGTTTCCCCCTTTTTTATTATTTCCAACCAATGATTAATGATGCCCTCTTATGCCTGCCTTCATAAGCTTGCTCACTAACACGCATGGCTGCTCATCAAATGGAATGTCTTGAATGCATGCATAGTAATGGTCTCGTAATGTCGAGCCAAAATAGCATCCTAGCATATTATTTCTCATGGAAACATAATATTGGTTGGGAGTTGTTGAGCACAAATGGCTTCAGGATCATTGGAACTGGGCAGTGTCTGTAAAAGGAGATTGTTTCTAGTGTGGCCAGGACATGTTGGATGCAGCAGATTACTGCTGAAACTGTGTACATCACTGCCCTCTGTTGTCTGTATCATAGTGCATCTTAGCTCCCTGTGTAAGATTGATTTGCAGATAGAATCTTCTCACCGCTCGGTAAGGCCTGATTCATGTTTTGTAAATCATGGATTCCCCAAAAACAACAATTTTATTTACAATGCACTTTACATGCATATACTTATTGACAGATATAAACCAATCTGCTTTTCAAGCAGCTGGTAAAAAAGATAGCTAATAAGGGAAGTCAACTCTTTAGTATTCTCTTAACCGCTTTGAGACACACAACGGCTCAGGACGTCATAGACTAAACAACTGACAGTTGTGCATGGTGTCTGGGGATGACATAAGGGCTCATGCGTTGACATCCCCCAGCTAGTACTAATCCAGACTTTTTTGTTTATTTATTGGTCTATCCTTTTTCAACACACAGTACTCTGTGGTGTTGGCAGTGGCGCATGATGATGACGCTGTTCGCTTACTTGTTCACGGCAATGTAATCAGGAAGTAGGGATGGGTACCTTTCACCTTTGAATCGATACGATACGATACTCGATACCTGGGAATCGATACGATACCAGAAACGATACCTATTTCGATACTTTTTTAATTAAATATTATATATTTTACACACCATAGCAATGGTTTGGTTGAATCATATCTTAAATTATATAATGTATGATGATGGTCACCATACATATAATGTATGGTGACTGAGATGCATTTGCACTACTGAACTCTTCTAAGCAAAGTAGGCTATAAATCACACAGGCAAAAAGTAGCCTTCCATGAGGTGGCATTATTATTATTATTATTATTATTATTATTATTAGTCTTTCTTGAGTGCATTTTAGTTTATGCTGTATAGCCTACTATAGTTTCAGTTAACTCAATGAATAAGTAGCTATAATGCAAACTGCATTGGAGGGAGTGAAATTTCAGGGTGAAATGTAGAAAAGGGGGCATCTATGACAATAATCAAGAGCATTATTATGCATGTCACAGGAATCAAGGTAGATTGCTCCCAATATGTTTTGGTGTGGAATTCTCCTTTAACCACTGTGGAAAGTCCCCACTAATTAGTGCACCTGCTGCACGAAGACACTGACAGAAAGAATGCGCTCCCTATTTCCATAGAGTTCCATGTTATATTTTTGAGATTTGAAAAGGCCATGTTGACTCTTTTTCCAACTTTTTAAAAAAAATCAGGACTTCCCAAGAAACCATTTGAGGTAAGATTTCATTTACTGTATCATACATACTGTTGTCACCATTCCCCAGTGAACTATAGCCTTTTCAAATCTCAAAACTTAAATACGGAGATGGCATTCTTTAACATTGAAGTCAAGCGGCCCAGCGGTAACACCACAACTGGACCCCCCCGCACGCCCAGGACACATACACACACGCTGAATTGCACGACATTACCATTTTCTGTGTGCTGATCTGCGCAGTGGGCGCAATACTTATAGATCCATGCAATGACAAGTGACGGAATAGCGGATTTCTTTTCTTTTTTTGCTTCGCTATGCCTCTCTCTCTCTCTCTCTCTCTCTCTCTCTCTCTCTCTCTCTCTCTCTCTCTCTCTCTCTCTCTCTCTCTCTCTCTCTCTCTCTCTCTCTCTCTGTGCGCAGCCCACACACACAGCCTACAGCAGAACATTTCCATGCAGAGTGGAACTTTTTGCAAAGCACTAAATGTTAGTCTAGTTTAGTCAACAAAACCACGCGGTCTTTGTAATTAGTCAACCAGCTGTTCTATCTTGTCAGCGTCAGTCTTTCTGCTCGCTCTTTGCTGTGCAGCGGCACAGAATGACAAAGTATCGAAACGAGGCACCGTTCATTTTGAAGTGAATCGATACCCACTGGGACATAGCGGTACCCACTAGGTACCGCTATGTCCCAATCGGTACCAGTATCGGTATCGCTCACGGTACCCAAGCCTATCAGGAAGTGACAACAACGTCATTTCACTATCATGCAATTCCAGACGACAGATTGGAGCAACATGGGAGCTCAACTACAGCCGGAAGTTTGGTGGAATACATCGAGTCAATGAGAGCTCAGTGAACCAGCTCATGAACAAAGAATATTTCTTAATAACTGAGACCTTTTGCAAAGTAAACTTCTGAAGACATACACTAAAAAAAGTGATATGACTCCTTGTTCAAGATCTGGTCCAGCTTGTTCCATTCACTGTGCTCAAACCATTTTGTCCTGACACTCGATTTGAGTTTCTGACACCAGATTATAGTTACTGACACCAGATTATAGTTTTTGCTGCAAGACAAGCTTTTGATGCTAGATTCTAGTTTCTGACACTAGAATCTGGTTTCCGATGCTAAAATCTAGTTTCTCACACAAGAATCAAGTTTCCAACGCTAGAATCTAGATTTCACACTAGATTCTAGTTTCTAACACTATATTCTAGTTTCTGACGCTGGATTTTCTGTGTCAGTGATGCTCGACATATTTCATGCCAAGGACCCCCAGAATTATCTATATTTGGCTGTGGAACCCCCCATCTGAGAAACAAACAAACTGGGGATCCCCAGAAGCAAAGATTTGTGTTAAACATGTTTGCTTCCAAAGTAATGTATTCAAAGATGGTGCTATCAGGTGTTTGGGACAGGCCATTCCACAGTCTGGGGGTGACTGAGCAGAAGGCCTGGTCGCCCATTGTGTTCACGCTGACCAAATTTATTCATGACCTATATAACAAGGTACCCGTGACTCAAAATGTCACGACCCTGCGTTTGGGGGAATCACTGGTGTGAGACCCTCTGAGACAGGGGCTGATCTTATGGTCATTTGGAGCATCTCACACATTGTGAGACACTTGCATCACGTCTCCTGAAACGTCTTAGCCGCTCACTAGCACACATCATTGTCTCTCACGTTTGATTGGATGACTATAAATGCCCAGACTCAGGAGCGATGAGCTTTATGCGGTGTGAGCTAGGCCAGACTTTTTCAGTCTGGTCCGGGTAACCCTCCCCTCTCCCCAACTGCAGGGGGCCACCCAGCAGCAGCATCCCCTTACAGCTGTGACAGGTTTATGTGCAGGAAGCACAAGTCCGTTGCTATCCACAGGCTGGTGGATGGGGTTTCCGGGGAGAAAAACGGGTTACAATGTTACAAAATTAAAGGAGAATTCCATAAAGATGTTGTAAATACACATGTGTACACTCAGGAAATTTTTGAAAAAGGGTGGAATTCCCCTTTAACCAGAAGTGGCGAAATCATTTTATGGCAGTCGCAACCTTTTTCCATCCTGCCTTGACCTTTCTTTTTTCTAAATCAGTTGCAACATTCCTAAAATGATCGTGACCATTTAAAAAAAGGTGTCACACTTCCTAAAACAGTGGTTTAATTAAATTGCATTTTATTTTACACTGCAAAAAATGCTAATTGCATAAGATTATCAACCTTGTTTTTAGTACCAACTACAGTTCACTTACCCCACGGACAGATTATTTTGCTTGTTTCTAGTACTATTACACGAGAAACAAGCAAAATAATTTGTCCATGTGGTAAGTGAATTGTACTTGGTAAGAATTCTTGTAATAAGAAATAATATTTCTTATTACAAGAATTCTTACCAAGTACACCTTGTTTTTAGAACATATTATGTTCTAAAAACAAGGTTGATAATCTTATAGAACTTGCTCTTGGTTAGTATATCCATCTTAAAACAAGAGAAATCATACTTAAAGTCTAGATTTAAGACTACAAGACTTGCTTAGCTCAGAGTTTTTTGCAGTGTATATGCCATTGCGAATACGTTTTTGTGATTCAATTTCCTTGTGTGTGGATACATAATGATGTGCTGCTCCTGTTGGACCTGCTGTCTTCTAATGCCATATGACGTCTCTTTGAGATGTCCAATTAGCCCTTCTCTAAACCCCACCCTTTGGGGCGGGGTTTAGTCACTGTCCAATGCCAGTCCAAATAGCTTAGCAACTGTTGCTATGCAGGTCAAGCTTTCCTGGCTCAAGCTTTCCCCTGCCAACGTGCCTATTGGACAAGGATGGATTGGGGAGGGACTTGGTGAAGGGGTAATTGCTGGAAAGCATGAATGAAAAAGGAATAAAAAAAAGGTGTTGCATATTGGCACATAATGTTTGAAAGTAGGATTTCCATAACCCACCGCTTTGTTTGTTGTGTGCTGTTCCCCCCCGACCAGATACATATACTGACGAGCGCTGTCACCACAGAGCCCGTAAAAGCCCATCTCGTTCTGTTCTACCTAAGAATGGCCACCGTCAATCAGATATTTGACCCCTGGATTTACATCATGTGTCAGGAGTCCCGACTCAGGCGAGTAGAGGGGGGAAAGAACCCTAACGATCATTAGGGCTGTCACAATTACAAACACAAGTTGACTGCGTAATTGTCACACAAATACTTGTGATCAAGGATTTCTATGTTGATATAAATAAAACAAACTAATTGCAATTCTCTCAAATAATTGCGATTAGGCAATTAATTCTGTAATATAATAATTGTGACAGGCCTGACAATCATGACGGCATCCAGCTGACATCACTTTCAACCTCATCGTCAGCTTTGGGCTGTGATTGGCTGGCTGGCTTTACACTTTGGCTACCAAAAAAAAGGGAAAGACGCTCATCTGCTCATCAAAGAACTCCCAACATCCAAACTGCATTACCCAGGATGAGCATGGCTCCGGGTGCATCTGCTACTGCATGGGTGTCAAACTCTGGCCCGCGGGCCAAATTTGGCCCGCCGTGTGAATTTCATTTGGCCCTTGAGACTTAATTATCAAATTAAAGGGGAAGACCAACCATTTTCAACATTTTAATGTCATTAATATACCTTAGAGATGTTTTGTCGACATGTATTTCCTAAAAATCATTAACATACTGAAATACATCTGATGACATCATCAAGATGTATTTCACCATGTTAATGATTTTTCTTTCAGACCCATTTTTCCTGAGAGGGTACAAATGGAACCAAATGGACCCGCTAGGGTTCATTTGGTTCACATTTGTGCCCTCAGGAAATTTTTGAAAATGGGTGGAATTCCCCTTTAAAAGGTTAATTTGTTCAAACTTGGCCCGCAGCTTTGTTCAGTTTTAATTTTTTGGCTCACTCTGTATCTGAGTTTGACACCCCTGTGCTACTGTATATAGATAGTCCACTCCATTTCCAAGCTAATAATCCATACAGCTTGTGTGGTTTCATCTTTGTTTTTAATGATGCCCTGTAATGTCTGATTTCATAAGGTGCCTCACTAACACTAATATGGCTGCTCATCACACAAGGAATGTCTTGAATGCATGTGTGCATGCATCACACACACCCAATCACTCACACACTCAATCTCTCTCTCTCTCTCTCTCTCTCTCAATCTCTCTCTCTCTCTCTCTCTCTCTCTCTCTCTCTCTCTCTCTCTCTCTCTCTCTCTCTCTCTCTCTCTCTCTCTCTCTCTCTCTATATATATATATATATATATATATATATATATATATATATATATATATATATATATATATATATATATATATATATATATACATACAGTATATATGAAGAACACACAGCACGTATACAGTAATGTATACCACAGGAGTCATGGTTGAATTTTGAAAATCCACTTTGTAATTCCTAGAGAGAGAGATCCACTGACATGTTTAGTTCCACCAGGGCTATAAAAATGCATAAACAGAATGGGGAAATTGAGTGGCAAATCGAGTGGATCGTCTTGTGTTGTACAATACAATCAGATAGGACTTTTCTGTCTAATGTATTTACCTATCAAGGCCAGAAAAGTATAATTTTATTATTTTATTTTTTTTTGCCACTCGGTAGGCAAATGTCATGTCATGCGCATACTCTATTACTACCGCCAATGCCAGTGTGCGGGAGCATGCCTCGCATCACACTTGGCCTAAAGCACTTAACCATGGCAAAGGGATAGAATCATGTTGCACAAGGCCATCGTCTCTTAGAGATCACTGCAGCAAGCCTGAGGGAACCACAACAAACACGCGGCGTGTCCATTACGACGATCTTGTTATTGTTTGTTTATTTATTTTGTCATTTTTCCTGTCCTCTCCTCCCCCCCGTTCCCACCTTGCACCCTTGTCCCGAACCACCTACTCTGACCACCTCTTTCTCCCAATCCCTCCATCCATTCTCCGGACCCTAATCTCTCCATCCTAATATTGCGCTAAATACCTAACTAAATATCTCTCCCTGTCCCTCCTTTATTTTCTGTGCTACGTTCCACCATCATCACTCACTCCTTTGCCCACACTCTTGCACCTCTCTCTCTGTCTCCCATCGCTCCTTCCACATCCTCTCATCTCCTTTCCTAACAAACGCCCATCACTTCCCTGTATTAATGTCCCTCTCATTCTGTTATCTTTTTCCCTGATCTTCCTTTCTTCCCGCCCTCCATCTCTCTGCCCTCTTCTCCCACCCTAACACTATCCTTTCTTTCTCTCGATCCCTGCATGACCCACCATCCCACTCGCCTCCTTCCATTGTGCCCTCATTACTATCCCTTCCTTCCTCTTGTTTTTAACCCAAACCCACCCTGCCCACCCTCCCAACTATGCGTCCGCCACCTCCTTCCCCACCACCACCACCACCATGCAGGTGTTTATTGCACAGACTGTGTTGTCGGGGGGCCGGCTCCGCATCATGTACCTGCTGCTCTGGGTGCGCTTCGCCACCTGGAACCAGATCCTGGACCCCTGGGTATACATCCTGTTCCGCCGCGCCGTGCTCAAACGGATCTACCCCCGCTTCGACTGGTCGCGGGGCTCCATCATGACCCTGTACCCCTCCACGCTGAGGGACACGGTGCGCAGGCTCACGCGCGCCTCTTTGCCGGAGGCTGCCGTCTCTGCCGCCGTTGCCGCTGGGCCGCATGGTGGCGAGACGGCAAAAGCGGACCTGAAGGAGACCTCAAAGCTCACTCTGGCTCCTCGTCCCACACTGTGATGACAACACCCCCTTCCTCACCTCCTTCCACACCACTATAGGTAACCGTTGCGAGTTAACGTCACTGGAGTTTTGTACATCTGTTTGATTCAGATGGCCAGTGACGTTTCACCTGACGTGACCACGGTGACCGAGGACTGTTGGACAGTGTGCTTGTACCTGGAGGATGATGTTGTTACGATACGTTTTCACCCACAGTGAGCTGTGTGGAACATTGTACTGTACGTCCCATGGACACGTCTCACAGGACACCTTGACTTTTGAACGTTGACCGGCTACTACAGGTATTTAGTCTGATTTATTTTATTTTCCTGTTGCCACAGTAACAGGACGGCCTCTGCAACTAATAGACCGCCTCGCCAACCCAGTAGAAAGCAAATCTTCTAGTTCAGTGCTCTATCCAGTGTTGGATTCCATCTCTCCTCTTCAGCGACTGTTGCGGAAACAGCGGCCCGTGCGAGCTATTTCAGTCCCACAAAGCTATCCGTTTGTTCTCTCTCTCTAGACAGTGGCTCATTTTACCTTTCACAGCCGGCACTTTCTGAATCAAAGCGCGTCCAACGTGCTGGCATTGTGTATGCCGAGGTCAAGGGAGCTTATTAAGGGAGCTGAAATCGGAGATGTAAGCATTAAGCAGCGCTTGACAGCAGCATCTGGAGTATGTCAGGACTTTCCTTTTTCCAGTCCTCTGTGTGTGGGTGTCTGTCTATGTGAGAGTGTGCACTGCTGCACGCGCTATCTCAGCTCATCATCACTGATCCATCGCCAAAACCGCACTCCAAGATTGGGGCGTGCTGTCATACACTCAATAACTTACCAGCCCCAAGTCGGCTATCATATTCCAAAGATGGTGTGTGCAGCTGTTCTCGAAGACAGCGTAACGTCAGTAGCTATCCGAAAGATTTTAACGACGACAGAGACGGGCGGGGAGGCAAAGAAAACAACGGCTATTGTGAACTGTGGTATTTTTTTCTTTTCGTTTTGCGGTAGCTGTCTTGATGTGATATTTCACTGGTTGAACTTTTTAACCTTTCAGAGCTTAAGGGCAAAATTCAACCCTTTTTATGTGCATGTTGTCTGTCGGGTGGAAACCTCATGTCCAAAGCACTTTCAGGATTCAATTTCAAAAGTTTCAGGGGTTGGCCTTTCTGTGTAGTTTGCATGTTCTCCCCCGTGTTCCCTAGGGTAGGTAGCCTCACAAAAACATGCAGTAATCCTGGTCTCTAAGCTGCCTTCCCCTGGACAGCCGGGGCACCTGGTGGAGGGTATAGGAGCTGGTATAACAACGGGTGGAGTAATGTCTTCCTTCCATGTACTACGTCCAACCAGGAAAACTCCCCACTGTCAGGTGAAAAGAAGCAGCTTGGACTCCTTGTGGATTGGTGTTTTCACCCTTCTGGACAGGAACCCCTTTTGAGGATTTGTACAGTATTTAAAAATTACAGAAAGAATTGACGCTGCTATGTACATATCTACAGTATAGTTCTTCAGAAGTCATTTTTTAGAGAGCACAGTGTCATAGTGGTAACTGCTGTCGCCTCACAGCTAGAAGCTCTTGGGTTCGATTTCCGTTAGGGACAGTGTGGGTGCTTTTGGCGTGTCTGCTCCTCCGCATCGTCGGTGCCCATAACCGAGGTGGGGTTGTGGTTCTCCCCAAGTCCCCTAGGGTAGATTCCCTCACAAAAACATGCAGTAATCCTGGGCTGAGAAGTGTGTGTAGACCCCAGGATCCCACAATTTTACAAAATTGTGGGAATAAAATAAAACAAAATTAGACTTTGTCTAATGGGTTAATTTGCAAAAACAGCGATATAGAAACACTCAATGAACATTGCAAAAATTGTTTTCTACTGTATGTTCAGAATTTGGAGGTATATTGCTCCTTAAAGAAGATCATTCCTAGTATTCCAGGTTCCTAATATGTTCCCTAGATATTACACATAATTGTAACATACCATTGCATTTTATGTCCCCCAGAGTCTTACTGTATGTCCCCAAATCCCCTGGGGATCAGTGTTTACAGGGTCCTATGTTCACTTGGAACGTATCTCCTTAGATAAAACTAGACCTAGTATACATGTTTTGGACTCTAAAGTGCACTTCTCCTTTGACCTCCGATATGTATAGTATCATTATATACTGTAACAAGACTGAAGTATCTTTTCTCCATTCTGTAATTGCCTCAACGTTGTTCTCTTCTTGTATCTATCTATCTACAGTATAGTTGATTGAAATTTCGACGTAACACAGATATTTATCGTGTAGGTTTATTTTAACTTAATGTTAAGTAGACAATTGTCTTTTTCTTGGATTTGACATTTACTGCTGAGCTTCAAATACAAATCATAATGATTAGATCTCATACAGTACATACGGTATACTGTAGAATGTAGATTGTTGTTCTTCCCTAGTGGACTGTAGCTTTTGATTCAGATGTGTCGGCATTTGAATCTATAGTAATTGGAATCAATATATGCACAAATAACACGATTGCAGATATAAACCATTTCAGGAAAATAATGTGTGGGCACGTTGAGGGAACATACAAGTATGGTGTTGCACACGGGGCTGTGAGAAAAGGAGTCCCTGACACCATTAAAACCTTTTGAAAAGTGTGAGTCAGAGGACCCTGGGAAGTTGGGAACATAATGACTCACTGCAGCGTGCTGAGAACAGAAATCCTACAGCCATTCCAAACAGCGCATGCATGTGCCACAGTGAAATGTAGTGTACTATAGCCTAGTGAATGTTTCAAGTTGGATTTCTATATTTTTGCCAGTGTTCAGGTGATGCATGCATGCTAGACGTATAAATAAATGTGTTATATTGCAAATTAATATGGAAAAGAGGTTGACATAATTTATCTCAGATATTCCACTTCAACTTTTTTGCACATTACTGTCTTGACAATGTGTTTTCCAGTTTCCACTTGAGAAGACAATCGATTAAGACACAATTCCATGTGGGTTAAGACCAAATCAAACCATAAATCTTTGATGCACTTTTTAGATTATCAGTGTTTTTTAGATTATCCTGCATTTCAACAAAATGAAATGCAGGAAATACTTGATTGTCATTTGCATCCTTAAATCCAAAGATAAATACTTTTTGTGTAATAAAAGCAGTAGCATATTTAAGCAAATATTCTGCATGAAAGATTACATTATATGAAGACTATATAAATATTTGCTAGTGTTTGCAATTGGTCCACCAAGGACTGCTCTGTGTACCTTTCCTCTTCAACCTGGATGAAAAGTAGTATTTTCTTGTAATTACTCCAGTCATTATGTGAGTTTCACCTTTCTCCAAAGATGTGTTTAACTATGTTTGGAATGAACCTCCGTAGACACTCGGCACTCAGAACCACACAGCTTTTCAAACTGTTGCTATAAACGTGTTTGTGCATTGATTGTTTTATTGGTGTGTACCCGACATAACATATCAACCTTTTATCTAGCTGATATTAAATCTAAAAAATGTTGGAACATCTCTTGATCAACACGGCAGGCGAATGTTCTGTGGAAATAAAATATGAAAACAAGAATAAGGAAGGACCCTACTGGATGTGTATTTCTCGTTTTTGAGGCATGAAAGAACTTGACAAACGCCCGTCTCGACAACCATTTTTATTAACAATTGATACATGAAATATGATAGGTGAAATATGCCCTACATCTTCAGGTCTCCACAAAAAGCAGTGCTGTGATATTAATATACAGAAAGCATCGAGTCCAAATGTTTATCACACAAACACCTGTTATAATAGCAGGGAACAGCGGCACAATACATCACTGACAGATAAACAACTTTAGGAACCACATTTTATACATTCAAACCTGGTCTGTGAGTTTTTTTTTTATTTATTCATGTATTTATTTTAACACACCAAATGTTGAACAATACATATTTACATTCACCTTTTTAATCAACAGCCAAAGCTGTGAGAATATAGAAGAGTGTCATTGCGATGACAGATAAAGCAAGCGAGAATATGATGGATTAGCTGACATGAAGACCTTCATTTTTCAGGCAATGAAGATGATGGAGTTAAGGAGGATGAATGGGTTTGAATTTGTTAGAGAATGTTGTATTCGCTCTTAGTTGTGTGGTTCCTTTGGAATCTCTGTTCACCCCTGATGTGTATAAATATATATGTACGCACAACAACATTCCTTGTTGAAAAACATGCCTTTTTTCCCCCCACTGTGGGTGTGGGAACATTGAGGGCTTGTGATTCCCTGATGACAGCAGTAATTGCTTCGGGAGATGCTTGGAATGTATGTTATGGCTGTAGGCACGGCTTTTATAGACTTCCTACATGCTACTTCTGCACTCGCAGCTGCAATGCTGCAGTGTTTGATTCGGGCATTTCTCCCATAGGCTTCGCTCCCATGGGTCTAATTATATCGGGCGGGCCTTCCGTCAAATGAAAAGATCCACCCAGGTGGTGACAGGCGGTTCTATCAAGTGTGGCGTCATAAAAAAAATCTTAAAATAAAGTGAAAATAGGTTGGGATTATGCTGTTGCTTCAACTCCGGATCAAGTTGTTTTCTCGAATACAGCGACACTGTCATTGGATTGTAAGGTATTCCGATAGCACATTTCAACAGCGAGGGAATTCACTGTGCTTGTGTTGCAAGTGTACTTGTGTTGTTTGGAAGATACTGCTTCTTTTGAGTCCTATGAACTGTTGTCTTGTCAAAGACCAGTGTGTGGCTAAAAACATGGAAAAATCCTGAACAGTTTTGCCCCAACAAATGTTCTCGTTCGACCGTTTTCAAGGGATAATTCCCAGTAGTAGGTTATCAAACTGTTCTTCTCAACCTGCTGCATGTAGTCTGGGAACCGAGTGGCACGACCACATTGATAAAGCGAAAACTCAGAAAGCTCGAAAAATTAGTGTGGCCGGTTGTTTTAAGCCTCCGTGTCAGCATGGCGACGTGCTCACGTTATGTTTAGGGTTGGGGGAGCCTGGTCATTTTGGTTGCCGTATGTGTGTTAAAACGGATTGCACAGTGACATGCTCGCAGTGCGGTCGTGAGCAGAGCTGAAGACTCAACTCAGTCAGCTTGCAGAGTTAGAGTAATAACATCTGCATGATGAGCAACCTTCTGGAAAGTATTGTTTGATTTTTGGGGGAATTCGCTCGCAAATTTTTGTCAGCAGTATACTCACAATTAGTAAAGAACTTGTCACACAGCATGTTGTGTGTGCCTATTTTAAAACTGTCATATAATATATTACATTTTTAAAATAGGCGGATTAAACACAGGGGTAATAATATCAGGATGCAATATTATTGCATCCTGATATTATTATCCCTGTGTATAATCTGGATTTCCAGCTTGCAGATATACTGTAGTGGGCAGGGGTTGGTGTAGCTGCTAGCATATGAGCCCTCTCATTCCTCCACTCAATCTTTTTTTGGGGAAAAGCACAGCATTATCTAACTTCCTTCTTCTCTAGATCAGCTGATACTTTTCCTCTGAAGTTCTGCGTCAATGAATTCTGCCCACCGATTTACATGACGGATGAGTGTGTGTTTGCGTGGGAGAATGCCCTCCAGGATTTCACGTGGGACTTCGGTTGTTATTACAACTGCAGCTCTTTGATCTTGTGTTAGCTTTATAGAAAATTGCACTGCAGGTTTTTAATTGTGTTATAGATTCCTGAGCAAATCCGATTCATTATGAAAATGGTAGTATCCTTTGTTTTTTTTTTTTGTTTTTTTTATGGAATCATTAAAAAATTGTTTTGTAGAAAATCATTTGAATTTAGAAGCATTTTTTGTTTTTTTTCTGTCAAAATGAAGACTAAGTTATAATTGGTAAATATTTACTGACATTTTTTACTCTTGATCTCTTTTCATTTACGCTCCATAGTAGGATGGTGTTGTGATGTGTGCTGAAAATAGCGCACATCACAACTACACATTTTTACCGCACACAACACCGTCGTACAAGAAAGCAAAATTAGGCTTCATTATGGGGCATTCGATGCTGTTATGGCAGACGACAAGGAACTGCACGGGGCACTTGTTAACGGGGTTAGAAAGAACAGAAGAGAAGCACTGATCTAGCATTGTCTCGGGGAAATGTAGACGCCTCTAGATTCTGCCATTCTTCACGTCCCCGATGGCGCCCCACACGTCGAACAGGAAGACGTCGGGGAAGGCGAAGTCCCCCAGAACGGAGTCTAACGCCTCTGCAAAGTCGTCGGGGTTGTTCTTGTCCTTGCCTGCCTCCACTATGGTGGTCGCTGCAAGGAGGAGATTGATTGAATTCTTTATCAGTTTGCAAATAGTACGGTGGCACAATTTATACAATGATGATGCTAAAAGGATAACACAAAAGGTCTTGTCAAAATGCCTTGTAGTTGAAAGAAATCATCGTTTTAAAATGGAAAAAAGCCAGCTAGCAACAGCTTGGCTCAAACAAATTCTTTGTGGTCAGTGCTCACGCTTGCGCTTCTGTTAAATATTTGTCGCAGCGCGGCGTGTTGTGTATTTTAAAACTGTAATTTATTGTGTCCGTAGTCAGCGAACAACTGGATGTGCCTGGAAACTTCACTTTTGATAAATAAATACTTATCTTTGTATATCTGTACTGCCAGTACGCACAGGAACGAACAGATACAGTATATTATAGAACGTAGGCTGATTATCTAACTTGGATTTGGTCATGGGGGGGGGGGGTAATTTTGTCATGCTTAGCAGTCTGTTCTAGGACCAGTTACAAGGAGTCTCCCTTTCTCATGGCTGTTGGTATAGGGGAAATCTGAGCAAGTTTAAACCCGTGTTTGTGCCAATTATGGCAAGATCAGTGGAACTCTGCCTGCATGTGTATCTTATGTTATTGAAGTAGTACATGGGCACCGTTGGTCCCTTGAGATGTTGTACATCAGTGTAAAAGCTGAATATACTTTACATTGGATGCTGTTCAAAAGTAGCCAAACTACACTTGAGATGGGGAGGGAATCCAGTGATGGTAGTTGGCTGAATTACTGCACATTGTGGCCTGCAATTAGCTGGATATGTGCGATTGTTGCTTGAATCGTGAAACATGCGTGATATTTTTGTGTTCATAACAGATAATGACAAATATTTTCCACATACACACTGGCTGTCACTCTGTTGTTTTTATTTTACATCTATACATTTCACATTTCTTGTAGGGATGCACAATATTGAAATTATGACCCACTCTCCGGTTTGGCCCATACTGATACAGTATACATTATTGTTGTTTTATTATTTATATTATTACTTATTAAGTATATTATTTTGGTTATGTCTGATATGCAGGCATCATATGCAAATAGAATAACAATATTCCAAATGCATGCATAGGCTGAATCTTAGCCATCACCCACCCTCTCGCTGAAGGTACTTTTATGATGACAGAAATGATGCTGTCCGGTGAGTGGGTTTTAACAACATAAAGAAAGAACTCCAACAAACTTGTATCCAGACCAGAATCAACCAATAGCCTAGGTTCTGCTCAGGAATGTGTTTACAAACTGCAGGCTGCATCAGATGACTCGTTTTTCGTCCATTATTGATGATGTTTACGTTTTTTTTTTTCCTTGCCGTCAGAAGCTCAAATGGGGGTTGCACGCTCACTCAGGAATCATCTCTGGTGCCTTGATGTCTATTTTATCAGGCAGAAACCTCTTACTGTATGTCATATTTTCATATATGAATTACTTCCTTGATTATACTATACCGTCACACAAGTAGATACAGTAAATAAACTCAAAATGTTTTGAACTTGTAGAAATGCAACTTTGGAGAAAAAGTAGCACAGTATTTAATATAGCGACAGTATTTAATATAGCGGCCAAACTGCTACTGTATATCATCCCATATGTGCATTATTATTCTAATAATACAGTATTATTATTAATATAATAAAAATGTCCCCACACATGTGTAACATGTTTATACTGCAGATGGGCTACTGTATTTTCAGTGAGTAATGTCGATACTGTCATCCCTTCTCTATAGATTAAGCAGAAGGCCTTACAGATGTCAACTCGCTCATACTTGATTCTGATTGGCTGGTCCCTGTCACATGACAGGTGTAAAATCCAGCAGTAACACCCTGCTTCAAGGGGAGCACTTCATTGGCTTACATGCCCTGCCTGAGTGGGTGTCTAAGCACCGCACTGCACTCATTTGACTGTGAATGTGTGGCTCCGGGAGGCCTTGTAAATCTATCAAGCGCCTCCTAGACGCAATCGCATACTCGACTGCAGCTTTCTGCCGTCACACACCAAAAACACTCAATTTGGAAACACTGGAGGTCTAACATTGGCTGAAGATGTAGCCCACAAATTGTTGTGAGTATTTATCTTACAGTAGCAGCGATGCTTCTCCGATTAACGATTTTTGCAAACGACTGAATCCAGGCCAGAATCTCCTCGGCAATGTGTTTACAAAACCACACACAGCATCAGATAACTCTGTTTCATTCCTTATTGATGAATGTTTACTGTTTGCTTCCTTGCCGTCAGAAGCTCAAATGCTCAGAGGAGTCCTGCCTGGCTCAAAATAGTAAAGCATTGGACTATTTGTACTTTCTGTGAAATGGTATCATATTTCACATCTCAGGCCTGTTATTGCAGCATATTGGCCACTTTGGGATCGCCTGTTTGTTTCCTCACCCCACTGCGGGGAGGGTGGGGGGTTTGGGGGTACTGGGGTCATAGGGCAGGGGTTTTCAACCTTTTTGACTCCAGGGACCACCATTTATTCAGCATTTGAGCCACGGACCACCATTTGATTACATTTTCACACCAAAGACCCAAGATTTAAAGAATTCTTTTGGTTTTGTCCACAATTCCAGGCTGGATTTTGCCAACAAAACAGTGTAAACTTCTTAAATTAAGAGGCACTAATTCAGATGATGCATATGTTAATTCTTGAGAGTGTAAAAATGAAACCAAATGGACCCTTGCGGGTCCATTTGGTTTCATTTTTACACTCTCAAGAGTTACATCTGGTTAACCAACTTTCCATCATTTAGCCTGGGGACCACCTAGAACCTTCTCAAGGACCACTGGTGGTCCCCGGACCACCGGTTGAAAACCCCTGTCATAGGGCATAGGAAACCCCAGGCCACCAGACTGCCAACGTAGTGCTGTGAACATTGTTCCAGTAGCATTATGATCTTTAAAATTGGTGTTGGAGCAAACTTGACGTCTGCTGCGGTTTCACTACACGATCCATTTGTACTTAAGAGACATGCCCGGTTTAAGAGCCGTCCATACTGCCCCCGATCTCTGAGGGTATCGTCGAAAAGGTGCGATCCAACTACCAAACGACGTCCCTCTGAAATATCTGTCCTGAAAGCTGCACTCCCAGATGTTGTGACTCGCCGACCTCCACTTTGAAGAAACAGAGAATGTGATTGGTCCCTCCCCCCCAACTGCAAAGACTTTAAAGACCTTGTCCTTTGGTTCACCCTTATTGAAACCACGGCTTTACTCTTTAAACTTATAATGCTCTCCCGCGAAAACAGATGGACGGATTTTGGTTTGTCAGAGCTCTCGGACGAGCTGAATGTGCCGCTTGGCTGCGTGCCAGCGACAGCGACGACCATAAAGGTTGTCTGCCTAAACTAGGCTTATTAGACATAGTGCAGTACACCACTGACACTGTACCATAACATAGAATAGCAGGCTCAGCTTTGCTAGAACATAGACACTCTATCATACTCCTTCTTATAGGCCTAGTATGACTAGAGTATGGCAATGAATGGAGAGTATCATGTGGACAGAGTATCATGTGGACAGAAACATTAGAAAATGCAGAATAATTGTTATTTTGGCTTTTCTAGACACTGATGTATTTACACGTTTTGGAACAAGCCAATCAGTAGGTCTGTGTGTTTCATGAAAATCTGGTATTTTTTTTCCCTCAAACATTTTTTTGTTGTAGTGCCCCCTTGGAAGTTGACAGCCCTCTAAAATCGCCAAAGGTTCTACTGGATCGCTTCTCCATCATCATTTAGCATACATCCCAACGTGTACGCATTTCTCGTATCAGCTACGTGTTTTTACCTCATACTACGCTGCTACGATTAATCACTTAAAAATACGCAAAGAGCGCAACCAAACTCAAACTCCGTTCACTTCATGGGGCCAGTCCAATGGCGACTCTGCTACGTCGTAAACAATGTATTTCAACTCCAGTTTGTCCCTATTCAGGCTGCATGAAGAGCAGCTCCAGCGCTCAGTGTCTGACCCCCCAATGTCGCATCTCTGACACTACATGGCTCTGCCCCGACTGGCCAATCACACCGTGTCTTGTGGATACATTAGCCGTTGTAGCCCATAGAGTAACATAGAGACCACATCTGGTCTCTATGTTGTGGGTGGAAGGGAAAATCAGAATACGTCTCTTCTATGTTTTGTTACTCTATGTTGTAGCCAAACAGAACAGAGTGCATATGCTCTGAGTGCGTCCTCCCATGCAGTTCGCTAGGCTATTACTGACACGTTCATCTTCTAACTTAGCCAGACTCTCGACAAAATGTCAAAGAAGAAAGCGCCATTAAGGAATTATTTTTGTGAACTAAACGGGGACGGGGCGCCGAGTCTCTCCGATCCAGAGGTCTCTTTGGTCGGGGAGGCACGGCATGTACTCCCCTTGGCGAACGCAGCGACTGCGAGATGTGCTAAATGGGCTATGCCGCTAGCATCCAAATCTAGTCGATAAAACTGCATTTTCATACAGGGATAAAGGATTTCGTTCAGCAAGCTTTTGATAAGCACGAGAAAAGCAAAAGCACTTCAAGATAGTTGAAACAATAAATAACGATCGTGTGTGTGTGCGCGCGCGCGTGTGGGAGAGAGAGAACCCACGTTGATTTGTCTATAGCTGAAAGCCAGGGGAATTCCACCAAAAAAGGGAATTCCACCCATTTCCAACATATTACTATGTCGTTAAATACACCTGATTGATGTCGTGTTGTGTGGTTCCCCCATTCTGTCTCCTAGAAATGGAGAAATTAACATGGTGAAACTTATTTTACCATGTCAATATTTTTTTTCTTTTAGGGCCTTTTTCTGAGTGTGTACAAATGGAATCGGTACATTTGGACACAAAGGCGTGTGTGTGTGTGTGTGTGTGTGTGTGTGTGTGTGTGTGTGTGTGTGTGTGTGTGTGTGTGTGTGTGTGTGTGTGTGTGTGTGTGTGTGTGTGTGTGTGTGTAGTTTGGAAAGGCTCAGGATTTTTTTTGCTTTAATCCCTGTTATTAGCACCTTGGTCCAAAACCCTTAACAATACTTTAAGAAATTCTCCTTATTTAACAGCATTTGATAACTTTACTGCTGCAGGTGGATATGACACTATTCATTAGTGTTTTAGTCAGTAACATTTTCTCACGCTATTACAGCTGATTTAATAGTATTGAATCAGTGTCATGGATTTCAATGTTAATATAGGCATACAAATTAATATAGTTAATATAGGCATACAAATGTGCCTTGCTGCAATGTGCGCTGCACTGTCGGGCCGCCGCGCCGCCGCGCCGCCGCGCCCCGGTAATTTGCTACTCAAAAACATTTTCAAATGTTGGCATGTATGATTTAGTTTAGTTTGCATTCAATGTTCCACCGTGACAAAAGGTATAGTCAACAAATGTTTTTTCCCCCCATATGGCACAGCGAACGCTGCGCAAACGCATTATTTACCACACAACACATTACTCTGGACCTGTGCAATGGAAAGACCATGATAATGTTAGTGTGTGGGTGGTCTTACCCAGCTCCAAGTCTCTGATTCCCATATAGCTCTCCAGAAGGTCGTCCACTTTCCTCGTGGCCTGCTCCTCAAACTCATTGGGCTGGGCGTAGGGAAGGGAAGGAATGAGGAAGGAAGGAAGGAAGGAAGGAGAAAATATGGTGTTTGCTTTGGTTCACTGAAAAGCATCATTGGCTTTCAAGAGTCTAAATATAGATGTACTGGAATCGGCCTCGCCGCGCGTGAAATAATGCTTAACCGGGAAGGATATTCCGGGGCTGTTGTTTGTCATTTGTCTTTATATTACAGCTCATCTTTTTTCAAACGTAGATGGATCTACGTCCCCTCTGGCTCTGACTCAGTGGGTGTAAAGTAACCAAGTCGTTTACTCAATTACCGTACTCACGTGAACAATTTCTTTTACTTTACTGTATTTGAAATGTTCAAATTTGAAAATAGCCAATATCAACAAGCTCACAATGTGTCACAATATGCAATGTAGATCTGCCATTTTTGCTTTTTTGCTTGGTTTTTTTTTAACATTTTACAAAACTTGTGCAACAGAATATTCTACATATACCAACCAATCATTTGTAGCGTACTTTTACTGGACACTGCAGTATTGTGCCCTTTACTTAGAAATCACACTAAGTAAAGTGAAGTGAGGGTACAATCACGGTTGCCAATCACCAATCACTGTTTGGCGACCTACAGTTTTTTTGTCTTCAATTGTTAAGCCCTCGGCCAATCAAATTGTCGCTATCACGTGTGCACACACACAGCTGGGCGTAGGAGAGGCTGGCGCCCCTCAATAACCTTTATAACCACTGTGCTGTTATGGGTAAGCAATCTATCTCCTGTAGGGTGGGGGATTAACTCCCAGCGGACGGCCAAGTCTCTGCTTCAGTTTTGTTTGTGTGTGTGTGCGTGTGCGTGTGTGTGTGCGCGAGAAACTCACCGTTTCCTGGACGGTAGCAGTGCCTTTGGAACGTAGACGCAGCGTTTCCTTCCCATTCACCATCTTGCCCTCGCTGGACTTTGGCGCCCTTGTCCTCATCCCGATCATGTCTGGTCACACACACGCACACACACACATACAATGATAATGTGATCTTGATTGGATGTCAAGGCCGCTTTTGAGTTATTAGATTCTGTAAGATTCTGTCAAAAGTCACAAGTCGAGAAACGGCGCAATCATTTTGTGGCCCTTTTTAACACAAAGACTGCTTCCCTTGCTTATAAGTGTGCATGCTGTCATAATAATCCAAATAGCTCACACCTTTGATGGGCTGCAGCCGCTGCACCTTCAAATAGGCTTTATTATTGATATCAAACCGGATCGCATTTTTCACTAAATATTTTTTTTTTCGACCAGACGTGGACTAACAGACAAAATGCGTGTTATTCAAGGCCTAAACTAAATCAAAATATTCTCCCCCAAAAAACAATACAGTGCGTTTTCAGCCGCTTCGACCTCTATCCATCGATTGAATAGACACTTATCAACAGAAATGTTACGATCCAATCGTGCCGGTATAGCAGATATTCAGATACCCGCCGGGCAAGTAGATATTTTGTATTCATTGCATCGGTGGATCACGGATACTACTAGTAGGGCGGGGCGAAGCATAGTTTTACTGAAGTTTTGTTTAGGGTTAGTTACCGCATAAAGCACCGTCTAACCCTAACCCTAGCCTAATCCTAAACCCTAAACATAACCCCAGTAAAACTAGGCTATGCCTACACCTAACCCCAACCCTAAACTTAACCTCAGTAAACTTATGCCTAAACCTAACCTAACCCTAACCATAACTTCAGTAAAACTTCCTTCGCCCTGCCCTACTAGTAGTATCCGTGATCCACCGATGCAATGAATACAATATATCTACTTGCCCGGCGGGTATCTGAATATCTGCTATACCGGCACGATTGGATCGTAACATTTCTGTTGATAAGTGTCTATTCAATCGATGGATAGAGGTCGAAGCGGGTGGCGTTTTTGAGGAACTTGTCTGGAGCAGGGGTCCTCAACATGCATTTTGTCTTGTGATGGACATTCTCCTCAAACAAATGCCACAGACTTACAAAACTACTGGTCAAAAAGAAGCAGGTCCCAGTTTCCTCAACCCTTTGTACAAAGCTGAGAGGGTTGGTGTGGATGGAACCATTTGTAATTCATAAAATTACAAATGGCAGCAGTTGTAGAAATTACAACTGCTGCACATACAATAGCTGAAACTGAATTTCCCTCACGGGATGAATAAAGGTCTGTAATATTTAATTTCTCTCTCTGGAACATTCTTTTTTTTTAAGCGGTGGGAACCCTGCATAAGTATTTGGTACGTCTAATCTTTATCGTCTTTTCAACACGCTGCCGCAGCAGGGAAAGCTAAGTTATTTCCGGCCGTTATTCATTGGTGTTGGTGGTGGTGTATGTTACGCAATTTCTTGTAATACCCCCACACACACAATGTCCCGGGCAGTGGTGACACCGTCATTAGTCAGCCTACCCTCAGTTCCACATCATTTGTGGAGATAAGCCAGCAGCACCATGGCTTTCTCACTTGGTGTCTGTTGGTGTATGTGTCGCCTCCCTGCTCTCCACGACCACATGCATGCCATCTGGCCAGAGTCTGCTCACGATGTTCTCCTTTATCGCATTCCCCTCTCTCTCTCTCTCTCTCTCTCTCACTCTCTCTCTCTCTCTCTCTCTCTCTCTCTCTCTCTCTCTCTCTCTCTCTCTCTCTCTCTCTCACGAAAGCCTGAGTTATACTTTGTCCAAAATAGACGATCCGCAAGCTCATACTATGTGACATCCACGACGAATTGCAGGCTTGGTGGATTTTGCTATTTTCGGCGAGAGTATGAATTCCTTATAAGCCCCACCGCCGTTTCCTTAAATAAACAATTAAATAAATATATGTGACGAATGAGACTGTCTGGAGCTTTGTACTGGCATTTAAAATAAGTCAAGTAAAAAGGACCTTCCATTTTCGACCATGAGTCCTCCAGTACTGCTGAGACAGACTAATGTGTCTGCGTTTTTTTCTTTTTTTTTGTATGCAATAATAACCTTTCATGTCTGCTGGTTGTATTGGCCTCTGATATGCGCTGTGCGCATTCAGGAGTGTAATTAGTGTAATAAACCTTTTAACGCGTGACAACCTAATCCATCAAACATCCAATTAAGAGGATGCTAACAGCAATCATCGCATAGGGGAGTTTCAATTATTAATTTACTTAACACGAGCCAGTGGAAAATATGATTGGCAGGAGGGCCTTTTTAACAAGGGCCGTGTGTGGGAGTGTGTGTGTGTGTGGGGGGGGGGGGGGGGTTGTCCTGTCAAACCTCCCTTCTATTTGTGTTTTTGTTTTATATTCAGGGCAGCAGTGGCTCAGGATGCAGCAGTCAGTGGCTTAGATGACAGCCTAAATAACATGCTTAACAGGCTCCACACCTATGCTGTGCCGGGGAAACTGGCCGACGGGCGATTCTGTGAAATGTACCCCGCGGCAAGTCATTTGGGATCGATAAAAGCAGGGGCGGATGTAACATGTCCCATTTGAGGGGACATGTTACAAGAGAACATGTTGGAGGGGCAAGAGAAAATGGTATGGCATACCATTTTCGGTTACAGGACTTTTATTAGTCAAGTAAAGCATCAATAATAACATCAGTTGTTGTTGAAGTTGCAGCAGACACGCAGCATGCATAAAGCTAAAGGTCTGACTCGGAGAGTTTTCTGTTTTCAATGATGAAATGCTGTTGGTTTAGTGGTGACACAGCTGTAGTTAGTTAGTAGTAGCAGTAGTAGTGTTTCACATAATTTTAAATGGAAGCACTTTAATTTGAAATATCTTGGGTTGTTTTGCATGGCATCGTGTTTGGGGGGGGGGGGGGGGGGGGGCAGACTGGGTATTTAGGCCCCCCCATGCCCATGACTAGACCTGCCCCTCGATAAGTAGGAATATGAGCATGTGCTGTATGTCATTTGTTTAGTCTGGCGTTGTCCTTCCTGGTCCAAGCCTGGGCTCCTCCTGGCTTTACGCCAAACTATTCTTGATCAAGACATTTGACACCTAAGTTGGTACCTATGCAAACACATAGTGTATGTATTCAAGGTCACCATAACTGCATGACATCACCCATTTAAACCAGAGACCATTTTTGCGCTTTCGCCATGCTCGCCGTAGTAAGGTCAGTTGCTTAAAGATGGAGTGCCGTGATCTTTTTCCTCCGCTAAAACTTAATCATCAGGTACTATGGTTATACTACGAGGAGATTTTATTCCATAAAAGTGTTAAAATTGTGTTTTCACATGGCCACCAGTTTACCTGCTTTTCACATTAGCACCAATCACCTGAACCTATGCCTCGCCAACAGCAGTTGTTGTATGATAATGGGGTAGGAGTTAGGTTTATGATGTCAGTAAAATTATGTTATTTTCCGATTGGGCCTTTTGCCTCAAAAGGCTTTCAGATTTCTTCCAGAAATCAAGAATACACAGAGAAGACATGCAGTATTTTAATATTAACAATCAGGTGTCTATTAGAGTTATGGAGTTAACTCCATAGACACTTGCAAAACAGAAAAAAAGTACAAAAATCACGGCACTCCATCTTGAAAACGATTGACTTTTACCTGTCTTTTAATCCTGAAGGAGCCGCGATAACAAACTGCAGTAGCCTGTGAAGTGGCATGTGTACGTCCCCAGTGACATTTTAACACCGGATAGCGTCTCCGAAGTTCAAGCGCAAGCGGAGCCAACAGCAGGCTTTGAAGGTTTTATCTCCATAAACTTCACTGGACATTTTTGCACACACATCACGCATCGCATCACACTCATCTTAACGAGCTGCGAGATAGAGTCTTGGAGGATTAAAGCCATTAGCTTGTCCACAAAATAACCTCTGAACCTCATTTTGGAAAAAAAACATGTCTTGTAATATTTATGCAGCTGATTGAAGCTTGTTGAGTGTGATGGCATATGGGACCCACACTAATATCCAATGCCAAGAAATATGACACTCTTTACAATAATGAGTGTGATTACTATAAACTATCTTTACATAATGTAGTGTAGTGCAATCATTGTATAGTAATCTAGTCAGACTTGGAATTAGAAGTAGAATTAAAAAATATGATAACTGCAAACTTTAGTCTTTAGTTAAGAACATAATCTTGTGATCACTCCAGCTGTGGGAAGGTGAAAGTGGTGAACTGTGCCAAATTTATTCAACCATCTTCAGTTTGCTTTATTTTTCATACCTTGGATCTTGCAAAAAAACAAAAAGTTACCTCCTTCTGGGCAAAAAACAATAACTGAAAGTACTGTATAATTTCACATTGTTGTTGATGAGAGCCCACTAGCCAAATAGTTAAAATGTTTTATTTATGGTAATTGGCTCTGCAGTTATCGATGCCCATTTGAATCTTTTTAGTTGTGCAAACGTTAGGTTTTAGGTTTTATCTACATATTGTTACAAAAAATGACTAGGTTTTATCTACATATTGTTACAAAAAATGACTATTACAGCTCAGTTTTCTGTTCTATGGTCATCACCAACACACTCATGTCATAGTAAAATGAGAAAGTAAATCATCTGAGTTGAGAAAGTAAAACTAAAGTATTATTAGACACATTAGAACTGGGTCCCAATATTAACTAAATATTATCCCACGGGCCTTGCTGTTTTCAACTTCCCTCGGCTCAGTCATTTCATCCTCGAGCCAAGCCTGAACGAACCATACAAATCAAACAAACTGCACTACACCTCATTTTGTAAAGTTTTGTGAATGCATCTTGCACAGTTGCGACTCTATTGTGGCAATAGTCGCAGTCCACAGACATAAACTCCACATTCACCCACACGAGTTGAAAACAATACCAGACAAACGTAGCTGGTAAATTAGTCAGTGGGCCAGACAGTGGACGGACTGGATACCCTTCTCACAGCCTTTTGTATCAGCCAATGGAAATGTTAATGCTACCATCATTACAATCACATGTCTAGGTCTTCCGAATTCTGCGTCAGTGTGACCTTTTCCATGGCAGTGTTGAGTGTTCTTTGATGCAGTTTTTCACCAGTTCGAGAACATGCTGCTGCAATTCTCTATGGCAGAGGTTTGCAACCTTTTTCATACCAGTAACCAGGGCCCACTATTTATTCAGCATTTGAGCCACAGACCACATTTGATGACATTTTAGCCCCACAGACCACAAACCCAAAGATTTCTTCTGTTTGTATCTACAATTTCGGAAACATAACAGGCAAACCTAGAGAGAAACCTAGATCTCTAGTTGTGTAGTCTTGGGCTATTTCAGATGATGAACATTTTAACTCTTGAGAGTGTAAAAATGAACCCAAAGGGACCCACAAGGGTTCATTTTCATTTGGTTTCATTTTTACACTCTCAAAAGAGTTACATTTGGTTAATCAATCTGTATCTGTGGCATAAAGATCCCTTGAACTTGAAGGCCCTAACTTTAGCACTAAATAGAAACACTGCTAAGAAAGGCTGTCGTCTGTGCTTCTGTTCAACGTTAAGGTATCAGTTTCTGTTTAAGTCCTCTTCAAATGTACATACGGTGTTTAATTCATTATATTTTCCCAAAGCACCATAAGTAGGACCTAGTGATTGTGAACGAAACAATATACTGTATAAAACTATTGGCAGGATACCAACCCTCAAGCCACCGGATGTGGCTCTTCCTGTCTGATAAACAAGGGTGTGTAGGCGATGCAGGTCAATTAGCTGTGGCCTCCAGTCACCTATATTAAGAGCCTTTTCCCCATCCACTTCCCGGCAGACCCAGTTGGGGTAAATAAAAGCTTTTGTCTCGAGCTGAAAAGCACTTGGTGGAACTGATGTGAAAAGTCCTTTTGCGGCAGATACGATCAAAGTACATTTTGTTTTAAAGGATGAGGGGCTGAGTTTTGGCTGAGGTGTGCTGGGCGGACGCAGGAGGGACCTGCCTGGCACATATCTAAGGTCTGAGTTAGTTGTCCTCTGTATGCACCTTGAGGGGAAAATGTCGAGAGACTGTGAGATCATTTTGCAAACCTCGGCCCATGTCCGACCGTTTTTAAAAGGTAGCGACGGATGCTAACCCACTTTTCATAGGTTGGCGAGAACGACCATTTTATCAAAACGTTGTGAACATCTTGCAAACCGTCAATGTTTTCCACAAACCTTTTTTTACCGGTTGCAACCTAGGCCTTAACCGGGGGCGCCCACACTTGACTTGGGAGCTACTTTCAAAATGCCGAGCTAAATGAGATCTACACACCAATAAAATGTTATCCCATTGCTGAAAATTGGAATAGTGCCGTTGATGCTACATATAATAAAAGGTTGAAAATGGAATATTGCCTTGTTGGTTTGAGCTGACTGGGCTTTTCTATGTCAGTCTATCAGGTCAGCTTAATTCAAGTGATGGACTATATATTTAGGGACAAGTCATGTGATCTACCTGTCTTATGTGTTCTATTGGTAGATTACGATATCCCTGGGCATCCCTTTGGGCACCCCAGCCCTAAACTTAGCCCTAATCTTTACCTATGCCTAAAGTTAACCTAACATTAAACCATGACCCTTTTCTTAAAAAAGGTCACAAGTGTTTAAAAAGCATTGCAACCCTTTATAAGCACTTTAGGTGTTGAACTATCAATGTTTTTACAGTATAATCTGGGGTCTCAGAGATAGGAATGCCTCAGAGATAGGAGAATCATAAGTAGGGCCATAAAAAAAAATCTCTTTTGGGGGTCCCTGTCATATCTCCTCAAATGGTAAATTTAAGGGTCCTTGACATGTTTGTGAAACACTGGGTGCTGAAGTCAAAAGTAACACTTGGCCTTCTGCTCATGGAACACTTTTTAAATTGCTCCTGTTGGGGTGCAAACCTCGTATCATGTCCTGACACCATTTCTTGTCACAATTCGAACTCAATTCAATCAAACACATCGGCTCCACAAACTCAACTGTGTTGTTGCTTTGCGCCACATTTCAATCTTGTGGATCTGTGCTTTTATTTGTGGAAAAAAAAACACAAAGTGTTAAATTATGGAGATTAGAGGTTTCCCCGCACCGACAGCTACTAGCCCACCCCACTGATATATTATGAACATCCTGTCTGTCTGTCTGGCCACCATCACCTCATGGTCTGGAAGTGAACACGAACCACTTACAAACACTCATGATTGATTAATGCATTCCAGAAAACACTTTAAGGGCGTGCAGGGACAAAACGCAGAGGTTTTAAAGGACCACTTCACCACTTTTCAACGTATCTCCATATAATAGGTCCTCACTATGATAAAACACCAGTATTTTTCTTTCCTACTCAGTCTGTGTCTCACAGGAGGGCTGTTCTTCCAATGACATCATCAATGGTGGAATCCTAGCTAATAGAAATTGCAGGCTTTCTAATCCTGAAAGGTTGCAATGCAAAAATGGCAGCCATCGTTCTCCCGATAATGAAAATATACACATTGTTTAAAAAAAAAAATCAGCAGAATGATGATGCCATTGGAAGAAGTTTCTGAACTGCCCACAGCCATCCTGTGACACAGACTAAGTAGAACAAAATAGCGGTATTTTATCATGTACATTCGTGAAGAACCATTATATGAAGATGAATCGAAAAGTGGTGAAGTGGTCCTGTAAATCATAATCCTCTCTCTCTCGATATATGCCAAATTTGCCATGACATACCTCTATATCTTACCTACTTTATACATGGAGTTGTGTAGTAGTGTAGTACAGAAACAGTAGTACTTTCTTTGCAGCGCCCTAATCCTGTCAGCAGAGGGAGCCATTGCCTCACCAGATCACATTTTCAGTCAGGATCACATGTTGTGTTTTTCACAGAGTGTATTATTTTCATTTAGGATTTCTAACACAGCTGTGGTGTTCATTGAGCTTAACCCAACATAATCTTACAGCATGTGTAATCACTGTCTGTCATTAGTATGGTATTTCATGTTTATGTTGGCTATTCAAAAATAGAAGCTCATACGAGCTTGCAAACAAAGCCCAACAGGTCCATTTGGTTTCATTTGTACAAACTCAGAAAAATAGGTCCTAAAAGAAAAAAAAAAAACATTAACATGGTGAAACACAACTTGATGCTGTGTTACCTCCATTTCTACTTAACACAGAACGGGGGAGGTTTTTCTCATGTCCACACAACATCCCTAAGGTATATTAATGCCATAGGCCTAGTGAAATGATGAAAAGTCCATGTTTAAGTCCATGTTTAAGTAAAAATACTATTGTTGCTGTGTATGTGGCAAAAGTCAAAAAGCCAAAGTCCTGGGAATTTTACTCAGTAAAAGCACAAAGGTACCAAAAGTACTTGCGAACACTACAGTAGTAAATGTATTTACTTCCCACTACTGTGGTTTGGTATGCAGTCTGTGTGCAAGAGGTGACATGCAACCTGAACAGCACAAGAGAGGAATCAAAACGAATCTGTCTGCCTGACATCATTAACCACTTTCATCATGGCCTCTCTGATGGCATTGTTGATGCAAATGTAAACATCTATTGGAACATAAAGCGAAAGTGGCAGATCTACAAGCTCACAAATCACTCAATTAATGAAATTGACTGAAGACTATGCTGGTAACAGATTGTAGAATAAACACTGGGAAGCAGCAAAGCCCAGTTCAATCTGCAGGATTAAAAGAGTCCAAAAAATCCACAAAGGCTGCTTTATACTTTGAGGTTCTCCATTTTCCACAACATTTAAATGATACAAATAGTGTCATTTACTATGTAAAAACATAGTATAAAGCAAAACATAAAAACAGAGCAGGTTTGAAGGAGGATTTACGTTCTTTTACGACTGTTGGCAGGATATTTACATTTTTTGTAGCATTGGAGTGAATTCAATTTAACTCCTTGTTTGAGCCTGATCTGGGTAGTAGTTTTAGAGGTGCATGCAGGTGTCTTCTGGTGTAGCTTCTCTTGTAGACCAGGCCCAGCGAAAGTTACTACACAGCCATAACTGACACTAGTGTCCACTCACTGTTATCAGTCCTGTATTGAAGTGCATTGCAATGCGACAGGGAACTTTCGCTCTGACACAGGAAATGTCATTGTGGCTGTTCCCTTGAAGTAGAACTATGAGCAACTTTCATCTTCTACCATGGATTTAAATCAGGTTTCCTGTGCATGAGCTGAAATATTTACCATTGAACTAACAGAGACCTGTAAACTTTGGCATAATCTAAATGTCTCAAAAGAAGAGCAGAGACAAAACACGACCAAATGTATACTGTTATTTTGTATAGGCTGCTTTTTTATATAGTTCTATACTGGTATAGTTGTATACTGGACCGTAGATTGGATGGGGAAGTATTAATTAAAACAAAGTTAATTACGATCACTAATTAGTTAGGGGGGACTATGGCCTAAGATTAGTGCTTTTGTAACACATGCTATGCATCCCCTGTGTATACAAGCATCCCACTGAGCACAATATCAACGAAATGTCTAAAAGGCCTAAAAGTGGAGGTCAATCTTAGATTAGACATTGATTAGACATCTAATCAACATCTAATCTAAGATTAGACCTCAAAAAACTTCCACCTTTAGACCTTTTTTAGACATTTTTAGATCTTGTGCTCTTTCTCAACCAAGGGCTAGGGCCACTCATTTCCTAATAAAAATGACTCAACCAGAAAATGCTTGCACTTCTCCCTCTTGAGACTGTAACTCCCCTTTTCTGTAGAATTTCTAGATGTCTGACGTGTCTTAATTACGCCTGCAGTACATTTTCCCACATGCAGTACCTCCACAACCACTGTTGAAGACCACTGTTGAAAACTATAGGATTACAATGTCACAGAGCTTGTGCTCATATAACTTAATATGTTTTCATGATATAATTATTTCATAGGTCATGCTATCTGCCCGAGACTGCTGATATTACAGTGCCTCTATTTTTATGCAGGTGGTCCCAAATAGAATAAAACCCCTTTAGCACAAATTGCTGTACAATGTACTGTGCATGTATCTATTCATTCACTACACAAAGACATGAAACGCGAGACAAGACGTGCTCCTGAGGGACGTGGCGCACTGCGCACACACACAAACGCAAAAGTTAATCAATTAAGGCACCAACCTTCTCATTTGAAGTAGTTAAAAGAAGTTTGTAACTGAAAAGTCCATGTTAACCACAAACCACATTAACCACCTTGTTTGAAAGTGAATTATGCCTTTTGTGTCTTGCTCAGGGACACTTCAAGTTCAACGGTCATATCAATGCCAGGCACATATTTATTTACACCACTAAAAACCTTTAATGTCCCTCGCTAGTCGCTACCTAGTCCCTCACTTCCTAGTCACGGGGTTCACAGAACACAAGTGTTAGGGCCTAGTACAGAGGGCCTAGTACAGAGGGCTTAGTACAGAGCCAAGAGTGGATTCCAGTCACCTATACAGAACACTAGAGACTATAGACTCAGAGAGAGACGGTAAACTGAGAGCAGGGTAGGATCGAGGACACGCAGCACAGCAGGGCTCACCGGCTGGAATCAAACCTGCGATTAAGTAGTTGACTTTGTGACACACTATCTGGCCACCTGCCGGCGGCGCCGCCGCCACCACCGACGCGCCCCAGCAACCCTTGCCTCGGACTGGGAGTAACGCTAAACTCACCGAAGGCCTTCTTGGGCCCCACCAGGCGCAGCGTGAAGGGAATCCCCCTGGGCTGCTCCTTCAGCATCTTGGCCACCTCGTAGTGCCGGCAGCCCACGATGCTCTGGTCGTTGATGGCCTCGATGTGGTCGCCCACGCACACCGACTTCAGCCGGTCTATGGTGCTCCCTTCCTTTATCCTCTGCAGGTGAAGAGCACATGCGCGCACACGGTGAAATGACGGACCCAGGGGTGGATCCAGGCATGGGCATGGGGGGCAATGCCCCCCTAAATGCTCTGACTTCCTCGCCAAACATGATGCTTCCATGCAAGACATTTCAAATTAAAGTGCTTACATTTACAATTATTTGAAACACTACTACTGCTACTAACTGCAATGAGCCCATCTCAAAACCCTACCCTTTAGGGGTTGTCCAATGCCAATCCACATACTTTAGCAACTGTTGCTATCCAGGTCAAGCCTTCCTGGTCAAGCTCTCCCCTTCTAATGTGCCTATTGGACAAGGACGGATTGGGGAGCGACGAAGGGCTCATTGTGGCATCCACTAAACCAACACCATTTCATCATTGAAAACAGAAAACTCTCTGAGTCAGACCTTTAGCTTTATGCATGCTGCTTGTCTGTTGCAACTTCAACAACAACTGATGTTATTATTGATGCTTACTTGCCTAATAAAAGTCGTGTAAGTGAAAATGGTATGGGTGCGGCTTCATCACCCGTGGCGCGAAGCGACACGGGTGATGAAGCCGCCCCCATACCATTCTCTCCTGACCCATCCCAATTGGGAAATGTTACATCCGGGCCTGGCATCACCGATTTTGACCCGATGACCAGATCTGTTTCAGCGTTGCTAATAATATTTCCTGGAACCCCCACATTGGCAGGAGAGTGATGTCCCAACACCATGTCAACATCGTGTCTCACCTTTATGAAGGCGTATCCGGCTCCGTTGTCTGTGATGGTGAGGCCCAGGGCGTCCTCCGTCTTGGTGACCTCCACCTCCTTGGTCTCTCCTCTGACGTGGGCGAAGATGAAGTCCTCCAGGCCGATCTGTCCTCCCAGCAGCTTCTGCATGTCCACCTTGTGGGAGTTCAAGGTGCAGAACAGGATCTGATGGAGAGAGGGAAACAAGTTAGTATTTTCTTTCTTTCTTTCTTTCTTTCTTTCTTTCTTTCTTTCTTTCTTTCTTTCTTTCTTTCTTTCTTTCTTTCTTTCTTTCTTTCTTTCTTTCTTTCTTTCTTTCTTTCTTTCTTTCTTTCTTTCTTTCTTTCTTTCTTTCTTTCTTTCTTTCTTTCTTTCTTTCTTTCTTTCTTTCTTTCTTTCTTTCTTTCTTTCTTTCTTTCTTTCTTTCTTTCTTTCTTTCTTTCTTTCTTTCTTTCTTTCTTTCTTTCTTTCTTTCTTTCTTTCCACTGTGTAATGTTTATGTTTGGTGACATGTACTATTGCTACATTGTCATTCTAATGTTTGTCTCATCCATATACTGTACACATAGATAGACACATTTCTGTGAAACGGTTATTGTTAAATATTTAACATCAGAAAGACAATATACAAAATGGCCAGTTTAATCGAAAAAAGTTAATACACATAATTATGTTCAGTTAAGTCATTTATTAACCACAGGTTTGGCAAGGTTACTTTTTAAAAGTAATCCCCTACAGCAGGGGAGCCCAACCAGTAGATCGGGATCTACCAGTAGATCTTGGCTTGATCATGAGTGGATCTTGGGAGATGTGGGGAGGAAAAAAAAATGAGGTGGAAATGAAAAAAGAGCGATGTTTTTGTGTGTGTGTGTGTGTGTGTGCGTGTCTGCGTGTCTGTCTGTCTACGAAGCGGCTCATTTGGAGGATTGTTGTCTGCTGTCTGTGAATTATGCCAACAGTATTGTTCAACGTGTAATGGACTGTTCTGCAACTTATAATGGACTATTCTGGACTGTTCTTATTATGATTGCATTTGCAATGGCAGTGTTTGACCAGGTCTGTTGTACTTATGTTGTACTGTTGTAGGCCTATTTATGACAAGTCTGTTGTACTTTATGGTTATATGGACATAAAGTAAAGTGGTAAAACAAAGTAGTGTTGTGTTGTTGTGAAGTTACTGCAGGCTGGCAACGATGCGTGTGGTTTGAAATGTTGATATTGGACTGGTAGATCCCGGAGGGGTTGGCTGCTGAAAAGTAGATCTTGGATCAAAAAAGGTTGGGCACCCCTGCCTAAAGTTACAAGTTACTTGGTAAACATTGCAGTCTGTAACATAAAGTGTTACCCCATTTAAAATATAAAGTGACAGACTACTGGTAGTGGCCTTTGCATTGCTTTTAAGCAAAACTCTATTCAATTAGATAAAATACGTTTTTATTACCATTGATGATAAGACAAGCAGGCTGATCATGTGTCATCACGCATGCTTTAGTTTGACTAAATATTTTATTGTTTTTAACTTAAGTGTAGCCATTGATGGGGAGAATGTAATCTAGCTTGTAACCCCATTACAATGCGGCCAATACTGTACACATTTTAAAACATATTTACAAAACTACATTAGTTCGTTTTTTTGTTTGTTTTGTCTTTTGTATGCTGATTAGGTAATCTTGTTACATGCAACTTCCAACTTCCATCACTTCCCAACCCTGATTAACCCTAGTATGGACTACTGGTAATATAACATGGTCAGATCATGAGTTCTAACTTCTATGCCACACACTGCTTGACCCAGCATTTGAATCACCTTCACCATACAGTAGGTCTGAACAGTTGTGCTGTACATAATCTCACCAGCAGAGGGCAGTTAGTAGTCAGGGAGACTACAATAGTCTGCCTATCATGAGAGCCATGGTTTGTAATTCACATGAGTTCTGGGTGGTCCTGCTCGTAAACCTTCATACATTCAAATATATTTAAACCGTTTATTTAGCTAGCATGTGCACACAAGCATCACGCATGGCAGCAACAACAGAAATCCTGAATTGGTAAACTGGATCCGTGTACACTGCAGGCTGAGTCATTCACTTTACTGTATTTCTTCATTCGGTCGGGACACTGCATAGCAACGCATAGGGATTCACCAAAGTTTAGAATAACAATTTAGTCCCGTTTTGTCACAGGGAATACATTTATGTTCAGAAGACACCCCATAGCCAATGCAAAATATATGCTTATCAACAACAGATAAGCATAAACTACTGACATTCTTAGTGTCATGTGATATGGATATTGACCAATAACTGCAAATATTGGCCGATACTTTTATGTGGACGACACATCGATGCATCCCCAGTAAAGACCAATATCAATGTAATGTAGGCTAAATACACTGGATATAGGAAAACCAACCATTACACATGGAAAACAAGCATAAACAACATCATCAGGCACTACAGCAAAGCCACAAAACAATTCAAAAAGAGCAAAATCTATCTATTAAAGAGGAATTCCACCCATTTTCAACATTTAGGTATATTAGGTAATATACGTTAAGAGATGTTGTGTGAACATAATGAAAAAGTTCCCCCCATTCCGTGTTGCCTGGAAATTGACGTCTGAAAAAATAATTTATTTTAGGGCATATTTTTTCGTGTACAAATTGAACCAAATGGACCATTATATAGGTCTCATTTGAAAATGTGTGGAATTCGCCTTTAAGGGTAGGACTTCCACTAATATTTACTCACGTTTTTGCACACATTGCAGCATGAGGCCTATATCCTACAGGCCTATGTGGAAACCAACGTAATAATATGTTGGGTAAATAGTACAGCATGCTTTCACGTGAGACAGACAGTCCACAAAATCTCAAAAGCGACAACAAACAAGCATCCGCCGGCACGTGAGGTTTTTAATCTATAGCCCAAACACTGTCTCCTCTTCACACAGCACAGCAGTATAGTAGTGTACTGGTCGGCAGTGTTGCCAACTGCCAAAATCCAAAATGCACTAGTGGCACTTCCAAAATGCACCAGAATGCGCTAGAGCAGTGGGTTTTCAACCATTTTCATACCAGGGCCCACTGTTTATTCTGCATTTTAGCCACGGAGGACCACCGTTTGATGTTGAATTTAGTCTCTCAGCCTAATTTAGGAGAAATAACTGACAAAATGTTGGTCAAAATAGCAATTCTTCTACATTTTCTTAATGTGTAGATTATTGAAAATTAGGTAATTCAGATGGTTAAATAATTCTCAAGAGTTACAGATCTAAAAGGGTCCATTTGGTTACCAATGGTCCTTTCTAGGAAGGAAGGAGGACTCTATAATAGGAGGAAAAATGGTGAAAAACAAGGGTTTTATCTCTGGCGCCTGTCAATCAATTTCACCCCATCTCCCAAGCAAAAAAGCACTAGATTTTCCGGCAGGAGTTTTTCACTAATTTTGGCGCTAGGGGGGTCTGGAAAAGAGGTAAATATAGCGACAAATACGCCAAGTTGGCAACACTGCTGGTCGGGTACACAGACAGACGCCGTAGTGTCTTGTGTTGCGCTGCCTGTGTGATTGGAGTTCAGGGTCATCTGACACCAGGGCCGGATCTAGGTATGGGCATGGGGGGGCAATGCCCCCCTATAAACCTCCAAACCATGGCATGCAAAACAACCCAAATTCAAAGATAGTCCAAGTTAAAGTGCTTACAGTATATTTAAAATGACTGAAGTTACAGTACTACTGCTACCTACTAACTTCAATTGTGGCACCATTAAACCGACACCATTTTGTCATTCAAATCAGAAAAATCTCTGAGTCAGACCTTTAGCTTTATGCATGCTGCGTGTCTGTTGCAACTTCAACAACAACTGATGTTATTATTGATGCTTTCTTGCCTGATATAAGTCCTGTAACTGAAAACCGTATGGGTGCGGCTTCGTGACACGGGCGATGAGGCTGCCCCCTTACCATTTTCGCCTGCCCTCCCATTGGGAAATGTTAGATCCGGGCCTGTCCAACACACTGACTACAAGAACGTTAGGTAACTGAACACCGCGGTATAAAGGGGTTAGCAGCGGAGGCAGCCCAAACGGGACCGGGAACGGGACAGGACAGGACAGGCAGTAGTCTCTGCTCCCACAGATCCACCAAAACAATGACGTATGCCTGAGCTCCGCGTGAGGCGCATACAGTGTACACTCCGTGAACTCTACAGTGTGTATCATGTTTTTATTCCAAAAAAAACAGTGGTGCATTTACGTAACTGTACACTCAAGTACAACGTTGAGGTACTAAATTAGGCTGGTGCCCTTCTGTATAGAGCACCAGCCTCACCCGTTGTACCGGTGTCAGAGTACTCAATCCGCTCAATCTGTCTGGGTACCTTTTAGGACCATATACTGTATGTATATGTCTGTATCCATCTCTCGTGTCCCTTTATTCCTATATGTTACCATGGTATGTACAGGCCATGGTATATACAGGTGTCTGTTGGCACAGCATGACCATCGACAACCATGCAAGTTGGCAATGTATTCCCCTCCCAGTCTATGCAGATGTCAGAATGCATTTGTGATGTCGGAACAGGCCAAATCCATATGGAGCCTGGGCAGGGGCCCTGTCCAGAGCCAAGGCATTTTGTGGCGGATCTGGACACCCGCGTGTCCGACCAACTTGGCACCGGGCACTGCACTTCCTGTGGACCCGGAACGTGTGTGACAAATTTGATATGTACAGAGACTTGGTGCGTTCATAAATATAGATATTGATGGTTCCAAGACTTTTGCTTTACTATTCCACTACATCTCGCATCCAAATATTGTTTTTTTTTTTACTATACTATAGTTGGCTTTAGATTACTTTTCATGCAACACATTGTGAGCTTGTTGATCTGCTATTTCCAGAAGATTATAGACTTGAAATGTGAGCATCTCCTTATGGCATGGAACTCTATATTTGGACACAGCATTGGTCTACTCATGGAGATGCATTGCATATACATAGATGACAGATGTGCATGCCTGTTGATGTCATAAGACCGTGAGCTGCATTTGCTTCTGCGTTTGTATTTGTCTCTTCATAAAAGAAATGTTAAAGCTTATTAACCCCAAAGAAGAAAGTTTCTAGGTAAAAATATGCTTAACCCATTCAGGCCTAAGTCCGCCTAGAAAAAAAGCCATTAAAACCTATGGGCGGTTTTGAAAATACCCCCAAATCCTGACTTTTTCTGGAAAACTTACCAGGGATGTCAACGTTTACTAAAACATTTGTTTCTCAGGCTCTGTAGCAGCTAGAAACAAAATTCCAAAAGCATTTGATAGCTTACACCTTTGGCTTTCATGGAAAATTAATTGTCTTGGTCCAAACCTTTATCAAAAAATCAGAAAAAAATAGGAATCTAGAAAATATGATAAAACTAGTAAAACGCCTACTAAAAAACAGCAATTTTTGCATTTTTGCAGGCTCTGAAACACATAGAGACACATAGAAACACAATTACAACACTATTTGATAGTCTGATAGTTGCCTTGGACCAAGAATAGGTCCTACAATAGCAGGTAGGAACTAAACGTAAAAAGTATTTTAGATCTCACACTGTAGGCTTTCAAAAACTATAACTTTTATTTGTGCAGACTTTGAAAATGCACACAAAGCAGAAATCAAACTAAATAAAGTAATAATAAAATATAAAGTGTCCTTTCAATAAAAAAAGTGACAAAAAGATATGTGTTCAATAAAAAGGTGAAAATTTCTCTGTGGAAACAGTTCACAAGCAGCTAAAAAGGTGACCATTCTCTGGGAACTGTCCATCAAGCAGCAATATTTTCAAAATGAAAAAATAAAAAATAAATTGTCTGTTATTGCAACAAGTCACAGTTCAGTGTCAGTTCAGCATCACTGACAACCACGGGGGTGAAATCGAGCAACGAGGAAGTCCAGGAACCATCTCAGCTTCCACATCTTGTCAGTCCGGTCTACAGCTGCCTTGTTGTCCTGGAGCTGTAGAAACCTGAAAATGCACATAGGTGTTAGTCATTTTTATACTTCTTTGTGTTGTTTTTATAATAATACAACACACACACACACACACACACACACACACACACACACACACACACACACACACACACACACACACACACACACACACTGTGTGTGTGTTTATATTATAGCATTATACATGCACATTGTTCAGTAATGCAGTATACACTACAATACTCCAGGTCGTTTGCCATTATAAGCATCATGTAGCGCTGTATGCTGTATCATAACATGGCTGTATTATCATCATAGACGTAGCGGTGCGATGATAAATGATGAAAGGGTGCGCCTAAAAAAGTTTTCCATCGCAGCGTCAACATCAATTATTACCGTTATTATCAGCAAGATCACTCAACATTATATATTTGCAGTGCTATTATTATCATAGGCCTACTATACAATTTGTATTATTGCTATTACCTTCAGAAAACCTCGCGACGACTTTTGTTGTTGCGCTATTATAGGCTTCTATGGTCACACAATAGTACAACTCTATAATAACAATAGCACTGCTATCATACTGTTTTATCATTATAATTATCATCATAGCGGTTTGTATTAGTGTTATTATTACCTCCAAATAGCGCTGAATCTGTCCCGGGCCATCACTTTGTGGTCTGGAACAAAGTCTTTGTCTGTCGGCAAAAAAACACGGAACTCGGCTTGATCATCATCGTCGTCAGGCGATCACGCATCCATTGCGCTCTGTCCAGCGGCTCCGAAGAGGGAATATAATCTGGATCAGTAACATCGTCCTCGTCTCTACTGCTATACTCATCAACAATGTCGCTGCCGTCGCTCAAAACATCTTCCATTTCACGTGGAGTCGTTGTTGTTGTTTTCTTCAACGCTGCTGCTGCTGCTGCCATGGATAGCGGTGACGCAGTAAAAAAAAAAAAAAAAAAACACGACTTTGCCGACCAATAAAGTTGCCTTAAGAGGAAAAAAAAATTCCCACAATGCATTGCGACACCCTAGAATACATACGTCATCGACTTATGACACATTTGATTGGCTATGAGACCGGAAATGGGCGGAATCTACCCAGAGTCCAGATTTGGACTCCCGCATGAAAGGTAAAAGTCCCAAAATGGCCTCCCGTTCTTAAAGGTAAAGATCCACATTTGGACTCCCGTCTGAAATGGGTTAAAGACAACTATTGTTTTTTGTCTGTTTTTTCAATCAAGGTTCATGTTTTATGTTGTAGAGGTTAGAGAAAGTAAAAGCTGTTTTTGACAGGGGGCATTCAAATATGGTCCTAAATACATATTTGTTTACACAATTTTAAAGCGATTTACCTTTCTACCACAGTCCTAATAAACCCCAGGAAATTATAACTGGCCATGGAAGTTTCTACTGAATGTGAAAGAGGCTGCACACTGCATTTCACTTTACACACTGACTCCATATTTGGGCTTGACCCAGAGGCCCCATATGGCGGCATGTCACACTCAGTAGTTCTTTTGCATCCAGATGTAATTTCCTGGGGTTTATTAGGACTGAAATCGCTTTAAAAAATTGTAAACAAATATGTATTTAGGACCATGTCAAAAACAGCTAAAATCTCTTAAACTAAAGAAATCAGTAAATTAAAACCAATTAACAGCTGAACTCAGCTAACACTCACAGCTAACATGAACTTTGGTTGAAAAACCAAAAAACAAAGTTGTCCTTTAAGAAAATCTACAGTGTACTTAGGAAAAAAAGAAAAGAAAGAAGGAAAGTTGATGGTGACAATGTATAGAATCCACTTTATCGTCATGTTTGCCTCTTACAGGTGTAATAAAATGCATTTTTGTGCAAGGTCCTCTGTTTTTGTTGTTTTCAGAACAGACAAAGACACAAGAAAAGTTGTGGGAGGGGACCTGGAGAACAAGGAGGAAGAAACCATCATAGAGTCGTCAGGGAAAGAAACACACAAATCCAGGTCATCTACACATCATGTACACAGACACAGCATAATCCAGCTGAACAGTGTGGACAATGCGGTTAGTGTAAGGTGCACAAGGTCACGCACAAAGATTGTAGTACTCCAGTAGGTACAGTAGGCTATATCTATTGCAGCACTGTAATGTCATGACCTAACTAGGCTCTCCCTCAAGAGATTTAGTGAGCCTACTGATAAATATTGCCTTTGTTGGGTGGAAAGCTTTTTTGACATTTTCTTTAGCATTCAGATCTAGACAGCATCTACTGTATATGAACTACGATAGATGTGCAAGTTCTGGGAAATTGCTAGTGTGAGGAATCCCAACCGGATTCAAATGCTATCAATGCACAGAATGGGACTTTGTCCCTGTTTAATCACACCACTGAATGGTCCCACGAGCCGTCTACTCCTGTCCTGTACCAAGATCTCAGTAGCTGCATTCAGTGCATTGATGAAGGCTACTGTTTTGACAGCGACAGTGCAGGCACAATCTGACTCTCACTCAGGCACTAACCCTAACACTAACGGGCCTTGTATAGGTAGACATGCAGTGAAGCAAAGTTGCAGCATTGTGCAGTTTCACATTGTTTGTTGGCGGAAGTAGTTTCACTTCCGTGTTTCCTAGTCGCCTATGGAGAAAATGTCCATATTGCTGCATTGCATGATCTGATGAGGAACATATGTATTTTTATCGGTTGACATTTGAATCGAGGCGAATCCACTGGAAACTGAATTCCAATACTTTTTATTTGGTATGGCAGCCATACCATTTTCGGTTACAGGACTTTTATTAGGCAAGTAAGCATCAATAATAATATATCAGTTCTTGAAGTTGCAACAGGCATGCAGCATGCATAAAGCTAAAGTTCTGACTCAGAGTTTTCTGCTTTGAAAGATGAAATGGTGTTGGTTTAGTGGTGCCACAATTGTAGTTAGTTAGTAGCAGTAATAGTGTTTCAAATCATTTTAAATATAAGCACTTTAATTTGAAATATCTTTGAAATTTGGGTTGTTTTGCACGCCATTGTGTTAGATCCGTCCCTGCTTGCAAATGAAATCTTGACAACTGAGAACAATAGTATGTTTCCTATAGCAACACGACTGATAAAATGGAGTTATTAGGTTCTTGTTTGATAATATGCTTGCACGCTAATAGATAACGCTCCCAAGGACAGCTGAAATTGAAAGTGCATTGGTATCTGTTCCTCGTGCTGGTCCTTGACACCTCCTCCTACGTGAATGCAACTTTCAAGGACCAGAGCTTCGCAGAATCCGACATGTCTTTACAACAGCTCCCACCGCACAGGTGATAAGCATTCTGATAACGCCAACGTCAATGATACGTCTTCACTGCGCAAGTAGTGTTACATCACATGAGTGTTGATCACACTGTAGCAGTGAAGTACTTTGCAAACATTGCTCAGGAACATGGAATTATATTTATTGATCAAGCATATGATGCAGATCCAGTCTCGTCTAATCTAGTTTAGAGTCAAACTCTAGTTTTTCTTAAGATTTGTTTCGTACTTTAAAGGCAGGATGGGGCGAAATCATTTAGCGACTGCAACTGCTTGTTTTGTTTTTCTAAATAGTATAGCAATTTATGTATTTGTTGATTATCTACTATAGTCCTCATAAGTGACACACAGTGTAGCTTCCCCTATGTGAATGGGGAGGCATTCACATTCAGTAGATCCTTTGATCTTTTATGCTGTGCTACTACAGCACGATACATTTCCCTACAGAGATCAGCAAAGATCTTCATATGTAAAGTAAACACTTTGTGGTGCCTGCAGGTGGCTCAGACAGGTCCAGTGCATAGCCATATATCATACATATCCTCCTAGAGAGCACAAGGACCGCTAAGCAAGACTGTACGTGACAGTCATCACAGCTCACTGTCCCATGTCTCCTTGTCCTCCATTTTCGTGCATCTGCACTATTCGGTTCGCAACCATCAACACGTTTTTGTAGTTCATAGACATTCATGGTAGCCTCTCTCAGAACCTTTAGTTTCTATAGAGGAAAAACGTCCCCACCAGCATCAAACTGCCCAAAGCAATGCATTTCCATTCAGTTCAATTAATTCAAGGTGCGTACTGCGTACTGCACAACATGAACAAGACCTACAACTAGGGATGCACCGAAATTCTTGGCCGATCTTTAAAATATCATATCAAATATCAATATCAATATATGCTTATTTAGTTTTTGGTATACTTTTGGTATACTTTCATAATTAAAATATGAAAGTAGTCAAGTCAAGACTAGTGTACTTTTAAGTCTTAGATTGGCTAAACTGTAAACTGTGTAGTGTACTATAAATATGATATACCGTAACTAATGTTCTAAGTAAACTTAGAAGTAAATATATAGTTTACTACATACTATACTACATAAAAGTAGTACAATAGCAGTATATGGTTGAGTATACATGGATGTATACCTAAGTATAACATCAAGTAAACAATTATTATACTAAGGCCATACTTAAAATTGTAGTAGTAGTATAAAACTAGTACACTAACAGTATATAGATGAGTATATTGAAAGTATAAGAAGTAAAGTTAAACTAAACTATAAAACTAGTACACTAGAAATGTACAGACAAGTAGTAGTATTTAAAGTATACTTAAGTTTAAGGGGTTCCAATTTAGAATGTTTTTAGGATATTTTAGTATACTTTAATATACTTATATAGTATACTTCATAGTACAAATTATTATTATACTGTACTTACTATACTTATACTTAAGTATTCTTAAAAAATGAACTTTAACTGTGCTGTTTTTCGCTAAGGGATGACAAGTGTTGAAATTGAGTGGAACTCCCCTTCAAAAAACAACAAACAAACAAACAAAATGTGAGTACTTGTGTGAGTTTTCCCACCACTGGCCACTAGGCACCAACAGTCAGTTCTACAGTTCTTTTCCTGACACCAAGCATTTCTGTCCCTCACCGTGGCCTATCTCTACCTCAGCTGTCCTTGTGGACTCTGGCAGTCCTGGCATTAACATCAGCTGTGTGTGTGTGTGTGTGTGTGTGTGTGTGTGTGTGTGCGTGTGCATCGCTGCGTGTGCGCGCGTGCGTGCATGTGTGTGCGTGCGTGTGCATCGCTGGCCCTGAACTAGTGGAGGTTCATGCAGTACTTTTCATCTCAAGGCCGTTGGCCCGGTGTTCCATGCAGCTGTCTGCCTGCCTGCCTGCCTGCCTGCTGTGACCTCACAGCGAGGAGGACGGGTCCTTCCCGCTGGAGACCTTCTACCACATTCTGGACCACAACTGCAGGTGTTCAGGTCAAGGTCACACCAGGGGCGGATCTAGGCATAGGGGGGGGGGGGGGGCTTAAATGCCCAGACTGCCCCACCAAACATGATGGCATGCAAAACAACAAGATATTTGTGAAAAGTGCTTTTATTTAAAATGAAAAGGAATTTGAAACACTACTACTGCAACTAACTACAGCTGTGTCAGCACTAAACCAACAGTATTTCATCATTGAAAACATAAAACTTTCTGAGTCATACCTTTAGCTTTATGCATGCTGCGTGTCTGTTGCAACTTAAATAACAACTGATGTTATTGTTGATGCTTTACTTGCCTAATATGAGCCATTTTTGCCTCATACCATTTTTGCCTGCCCCCCCAATTGGGAAATGTTACATCTGTCCCTGGGTCACACACAAGGCTTTGGTGTGTGTGTGTGTGTGTTGTGTGTGTGTGTGTGTGTTGTGTGTGTGTGTGTGTGTGTGTGTGTGTGTGTGTGTGTGTGTGTGTGTGTGTGTGTGTGTGTGTGTGTGTGTGTGTGGGGGGGGGGAATGGCAACAGGGTTTGGCTGACCTAGGTTTGTAACAAACTTTCCATGCATTCTCCGGGCATATTGCAAAGTCAATATACTTAAAGGTATAGTAAATTATTTGGGTGATTTGTAAAACCTTCCGGTCCCTGGTAGCAAGATATGCACATGCACACACTCTACAACGAGAGGAAGTGCAACAGGCCGACAGCATATACACCAAGGCCCACGCCACTCAATCCAGCTTGGGAGAAGGCCTCCTCTCATCTTGATTGGACAAAAGGCTTTTCTCCCAAAGCCCCAACTGAAACTAGGTTTTTTTTGTTGTTGTTGTTTGTTTTTTACCCCAGGGAGTCGCTGGGGACAGGGAGGAACTCCTTCTATGGTCACCACACTCTATTAGGGTTAGCCAAAAAAGAAGTAAAATCACTTACTATACCTTTAAGTCTGTATATTGTTATCTTTCAGAAGAGGGAGATGTTTTCACCTCTGTTTGACTGTATGCATCCCTCCCGAACTGCCTGTGTGTGTGTATTTGTCTTCTTGTCTGTGTGTGTGTGTGTGTGTGTGTGTGTGTGTGTGTGTGTGTGTGTGTGTGTGTGTGTGTGTGTGTGTGTGCGCATCCCTCCCGAACCGCTTGTGTGTGTGTGTATTTGTCTCCTTGTCTGTTTGTCTGCCTGTCGGCATACACAGCTAATCTGGGAAACTGCCGCACCCGTCTGTGCCAAAGCTTTTCGTGCAGACCTGGGACTGCTGCCCCTATAGCGGCCCTGGCACCCATAGGCTCTGTTGCAGAGCGTGTCGTGGGTTTAAAGGTAGGGGAAGTGATTTCACTTTTGTCAGATATCACCCAAAAAATATTTTTTTTCTGTTAAAATGCTCTATTATAAGGTGTGGAAACCACATATGGAGTTTCCCCCTCCCCCACGTTAGCAGAGGAGCTAATAAAAGTTCCCCAGGTCACCACAATTCTCCTCCAATCAGGAGAGAGCAGCAGGTTCACATAGTGTAGCTACTTTTGGGGGCCCCTAGTGCACCAGGCTGGTACTACACCATGAATTTCAAATCACTTCCCCTACCTTTAAGTCACTCCTCCCCGTCTCTCTCTCTCTCTTAAATTTGTTGTCAATTCAAATTTGTTGTCAAAGTACAGTACAAGTACGGTACATGCAAGTATTTTTTTAGGGATGTCCCGGTGCCACTTTTTCATTTCCGATCCGATCCCAATACCACAATTTTTGTGTTAGCCGATACCAAAATACCGATACCAGAGAAGAATATGCACTCAACTCCGATACCTACATGGACAAAAAGAGCCGATCCGATACTTTGGATTTGTATTTTTGCATCTCACCAGAGTGCAAACACATCAGTATATTAACTGATATATTAAGTGGAGGTAATGGAGTAAGAACAGTAGATTTTAATAAATACACTAAATAAGTACCTGTACTGTATATTAAAGGTAGTGAACAAAGAATAGGCAGTCAATATTCAATATTGTCTGATCCTGGTTAGGATGCCTCTCGGGCGTCTCCCTAGGTGAGATCCCGGGACAGACCGGGGACCAAATAGAGCAGTGGTTTTCAACAGGTGGTCCAGGGACCACCAGTGGTCCCTGAGAGGGTTCCAGGTGGTCCCCAGCTAAGTTTGTCAACCAGATGTAACTCTTGAGAACGTAAAAATGAAACCAAATGGACCCTTGCGGGTCCATTTGGTTTCATTTTTACGCTCTCGAGAGTTAAAATATCCATCCGTTTAAGTAGCCCAAGTCTACACAACTAGAAGATTAATGGTCATTTTGATCTGTACGTTGGACTGTTTTGTTTCCTCAAATCCAGCCTGGAATTGTGAACAAAAGCAAAATAGGTCTTCAGTTTTGGGGTCTGTGGGGCTAAAAATGTCCTCAAGTGGTGGTCCTTGGCTCAAATTCTGCATAAATGGTGGCCCTGGCATCAAAAAGGTTGAAAACCCCTGAAATAGAGGGATTACATCGACTCACTGGCCTTGGATTGTCCCGGAATCTCCCAAGAGGAATTCGCTAATGTTGCTGCTCGGGATGAGGAAGTCTGGAGCCCTCCGGTGGAGCTGTTGCCCCCACGACAACGGATAAGCGGTTATAAGATGGGTGAATGGATATTCCACATAGTAGTAGTCCTTATTGCATGTAGAAGTGCTATAAATTAATCTAACTGTGAAAAAGGAATCATCCACCCTAGAGATTAAACAGAAAGAACAAAAAAAAACCTCTCAAGATCATGAGTTATAGTGCTGTTGTGAATGCGAATTTGAATAGAATTTGTCTGAATTTGGCAAGTTTCAATGCCAATTGAGCCTCACCGTGTTAATAGAAATGTAAATGCTAATTAAGTGCTGACCCTTTCCATTTATTTACATACCACACAGGTCCTTGAAACCATTAGTTTAGATTTGAGTACACACTAGTATTGTGAGCAACACATAATGGCTGCCGCTGGCTCAGGTGCTTTGAATCAGGCTTTGTGTCAAAGTGTCCCTGAGCAAGACTGCTGTTAGTCTGGGAAAGTGTGTGTGTATTTGACTGAACGGATGATGTAACATACACTATAATTTGCTTTGTGTGCGGTATAAGTGCAATATAAATGCACCGTTTAACGCCATCTCAAGGTCTGCTCGGCTCTTTCACCATGACTCATCCATTCTCATCTCATGGCGGTGATTACCGACAGAAGATCATTATCTGGCGATTTCGTTGCTGGTATTCATCAGAACCAAGGCTCGCGACGGGTACAAAGTCTGGCGAACGGTAACAAGGCCAAACGATCTTTTACAGTGCATCATGGAAACCCAGCCTCAATAGAAATCTAACACCCATTTCACAAAGGCCTCACTGCCTAGGAACAGAAAGAAGAACAGCATGTGCTTCTTTTCCTTGAAAGAAACGGTGACGACGCAACATGCGATATAATAAAGCGAACCGAGCGGTAATACCGTACCTCTGAGGCGGAGATGTTGAAGACCTCGGCTATCTTGGCGTAGAGCTCCTTGACGTTGGTGAAGCCGTGGATGCGTCCCGTGGGGCTGCCGTGGGCCAGCTGGGTGTGGAAGACCAGCCGGGGCCGCGGGTACTCGGCCGGAGGGCCCGGCGGTGGCGGCGAAGGAGGCGGCAGCGGCGGGGCCGAGGGCTCGGCGCTGCCGCCGTGGGTCTGGCCGCCGCTGTGGTGCTGCTGCTGGTGGTGGTTGTTGTTGGCCCTCTGTTGTTCCTCCGGGGGTCCCGCAGGGGTCCCTGCCTTGGAGTCCTGCGGGCTCATCGCCGTCTCTCCGTTCTGCATCGGGAGGGAAAAAACGCCAGCTCTGATATGGTTCCTGCTCTACCTAACCGGGAGCCGTTCTGGTGGTGGTGTGCTGCTCTGGCCGGGGCAACGATTGTCCTTTCCACCACCCCCCTCCTCCTACACACACACACATACACCTGCACACTCGACACAGCCAGCCAGCAGCCACCCAGAGCTCTGCAGCTTTTGGCTACTGAATTAGTGATGAGAGTCTCCAGGTAACAGCAAGCCCCGAGGAGGCCTTTGCAGGGCCCTAGCCAGCTGGAAACCCAACACCTCTGCTAACCAGAGGATCGTATGGGGGGTGACACCCGATCAGCCCCCTCCCCCTTCCCCCCCACGTGGTGAAACACAAACACAATGCATGGCGCAGGTAAAGGCCTCTTTACAAAGACGACACGGCCTAACATCTAACATCACTGATCCCCCCCCCCCCCCCCCTTGTAGCGGCGATCGAGGCATCGGCGGCGCGCTTTCCTGTGACATTCTCTCCCCGAATGAGTGAGCGTTCGTTCGTCTCCACGCTCCATGCGTCTGATACCACACGACAACCACCGCGGCCCCCGCCGCCAGAGCGTGCCACCTGGAAATGGCCGCAGACAATGTGTCGTTGGGAGGAAAGGCGATACGCCTAGCCTCGTGTGCAGGGAGCGAAGCAGCCCCCCAGTCAGTCTCACTGAAAAGAGATACAGTATAGTCCGTTGCCGGGGTGGATCCCTGGCGATGCGCTGACCTTTCTGACCCCGCAGACAGCCCGCCAATGCGCAAGATGTCAGTTCAGTCTGATAAATGGATATCTAATTCACGGCGGTGCACTGGCGTATGTGTCAGGGCTTTCTCGAGGAGCGATTTCCGACCTGCTATTGTGATGAGGTGGTTGACATGAAATGGAAATGGCTGGCTGGAACCCCCACAGTAAAGACAATACCCTAACTCAGGGGTTTTCAACCTTTTTGATAAAAGGGCCCACTATTTATTCAGAATTTGAGCCACAGGCCACCATTTGGTGACATTTTGGCCCCACAAACCCAAAACTAACTAGATTTATTTTGCTTTTGTCCACAATTCCAGGCTGGATTTGGGAAACCAAACAGTCAAAACATACAGATGTAAATGACCATTAAACTTCCACATTCTCTATAGTTTTGTAGACTTGGGCTAATTCATCTCAAAGAGTTGCATCTCAAAAAAGTATTGTGTTCTCAAAAAGGAAGTAAACCATTCCAGTTAGAGGGTGTGGGCCATTTGGGGGGAGATGGGGGTTGCGTGTCAAAATGTGGCATCAGAATGGGGATGATTCAGAATGGGGGGGTTCTCAAAATGCCCCGATCCAAGTCGGCCCAGTAGAGCGTGAACAATAGTCGGCCCCAAATTTTAAAAAAGTGTAGAAGGCTCAGGCCAAACATGCACAACTGTTGGCCCCAAACTACTAATTTGAAGTATCTTTAGATCTATTAAGGCAACATGAAATTCACTATATTGCATTGCACTGCATGCATGGCAGGTGATTGTGGAAACATGTATCGGTCGGTAAGTGTGGCACACAAGAAGTATAATTAATCACCTAGCATGATGGAACTGTTAATCTGCCTTCACATCATATACCAGGGGTTTGCAACAGGTGGTCCGGGACCACCATTAGTCCCTGAGATGGTTCCAGGTGGTCCCCAGCTAAGTTGGGTAACCAGATGTAACTCTTGAGAACGTAAAAATTAAACCAAATGGACCCTTGCGGGTCCATTTGGGTTCATTTTTCCACCCTCAAAGAGTTAAAATATTAATCATGTGAATTAGCCATTTTGGAATGTACAGTATGTTTTGCTTGTTTTGTTTCCCAAATTCAGCCTGGAATTGTGGACAAAAGCAAAATAAATCTTTAGTTTTGGGGTCTCTGGGGCTAAAATATCCTCAAATGATGGTCCGTGGCTCAAATCCTGAATATATGCATGGTGGTCCCTGAGATGAAAAAGGTTGAAAACCCCTGTCATAAACGGTCATGGGGCTGTCCTGCGGAGCTCACAAGCATGCATGCCAATAATGGTTGGTTAACAGGTGTAACTCTTTGAGAGCGTAAAAATGAAACATTTTTTTTTTTCTCAAGAGTGTAAAAATTAAACCAAATGGCGTAACACGCAACACTTCAGCCACGCCCTGCTTGCAGATAAGGAGCATCTTGCTTAAGATCTGAGTCATATGCCAGTAGACATGGGGTAGTTTGGCTTTTTTAATATAAAAGTGACATTTTTTTCTGCGTCCAGAAGCGTCACTCTGGGTGTGCTATTGCACAAACTGTATTTTTTTCCTCTCCCATGGATTGTTCCAGGGGATTTTCCCCTGCCCTGAGTCACGTATTCATACCTCTTCCCCCTACCCAGTCTCACACACTATTCAATTTCATTCAATTCAATTCATAGGGCTTTATTGGCATGAGAAAACATATGTTTACATTGCCAAAGCAATAAAATACAACAGGGCCAGTAATACAAATATAATCAATACATACAGTACATCACCAATATATCCTTCCCAAAGCAACAAAGCAATACGATACGATACAACGACACAGTAATACGAATAGCTAGATGTCAACTTTTAATCCTGTACCGTACGTTCTCAAATATGAGCCATTCCATGATTTGGGCCGAGGATTCTGTATGACTGGGTCGACCGTTCTGTGTCAGAATGCTGCTGTGTATCCGTATACACAAACAATGTATACAGTAGGTGGTTCATCAGTCTCTGAGTACGCACGTAGGCTACTCTGAGACTTTTTTACTCTTACTGAAGTAACATTCTCACTGAATGTTTTTTACTTGTATCGGATTAAAGTTACCAGGTTGTACGTTTACTCTTACTTAACTGCTGGAGTAGAGTACTCTGTCCACCACTGCTAAAGGCTAGATCTGGTTCCGCACAGGGGCGGATACACGCAGCATGCATAAAGCTAAAGGTCTGACTCAGAGTTTTCTGTTATCAATGATGATTTTGGTTTTGGTTTAGTGGTGCCACAACTGTAGTTAGTTAGTAGCAGTAATAATTATTAATTAGCACTAATAACTTTAAATATAAGCACTTTCATTTGAAAGATATTGGGTTGTTTTGCATGCTGTTTGGTGGGGCAGACTGGGCATTTAGGGGGGGAATTGCGCCCCCATGCCCATTCCTAGATTTGCCCCTTGGTTCTGCACCTTCACTACTGCTGCTTGGTAGATGTTGGTCAGAGTTGGGTCCAGCTGCTGCCAGGGCTTTGTGCTCACTGTGCTGCTGTTCATATGTAGAGACTATATGAACATTTTCACAATCATGCCAAGTGTGTGTGTATTTTTTTTTTTTTTTTCATGACATGCATTTTATATTTTATTGCTAGTGTTTGTAGTCAGGTCAGGACAGTGTAGTGCTGTGCTTGGAGTTTAACATGTGTACTTTACCTGGCATCAGTATATAACAATAGTGCTAATTAGCTTTTTATTGCAGCCAGCCCTCCCCGACCCCCGACACCTTCTCTAAAGGTGTTAGAAGGTATTAAAAGTTATTAAATTGAATAGTGTGTGAGACTGGGTAGGGGGCAGATGGGCGAATACATGACTCAGGGAGCAGGGAAAACCCCCTGGAAAAATCCAAGGGAGAGGGAAAAAATACAGTGGGTGCTCTAGCTAGCACCCCCGGAGTTGACGCGCCTCCTTGGGATTAGTCTAACTCTAATATATGAGCTATTGTATCATAATTTTAAAGTGATAACACTTAATTCAAATATTGTTATTTTTTCTTCTTTTTTTGGCTAATCGTCCCTACTATAGAGTGTGGTGATTATATACGGAGTTCCTCCCTGTCCCCAGTGAGCTCCTGGGGTAAAAAAAAAAAACCCTAGCTTCAGTTTGGGACTTTGGGAGAAAAGACTTTCGTCCAATCAGGGTAAGAGGATAGCCCACTGTGCCACTGTTGAGTGTGTGCATGTGCACATCTTGCTGCCAGGGAGAACGGAGTGTTTTCACCCAAATTACTACTAATTTACTATTAGTATGTAAAATATTGTATAACATATATAAAAAATGTAACCTACATGACTATCCACTCCACAGCGTAAAGAGAAATATATAAAACCAAGTAGTTTTTTTTTGTTTTGTTTTTTGTTTTTTGACAAAAATGCATAAGTAAATGATGGCCTAGTTGTACAGCTCTGTCAAAGCGACGGCACAGAAAACCCAGACGGCTTATTTTGGTAATGCGGCCCTGTTGACCACAACACCCACACACGTGTCAGAGATTCTGAGGAAGACCTAGATCTGTTTCCTGCTCCGTTCTGCTGCTGTGTGTTAGTCAACGTCACACTTTGACTTCATTTACCGTGAAGTTATTTGATCATGGCAGTTCCCTGGGGTTTAAAGGGGAATTCATTCACCTTATTTCAGAGAGCATACCAATGGAACCAATTGAACCCGTTGGGTTCCATTTGTACACTCTGAAGATCCGTAAAGAAAAAAGACTATTTGTAAATCCTTAAAGAAAAAGCTTTAACATGGTGGTGAAACACAACTTGATGTTATCAAGTTGTTTCACTGTTTCATTTTTTTTTCCAGGCCTCCATTTCTAAGAAACACGGACTGGGGGAATTTCTTTTTTCTAATTTGGTCCACACAACATCTCTAAGGTATATTAAGGACATAGTAAAATGTTGAAAATGGGTGGAATTCTCTTTAATCAGAAAAGAGAGAGAAATGTAGAGAAATTAGTTTAGGCAATTGGGCAGTTGAAACGGGCACTGGCAGGGTTGGCTCCTGTGTGCACTGTATTCAAGCTGACGTTCAATGCCCCATCGCCCACTATCATTTAGAAACCACCAGAGTTTATTTTTAGAGAGAGAGAGAGAGTGTGTGTGTGTGTGTGTGTGTGTGTGCGTGCGTGTGTGCGTGTCTCAGTCATATATTATAACTGTGTTGTCGGTGGCAGGGAGGGCAGCCAGTCAGTGTCTCATTTTGGAACGTTTTTGTTCCTGTTAACACCACCAATTTAAAGATAGCGCTGGTTCATTTTGTCCACAATCCCCCCCAAACACACACACACACACACACACACACACACACACACACACACACACACACACACACACACACACACACACACACACACACACACACACACACACACACACACACACACACCAGGGTGAAGAACTGTTTTAGATGTCATGAGTTGATTCGAACCATCTCGATTTAAAAACCATGTGACATTTGCTCATGACAACATGGGGAGAGATACCAAAGGCAACTAGGACACTGCAGGACACTGTCTATCTGCTGCACACAGGGAAATTCCCCCGAAAGATTCCAGTCAATCTTTGTCACAACAACGGGCACTCTGATTATAAATGGGCATTTCTGCAGCGACAACTATGTGACTATGCGTCAATGAGGCTTTTAATTTGTCCTCTGAGTTACATGTTTTCATGTTCACTTTCTCTACAGCACAGGGCCGAATGTAACATTTCCCAATTAGGGGGGCAGGAGAAAATGATATGAGGGCGGCTTCATCGCCTGTGTCGCTTTGTGCCATGGGGATGAAGCCGCACCCATACCATTTTCAGCAACAGGACTTTTATTAGGCAAGTAAAGCATCAATAATAACATCAGTTGTTGTTGAAGTTGCAACAGACACGCAGCATGCATAAAGCTAAAGGTCTGACTCGGAGAGTTTTCTGTTTTCAATGATGAAATGCTGTTGGTTTAGTGGTGACACAGCTGTAGTTAGTTAGTTAGTAGCAGTAGTAGTGTTTCAAATCATTTTAAATATAAGCACTTTAATTTGAAATATCTTGGGTTGTTTTGCATGCCATCATGTTTGGTGGGGCGGTCTAGTCATTTAAGGGGGCATTGCCCCCCATGCCCATGCCTAGATCCGCCCCTGATACAGCAGACCTGGACATTATGCAGCCCAGGGACCAAATGAGGCCTTTTGGCTGACTCTGACCGGCCCCTGAAAGGGTACTTGGAATTTAGAAAATACAGCATGCAATACAATACCTTTATTCGCATAAACGCAAGTTTCCTGGCATGAGCATTGTTTTGGAAATTTTTAAAACAACTTCATGTTTTACAACGTAATTGCATGATAATGTCATATAGGCCTACTCTTACCAGAGGTCATATTAATTCCATTTACTACAGAAATGAAATTCATATCATGCAGAATTTACAGCATCTCAATTGGCCCCTTGGGAAAAAATAATTGCCCACCCCTGCTCTACAGCAATATGATAGCACATGGTTGCACCACAATGCATCACGTGAGCTTGTAGATTGGCTATTTAGTGTTTTCACTATTTTAAAAAAATGCAAATTAAATGTTTTGGACGCAAGGTTTCCCCCCTATAGCGTATGTTATCTGAAGCTCACAAATATCAAGCCATATACTGTGTGCATGTGTGTGTATACATATATATATATATATATATATATATATATATATATATATATATACACAGTATATATATATATATCTTTGCTTGCCCTGTACATGAACTGCCACCATAAGCAAATCTTAAACACCTGGGCAGCAGTGACTTGTTAAAAATGCAACTCATTGTGCGTCACAGCACTTTTTTATGGCGTTCCAGCACAGGAGGAAAATATATAGCACAGCTGAGAAGTTCTATTCTCTGAAGGTGAGTTACATAGTATTTATGGCCCTATTGGCGGCCATTTACTCGAACTGATAAGGGTTAAATCATCAAAGCCGAGGCCATCTGACTTCCTATAAAGACCCTTTATGATAACCTTCACCTAGTTTAAACAGTGTGTATTGACACAGTTGTGTCATAGCAAGGAAACCAGTCATGTTTCATAAAGCATATATCAACAAGAGCAGTCTAAACATACTAGTATGTGGTGTACCTTGTTGTGTTTTATAGCTTTCAGTACGCCTACTTTATATTCTGTTATGGAGGTCTACAAATATTGGTAATAGATATGTTGGCAGAGAGATATACTGTAGATCTGATGAATATTTTAACTCTTGAGAGTGTAAAAATGAAACCAAATGGACCCACAAGGGTCCATTTGGTTTAATTTTTACATTCTCAGGAGTTACATCTGGTTAACCAACTTTCCATCATTTAGCCTGGGGACCACCTGGAACCCTCTCAAGGACCACTGGTGGTCCCCGGACCACCTGTTGAAAACCCCTGCTGTAGATGGAATATATATATATTAAATAAAGCAATCATTTGTATTTATTTAGGTATTTATTTCACAAACGTGTGTTGATGTGTGAGACTGTATGCGTTGTCCTTGAAGGCTTGTGTCATGCATGCAAAATGTGATGGACAGTAATGGGCCATTGAAAAGTTAATGATCCATAGACCTATTTCCATGCCAGGGTCAACATAAACATTCTAATCTATGAGGTCCGAGTGTTATTTTTTTCTCCTTGCACACAGTGTTGTGTGCATACTTACTTGGACGCAAATTGTTCCCTGGAGAAATGCAGTTCCACTGACATCAGCAAACTCACGGACAAAGACACAATTTGTAAGGCAAAATAGTGGTCAAACCCAGACATAGGCTGATCCAGTGGCGGATGTAACATTTACCAATTGGGGGGCAGTTACAGGACTTTTATTAGGCAAGTATAAGCATCAATAATAACATCAGTTGTTGTTGAAGTTGCAACAAACACGCAGCATGCATAAAGCTAAAGGTCTGACTCAGAGAGTTTTCTGTTTTCAATGATGAAATGCTGTTGGTTTAGTGGTGACACAACTGTAGTTATTTAGCAGCAGTAGTAGTGTTTCAAATCATTTTAAATATAAGCACTTTAATGTGAAATATGTTGGGTTGTTTTGCATGCCATTGTGTTTGGTGGGGCAGATTGTGCATTTAGGGGGCATTGCCTCCCCTATGCCCATGCCTAGATCCGCCCCTGAGCTGATCACGTTTGATGCTCGCTTGCATTCCAAACTAACCTGACTGACCTGACCTTTGAACGTTTAGGATAAGCCTATACTTATTCATACTAAAGGCTGCCATGCGGCCATGTGTGAACGGGAAATGTGTTAGTGGAAATGTACAGTCCATTCTCTCAATGGCTCTATTATTTCCAGCGTATCTGAGAGGAGTCTGTGCGTGTACACACACCACATGCTCACGTTTACCGATAATCCGGCTCAATAACAACTTGTGTTTTTGTTGGTCTTCTCAGCAAAGTAACCTACATTTCATATCGAACGAGGCTTAACTGCCAAGAATGCGCTGCGCTCTAAATTGCTCATTCATGGAAGCGTGTAGAATTGGTACGGCCTCTTTCTATCCATGTAAAGTTGTAAACAACTCCGGTCTCTACGCGAAGACTCCGTCTCTACGGCCTGATCACGTGCAGCCTCATGATCACTCGTATACAGTAACATGTTCACACTATTGCACCTACGAGAAGATGACTTTCCTTTTCTGGCAAACCCGGCAATTATACATGTACAGTACAGATCAGTCTGCAGTGACCTGAGGTTGAGAACGAGGTCACAATTACAATCACAATCCGAATAATATATGTTAACAATCAAACAATTTATAATCTAGGATGATTGAAATATGCTTAGCAGTATGGTGTTTTGGCACAGGGCGTCAAAGAAACATGTGGAATGAAATGCTGTACTGGCCATGTGTCTTGAGTGGACAGGGTTTGATGTGTTCAGATCAACATATGGAATGTCAGAATGCGTCAGCCACCATATATCTAAATCTAAGGGTAGCAACTGCTTCAACCCCAGGGTCAGGCGGACAGCAAATTTAAGTCTGTTCCACAACAGTATAGTATAGAGCAGGGGTTTTCAATCTTTTTGATACCAGGGCCTACTATTATTCAGCATTTGAGGCACGGACCACCATTTGAGGACATTTTAGTCCCGCTGGATTTGGGAAACATAGATAAAAAATGGCCATTATTCTACATTATCTAGTTGTGTAGACTTCAGTCTAATTCAGATGATCAATATGTTAACTCTTGACAGCGTAAATGTGAAACCAAATGGATCCGCAATGGTCCATTTGGTGTCATTATTACACACTGACGGGAAACGCAGGATGTAATAGAAACAGCAATAATTGCGAAAGGATTCTGATTGTAACACATCACACATCATGTCGATGACTCAGCGATAGTGACGGATTATACAGTCACCCACCTCCTTCCATTTGCACAACACACACAATATAACGGGGTCTATCCCCAGGCGCTCAGGTTGCTATGAACAGACGATGCACATGGTGCGTGCTGCGCGTGCAGCACCACCACCCACCATCATTGTTAAAATTGGATGTGATGTTATCCTGTCCTCTTTATAGTGTACACAGTGATGCATATGCAAACACATGAGGAGGAGGGATAGCAAGCATACCAGTAGAAAAGATGCTGAGGTTGGGACTGCCAGGAAAGGAGGTCTAGAGCAGTGGTTTTCAACCAGTGCTAAATGATGGAGAGTTGGTTAACCAGATGTAACTCTTTGAGAGCGTAAACATGAAACCAAATGGACCCTTGCGGGCCCATTTGGTTTCATGTTTACACTCTTAAGAGTTAAAATATTCAATATAAAATATTCATCTGAATTAGCCCAAATCTACACAACTAGAGAATGTAGAAGGTTAATCGTCATTTTGATCGGTATGTTTGACTGTTTTGTTTCCTCTGAAATCCAGCCTGGAGTTGTGGACAAAACCGAAAGAAATCTGTAGTTTTGGCATCTATGGGGCTAAAATGTCATTAAATGGTGGTCCATGGCTCAAATTGTGAATAAATAGTGGGCCCTGGTATGAAAAAGGTTGAAAACCACTGCTAGTCTAGAGGAAGACCAAAGAGGAGATTTATGGAGATTTGGGAAGGGCTATTTGGAGTGAGGAAAAAGGGAGGCGGGGGACTTGGTGAGATGGAGGTAGATGACTGTGTGGCAAGTAAGGAATGCTAATTTTTCAAAAATGTATTACAGAAACGGCAGCAGCAATCCTGAAGAACTCCGCATATCATGAGCTCGCAGATCAGGCATCGCTTCTCGAACAATTACATTTTTTCGTGTAATTGTTAAAGTGGCTCGCCGGACAAGTGGTCAGAAATCAGAGAGAGAGAGAGAGAGAGAGAGCCAGAGGAGCACAAGTCGGTCATTGTCTGGTAATACACACGACAATACGGTTGAACCGAGCTGAACTGAATAAACGGATGAATAGACGATAGAGACAGTCGGATGCGACGCACAGATAGGCTACATCAGGGGCAGATCTAGGCATGGGTATGGGGGGTGCCCCCCTAAATGCCCAGTCTGCCCCACCAAACACGATGGCATGCAAAACAATCAAAGATATTTCGAAATAAAGTGCTTATATTTAAAAGACACTACTACTGCTGCTAACTAACTACAGCTGTCACACTACTAAACCAACAGCATTTCATCATTGAAAGCAGAAAACTCTCTGAGTCAGACCTTTAGCTTTATGCATGCTGTGTGTCTGTTGAACTTCAACAACTGATGTTGTTATTCATGATTTACTTGGCAAATAAGAGTCATGTAACCAAAAATGGTATGGGTGCGACTTCATTGTCCGTGGCGCAAAGCGACACGGGTGATTAAGTCGCCCCCATACTCTTTTCTCCTGCCCACCCCCAATTGGGAAATGTTACATCCGCCCCTGGGCTACATCCCTCGAACCCCCCCTGCCCCATCCTGGCGGTGTAGGAATCATGCAGGATGACAAATCGATGTGGGAAAGCCTGTTACTCGCCCACGTTATTTACAGGCCGCCCTCGATCGCTCCCTGCATCGCCAGCGTCCGTCCGCTCCTTATTAAGCCTGCCTCTATCTGCAAACCAAATGCTAAAACTGTCTCTTCAGAGTGATGTCGTGCCATAAAGGGATTCTCTGCTTCTCTGAGGAACCTTTCACTGCTTAAACACCTACACTACAGTATACTTTATTGCCCCGGGGGGGTCCTGCTGGGGGCTACTTGGTCGGCTTCTTGTTTCCCTCTGGGCCCACTATTCATTCAGCAATTGAGCCATGGCATGGACCAACATTTGAGGACATCTTTGCCACACAGACCCAAAACCCAAAGATTTCTTCTGCTTTATTTACAATTCCAGGATGGATTTCAGAAACATAACAGGCAAACCTAGATTGTGTAAATTTGGGATAATTAAGATGATGAATATTTTAACTTTTGAGAGTGTAAACATGAAATCAAATGGACCCGCAAGGGCCCATTTGGTTCCATGTTTACACTCTCAAAGAGTTACATCTGGTTAACCAACTTTTATTTAGCCTGGGGACCACCTGGAATACTCTCAAAACCCCTGCTCTACACCAATGTATTGTTTTTTTTTGTTTGTTTTTTGACAACAAAAAGGTTCTCTTCTATCCCATATGAGGAACAATGGAGAAGTATCCACTAAATAAAACTGATCAGTATGTTGACATTATTACTCCTTACCTTAGAAAATGCATTAATATTACATTACTTGTTACCGGAATCAAGAGTATATTAGTTACATATTACCTAAAGTTTATATTACTTTTCAGCCGATGCCCATTGGGCACCAATTCAAAACAAGTAAATTCGCAATTTAAAAATTGCAAAGTGTGGTTGCCGTTGTCGCTTGCGTCACCCCCCCCCCCCCCCCCCCCCCCCCCCCCCCCCCCCCCCCCCCCCCCCCCCCCCAGCTTCCGGTAGCCAATTACGATGTGAACTTTTACGTCATCCCTGGGATCACGTGGAAGTATTTTGGAGGGCATTTATTCCCCTCAAATCCCCCCCACATTTCGTGCACTTGTGGCGCCCCCTATGGTGAAAATGGAATTGCTTTTGGCCCTCTGTTGAAGGGCTCAACCAAGACCTGTGATTCAAATTTGGGGTGGATTGGACATTTGATGCGTGATTTGTGGCATTTTCTGTAAAATAGGCCCCTCCCACTAACTTGCGTAGGCCCCTCCCAAACCAATTATGATGTGAACTTGTCAAGTCATCCCTGGGACCATGTGGAAGTAATTTGGAGGGCATTTATTCCCCCAAAATGGCGTTTTTGCAACAAATAGTTACATTTTGTGCATTTATGGCGCCCCCTATGGTTGAAAATGGAATTGCTTTTGGCTGCCTGTTGAAGGGCTCACCCAAGACCTGTGATTCAAATTTGGGGTGGATTGGACATTTGATGCGTGATTTGTGGCATTTTCTGTAAAATAGGCCGATCCCACAAATTTCAGAAGGCCATTGCGGCCAAACGATACGCAATATCAAAATTCCCCCAATGCTGTTTTAATCGGATTGGTCCAGAGACCTTCCATACCAATTTTGATGAGATTTGGACCAAATATGAAGGAATGGGGGCAAAACGTGTGTTTTGGACAAAATTCAAAATTGCGTCTCTAATATTTTTCACGGAAATGGGCGTGGCCTATTTAGGGAGATGCGTCATGATCCAAGGAATCCATGGAAACAAGAAATCCGATTCTACGACCTACGGTTCAAGAGTTATAAGCCAAAACGTAAAGTGGCCTGTTATAGCGCCACCATCTGGCCGAACGATAACATCAAAAGGCAATTAATTTTTTAAATCATTATGAACATCCTCCCCAAGTTTTGTAAGAATAGCCCTTATGGTCTGCGAGGGAAAAATACTTGAACTTGATTTTTCGCCCACAAACCCACGTGGGCCGACCCATGCCCACAAACCCATGTGGGTCCCGCATATTAACAAATAAATTAATATCAATTAAACTATACAACGGATCTCTTAGAAAAATACAAGCACACCATTCCCGAGGAAGCCGGTCGATTTGACATATGGCTCGGGTGCATGCGACAAAAACTGTGGGAGGAGTAGCGCGGCGAAGTTTCCCAACTTGAAATACAAGAGTCTGGTTGCCCTTCGGGCACCAATTCAAAACAAGTAAATGCTTGTTGTTCTGTGACACACAGTTAACAGTCCTCGTTCTGTGTTAATGTACTGTAATTGTCCATTTTTTTAATGAACCTCTCAGTCAATCCCGTACTCCCGCAAATGAAGACAATCTGTCTAGTCAGCTCCTTGTAGAGGTGAATCCAATTCACTGGAAAATAAGTCTCCAATCAGCCAATAATTGCAGGATGTAAAACAACCTGTCTCTCATCATTTATTTCTGCCGCATATTCCACATTTGGAATTCAACAGTCTGAACTGCACACACATGGTTGCGGCTTGAATTAAAAAAAAAAAAGACATTTGTAACAAAATGATCTTTTCTAGGCAGCCTAGTCTCTCAAGACAGGACTGTTGATCCTCACTTTGCTAGATATTCCTATATTTGCCGACGGGTTCTCAGATAGGAGGACATTGGACCTCAGCTCACTGCGCGTCGTAGACATACAGAGTTAAAATGCTAAATGGTGCATTTACATATATAGCGCCTTCATCCAAGACGCTTTACATAGATTGTGGATCCCATTCGCACCATTCTCACAATGGCAGAATAAACCATGCGAGTTACCGAGTTACCTGAGCAAGTCTTGCTCAGGGACACATCGACACTAACTCTGGGGGAGCCTGGGTTCGAGCTTAGACACATACAGTAGACAGGTGAAGCTGCAGGGATTCATGTTGCAAGTTCGGTAGAGAAGATTCAGCTGTGTCTGAGTTACGTTGTGTTATGAACAGAATAGTAGATATTAAAAAAAAAAAAAACAAGCTTATCTGGGTTTGTGACGTTTATAAAAGCCACACCTCCATCACACAACAGTAATATATGAACAGACTTAGGGAATATATTTCAATAATGGGGACTTTAGTAGAATATGAGCAGGCTTAGGGTACCTACTCCTACTCTATGTACTCTGTGTGTCAGTCCGTGCAGTTCTTGCAACTTGATGTGAGATTGGGGCTGGTGTAAAAGCGTATTTTTGTTCGCGTATATTTTGTATAGATCTCTCTTGCACCCATTCTTCTTCCCTGTCTCTCATGGAATTAACGAAAACAATGGTGCTCACACAAATTGTTCAAACACATTTCACCCACTGCTCTGCACCTAAAAACAGGCGATGTGATAATAAAGTTGGATCGGAGGATGAGATGGAAGAAATAGGGCCAAGTCCGGGTCAGTTTTTCATTTCATTACACAACAGTGGAGGGTTCAAGTAGTTTACAGCCATTATTTTTTTTCTGCAAGTACCAGTATGGCTCTGGTCTTTGTTATGCGGTGACAGTGGCCTGGGCACGGCGCTGATGGAGTGTTGTGTATAGGCTGGCGAGGGGTGGATGGGTGGGTGGGCTGCAGCCATAGGGAGAGGAGGATGGATTGCGTGATGGTGGAGGAGGAGGTTGTGGTGGCGTGTTTGCATCATGTGGTGACACACTGCTTCCTCTGTTCTCTGTCCTCGCTGCGGCGAGGAGGCGCCCCGCATGCAGTCATGAGCTCCTCTGCTGCCAAGAAAGGAGATCTCTCTCTCTCTCTCTCTATCTCACATCCACCCACACCCACGCACGCACGCACACACACACACCCACACGCACACTTACACTTTTCGATCCTCAATGGCCCATTTTCGTTCTTTTAATTTCTTGTGATATGGTTTATATCGTAGATCAGTGGTTTTCAACCTTTTTGCATAAAAGGGACCACTATTTCTTCAGCATTTGAGCCACAGACCACCATTCGAGGACATTTTAGCCCCACGGAACCAAGACTAAATTTTTTTTTGCTTTTTTTCCACAATACCAGACTGGATTTTGGAAAGAAAACAGGCAAACATACAGATCAAAATTATGATAAATCTTCACATTCCCTAGTTGTGTACACTTGGGCTAATTCAGATGATGAATATTTTAACTCTTGAGAGCGTAAACATGAAACCAAATGGACCCACAAGGGTCCATTTGGTTTTATGTTTACGCTCTCTATAAGAGTTACTTCTGGTTAATCAACTTTCCATTTAACTGGGGACCACCTGGAATCCTCTCATGGACCACCTGTTGAAAACCTCTGCTGTAGACCACATCTGCATCTTCCAATCTGAATAGTGACGCGCCCAGGTCGCTTTGTTGAAACTTTGTGTACTCGTGTGAAATCAGTGAGATTCTCTGCTACGATCGCATAGAATCCCTTTCGACAGTAATGCATTTTGTCCCTGAACTGTTGAACCTCACATTGGCGTTTTTTGGCGATCGTTTCAATGCAAATGTAGAAAGACGCAGATTAGAATACCATGATGACACAACACATCTGATATGGTTGCGTGTATTCAAGGTGTCCATGTGCCTTTGTTTCACCTGTCCATACAGTATATTAACCGGCACTATGTGCTGTATCACACCCCTTTGAACAATACCACATAATCGGGTCCGGGTATTAGCTGCAACGTGACTAATGTGTGCTCTGGTCAGCTGACGTGTGTGTGTGTGTGTGTGTGTGTGTGTGTGTGTGTGTGTGTGTGTGTGTGTGTGTGTGTGTGTGTGTGTGTGTGTGTGTGTGTGTGTGTGTGTGTGTGTGTGTGTGTGTGTGTGTGTGTGTGGCTACGTGGCTCAGGTCAGGAGGCTGTCTCCTGTTTCTGTAGCATGAGGCTGCTTGATGACGTTAATATGTCACAGCGACTTACCCCCAATCTAACCCTTAATGCTCAGTGCCAAGCAGGGAGGCATGGGATAGGCCTACATTATTTTTTTTTTTCTTTTACCAGTCTTTTCTACTTGGCCAAGGATTGAACCTACGGTATACACCTCACATCTCAGGGCAAACATTAGTCTATCCACAAGGCAAAAGTGGGTGCGCATGCAACCTAGTAACCCAGAGGACAAACTTGTTCCTCCGTTTTACGCTCAGAGGCGTCTCTTGAGCAACCACGTTTAATTCTCATTTTAAGATCACCTAAAGATCACCTATTTATCTCTCAAATATCTCTCTCAGCTGTAACAGCCAATGAAGAGACTTCAGCTTTGCCTCATTAATGTATCCTAGTATTCATCTTAGGAACTATAAAGAGGCATAGGTGATCTTTAGGTGATCTTAAAATGAGAAATAAACGCGGTTGCTCAAGAGACGCTTCTGAGCTTAAACCAAGAAGCAAATTTTTCCTCTGGGAAATAACCTAAAAGGACCCTAACCCTAAGCATGAGCAGAGCATGTAGAATACTTGCCAGGGGGGCTTTATGTGTGTAATAGGCTATGTGGTTTAGGGTCATTTACTGTACATTTTAGCAGCGAGCACCAGCTCAGTCTCTGACACTACTTTTCTGAACTACAGGCGGTGTCCTCTTATGTGCGTGCATAAGGACGTGCACTGTATCAAAGCATTATGGGATTTCTTCCAAGAGCGCAAGTGTCAATGACATCCGACACCAGGTTCACTGCTGAAATCTAAAGTATCTGCCACATATTACACACACAAAGACTCTCAGGAAATTGTTCTAAATCTTTGTCATTAGCAAAAATGGTAAAGTGTCCCTTTAAACACAAAAGAGCTTAGATATACAAAGTGATTGTTTCAATTCAATTCAAATGGCTTTATTGGCATTAGAAAACATACGTTTACATTGCCAAAGCAAGAACATAACAGCAAGAAATGCAATATAACAAGAAAACACAATATAACAGAAGCATGGAAGCATACTACAGCAGTACAATGTATCAATACGAAAGTTAAGTTAAAAATATGGAGGTCGTAGTCTTCGAAAACAAATTCCTATTATGCTATATGCATATAGAAATACTGTATGTTCTATATTCTATATGCTATATACAAATTTCTATATGCAGTGATTGTAGTCATTTTACTTGTGAACTGTAGCGAGTACAGTTCTCCTGGTGTCGCAACAGATTAGTACGAGTCACCCCTCAGCCCACCCATTGGTCCCATGTCAGATGACACCTCACCCCATACGCTATCAACATAAACAACACCAGCCGCAGCTGCAGTCATGGTGCACATGGCGTACGTGTGACTGTGTGTGTGTGTGACTCTGTGTTTGTGTGTGTGTGTGTGTGTGGGGGGGGGGGGGGGGGGGGGGGGGGGGGGGTTAATTGATGGCCACTGGCCAGCAGGCCTCCTTCAATGATCTGCTGCTGTGATCTTGGAAGAAAAGACACCAGCTGTGCTATTGAATGCCTCTCTCTTGAGAGCAACTGACTGACCGACTAACCCTTCATGATCAAGTGGAATAACTGCTGATTGACTTTTGGGTCCGTTTCCCCCACTTACATGAGAATCAGATGTTTGTCTGACTCCTCCCGAGAACTTTAGTATTGCCGCCAGTTTTACTTTACTTTTAAGGCACGCATCTCCGCCTCGGGTGGCTGGCGTAGCCGTTCGGGCACCTTGGCTGGTAAATCCAGTCTGGCAGTGTGCCACAGGTTAAACTCCCCAATCCCAACAGTGTATTACTGTGTGTCACCCCTCCTCCTCCAACCCTTTACGGGAAGGACTTTGGGGGACTCCTCGTGCATTGAAGGAAGCATGAGGCTAGTCCACTGCCTGCTTCCCCAGTTTGGCGGAGGGTGTGTGTACTGTAGAGCCCAGGATCACGTTAGGCATTGGTTGATAAGAAAAGTGTTACAAAATCGCAGGGATAAACTTCTAGGTTTTACTGTAGTGTGTAGCTTTTGGTTCCTCCTCGTGGAGGATGTGGTTTGGACCCTCCTAGCCCCGGCCATCCTCTTTTCTTTTCACATGTTAACCGCACACTCTGGGTGGTTGTCACCCACCCCCCACCCCCCTCTGTTCTCTTCCTGCTTGTCACTGGCGCTGTTGTATGTTTCACTTCCAGAGAATTTCAGTACAACATACTGAACATCTAAGTCAGTGGTTTTCAACGTTTTGTCCTTTTGATACCAGGGCCCACTATTTGTTCAGCATTTGAGCCACAGACCATACACCATTTAATGACATTTTAGCCCCACAGACCCAAAACCCCAAGTTTTTTCTGTTCTTAACTACAATTCCAGGCTGGATTTTGGAAACATAACTAAGCAAACTCGAGTTGTATAGACTTGGGGCTAATTCAGATGATGCATATGTTTTTAACTCATTGAGAGTGTAAAAATGAAACCAAATGTACCCACAAGGGTCCATTTGGTTTCATTTTTATGCTCTCAAAGAGTTACATCTGGTTATCCAACTTTCCATCATTTAGCCTGGGGACCACCTGGAATCATCGAAAGGACCACAGGTGGTCCCCAGACCACGGGTTGAAAACTACTGATCGAAGTGACACATGGACCACTGTTAGTGTTGTTTTAGGACTGACGAATGATTAACATTTTTATCAGATTAACAATGATGATTAATGATTATTGAGTGATGATTAATCATCACTCAAACGATGTCCAACATATGCTATTGTTTTTCAGCATATTGTCTTGTTAATGTAGAAATAAATGACATAAGGCAGATAAATATTGTATGAACATTGTATGTTTTTATTGTTTTATGCTTTATAAAAAATCCACTGTGGTAGGATGGTTTTATTATTATGGCTGTGTGGATGAGATTGCCATGTTGGATTAACATTTTTTTGATCAAATTAACTTAATTTGTCAGTTAACTCAGTTTGGTTCAGTAATGATTACCGGCCTAATACACATTCATCTATTTTTATTTGAAGTCTGCCATGTCGATCATAACATGGATTAAAGGACACAGGGTCCCCAGCAAATGTGTTGCTATAGCGTCAAAATAATTTTAAACGCTTCAGTGATATCTCGCACTTTGGCTATTCCAAAATGAAAATGAAATGAAATGCATTTTCATTACATTACATTTGGCACAAAATAGGTTTGAGGTGGGGTTCTGTGGCCACATTACAAATCAATTTGGGAGTCCTTGAGGTGAAATGTTTTGAGAGAACCTGTCGAAAAATCACAGCCCTGTGAAATTTGTTTTTGTCTGAATCCCTGCCTGCGTAATGAGTTACGGTAACTTGTGAGTGTGTAAAAGGCTAACATTTACACTGTCCTCGTTCTGCCCCTATGTCTGTCAACGCTTGTTTGCTATGCTATCATATAGGGTAGAATGTGACGCAATGCAACCTATGTATGTGCACACACGCATACACAATAACATCGTTGGCCAGTGGTGTAAGGATAACTAGGTACATTTACTCAAGCAGGGGAGAGGTGCCACAATATAACATTTTGCACAATTCATTATTTTACTCAAAGATGCTTTTATCTGCATATGTAATATTTGCAGGCAATGGACCTACACAAGTTTGCTATCATAACACTTTTTTTTCAATTGATGAAACAGGTCAGGATTTATGAAGCCGAACGTGGACGCTATTCCAGTGTTACATTTTTCTAGCTCCTATGGAATTAATTGCAATGTGCCATAAGTGTAACAATGCTAAAAAGCACCATTAAAAATGTTGTTTTCAGCTTAAATCTATTAGAGTTCATTGAAGCAACTCTCTAACATTGTTTTCAAACCATCCATATGATAAGAAAATGTATGAAACATAAGTGAATTATTAAATATTACCGGCAATGGTTGTCAGTGACACTTCTGGCTTGTTCCAGCTCGTATTTTCGGCAACGGGAGGCTTTTCCTGCAAGCCGGCCATCACCGAAAATACAAGCCGGAGCAAGACGGAAGCGCCCATTGACACATTAAAAAAACAGAGGGTGTAGACTAGGGTGATACTGACGTGTTACAATCATGTTACAATCTTCCCTACTGTACTTGATTGCATTTCTGAGGTACTCTTTTAGTGTATGCCCATGATTTTTCAAAGCTTTAGTTTATACTCCTACTCCACTTTGAGGCAAAATGTTGCACATTACATTCCTATAGTAGCTACTTTGCAGATTTTTGGATTAATACAGTAGGTCACGGGTGGACTGACAGTCTGGCATACAGGGCATTTTCCCGGTGGGCCGACCCCCCCGGGGGCCGTTAATGTCGTGTTTTAATTAAAAAAAATAAATAATGAATCAAAAAAAAAAAAAAAATCTGCACAAAACCGGCCCACAAATCAGTGCTGGCGGCCCTCTGTCCTCTTCAAATGAGACTGCCTATTGCAGGGTTTTTATAGTTAACTAAAACTAACTAACTAATTTTAGTTAGCCCGAGCCCCAGAGCCCCTTATGTCTTAAATTCTCATGGGGGCTCAGGCCCCGGAGCCCCACAAAGATTGCACGCCTGATTGCAACGCTAATTATAAGGGTCTTCAGAGGGCCGCTCTGAGACAAAATTGCCCGGTACGTTTTGAGCTCCCAGTCCACCCCTGGGTCACAATACTTTTGTGTGTGTGTGTGTGTGTGTTGTGAAGCAAGCATACAGGCCTTTCATTAAACACAGTATATTGAATGATGCATTGTTACTTTAACTTAAGTCAAAACAAACAAAGCCCTACTTTTTTCCCCACCACCAAGTTGTTTACAAACCTAGGAACCAAACCAGACCTGCCCTTTTGCTTTGCCCGGATCTCCTATCCGGCAAATCCATTCATTCATCCATTCCCTGAATTGAACCGAACGCTCCTCCTCCTCCTTATCATAATCAAACCCGCGCCCCGCCCACTCTCCATAGATAAAGCCCAAGGACGCGCGACGCCTCGTCCCAAATAAGGCAACTGGGCGGGGCCGTAGTGGGCGTTGTGCCGCGCCGCGATTGGAGGAGACGTCTGACATGACCGGACTTCTCTTTTTTCAGAGCCTTGGAAATAGACAGAGTTACGCCAACTCCGTTCACTTCATGGGGCCAGTCCATCTACATAGACTTCTGTTGGATAGTGACAATGAATAGTGACAGCCGGAAGTTACTGAATGCATTGGGGGCTATGGGCTCGCGCGAGTACATGGACCACGTGACCAGGCTGTTTTCTGACCCCTCAATGTCGCAACTCTTCTACTAGATGGCTCTGTTTTTTTCCCCCCACGGTCCGTCGCCGCTTCTGATTGGCCTGACGGGACTTGGTGGTCCGATTCTGGCTGGGGGAGGGCCGACGGGTCTCATTATCCTAATGAGCGGATGAAAGCCGCTAGTAGGCTTGGCTGGCCGTGAGGGAGACAGAGAAAAGCAAAGCAGCGGCGAGCAACGAGACCCGGTGTTTATTTATGATGATGATGATGGTGGCGGTGTACTAGAAGCGGAGCTTCAGCCACCCCCCCCCCAAGCGAACCACGTTCTATCTTATCCTCCGGTCGTTTTGTCTGTATGTATTGATCAGCCCTAGCCTGCCGTGACGCGGCGACGACGACGGCCACCGGCGGGACGACGAGACGGACGACGAGAGAGGTGCTGGAGGAGGGGGACGACAAGCAATGCTTGAAAACAAGAGAGAGCGCTTGAAAACCTTCCTGAGGAAGATCGACGAGAAGGCGATCGTCCGAATCAAGCACTTCATGAAGGAGAGGTAAATGAAAGCTCCGTTACGAACAATGTACCGCTATGTTGCTGCTTCTGCCCCTCAGAGCCACGGTGTGTATAGACGGAGTTTGACGCCAACTCCGTGCACTTCACGAGGCCGGTCCAATGGAGGCTCTTCCTCGTAGAATTTTATTGAGAATTGGGACAGTGAATACGGGGACAACCGGAAGTTAGGGAATACATTGGGAGTCTATGGCGCTCGCGCGAGTACACGAACCTCGTGACCAGGCTGTTTTCTGTCCCCTCAATGTCGCAACGCTGCCTGTATGTACTCCGTGGCTCTGGTTGTGACTGTCAGCATCCTCTCCCCTCTCTTCCCAGGAGGCTGGGTGAGGATGCTAACACTTTAGCAACCTCCTTTGTGAAATGTCTGTTATGCCTAATATGCATTTATAATTAACGTATTGATATAGCTTTTTTGTGTGAGGTTGTCTAAGCTGAATTGAACGCCCCAGTAGTGAACCAGTGTGCTTAAACTGGGGTGGATGAAGCTAATGATTAAGCTCACCACCACCACCACCACCACTACTACTACTAGAAGTGAGTGTGTGGCATTTAAATAATGACAACAAGGTGACTGTGTTGGATGTCACTCATTGAGCACGGCGGTGTGTGTGTGCAACTGTTCTGCATCTCAACTGCTGTTTCCTTTTCCAACCACACACACACACCACACCGCAAACACCTCCCTTTTTTCTCAGGCCCCTCTAGGCTAGATAATCTTTACAAGTCACCTGCCATTCTTTCCCTTCTGCCTGTTCCTTCTGTGTAATGTGTGTAATGCACTGATTTGTACTGTAAAGTGTCCTGTTTGTAAGGAGCTGTCAACAGTTTGTAGGCAACATAAGTGCCTTTGTGATATCCCTTTTTAACCAGTGTCAACAAGAGAAGATCGTACACACCATTACATCATTCATCTGTACCTGGAGGGATGTGATATTTCAGATTTAAGCCTGTTTTGGGAAGGCTCAAGGCTGATTGATTGTGCTGGGGGGGTAATCCATATCCTAGCTATTGTGTATAAACGGCAGCATGACGTGTGGTCAGTCCAGTTAATCTCGCCCCTCCTTCCTTGGACAGACGGTGTGCTGTGCGCCGGGTGACTTCATCCCCTGTGGCCTTATGTGGCACGGATTGACAGCGATACATATTCAGGCGTTGTCGATTATCGCCTATGATGCCCTGATCAACCCAGCGCGGCTTTGCGGGACTGACATGACTGGACTCCCAGACACACAAACCCCACCCTGATTTTTTTTTTTGGACGGACACTGAAATGTACACCCGAGTTGCACTCATAATGCATGTCCTCTCACTCCTGAGTCTGCTGATGCACAGTTAGTTTAATCACTGTCCAGTGTGTCCACTCTGTTATGCCACACTTGTATTGGGGCGGCTAGTGTCGTGCTGCTCAGTCATTTTCGGATAACCTTGTATATCTTGCTATTTACTGCATGCGACATGCAAGTATAAACCTCTATTCCCTGTCTAGTCGGTCCCTGTTTGTCTGGCTCCGTGTCCCTAAAATGTCCCCCTCCCCCAAAACAGCGCAGATGATCACTTCTGTTACATGTTGTGTAACAGATGTTCTTTAGAAGGGCTATTTTTAGCCGCCGTGGGTTTTCCACAGGTGGTCGGTGCTAGCATTCATACTAACTGTGAGGACCCCATGGTGGTATCCCTGCTGCTAATGTATCCTCCTGTCGTGTGTATATAGGCCCAATCCACTTCCACTCCATAGATGGACGGTAATTGCCAGGAAAGATCAGTCGTGTGTCTGTGCGGCCGCGCCACAGTTTGTGATACACAAACTACTTTCTCTCTCTCTCTCTCTCCTTTCCGTGACATGGTAGGCAGATGGCAGCCCACCCTAGAGCCTTCATTTGCCTGACTATCTTCCAGTTTAGATAATTCTTTCTCTCCGACCGTGTGGGACAATGTTCAGTCTCTGCTCTACAGGTAGTGTCTGGACTCTGAAGGCAACCTGTTGCTGTGATTTGACACTTTTAATGAAAAAAGGGGAAAAATGGAATTATATGGTGTCTTTGTGGTTGAGAGACTGTCGTGTTGTGGATTTATTTCTCTGCTTAATATGATATTGTATCAATAACCGTGTAGACAGAAATACTAGAGAGCTATATTCTCAGAACATTGGTTAACCCATTAACACTGGGATGGCATAGACTTGAGTCTATGACTATGAATTTGACTATTCAAAAACGGCATATACAGTATATACAAGTATATAGCATGTCACTTTGTGCTACACTTTTGCAGCTACAGGCTTAAACGCTAGAATCTTAAAGGGTCAAGATGTGGCTTGTTGTAAAGGGCAGAACGTGTCCCTGGCTGCAGACATTGCCATGCCTCCAGGGGCCTGGAATAACAGGGTGGAGTCGGTGTACTGCGGCCGGCGCCCTGTCTCCAGGAGGATGCTCTCAGCAGCAGTTGCGGGCAGGGCATGTCGTCCTGCATGGGTCTAAATTATGAGCCGTCATGCTGCAGAGCTCAGAGAGTTGGCTGAGTAACGGTAACGGGAACCACATCTGCACTGCCGCAGGATTTATGGTGAAATGAAGGGTTGTGGCAGGCTAAAACCAGGGTTATGGTTGACTGTAGTGAGGGTGTGTTTTTTGTATCTCTGGTGCTAATGACCACGCTCCCAAGCTCTGCTCACAAAACCCAAGTTAAAAGGTTTTTTTTTCAGGGTCCGAGTTGTTTTCACCTTTGGCTCCAGCTCCTGCCACAGACTTGGTAAATTCCAGCCAGCATAACATCCCACAATCTCACCCCCCCTCCCCCCCTCCCACACACAGACACACACACCAACACCCCCACCACCATGTCTCCCCTGCTCAGGACATAGTACAAGCCTGTGCTGAAAACGTGAGCTCGTTTCTAACTTTAGGTTGTTCTGCAACCAAGCCTATCTGAACATTCTGATAAGATTTCACAGGCCGCTGACTGTAGACTGTAGACACGGCACGGCATGCCAAATGATGTAGCCCTGGGCCGGATTTAGCCAGCACTACTAGGGTGGGCTGGAAGAATGACAGGGTGGGCAACTCCAAAGTTTTTCATATGAAGCAGTGGTTTTTGGCAATGTTTTTGACACCAGGGCCCACTAGGCTATTCGGCATTTGAGACACGGACCACCATTTGAGGACATTTTAGCCCCACAGACCCCAAAACTAAAGATTTCTTTTGCTTTTGTCCACAATTCCAGGCTGGATTTGGGAAACAAAACAGTCGAACATACAGATCAAAATGACCATTAATTTTCTACTTTCTCTTGTTGTGTACACTTGGGATAATTCACATGATGCATAATATAATTTTAACTCTTGAGAGCGTAAACATGAAACCAAATGGACCCGCAAGGGTCCATTTGGTTTCATGTTTACACTCTTAAAGAGTTACATCTGGTTAACCACGTTTCCAACATTTAGCTGGCGACCATCTCTCAACCAGCGGTGGTCCCTGGGCCGCTCATGAAAACCACTGATATATCCTTTCATTGGGTGGGCAAGATGCACATTTAGGTGGGCACTGCCCACCGCTGGCCCCCCTCTAGATCCGGCCCTGATGTAGCCATTTGAAGCCATGCCCGTCTTGAGCAAGTCTTTCTCACGTGGCATCTGGGTGAACCTTGCACTCTCTGGTGTGGCCAGGGGAGTGGGCACTAGTATAGATTGTATAGATTAGTGCTTTCTTTGATAAACTCGCCCGTTCGTTGTGAGCACCGCGGGCAAGACTGCACGTTCAGTTTTGACTTCACTTGATAAGCAGTACTTTTACAGATGAAAATCCAACATTAGATAAAAGTCCGGAGAAAGGGCCTGTTACTGGCATTCTGGTTGTGTTTTATAGGAGGTTAGAGCATCTATATATAGTAGATAGAAGTTAATTTCACTGCCTTACTTTGTTGCCAATAAAATATTTTTAATGGTTCTGCTGCAAAAGATGTGTCAGATCTTTTCTCCTGAAATCTTTCTTCCATTTTATGGCCAAGTAAAAGACATGCTTATATACATCTGAACTGAGTTATCTTGACTTACGTACTCGATTTTTCAAATTTAAACTCTTTTGACTGGGCAGCTTCAATAGAAATGACAAAAAAGGAAACTGTTAGCTTGGCTGTGCATAATCTCCATTGTTATGCACGTTCCATTTCGTCAGTATGGTAAAGTATCTTTGACCCTAGGTTTATATTTAATTTAATATACCATTTTAACTTGTAGATTGCTGGTCTCAGTGCTGTACATTTCAGCTAAATACTCTTCTGTTGTGTAGGATCAGGACAGGGTCTGGTCCTGTACTGTTGATTGGCATAGAGCCCTTGTTGTTTTTCTGCACTGTATTATTTGAGCGAGGTTGGGGGAACACTGCCAGTCCCCTGAAATATAACGGCTTGCTGAAAGCAGCTTGAGGTGACAAGAAGAAAGGCTCTCTCTGTCCTGCTGGCCTGGATAGCATGAGGGGGGTGGTCTAGGCAGGGAGAGACACGTGTGCAGAGCAGGGAGAGGGGCTGAATGAGTCCTCATGACTTCCCTAAATCCACACACACACACACACACACAACACTCACTCACTCACTCAACAACCAGATTTGTATGGTCACGTATAGACACACACACACACACACACACACACACACACACACACACACACACACACACACACACACACACACACACACACACTCTTCTGGCCTACTGCCACAAACAACTTGGTGTTTGGCCCAGGCCACTGGCCTGCTGCCCTTCTTGACTGTTCTGCTGCAGCTAAGCAAACACACACACACACACACACACACACACACAGCCAAATTCAGTTTTGTCCAATACACGTAGATAATTCCTAATAAGTAGCCCCAAAACCTAATTCATTTCTCCCTATAATGGTAATGGCGATCAGTTACCGCCATAGATTCAATTACCTATAAACAATATTGGCAAGAGTAACACTGACGTCTGTGAAAGATATTATCAGCCTATTGGTAATGGTATGCGATATTAGCTGCTCACATAAATAAACATGGCTGAATACATGATCTCCTGGTTGGGATTATTAGTGTAATGTAGTTAGACTTATGCTGTTAACCACCTGTCATTCTTGGACACATTTTCCCCTGTATTCTTTGCAATTGCCCAATCCAGTTTGAGCCACTAAAACATTTTATTGCACTATAAAATAACAGCCATGGTCACTTTGATGTTTTACATGGGAATCATGGGTAGATGCTTGCAATGCCCATGTCTTTACTTGTCCACTAGATGGCGCATCCCTCCTGTCTATTGGGCACTCTGTGTTTGGTTGAACTCCTGTCATGTACTGTGTTCTATGATGCACATAAGACTGTCACAGCTCTTTCTTCCTATGAGAACTGTGCAGCCACTCGTGCATAGAGGTTACGCCTGGTTTATTCCTATTTGCATGTTCCATTTTACACCAAAAACGTCTAAGCTCACAACATTACTGAGCTTTGTAGATGTGCTATTTTCCATCTTCCATCCATCTTCTGATCCAATCGCATCAGTAACCGATAGCCATTTTGTCATGTTTCATTTGGGATAAGAGTGGCGTGGCCGGATTCTGGCCTACACTGAGTCACAGTGAGCTTGAGCTTGTAGATCTGCTGTTTTACTGAGCGAGGTGCCGACACGCAACTATGTATAAATAAACCAGGCTTCATTTGTGATGAAAGCGAATCTCACAAGGTTCCAGATGACTCCCAGATGGCCTGACGTAGAGCTGACGTCTGCCACCCTCCCGGGGAGGGTCGCCTCTTGGCACTGCTGCAGAACATACCCCCCCCCCCCCCTGCTGGAACGTCCTATACATGTCACAGAACACAAGACAATGTTGTGAACACAACCCCCTTCCCCAGACCTCCGCACACGAAAATAAACAAACCTCCACTTTTGTACTGCTAATGTGAGAAACAAAACGCAGTTCAAAGCCTCCCATAAAGCCAGTGCAGAAATAACAATAACAACAACAACAACAACAACATTTCCCCATACAGAGTGGAAAAGATTATAAGGGGCGCCGCTTGATTGATTTATGTGTTTATGTGAAAGTTCATTTCTAGTCGTTAATGGCGATTATTTTATAGACGAAGAAGCAAAATCAGTATTTTTTTTTTTTTTTTGGTCAATAAGTCACGGCCAATAAGTGAGAGGTCAATAAGAGTACCCTATGCAGTGGTTTGGCTAGAGCAGAGGTGGGCAATTATTTTTCCCAAGGGGCCAAATGAGATGCATGAAATATTTTGGAGGGCCAAGACTAAAGGCTGAACCAAAGTCTGCGTAGTATTAATTTCATTTATTTTCAAGATAAAAGTAAGCATAAGACCAACAATTTTGACACCCATTTATTCATTTATGGTTAACCAACTTTCCATATTTAAAGGTAACTCTCTCGAGGACCAGTGATGGTCTCCGTCCGGACCAGTGGTTTAAAATCCTTTCACAGGCCGGTCAGAGTCAGCCAAAGGGGCGCATTTGCCCCCCCCTGGGCCGCATAATGCCCAGGTATTTGCTAGAGGAAACTACACCACGCTGCCCCACTCCCCCTGCCACACTGCCCCATATCCATAACGACACAGTGTGTCCAACCTAGACGGTACAAACGGGTATTAATAACCTGTACACCATGTCTCCACTGCAAAGCCCAAGTGTTCAGTTTGATTTCCAGGCAGTGGAGTATATTTTTAGTGGTGTCTGTGTGGTTTCGTGTCAGTGAAGTAATCGTAGCCTGCCGTTTTCCTGACACCTCCGCGTCGAGCAATCTTGTTTATCTGCAGATAAAACTGAAAGTGGTAAACACAAGGCGGCGAGTTCTTATCTGTCAATGTATGTTTATGTAGCTAAACATGTATATTCAGTTAAATCAGTGATTTTTCAACCAGTGGTCCTTGAGACCGTTCCAGGTGGTCCCCGGCTAAATGAGGGAAAGTCGGTTAACCAGATGTTGGTTTCATGTTTACACACTCAAGAGTTAAATTATTAACCCATCTGAATTAGCGCCACTTAATCAAGAAGTCTACGGAACCAGAGAATGTAGAAGAATGGTCATTTTGGTCTGTATGTTTGCCGGTTTTGTGTCCGAAATCAGGCCTGGAATTGTGGACAAAAGCAGAATAAATCTTCTAGTTTTGGGGTCTGTGGGGCTAAAATGTCATCAAATGGTGGTCCGTGGCTCAAATGTTGAAATAAATATGAGGGCTCATGCAGCGGAGTAATTTGCTCTCTCGATGAGGTCCAGTGATGTCAATATTCCAATGTTGGATTAAAAAAAACGTGCAAGCGATGGACGTGCTGGACGAAGACGTGCTTCGTTAGCCTACTGGCAGTGCACAATAAGTTTGGCACTGATGTTTACAGAGGGAGGTTAGTTAACTTCATACATACAGACAGTCACGCAGACCCACTGCTAGACTCCTGTAGAGCAGGGGTTTTCAACCTTTTTGACACCAGGGACCACCATTTGTTCAGCATTCGAGCCACGGACCACAATTTGAGGGCATTCTAGCCCCACAGACCACAAAACTAAAGATTTATTTTTGCTTTTGTTCACAATTCCAGGCTGGATTTGGGAAACAAAACAGTCCAACATACAGAACAAAATGACCATTAATCTTCTACATTCTCTAGTTGTGTAGACTAGATAATTCACATGATGAATATTTTAACTCTTGAGAGTGTAAAAATGAAACCAAATGGACCCGCAAGGGTCCATTTGGTTTCATTTTTACGTTCTCAAGAGTTACATCTGGTTAACCAACTTAACTGGGGACCACCTGGAACCCTCTCAAGGACCACTGGTGGTCCCCGGACCACCTGTTGAAAACCACTGCTGTAGAGCCATGGCAATGCAAATTCCCAACCAAGACAAAAAGCTCCCTTTTCTTTGAATGCCCTGATTTGAATGTGATAGAGGCCAGATGACATCAAAAGCAATGCTTAATGGCTTCAGTGCTTTAGAGATGGATATAACGGCTTGTAGTTGTAAGTAGGTTGAAGTGATAATTGATGCTTTAGTGACGTGTGAAGACAGCTAAAACAGTTGTTTTTATTGTCCTTGCTGGAACTGTAGCGCTCCATTATGGGAAGTACTTGCAATAAACTCGCACTTTGACCGTTCATATATTGCACAGTGACTGTAAACGTCAACTCTTTCCTGGTGGCAAAAGAACGAGTGAGACAATTGAAAACGTGTATATGTTAAATGATAATCATTGCAGTATTTGTTCAATAATGGCTCTCCCTGCCTAAAAGTACATTTTAGGGTCATGATATCATGTTTTCGTCCCATCAGGGCAGGGAACTCTAAAAGGGTAATCAAATTAAATTGTAAGTTAAACAAATCATGGTTTCTCTCTTTCCTGATCAAATTAAAATTTAAACCCACCTCCTGGGACCACGTGCACATTTTCTGTTTACCAAAAGACTGGGCTGATTGAATTACAGCATTACAAGAGTTGGACATTAAAAATAACTATTGGCTATAAAGAGCTATGAATAGCATTGTACTCTACAGTTGTAGAGATGTACAAAAATAGCCACAGTTACCACCCCCCTCCCCTCCCCAGCATGTCACACATTGTGCCAGGTTGGCCATTGTAATGCGTCTCCCTGTTGTTGCTTTGAACGAGGCCCCCATTGACGCTGCTGTTTTGCAGGCATTTGAATACAAGATAAGAATAGCCTAGCATTGCTTCTCCCCCGCTGGCCGCCTCCCACTGTTACCTACTGTCAGGCAGTATCCATGGCAACCGCAGCTTTTTGCATTGTCTCTGGTTAGGAGACAAAGCTTTGGGGGATAGATCGGTTTGAAAAGCCACTAAGCCGGCCCTCACTTTGCCTCCTCAGCCTCTCTCCACATCTCTGTTCACAACTTCTCTCTTTCACTCTCTGACGACATGCGTTGTGGTCGAACCGTGTGCTAGCTAGGCATTGAAATCTCTCAGGTATTTTTTGACACGCAGCGCCAGCGAGAGAGAGACCTTTACGCCCTGTGGGCTCGGTCTGACTCAATTCAGGGTCTAAAGGGCAAAGAAAGTAATTGCAGCAGTCCAGTTTTGCAAGTGTTGTTGCGAGTGCTAGGCTAGCTACCAAGGAGCATTGAGTAAAAACTCTTGGTCACAAATGGAACGAGGGAAGAGCATGTGGAGCCAGCAGGACCCTGCTGCAACAGGACCATCACACCCTGGGGATGGAAGAAGGTAGGAGAAAGCAGGCCTTGTGATTACTTGTGACCCGTAAATGCGTGAATTTAGCTTTCCTCTGCACTGGAGGGGAGTGTTGACTTGCCAGGCAAAGGTTGTTTTCCTTCCAGTGGCAACTGAAGCAAAAATGTAGAGCATAAATATGTTGATGTGATTTAGATTTTACCGAGGTCATATGGTGATTATAGCAGAAACAAAACACGGATGATTTAAAGCCTCTCGTGAAGTCAGGGGAAATCGTTTTATCATGGTTAGCTCCAGTGAGTTGTGATCTGTCAGTCTTGTGCAGTTTGGTCGCGGTTAATCAGTGTAACGGTCAGAACATCAAAACCACAAGGTCTCGGTCAGATAATGTTTTTCTTTTTTTTTATTGAGTCTGTCACAAAGTGGTATCATCAGACATATTTTTTTGTATAGTTAACATCCTGTTTTTTTTCCTCGAGTTGACACAGATCATACTTTGCAGCCAGCAGCACGGATAAAATTAGTGCCACAGCCTTGTTATACCAATCCTGTTGTCAGGCTAGTGAAACTGCGTCTAAAATTACTGTTATATCTCCACTGCAGTGCCAAGTTGACATGATATGTCTCAATGAGATCCTCTTGTCACATTGTTGACTTTACAAGTTTACCTTCTAGGTCTGACTTTGAACCCCCAGCACAGCTATAACTAGTTTCCAGTACAGTGAACTGGTCAGAGTTCAAAACCACTTGGACAGCACAACACCAGCTGGAAATTAAGGCTGTTCCCTTGATGCAAGGTCAAGAGAGACGGAAGCGTGTATTTTTCCAATTCCCAGTGTTGGATATTCAAGTCGAGATCTTTAGGCATTGTCGGGTATCAAAGCCGCTTTGTTATCTCTTAAACGGTGACTTCACATATACAGTATTTACAGGTTTTTGTTGTTCTGACCTTTGGGTGCTGTTGGATACAAACCTCCCCCACCCTTGATATCTTTGTCCTTGAACTCTGATTCATGGAGATTTGAATCCCATTGGAAAATTGCACAACCCTTTCAACCGTGGCTGAATGGGCTTTCGCGAAGCTGGAAGCCCCTGTGCAATGGATGCATTCTGCATTTTTACCCTGCTGATCAGAATTGAACGTATCAAGAAAAATGCATTAGTGTCTTTCCTGGGTCCCCTCCGTAATAAACAGCATAGGGATGTGTGGTGAACGTGACTTGCACTGCGCGTGAGTGTGTACTTTCTTCACCCAAGAGTACACATTCCGTCCTGTATACTCGTTCTTCCTCTGCACGAATTACAACATCGCTTCTCTAGTTGTATCAGATCAACATGCATATCTTGGCTGCAGCATCAAATAAAATGCACCCTTGTGCTGATGTGGCGATTGATTGCATCGTTTTGGCTGCAAGAGGAACCAGGAAATTTTCTTGAAATGCTATGAAGGCACCGTGGGAGCTGGCTTTGAGTCGTGCTCTGGGAAACTCCCACATGTTGAATATGTAATGGCCATAATGGGAAACGTAAGCAAGCTTGTGCGTACTGAGGAGGAAGTCCTTTCACCTTTTTATGAATAAGCATCTACAGCAGGGGTTCAACCTTTTTAATACCAGGGCCCACTATTTATTCAGAATTTGAGCCATGGCCCACCATTTGACGACATTTTCACCCCACAGACCCCAAAACTAAAGATTGTTTTGTTTTTTTTTTTTACCACAATACCGGATCAAAAATGACCATTAATCGTCTACATTCTCTATTTGTGTAGAATTTGGGCTAATTCAGATGGTAAAATTTTCAACTCTTGAGAGTGTAAACATGAAACCAAATGGAGAGCCATGGAGAGTCCATTTGGTTTCATGTTTACGCTCTCAAAGTTGTTACATCTGGTTAACCAACTGTCCATCATTTAGCCTGGGGACCACCTGGAACCCTCAAGGACCACTCGTGGTCCCCGGACCACCTGTTGAAACCCCCTGATCTACAGTATTGACTGGCGCTAGCTCAGACAAGCCAAATGCACAATGTTTTTCTTTTTTTGTCTACCCTGTGTTTACTTTTGACATCTACTAAAATTGACTGCCTCTGCTTCTATGGCGGTTGCGTTTGGGAAGCAATCGAAAGGGACCTGGTTAATCTTTACATTGGGGTCATGGATAAAGAGAGGAAGTTGTTGTGAAATACAAACAGATAAAGGGCCTTTGAATAGTGTCTGTTCAATTATTACCCACCCCCCCCCCCCCCCCCCCCCCGGAGGTCAGGAGAACACAATTACATTCCACCTTTGTGATCTTGTATGAGATCTCATTGTTACCATGCAATTGACTTTGTTTGGCCAACACCGCATGGCACCATGTATGTCCTTCAGTCGCATCGACTTTGATAGTGGCATAATAAGACCGTCTATCTCAACATGGCATGACAGAACAGAAGCTGCCATGATAATATAGTATACATAGTATAAGTAGTAAACGTAGGGCTGTCACTTACACATTTAAGTTGTAACAATGTCACACAAACAGTACTTTTTTAAATTGTTAATTGTACACTGTACTGGCAGATATTACAAAAAAGCCTTAACACATTTAATGTAAAAATGCATACATCTTCAAAATTTGACAAAATGTCAATCTGCATTCTACTTGTAAGCTTACGATACTTCAAGCTTGTAGCCTGCCATGTTTGCTACATTTGATAGTCGATAATCACCCGCAATGATTATGTCAAGTAATGGCAATTATGTGAGAGGCCTACACCTTCCTACATGCTGGCAACCGGCGGGTGTTAACTTTTTCCCTAGTGCTTGTGCTGTTACTAGGTGTAATATTCCACTCATTGTTTGCTAAGCCACGATTATAGAAATAATAAGAGGTTTATGTAACTCTCTATTGTGTGTTGTGTTTGCTATTATTCCACTGACTTTTGCTCCAGTTTTGCCGCGCAGGTACCGGAATGCCTCGAAGAGATTCTATTGTAGGATGGGAGTCAGCATTTTCTGCTTATTTTCCTGGTGGGCTAATGCCACGAAAGACCATCTGGATTATGTACCAGAGACTAATATAACTAAATATTTCAAGACTTGTTGATCATCTCCGGCACAGGCTGCAGAACTCTGTTCTACAAAGCGTTAGGCAAAGATCGGTGTGTTGTTTAAATTTTACAGTGTGGCTAGAAGTAATAAATGTACTAGTAAATAAATCAGGGCTTTTAGGTTGGTTTGGAGCACCTCTTGGGATCTTGGTTTTGCGGACGTGTCGTTGCGCGCACACCTGGCCTTTTGTAAAGCCTCTGATCTCCTGTTCCCAGCCTGCAACACAACCCAGCAAGAAAGGATTTGGTTCACTCCTGTTACTCACTGCCAGTGGAAGATTTTCAAAGCAGGGATTGTTTTTTGTTTTAGTGGAACGTGTCTACACCTGTGATTTGTAGTCTTCAGTTGTGTGTGTGTTGTCTGTGTGTGTGTGTATGGCTGCGTCTCTTTAGGGGTGGGTATTTGCACATTCTAGATCCAGGTTTACACTTGGGACTAAGTGTGTGCTGTTATCCAGTAGTGTGACATCATATAACTACAAATTAACATCACAGTGACATCCACAAGGCTTTTCACACAAACAGTCTTTTAGAGTTGACATACGTACAACTCACCACCTTGTTTTACTGTATGTAGACACAGCTGACGTCAACCAGTGTTCCTGAATGTAGTGAACGGAGCCAAGCGTCTCATTACAGAGAGCCTTGAGGTGAATGGTGTCCAATGAAGTTAACAGAGTCCAATGAAATTAAACAGTCATCCGTCCCTCCGTCTGTCTGGACATGTTTTCCACTGCCCAGCGATTGGATTGCCTAGGAGTCTTTATCAGACAGCTACGGTTTCAGAACAAACCCTTCAAGTGAGGCCACATTAAACTTAAAGCCACTTGTCTCTGTTTTTCATCTCCCTGTTTTCTCCAAAATATTGTTAAAATGGTCATTCTTGGAGCTCATAATGTGCAACACGCTATGAGTCTGTAGGTCGGCTATTTTTGGGTTAAAAATGCTTTATATAATATAGTCACTATTGATATTCCCAAGAAAAAAACATGTTTGACATTATTATGTGTTGTTCACATGGACAAGCTAGCAGATTTAAAGTATGACATAACTAATTTCAGTGATTTGAATTCCAATAGAAGCTAGGTTTTACTTTCCGGTTACCATGAATTAAGATTTGAAGTGGTCAAACTACTGCACTGCGTTCAGAAGAAGGGAGAAAAAAAAATAGTTGGTCTTGGAGATTTCATAACAGCAATGGCTACTACAGCTTCAGGCTGTGCTGTCTTTCCCCTGGTTGGTTGGCAGTATGTAGAATGCACAGCAAGAACTGACTGAAAAATAATGTTTTCAGTCATGAGATTCTATTTTGTTTTTTATCCATGCCTGGCCCTAGACTAGTCTGTCCTACTGTGCATGTTGTGTAGGCTGCACTGCACCGTTCTTTCTCATTTGTGTGTGTGTGTGTGTGTTTGTGTTGGGGGAGTGTCAGAGCATGACGTCACACTCTACGGAGTGTCACACCATCCCCAGCACAAAGCTACTTCCTCCCTCTCCTGCACTCACACACCAACAGCCTTCTCCAGCAGGATGTAGCAGCAAGCACTGGCTTAACAACACTTTCACCTACTACCAATAATAGGAGCTTGTTTTACTCTTCTTGTTGTGATATTTGGTCACGTTTTCTTTCCATCTGATCAGAGGATAATGCCTTGAGGCTATTGTTTTTTTTTTTCTTTTTTTTTTTGTCTGCTCTTTTTTTTTTTGAAAAGCGAGAGGAAATGCCCACTGTCAGTCGATACATGAGTTTTCGGTCGTCCAAAAGATTTCATCTGAGCAGGTAAGCTCATAGACGGTCGCGTAGATTATCAGAAGTTTGACTAAGATCTGCATAAAAGCTACACATTTCTGCCTGTGTTTACGCATATGGTATATTGTATGAGATGTCTGTTATTTATTAATCTGTAACGATAGTGGATTACAGGCAGTGAATTCATCCTGCTAAACCTTCTCATTGTGTAATCGATGTTGACACAAATTTTTAATGTTCAAGACCTTTGTCCTTCGTCGCATCAAGGGCAGTTTATTCATCATTTGAACGCGGTTATTGGACTTTGAGTTTATAGTAAAGTTTATATCGAAACGATTCGTTGGCAATGTTTCTGCAGACAGACTTTATGTTTTTAAATATTCTGTTTTTATGTTGAGGGTAGACTTACAATGAGTGTAGCTTATGTGTTTCATGTCTTCCTTAAGGAAACATGGTTATCTGTGGAACACATTATCTATTTATGGAATCAGAGATGGTTGTTGGTGGACACAATAGCACTTAAGGGAATCAAACCTGTTACTAGTGGCTACAGCAACCACTGGCTACGGATTTCTAATTCTTAAGAGCCATGTCGGTCTTGACTTTTTTTTTCTTTCCCCACTGTGTTCTAAAAGCCCATAAAGTGTCTGTGTTTTTTTTTTTTTTTTTTTACAGCTGTTTCATGAGTGATGATGCGCTCTCCAGTGCTTCCAATATGGATGAAACTTCCGGAATATAGGGAAATGGGACAGATTTTCTTTTTTTCCGAGCAGACCATAAAGATAACCGCCTAACCGTCCATTCCTCCGAAGTCGAGCCTTGATTGGACGAGACACTATATTGTCGTGTGTCGGACTGGTCACACCACCATGCTTAAAGATTCCACTCGTGATAAGCAATGTTAATCAGCATGGCTGTCATCTTCTTTGTAAAAAAAAACAATATAATGATGCGTTATTGGTCTGACAGAAGCTTGGACAAGTTGACCACACAATATACATTTAGAGTATCCACTTATTACTGATCATCGTTATAAAGCGGTTAACCAGTTAGTATGTTTGTATAGAATGATTTTATATTCTTGGCGACATAGTCAAATTGCACTGGAAGTGGAAAACCTTGTAAGCCGATCTTAATTTCCCTCAGAAGTAGAAAGACTTTGACTGTAAGCAGATCTTAATATCCTTCCCTGTGGATCTACTCTATACCAACACAAGCTTTAGTGAGGCTGACAGAAGCACCGTTCGTTCAGAATGCGAATGGAAAGAATGCGCTACATTGACTGCAGATTCTTTTTTTTTCTTCCTTTCCAGCATTGTACATTCAGGGCAGCTACAGTGTACACATAACAGCAATAAGGAAGCTTTTTCTTTTCTGTATTGCAACTGACGGCAGGCAGTTCTAATCTTGGCCGCCGCTCACAATGCCTCGTTTTAGATTTTAGTTTGAGATGCGAATGATGGAATGAAAACAAAATTCCTTCGACCTCCTCGAGCCAATCACAGTCGTCTTTTGTTCGTCCGAGTTCTTCTCGTCCTCACAGTGACGACGAGGAGGAGCTCGAATGACGTTAACTTGTCCCCCCCCCCCCTGCTCTGATGTCGGGCACTGAATGTCCTAGCACCCGCACAGTCACACTTTTAACAAGTGTGTGTGTCCGAGGCTTCTGATTGCAAAGATGTGTAACCGATCCTCTCTCTCTCGCCGCCGTGTGTCTTGCAGCTACCCGGTAGAAGGTGGCGTTGGAGGAGGAGGAGGTGGAGGAGGAGGTGGCGGCGGGCCGCCAACCAAGCTCAAGAAAAGCAAAAGCAGCGTCTCTGCAAATGGCAGCGTCAAGAAGAAGCTGGAAGCCAGGAAGGCCCTCAGCCTGGAGGAGGCCCAGCTGGAGCTCCAGCAGCAGCACAAGACCCTCACCAGGCAACCCCCTGTCAGGTTAGACCCCCAGACCCCGCCTGTATTTACCCCCCCCCCTGTGCAAACCATTTGTTTCCAAAACAAAAAAATGCCACATGATTTAAGCGGCAGCTGCTGTATTATTTCTGCAGAAGACTAAGCCTAGAGTCGAGATAGCCAATAAGAAGTTGTCAACGTAGCCAGGAGACCAGATACCCAATCACATAGTCAGTACAAAAACACTGAGGTAATCCCAGAGCCATAGAGTATAGACGAGAGTTTGTCGCAGTCCAGGACTGCATAAACGGCACATAAGCGTGGTTTTCTGCCCCCCCATTTGTGTTACAGACGGATGCCACTGTTCTGTCCACATCTGCGGTACTGCAAAAGACACAGGGTTTCAAATGTGATTCGGTCGCAATAATCCCAACAGTAAAAAAAAGTTTGGGGGAAATGGGAAACCTATTGTCACTTTACACGGGTGTTTCTAACTGAAATATGTGTATGTGGTTAAAAGAATACCCTTCCTGGTCATGTTTGGGGTACAGATACCTCCTGCTTGTGTTGTATTGTGTGAATAAGGAAAGACTACAGTAAACACTGTAGGGTCCATGCTGTGTGGTCCCGACACTCGCACAGACACGCGAAAAACCTCCTAAACTCCTTTGTGCCCTTTGTCTCGGCAGGTCTCAGACGTTCGACGTGGACAGCAGGACCTATGAGAGGACGGAAAGCAGTGGTGGTCCACAAAGCGTAAGTCTAGACTCTAAAGATCTTGCCCACTTAAACCCTCAAACTGCACACAAGCTCCCTCTTGGCACCAAATATCTTTTGCAAAATAGCCGAGCTACAAGCTTGCAGCGTGTCACACTCTGGGCTTGTAGATCGCCTATTTCTGGAGGCTGTTCTCCCCCCCAACAGATTAACCACCGTCAACATGACATCACTGTTTTGAACATGTCAGTCTGGCTTTAGCTGAAGCGACAAATCCTCTCTCTCCCCAAATTTAACTTGCAGAATAGATGTCGAGTCAACACATCTCATGCCCATATACAGTAATACTTGCCCTCAACTGTATTTCCGAGTATAAATAAAGGTGATGATGATGAGTTACAGTTTAAGAATAATTTTTAGTTAAATGATTGACGTTTTTTTTTCTTGTTTTTATTCTTCAAAAAATGGCTTCAGACTATTCCTCCTCCTATATAGGGGATGCAGTTTAGGGCAGACACACATTGCGCGCAGTGCCCTACATTCCTAAAGTTTGTTTGATATGTACATTTTCATCATGTGATTTATCTCTCTCTCTCTCCACAGAGTTTCATGAAACACAACAAGACATTCCACAAGTTGTTCCCAGACATTCCAGAGACCGAGGACGTGATACATGGTGGGTGGAAATGTATTTAAGATGAAGGGTGGTATGGGGTGTTTAAAGAAGACATTATTACATCGGCTTAGCGTTTTGTAGCTCAGTGTTTGCCCAAAGTGAAAGTTTGAATCTTCCATAAGACAATGTTGGCTGTGACACTTCATGAAGCTATTTTGTTGCTATATACGGTAATATTTTCTGAAGCATTGTTGTGCCCAGCACGGGAAAAAATGCCATCTCTTTATCTAAGTTAGGGGTTTTCAAAAGGTTTTTCCGGGGACCACCAGTGGTCCTTGAGAGGGTTCCAGGTGGTTCCCAGGCTAAATGATGGAAAGTTGGTTAACCAGATGTAACTGAGATGTAACTTGAGAGTGTAAAAATGAAACCAAATGGACCCTTGCGAGTCCATTTGGTTTCATTTTCACACTCTCAACAGTTAAAATATTCATCATCTGAATTGGCACTATTTAATCAAGAAGTCTGACACTGTTTTGTTTGCAAAATCCACCCTGGAATTGTGAACAAAACCAAAAGAATTCTTTAGTTGTAGGTCTTTGGGGCTAAAATGTCGTCAAATGGTGGTACGTGGCTCAAATGCTGAATAAATGCTGGTCCCTGGTGTCAAAAAGGTTGAAAACCCCTGATCTAAGGCTAACGTTGTGGTGGTCTCTCTCCCCAGCATACGTCTGTGCCCTGCAGAAGGAGGTGCCGTACCACGGCCGCCTCTACATCACCGACACCAACGCCTGCTTCTACTCCTCCGTCCTGTTGAAGGACACCAAAGTAAGACCTAGTCACCACCTCACCTTTCACCCACTTATTACTCACCAGGCTCCTTTTGGAATGCAAAAGCTCACCGGCAGCGCTGCCAAAAGTGTGGAATTGTTTGCGCGTTCTGTCGCGTTATCATTCAAGCTTTGTTGGGGATTTAAGATTAATGCCGTGTATACACCTCCAATCGTATGATTTTCGATGATGGGTGGTGGTGGTGGCAGATATCGTTGTGGTTTTCTAATGCGCCTGCCCTTTTTTTTTCTTTTTCTACTTTGTCTCAGGTGGTGATCCCCGTCTCCATTATTCACGTGGTGAAGAAACAGAACACGGCTCTGCTGGTGCCCAATGCCATGTCGGTCCGCACCTCGGATGGCGAGAAGGTCAGTTTTCTTTTTCTTTTTTCCTCCACCTGTCTTCCTTCGACGTGCAGACAAACCACCCCCCAATAAAGCACCAATAAAAGTGACATGTAGTCTGGTTGAAGTCCGGGCTCTAAAAGTCAACAGTTTTAACGACCCTTGATATGAGACGTAATCCGATGGAATGACTTTTTCTCAGAAAAGCCTGTTCAGTGTGAGGTTTCACACATGACACTGGAAAAGTGCAGACGCACGCAAGGTAAAATAACATCTGTTGATGCAGGACTAACCAGAACTTCCACGGACACGCAGGTCTAGAACTAGAACAAGCAGAGCCTGGTTAGGAGTACCGTAGATCAAAATACAACTTTAATAATAAGTTATGTAATTTGGAAGTTCTCCAGTAGATGATAATATCTTATGTAACGTCGATACCGACTGTATCACCTGTGCAATTGGTAGGTGAGGCCCACAGAACCAGATGACCTACTTCCGTGAATTGTGAATTGTGCGTTTGACATGGACACCTGTAACTTAATGAAGACGTCAACAGTTTTTTAAAATGGCATTAATAAAGGTGTGTTTCGGAGAACGGTGCGTCGATTCTGTGCCTCATGTTTCATTTCCCTCTTCTCTTGTAGTTTCTGTTTGTGTCCCTGCGGAATCGCGAGGCGTGCTACCAGCTGCTGCGTTCAGTGTGTCCTCAGATAGAGGTGAGTAAAAGCCCGGCCACGCCAGGGCGGATCTAGGCATGGGTATGGGGGGGCTATGCCCCCTAAATACCATGACTGCCCCACCAAACATGATAGCATGCAAAACAACCCAAATTTCAAATTAAAGTGCTTCTATTTAAAATGATTTGAAACAATACTACTGCTACTAACTACAGTTGTGGCACCACTAAACCAACAGTATTTCATCACTGAAAACAGAAAACTCTCTGAGTCAGACCTTTAGCTTTATGCATGCTGCGTGTCTGTTGCAAATTCAACAACAACTGATGTTATTACTGATGCTTATTTGCCTAATATAAGTCCTTCCACTTGAAAATGGTATGGGTGCGCCACCATGCCATTTCCCCATGACCCCCAATTGGGAAATGTTACAACCGGCCCTGGGCCACGCCGTCCATGCACACATGTTATCCAACCTACGCAGCTGTCGTTTGTTATGCAGCTGTCAAAAGGATTGATTGAATACCGTTATTAACAGTCTGCAAGAAAAAAAGCCCCTGGGCCTTGTTTCCAGGACATAACGTGTTTCAGTTGTTATACAATAATCTAAAGGAACAACACAAAAAGCACCGAGGGCTAAATTCATCGAGAGACTCAAATCTGTTAGACACAACACAAAAAAAAGCCTAATTCTGTTGTGGTCCTTTGAGTGCAACATACTCCATTTGTGCTCATGCTCAACCCCTTTGCCTTTTTTTTCCCTTTCGAAAAAACATTTTGAATAGTTTGTTTACACATTATGAGCTTGTAGATTGGCTATTCAAAAATGTTTTTTAAAGGGAAAGTATTTTAGGAATACAGGGTTTTGCATAGACAAAAAATAAAGCCCAGTGTGTACAAACTGCCATGTGTTAGTCATGTTCTGCAATGACATTAATGTATGCTGAGATTTGTTTTTAGTGTTTCTCCAAATAGCATGTGAATGTTTTGTCTTTTTTCATCAATGGAAGTTAAATGTTGGGCTCTGGTTCTTGCAGGACGGCAGCGTCAACAGCAGTCCCATATTCTCCTCAGCAGAGAACAGCTTTGACCAGAGCAAACCCGTGGTGAGTAGACCTTCCCCTGCTCGCTGCTACAGCATGTCACGAGATCCGCACAGGCCCACTCTTACAAACAACACGTTTTCATTGATTACCCACATCATAATTTTAATTGTGCATGCCTTGTATTTGATGTAGGAGCTATTTCAAGAGCCTAGTGCCATCATGTGAACAGATCAGAGAATTATATGAACATAGTGATGATCTCTATTTTATGGTCACAGTTACACAGTAACACGTTTGTGCCTCAACAGAACTCGAGCCAATCCAGTCTGGATGACAACTTTGACCAGTTTGATGGTTCCGAACCAAGGCCATTACTGGACCCTCCCCCTCAGAAACCATACCGAGGTAAGAGCCAGAGGATGTCACATCACTTCACAATGCAATTACATTATGTTGAACCACTGTTCAGCGATGCAGATGTTTGAAAGCTCCACAAAGTCGCATAACCAGTGGTGTTTGGAAATTTGTCGCTAGTTAGTATGAATTTGGCGAGGAAGCTAGACATGGTGTGACGCTAAGCTGCAACCCAATATTGTAACGCTCTGTACGCTTACCGCACTACGATGTGCGCGCGCACATACACACACACGCATACCCGTATTCCATATAAACTGATAAGTGTTGCTTCATGCCGTTGTTTTGCCAACAACACTAAGTGTTGTTTAGCACAGCTCTAGCAGCGTTGGCTAATATTCCACGGATGACGTGCACACACATACACATCAGAGGGGTCAGCACTAGTAGCATATCGAGGGAGGTGCATGCATACGCATTAAAGAGCCTTGAGACAGACGGAACTCACATTTCCCTTGATAACGTATCAAGGCCAACCCGTGGGCATGTCAACATTTAAACGCTGTCAATTAGCCACTGATTTTTGATTATGCTCACCAAGGCTGCTTTTTACAGCCAGCTGAAAACCCGTTTTATCTCTTGTGTATGTGTGTGTTCTATCACTGGCCCGTTCCAAAGGTAAAGTCCAAGGTGATGTTTCTAATCACAAGGCTAATGAGCTAATCTTTTTCCGTCTTCTCTCTGTCTCTCTCCTCCAGAGCCGGTACCTAATGGAGACAGCTCCTCTGTCCGGAGCCTGGAGACGCAGATCAGCGACTGCTCCTCTACGGAAGAGTTATCAATATCAGGTACAAATCAATGGCTCAATGTCAACCTAAGATATGGATTTGACTTTTTGAAGAATATAGCGCATAGCAGTGATGTAGATCCACTGTATTCTGCATCCCAAATCCACTTTTTTGTTTAACTAGCACAAGACAGTGGATTCAAAGCAGTGATGTGCATCCACTGCATCCAATATCCAAAATACACAATTTTCTAGATCAGGGACGCTTTTGGACAGTAAGCTTTGCATCCTGGGGGGGTCGGCCAATGGCTTAGCTAAACTCTCAATATAATTTCACGCAGTACCATTTTGCTGCTTCACCATAAACTGCTGGAAATATTATCTGTCTAGCTAAGCTCTGACCAGCAAGGTTTTTCTTCATGTTCCTCCTCCAGGTGGGTCCTGGGTGTGGAGCGTGACAGAGAAGGCCCGGTCCATCCTGGTCCAGAGAGAGGCCAGCACTCTCAACACTCTGCTTTTCATCTACTTGATACTGTGAGTAGCTTCCTTATCATCCTCCCTTTCTCTTTTCCTCCTCCGTGCTTTCTTTTGTCTCATTATTTCCTCTCAGTTTGTGTCCTACTTCCTCTCCCCTTTATCCAACCTTTTGATTTGTCTTGTCACTCTCCTTTTCCTCTCCTTTTCCTCTCCCTTTCATCAGTCTCAACTTTCCTAGCTCATTTGGCTGTCAGAGTTATTACATAATCACAAATAGGTAGTTGAAATAATGGCAATTGTTTAAAATGTTAAAATGTTCAGTACATTTTGAAACATTTTTAAATGGGCTATGGCAAATCTACAAGCTCAACAAGCATTTTTTGTAGTATAGTTTTGTAAGTATAGTTTTGTAAGTATAAATCTTCATGCTGATGAAATGTGTGTGAGGCGTCTAGTCAGTGAGGCGTGAAACCATTCATGTCAGCGGTTGCAAAAGAAAAAACTGGTTTCATATTGTACGCATTTGGTCATTTTGCATTGTGTAGACTCCCTTTTTTCTTGTTTAAAGACACCTCAGCAGAAGTAAGACAGATCGTGTCTCTGTCCTTCCTTAACTCTCTTGCTGCCGTCGTTATTGTTCCTTGTTTACTCTGGCCTATGAGCTCATATTACGTATCAGCTTTTCATTGGAAGCTGCCTCCTGGGGCCATATGATATCTTGTATAATAATTTAAAAGAAAATCCCACTTATCGGCGCTGTGGAAATTTTCCGGATTAGGATTCATTCCAGAAGTATCAAAAGGCTCGATTCATGAATGTCGGCTCAGACGTTCTTGTTTCTTTTTTATCTTATAAGGCATCTGAACGGGAAGGTTGGGGGGTGGGGGGGGGAAGGGGGGGGGTTCAAATGATCGCGTTGTTTCTGCCTGTAGACGGCATGCACACATTTTCCACCTGAAAATAATTACAAGGGTCATCTCAGTCTGTCAGAGATCTCTACCTACCAATAAAATGTTAAAAGTAATGGAGGCAATTTTGGTGTGTAAAAACACCGTTTGTAAACAGATTTGTTACCCATTGTGTCCTGTCTAGATTTCTAGTTTCTGAATAACATAATATTCAAAGATTTGCACCACGTTTTCACGATTTTTCAAAAATAGCAGAGATACAAGCTCATAGCGCGCCACTCCGGTGCGCGCTATGAGCTTGTAGATCTGCTATTTTTTCAATAGTTAAAACATAATGCTAAAACTCCAAAACTCTCACCTAAGGGATAAAAACTCTTTCTGGACTCCCACCTCACCTCCCTCTATTGCTGCTGTGAGACTGCTGTGCTGTGATTGGTCGAAGCAAGTGTCTGTCTGCAGGGAAACAGCTGCAGCATCAAAGTAGAAGCAACATAGAGGGGAGGGCAAAAAATATATGAGCTATATATCTATTTTGATTTTTGGCTAAAAGGTTGCCTCTATTACCTTTTTTTTTAATGCCATATTTGGGGCAGAGCTGTGACAAAAAGATTTCCACTGGGAATTTACAATGTTAGATGTCAACACCCGTCAGACTTATCGGCAGACTTATCGGTTTCCTGATGGTTCTGTCCAATTAACATGGCCGTGTACAAGCCACATTAGCCACGCACCCAGCCGTGCCCCGACTGCCGAGTGAACTCGGAGCGGCTCTGGAATGTTTCTGCCTAAAAGACATCTAGGTATTATGTAGTCCTCCAGGCTTGACTAATTTGCGGGTGGTTGCAGCGACCGCCAAGATGCTGACTGTGTGTGTGTGTGCTGTGTCATGTGTTCTGCAGGGTGGTGCTGCTCCTGCTGTCCTCAGGCTACATCGGCCTTCGTATCGTGGCTCTGGAGGAGCAGCTGACCTCACTAGGTGCACTTCCCGAGTTCACGCTACAGAGCGGGTAAGGAGATGTTTCACGTTAATCACGACTCTCTCTCCCTCACTCACTAGATTTCGCTGTGCTCACTTTTAATCCACCAGAGTGGAACACCGTTGACGTCAGTTTGTTGCACCCATTTCGTCCTGACATTGTAGATTCTACAAAACGTTTCGCTCTGAAAGAACATACTGAAAGATTCTCACACCCCAAAAAAATGAAAGTTAAAACACCGCAAGTACAGTACGGAATGGTGTAAGGGACCACTGTGGAGTTTGTGGTGTACCATTGCTCTGTTTTCTCTCTTCTTTTTATTTTCTTTTTTTACTTTACTCATTTCTTTCACTTTCATTTCTCCATATTTTTCGACAAAGCATAGATTAATTGTCGCAACAGACAAATTCCCAGGCATCAAAACTTGTTTTTAAAACCCATTTAGGCCTGACCTAAAGGTTTTGAAAAACTTTAAATATTTATGTATCGCATAAAAAAAACAAAATTGAATATTTGAATACTGAACATATTGTACAGGATCCAAATATGGATTGGATTCCGCCCTTAATGGTACAACCAAATCTTGACCTGGGCTACCTCCTCCCTGTCTTCACGCCGTAACCTAGATATATTTTCCAATTATCCTTTTTTAAGGGAGACTGTGTAAAGTTATGTAAAGTGTCGGATGGCTGCATTTGACCCTTGTTTTGCAATTGACTGCCTGCCAAATTCCCATGGAAGGTGCAGCCTTTTGTTGGCACGAAATGGAATCCTCTGCCATTGTCAGGCATCTCTAGAATTCCTGTTCAGCTCCTATCATACTGAACCGGTTCCCTCTCGTGTTTATTTACCATATCCCATCCGCCCTTACACGTACCCTTTACTTACCCCCCCCCCGGTACCCCCCGAACATAACCAGGAACACATAACCCTTATATTGGCTGAAGGAGAGAGTGGCAGAATCGACGACTGGAGGACGATGTTTGGAGGACCCTCTTCTTCCCAGCAGAACCCACACATCGGACGAACTGCAGCCCCACTTTTAAAAGACTGTGCCCCTCTGCCACGGCACATGCCGTTCCATCACAGGGGCTTCGATTCGGGAGAAGAGGGTCTAATCTGTGCAATTTCAAAACACGACTAGAGACATTTGGGGTAACTTGAAAGGGCTACAAGCTCCTCCTCCTACTTGCACGTGAAAAACCAAGGGCATGCCACGTCGTAGTCGTTCAGAGCCAAGAAGACAACGCACTCAACGCGCATACACACACATGTACACACACACACACACACACACACCCCCCTGGTTGCGGGGTGTTGCAGTGGTTATTTTTCTAACCAAAGCCAAAAACGGCTCAAGACTCGGAAGAGGGGTCCCCATGGCACCCATGAAGTCGAACCTTCCTGAGCATGCGGTCTTCTTAGCAGGGTCTCCAGTGGTCATTGGTGAGCCCCACAGTATAGTCCCTCTTAATGTATTCCACCTCAACGACCGAGAGGTAGTGTTATGCATAGCCAAAGATGCACCGAGTGCACGTCTCTCTTCATGCATGAGCACAGAGATGACTTTCAGTAGCTTTCCTGTCTCGTGTGAATTTGCTTTTTTTTTTTATATCGACTACTAACCCTCCACATTTCATCAGGATATATACCCACACACACCAAGTGTTTTCTCTTGGCTGTTGGTTATCTCTGTCTGGATGGTTCTAATCAGATTTTTCTAATCAGCTTTGAGTTTTCGAAATGATTACTACGAAGAAAAAAAAAAAACAAAATCTCAAACTTTAGGAGGAGACGGCACTTCTTCTCTGCCTCCAGACGTACTCTCCTCCTCTTTCTCCTCTCTTCTCTCTTACTCGCATTCTGGATGATCGCAGTATTTTCGTATCCGCTGGCATTCGACATTAAGCTGGTTTAATGATCAATGCTCAGGCGGCGAGCTCCTCCAGGTTAAACTGGACGAACACATCTTCAATGCACAAAGTGACCCAGTGTGATCAGGTGTTAGGCTGGGTTTGTCTTTTAAGACGCCAAATTGTTTTTTTTTTCTCCTAAGTACGGCTTTTCTACACTCTTGTCTTCAAGAACAATATTTGATATGATGGCAAATGACGTAATGAAGAAAAATAAGTTTGTACCTCTTGTCCTGGACAGGCTTTTCGAGGACAAAGAGGCATTTGTAGAACCTTTTGGCACCGATACTGTATTTTGTATTGTTCATGCATGTGTCTGGACCATCCATACTTGACTGATGTCCGTTTCCCTCTCCGCCTTGTCACTTTTGAGAGGAACATTCTTTTTTTTCCTATTAATAATCCATCATCAACACCACACTGGTAATGTACGGTCCTAATTTCAACAGCTGCGCTGCTCCCAAAAAAAAAGAATTTCAATATGCAACTAGTGATTATGCATGTCAAAAAAAAGAAAAAGAAAATAATATATGTATTGAAAATAATTATCGAATTTGATCTTGTTTCCTGTTTTTAACTGAAGCTTGGTGGTGTTTGACAGGGAGGACGTGATGGGAGGGAACAGAAGTTTAAAAAGTAGAAGGTGAAAAGGAAGAAAAAAGTTGAGGGTGAAAGGAACGGCTCGAGCGAGCGAAAGAGCGCACTTTATAGTGAGATGTGTGTTGTCTTTCACCATGCAAAGATGTCACATTCTGGACTGACGTGGGGTGGGGTGAAGCAGATGTTGTGTTAAGAACCGACTGTGGTGCAAAGAGCTTTATTTTATTTTAGATTTAAAATGACAAAAAAAATCTTTTCACTCAGGGTTGGTGGGCTCTGCTTGCCATGTGGTTTTTAAGGTTCACAACGCCCCCCACCCCTCCCACCCGTTGGGGGTTCACACATACAGTGGAGTTTTCTCTCTCGCAAAAGAATGAAGGGGGGGAAAAAAGCCTTTTGGAGAAACGTACCTGCTCCACATTTCACCATGCGAGAATCACGTTTGTGACTTCTGAGAAACTTCACTGACATGATGCAACTCCAAATCTCAAAAAGGTTATGTTTTTTTTTTCTTTCCCCTTCTCATGACCTTGTTTTAAAAAGAAACTTAGGAATGCAATGGTTCCTGTCAGCACCAACGTGTCTCTCCCTCTCTCTCCCCCTCGATGGGCGCGCTTACAAGCCCGATTCCTACCATGTCCCCGTACGACGGTGCCAAAAAACGGCAGACCCACGAGATCGCACGCTTGCTCGCATCCACGACACGCTGCGATACCGGTGGGTCTTTTATCACTGCTAACGGCACTTGGCGGTCGTACGACCGAACAAAGAATCGGGTTTGCGGCCCTTTTCTATCACGAGGCGTAGCCAGTGTTAACATTGTTTTCTGCTATGTCCCTTTTTTTGGGGGGGGGGGGACTTGACCCGGTGGTATTACAATTTTTTTTGTCACAGCAGTACTGTCAGTCCTTTCGGACCCCCAGCGAGGGGGGGGTCAGCGCACACACAGATCCTACCTGTCCAAAAAAAAAAAAAAAAACGTCAACACAGAATCTCCAATGCAGAGGACAGTGTTTATTGTTTGTGTGGTTTTGCACTATTCAGGAGTGTTGTAAATAATTTTTGTATCGATTTGTTAAATGTCCTTAATTCTACTACGGTCAATATATATATAAATATATATATATTTATTTGCATTCTGCGTAAATTCAAAGTAGTCTCTGTGAGATGGCTTTGCTATTGTTCATAATAAATCACTTGTTGCAAGAAGTAAGCGTTTTCCTCTCATCATTGCGTCCTATACCCAGGTCTGAAGGGAGCTTTCAATTAACTCTTTGACAGATTAGCACGGGGGTCAGCAACCTGCGGCTCCAGAACACAGCCCTAGTGGCTCAGTGGCTGTAGCATTATTACATACACATTAGGGCGATCCACCAACATAATATAAACATTTCGGTCACTGACAGCACCAACACGCCATGTGCTGTCTGACAGTTACGTCGCCAGTTAACATAGTGCTTGTTGGCCATGCCACAAAAGTTTAATCTGAACCACACATTTTCAACGGTTACTATATCATTAATATACCTTAGATGTTGTGTGGACATAATTAAAAAAAAAATAAGTTCCTCCAATTCTGTACTTCCTAAAAATGGAGGTCTAAAAAAACATCATTAACATGGTGAAACACAACTTGATAATGTCAACTTACAAGTTGTGTTTCACCATGCTAATGATTTTTCTTTTAGGACATTTTTTCTGAGAGCGTACAAATGGAACCAAATGGACCCGCTAGGGTCCATTTGGTTCCATTTGTACGCTCTCAGAAAAAAAACAAAAATAAAAATGGGTGGAATTCCCCTTGAAGGGCTTATTAGGCTCCATTTGTACATTTTTTGTGGCTCCAGACAGATTTTGAATTTAATTTTTGGTCAAAAATGGCTCTTTCAACATCTTGGGTTGCCGACCCCTGGATTAGCAGAACAGTTAGACTCGCTCCCCTTAGGTTCAATAGTAACTAAATACATTATGGAATATCCTCTGTTGTGAACTTGTGTAGATGAATGCTTTCCAAACAGTTGATGTGTGTGTTTTTTTTTTTTTTTTTTTTTTTTTTTTTTTTTTAATACATTTGACAAAACAGCCTGTATTTTCACATTTCACTGTTTCCAGGGTTCATTCAGAGAAATGCATTTGAAGTTCTATCATTTATCAATTATAGTTGTGAAGTGTTTTCTGGGTTTTGTAGTCACATCAACACCTAAAATACCTTATGGAGATCAGGGCTTGACACTAACACTTGCCCACTTGCCCGCTTGCCCGGGGCAAGTAAAAAAAAATGGTGGGGCAAGTGAAGACTGCTACCTGGTTGCCCAATCGGGCAAGTGTGTGACTTAGTCCACTATAACACAACACAAGATAAATTTGTCTTGAAGGCGGTCATTGCACTCTGCCTCTGTGTCTTTCCCTGCTTTCTAGCTATCTCTACCTATCTCTCTCCCAGGTTCATTTGGTTCCAAACTATCATTTTGCTGGTGTCAGGGACCACTGGGTCTGTGACCACTATGGGCTAATTAAGATTAAGATGATGAATTTTAACTCTTGAGAGTGTAAAAATGAAACCAAATGGACCCGCAAGGGTCCATTTGGTTTCATTTCTACATTCTCAAGAGTTACATCTGGTTAACCAACTTAGCTGGGGACCACCTGGAACCCTCTCAGGAACCACAGGTGGACCCCGGACAGCCTGTTGAAAACCCCTGGTTTAAAGCACCCAAGTAGGAAGTAAACTTAAATGCAAAATCTACAAGATATTTTTGGGGGGCAAGTGACCATGACCTGAGGGCAAGTAGAACCTGCCTCGGAGACCTTAGTGTCAACCCCTGGAGATGGTGGCCAGCAAGTTCTTCTAAAACACATGTTTTTTGCATGGTAAGCAGACAACAGTGTAATCAATCACACCAAAATGTGTGGTAAATCTGTTAAGGAGTTAACCATTTGTGATAACATAACCCTGTTACATCCCACACTGACAAACTTAAATGAACTATTTCCACCAAAGCTGCTAGACAGGATTTAATAGCACTGGTCTGCATTTTACAAGGTTCCATAGTGAGCATTTATTTTAGGTACTGTTTGTTGCTCAGTCATTTACACCAGTGGTGTGCGATTGTTTTCTTAATTGTAACCCACTCAAGGACCCCTCAATCGAAGTACATAGCCTGCATAGCCTCTACTTGAAATGATATGCCAGGGAGTCCAGGGGTCCACAGATTTAAAGTATAAAATACAGTAAATAGCGTACAAGGTTTGAGAACCATAGCTGTAGTGGAGAACCCTATTAGTTTGTGTATAGGCCTACTCAATGTGGCTTGAGTCAAAGAAGTTCAAATGCTTCATTACAACTTGATCCAACAGAGATGGCAGAGTAGAAGATTTTGCTGTCAGGATGAAACTACTGACCATGAGAGTGATGTGATTGCATGGTATGGTAGGCCTACTAACCATGACATTGACACTTGACATGTAGCCTACTATAACTGTCATGATACTGACCACCACCTCTGGATAGATTTATAAAGTTTATTTGTAGTTTGAATAAATGAAAGGCTTGTTTTAGCATATTTCCACTCTGAAAATGTAGATGAAATGCAAAGAATAAAGGGATTCATTAGAATAGAGGATTTGTTCAGTATGACCCTGTTGAATGCCGCCATCTAGTGGAGAAACCTTTGATTTTAGGATATTTTAGGATAAATATTTTTGTAGTGTTATAGCCTTGGCTCCTACTATAGCCTTATGGTTTCGAAGTCTGGCAAAAACGCTATAGCCTTATGGTCTTGCACAGCCTGCCGTTTTGCATCATGTTGAGCATTTTTGAGCATTTTCGAAAAATGTCGAAATTTTGAAAAACCGCAAGGCTATCGCCTTACGGTTTTTCATCCTTTTGAGGTTTTTCGAAAAATGACAAAAAATGACGAAATCTGGCAAAAACGCAAGGCTATAGCCTAAAGCGTCACGTTTTTTCATCATTTTGAAGATTTTCGAAAAATGACAAAATCTGGCAAAACGCAAGGGTATAGCATTACAGTCTTGCTCAGCATGAAGTTTTTCACCGTTTTGAGCATTTTTGAGCATTTTCGAAAAAATGTCGAAATTTCGGGGAAAAACGCAAGGCTATAGCCTTACGTTTTTTCATCATTTTGAAGATTTTCGAAAAATGACGAAATCTGGCAAAAGTGCAAGGGTATAGCATTACAGCCTTGCTCAGCATGCCGTTTTTCACCGTTTTGAGCATTTTTGAGCATTTTCGAAAAAATGTCGAAATCGAAGAAAAAACATGGGCTATAGTACACGGTCTCGGACGCCATGCTATAGTATGCCGTTTTTCGTCGTTTTCTGGCGTTTTTGAAAAAATGTCGAAATCGAAGAAAAACCATGGGCTATAGTACATGGTCTCGGAGCGATTTTGAGCGTTTTGAAAAAATGTCGAAATCGAAGAAAAACCATGGGCTATAGTACACGGTCTCGGACGCCATGCTATAGTATGGCGTTTTTCGTTGTTTTTGAGCGTTTTTGAAAAAATGTCGAAATCGAAGAAAAACCATGGGCTATAGTGCATGGTCTCGGAGCGTTTTTGAGCGTTTTGAAAAAATGTCGAAATCGAAGAAAAACCATGGGCTATAGTACACGGTCTCGGACGCCATGCTATAGTATGGCGTTTTTCATTGTTTTTGAGCGTTTTTGAAAAAATGTCGAAATCGAAGAAAAACCATGGGCTATAGTACACGGTCTCGGACGCCATGCTATAGTATGGCGTTTTTCGTCGTTTTCTGGCGTTTTTGAAAAAATGTCGAAATCGAAGAAAAACCATGGGCTATAGTACATGGTCTCGGAGCGTTTTTGAGCATTTTGAAAAAATGTTGAAATCGAAGATAAACCATGGGCTATAGTACACGGTCTCGGACGCCATGCTATAGTATGGCGTTTTTCGTTGTTTTTGAGCGTTTTTGAAAAAATGTCGAAATCGAAGAAAAACCATGGGCTATAGTACACGGTCTCGGACGCCATGCTATAGTATGCGGTTTTTCGTCGTTTTCTGGCGTTTTTGAAAAAATGTCGAAATCGAAGAAAAACCATGGGCTATAGTACATGGTCTCGGAGCGTTTTTGAGCGTTTTGAAAAAATGTCGAAATCGAAGAAAAACCATGGGCTATAGTACACGGTCTCGGACGCCATGCTATAGTATGGTGTTTTTCGTTATTTTTGAGCGTTTTTGAAAAAATGTCGAAATCGAAGAAAAACCATGGGCTATAGTACATGGTCTCGGAGCGTTTTTGAGCGTTTTAAAAAAATGTCGAAATCGAAGAAAAACCATGGGCTATAGTACACGGTCTCGGACGCCATGCTATAGTATGCCGTTTTTCGTTGTTTTTGAGCGTTTTTGAAAAAATGTCGAAATCGAAGAAAAACCATGGGCTATAGTACACGGTCTCGGACGCCATGCTATAGTATGGCGTTTTTCGTCGTTTTCTGGCGTTTTTGAAAAAATGTCGAAATCGAAGAAAAACCATGGGCTATAGTACATGGTCTCGGAACGTTTTTGAGCGTTTTGAAAAAATGTCGAAATCGAAGAAAAACCATGGGCTATAGTACACGGTCTCGGACGCCATGCTATAGTATGGCGTTTTTCGTTGTTTTTGAGCGTTTTTGAAAAAATGTCGAAATCGAAGAAAAACCATGGGCTATAGTACATGGTCTCGGAGCGTTTTTGAGCGTTTTGAAAAAATGTCGAAATCGAAGAAAAACCATGGGCTATAGTACACGGTCTCGGACGCCATGCTATAGTATGGTGTTTTTCGTCGTTTTCTGGCGTTTTTGAAAAAATGTCGAAATCGAAGAAAAACCATGGGCTATAGTACATGGTCTCGGAACGTTTTTGAGCGTTTTGAAAAAATGTCGAAATCGAAGAAAAACCATGGGCTATAGTACACGGTCTCGGACGCCATGCTATAGTATGGTGTTTTTCGTTGTTTTTGAGCGTTTTGAAAAAATGTCGAAATCGAAGAAAAACCATGGGCTATAGTACATGGTCTCGGAGCGTTTTTGAGCGTTTTAAAAAAATGTCGAAATCGAAGAAAAACCATGGGCTATAGTACACGGTCTCGGACGCCATGCTATAGTATGCCGTTTTTCGTTGTTTTTGAGCGTTTTTGAAAAAATGTCGAAATCGAAGAAAAACCATGGGCTATAGTACACGGTCTCGGACGCCATGCTATAGTATGCCGTTTTTCGTCGTTTTCTGGCGTTTTTGAAAAAATGTCGAAATCGAAGAAAAACCATGGGCTATAGTACATGGTCTCGGAACGTTTTTGAGCGTTTTGAAAAAATGTCGAAATCGAAGAAAAACCATGGGCTATAGTACACGGTCTCGGACGCCATGCTATAGTATGGCGTTTTTCGTTGTTTTTGAGCGTTTTTGAAAAAATGTCGAAATCGAAGAAAAACCATGGGCTATAGTACACGGTCTCGGACGCCATGCTATAGTATGGCGTTTTTCGTCGTTTTCTGGCGTTTTTGAAAAAATGTCGAAATCGAAGAAAAACCATGGGCTATAGTACATGGTCTCGGAGCATTTTTGAGCGTTTTGAAAAAATGTCGAAATCGAAGAAAAACCATGGGCTATAGTACATGGTCTCGGACGCCATGCTATAGTATGGCGTTTTTCGTCGTTTTCTGGCGTTTTTGAAAAAATGTCGAAATCGAAGAAAAACCATGGGCTATAGTACATGGGCTCGGAGCGTTTTTGAGCGTTTTGAAAAAATGTCGAAATCGAAGAAAAACCATGGGCTATAGTACACGGTCTCGGACGCCATGCTATAGTATGGTGTTTTTCGTTGTTTTGAGCGTTTTTGAAAAAATGTCGAAATCGAAGAAAAACCATGGGCTATAGTACATGGTCTCTGAGCGTTTTTGAGCGTTTTGAAAAAATGTCGAAATCGAAGAAAAACCATGGGCTATAGTACACGGTCTCGGACGCCATGCTATAGTATGGCGTTTTTCGTCGTTTTCTGGCGTTTTTGAAAAAATGTCGAAATCGAAGAAAAACCATGGGCTATAGTACATGGTCTCGGAGCGTTTTTGAGCGTTTTGAAAAAATGTCGAAATCGAAGAAAAACCATGGGCTATAGTACACGGTCTCGGACGCCATGCTATAGTATGGTGTTTTTCGTTGTTTTTGAGCGTTTTGAAAAAATGTCGAAATCGAAGAAAAACCATGGGCTATAGTACATGGTCTCGGAGCGTTTTTGAGCGTTTTGAAAAAATGTCGAAATCGAAGAAAAACCATGGGCTATAGTACACGGTCTCGGACGCCATGCTATAGTATGGCGTTTTTCGTTGTTTTTGAGCGTTTTTGAAAAAATGTCGAAATCGAAGAAAAACCATGGGCTATAGTACACGGTCTCGGACGCCATGCTATAGTATGGCGTTTTTCGTCGTTTTCTGGCGTTTTTGAAAAAATGTCGAAATCGAAGAAAAACCATGGGCTATAGTACATGGTCTCGGAGCGTTTTTGAGCATTTTGAAAAAATGTTGAAATCGAAGATAAACCATGGGCTATAGTACACGGTCTCGGACGCCATGCTATAGTATGGCGTTTTTCGTTGTTTTTGAGCGTTTTTGAAAAAATGTCGAAATCGAAGAAAAACCATGGGCTATAGTACACGGTCTCGGACGCCATGCTATAGTATTGCGGTTTTTCGTCGTTTTCTGGCGTTTTTGAAAAAATGTCGAAATCGAAGAAAAACCATGGGCTATAGTACATGGTCTCGGAGCGTTTTTGAGCGTTTTGAAAAAATGTCGAAATCGAAGAAAAACCATGGGCTATAGTACACGGTCTCGGACGCCATGCTATAGTATGGTGTTTTTCGTTGTTTTTGAGCGTTTTTGAAAAAATGTCGAAATCGAAGAAAAACCATGGGCTATAGTACATGGTCTCGGAGCGTTTTTGAGCGTTTTAAAAAAATGTCGAAATCGAAGAAAAACCATGGGCTATAGTACACGGTCTCGGACGCCATGCTATAGTATGCCGTTTTTCGTTGTTTTTGAGCGTTTTGAAAAATGTCGAAATCGAAGAAAAACCATGGGCTATAGTACACGGTCTCGGACGCCATGCTATAGTATGGCGTTTTTCGTCGTTTTCTGCGTTTTTGAAAAAATGTCGAAATCGAAGAAAAACCATGGGCTATAGTACATGGTCTCGGAGCGTTTTTGAGCGTTTTGAAAAAATGTCGAAATCGAAGAAAAACCATGGGCTATAGTACACGGTCTCGGACGCCATGCTATAGTATGGCGTTTTTCGTTGTTTTTGAGCGTTTTGAAAAAATGTCGAAATCGAAGAAAAACCATGGGCTATAGTACATGGTCTCGGAGCGTTTTTGAGCGTTTTGAAAAAATGTCGAAATCGAAGAAAAACCATGGGCTATAGTACACGTCTCGGACGCCATGCTATAGTATGGTGTTTTTCGTCGTTTTCTGGCGTTTTTGAAAAAATGTCGAAATCGAAGAAAAACCATGGGCTATAGTACATGGTCTCGGAGCGTTTTTGAGCGTTTTGAAAAAATGTCGAAATCGAAGAAAAACCATGGGCTATAGTACACGGTCTCGGACGCCATGCTATAGTATGGTGTTTTTCGTTGTTTTTGAGCGTTTTTGAAAAAATGTCGAAATCGAAGAAAAACCATGGGCTATAGTACATGGTCTCGGAGCGTTTTTGAGCGTTTTAAAAATGTCGAAATCGAAGAAAAACCATGGGCTATAGTACACGGTCTCGGACGCCATGCTATAGTATGCCGTTTTTCGTTGTTTTTGAGCGTTTTTGAAAAAATGTCGAAATCGAAGAAAAACCATGGGCTATAGTACACGGTCTCGGACGCCATGCTATAGTATGCCGTTTTTCGTCGTTTTCTGGCGTTTTTGAAAAAATGTCGAAATCGAAGAAAAACCATGGGCTATAGTACATGGTCTCGGAGCGTTTTTGAGCGTTTTGAAAAAATGTCGAAATCGAAGAAAAACCATGGGCTATAGTACACGGTCTCGGACGCCATGCTATAGTATGGCGTTTTTCGTTGTTTTTGAGCGTTTTTGAAAAAATGTCGAAATCGAAGAAAAACCATGGGCTATAGTACACGGTCTCGGACGCCATGCTATAGTATGGCGTTTTTCGTCGTTTTTCTGGCGTTTTTGAAAAAATGTCGAAATCGAAGAAAAACCATGGGCTATAGTACATGGTCTCGGAGCATTTTTGAGCGTTTTGAAAAAATGTCGAAATCGAAGAAAAACCATGGGCTATAGTACATGGTCTCGGACGCCATGCTATAGTATGGCGTTTTTCGTCGTTTTCTGGCGTTTTTGAAAAAATGTCGAAATCGAAGAAAAACCATGGGCTATAGTACATGGTCTCGGAGCGTTTTTGAGCGTTTTGAAAAAATGTCGAAATCGAAGAAAAACCATGGGCTATAGTACACGGTCTCGGACGCCATGCTATAGTATGGTGTTTTTCGTTGTTTTGAGCGTTTTTGAAAAAATGTCGAAATCGAAGAAAAACCATGGGCTATAGTACATGGTCTCGGAGCGTTTTTGAGCGTTTTGAAAAAATGTCGAAATCGAAGAAAAACCATGGGTTATAGTACACGGTCTCGGACGCCATGCTATAGTATTGCGTTTTTCGTCGTTTTCTGGCGTTTTTGAAAAAATGTCGAAATCGAAGAAAAACCATGGGCTATAGTACATGGTCTCGGAGCGTTTTTGAGCGTTTTGAAAAAATGTCGAAATCGAAGAAAAACCATGGGCTATAGTACACGGTCTCGGACGCCATGCTATAGTATGGTGTTTTTCGTTGTTTTTGAGCGTTTTTGAAAAAATGTCGAAATCGAAGAAAAACCATGGGCTATAGTACATGGTCTCGGAGCGTTTTTGAGCGTTTTGAAAAAATGTCGAAATCGAAGAAAAACCATGGGCTATAGTACACGGTCTCGGACGCCATGCTATAGTATGGCGTTTTTCATTGTTTTTGAGCGTTTTTGAAAAAATGTCGAAATCGAAGAAAAACCATGGGCTATAGTACACGGTCTCGGACGCCATGCTATAGTATGGCGTTTTTCGTCGTTTTCTGGCGTTTTTGAAAAAATGTCGAAATCGAAGAAAAACCATGGGCTATAGTACATGGTCTCGGAGCGTTTTTGAGCATTTTGAAAAAATGTCGAAATCGAAGATAAACCATGGGCTATAGTACACGGTCTCGGACGCCATGCTATAGTATGGCGTTTTTCGTTGTTTTTGAGCGTTTTTGAAAAAATGTCGAAATCGAAGAAAAACCATGGGCTATAGTACACGGTCTCGGACGCCATGCTATAGTATGGCGTTTTTCGTCGTTTTCTGGCGTTTTTGAAAAAATGTCGAAATCGAAGAAAAACCATGGGCTATAGTACATGGTCTCGGAGCGTTTTTGAGCGTTTTGAAAAAATGTCGAAATCGAAGAAAAACCATGGGCTATAGTACACGGTCTCGGACGCCATGCTATAGTATGGTGTTTTTCGTTGTTTTTGAGCGTTTTTGAAAAAATGTCGAAATCGAAGAAAAACCATGGGCTATAGTACATGGTCTCGGAGCGTTTTTGAGCGTTTTAAAAAAATGTCGAAATCGAAGAAAAACCATGGGCTATAGTACACGGTCTCGGACGCCATGCTATAGTATGCCGTTTTTCGTTGTTTTTGAGCGTTTTTGAAAAAATGTCGAAATCGAAGAAAAACCATGGGCTATAGTACACGGTCTCGGACGCCATGCTATAGTATGGCGTTTTTCGTCGTTTTCTGGCGTTTTTGAAAAAATGTCGAAATCGAAGAAAAACCATGGGCTATAGTACATGGTCTCGGAACGTTTTTTGAGCGTTTTGAAAAATGTGCTATAGTACACGGTCTCGGACGCCATGCTATAGTATGGCGTTTTTCGTTGTTTTTGAGCGTTTTTGAAAAAATGTCGAAATCGAAGAAAAACCATGGGCTATAGTACATGGTCTCGAGCGTTTTTGAGCGTTTTGAAAAAATGTCGAAATCGAAGAAAAACCATGGGCTATAGTACACGGTCCCGGACGCCATGCTATAGTATGGTGTTTTCGTCGTTTTCTGGCGTTTTTGAAAAAATGTCGAAATCGAAGAAAAACCATGGGCTATAGTACATGGTCTCGGAGCGTTTTTGAGCGTTTTGAAAAAATGTCGAAATCGAAGAAAAACCATGGGCTATAGTACACGGTCTCGGACGCCATGCTATAGTATGCCGTTTTCGTTGTTTTTGAGCGTTTTTGAAAAAATGTCGAAATCGAAGAAAAACCATGGGCTATAGTACACGGTCTCGGACGCCATGCTATAGTATGCCGTTTTTCGTCGTTTTCTGGCGTTTTTGAAAAAATGTCGAAATCGAAGAAAAACCATGGGCTATAGTACATGGTCTCGGAGCGTTTTTGAGCGATTTGAAAAAATGTCGAAATCGAAGAAAAACCATGGGCTATAGTACACGGTCTCGGACGCCATGCTATAGTATGGCGTTTTTCGTTGTTTTTGAGCGTTTTTGAAAAAATGTCGAAATCGAAGAAAAACCATGGGCTATAGTACACGGTCTCGGACGCCATGCTATAGTATGGCGTTTTTCGTCGTTTTCTGGCGTTTTTGAAAAAATGTCGAAATCGAAGAAAAACCATGGGCTATAGTACATGGTCTCGGAGCGTTTTTGAGCGTTTTAAAAATGTCGAAATCGAAGAAAAACCATGGGCTATAGTACACGGTCTCGGACGCCATGCTATATTATGGCGTTTTTTCGTCGTTTCTGGCGTTTTTGAAAAAATGTCGAAATCGAAGAAAAACCATGGGCTATAGTACATGGTCTCGGAGCGTTTTTGAGCGTTTTGAAAAAATGTCGAAATCGAAGAAAAACCATGGGCTATAGTACACGGTCTCGGACGCCATGCTATAGTATGGTGTTTTTCGTTGTTTTTGAGCGTTTTTGAAAAAATGTCGAAATCGAAGAAAAACCATGGGCTATAGTACATGGTCTCTGAGCGTTTTTGAGCGTTTTGAAAAAATGTCGAAATCGAAGAAAACCCATGGGCTATAGTACACGGTCTCGGACGCCATGCTATAGTATGCGGTTTTTCGTCGTTTTCTGCGTTTTTGAAAAAATGTCGAAATCGAAGAAAAACCATGGGCTATAGTACATGGTCTCGGAGCGTTTTTGAGCGTTTTGAAAAAATGTCGAAATCGAAGAAAAACCATGGGCTATAGTACACGGTCTCGGACGCCATGCTATAGTATGGTGTTTTTCGTTGTTTTTGAGCGTTTTGAAAAAATGTCGAAATCGAAGAAAAACCATGGGCTATAGTACATGGTCTCGGAGCGTTTTTGAGCGTTTTGAAAAAATGTCGAAATCGAAGAAAAACCATGGGCTATAGTACACGTCTCGGACGCCATGCTATAGTATGGCGTTTTTCGTTGTTTTTAGCGTTTTTGAAAAAATGTCGAAATCGAAGAAAAACCATGGGCTATAGTACACGGTCTCGGACGCCATGCTATAGTATGGCGTTTTTCGTCGTTTTCTGGCGTTTTTGAAAAAATGTCGAAATCGAAGAAAAACCATGGGCTATAGTACATGGTCTCGGAGCGTTTTTGAGCATTTTGAAAAAATGTTGAAATCGAAGATAAACCATGGGCTATAGTACACGGTCTCGGACGCCATGCTATAGTATGGCGTTTTTCGTTGTTTTTGAGCGTTTTTGAAAAAATGTCGAAATCGAAGAAAAACCATGGGCTATAGTACACGGTCTCGGACGCCATGCTATAGTATTGCGGTTTTTCGTCGTTTTCTGGCGTTTTGAAAAAATGTCGAAATCGAAGAAAAACCATGGGCTATAGTACATGGTCTCGGAGCGTTTTTGAGCGTTTTGAAAAAATGTCGAAATCGAAGAAAAACCATGGGCTATAGTACACGGTCTCGGACGCCATGCTATAGTATGGTGTTTTTCGTTATTTTTGAGCGTTTTTGAAAAAATGTCGAAATCGAAGAAAAACCATGGGCTATAGTACATGGTCTCGGAGCGTTTTTGAGCGTTTTAAAAAAATGTCGAAATCGAAGAAAAACCATGGGCTATAGTACACGGTCTCGGACGCCATGCTATAGTATGCCGTTTTTCGTTGTTTTTGAGCGTTTTTGAAAAAATGTCGAAATCGAAGAAAAACCATGGGCTATAGTACACGGTCTCGGACGCCATGCTATAGTATGGCGTTTTTCGTCGTTTTCTGGCGTTTTTGAAAAAATGTCGAAATCGAAGAAAAACCATGGGCTATAGTACATGGTCTCGGAACGTTTTGAGCGTTTTGAAAAAATGTGCTATAGTACACGGTCTCGGACGCCATGCTATAGTATGGCGTTTTTCGTTGTTTTTGAGCGTTTTTGAAAAAATGTCGAAATCGAAGAAAAACCATGGGCTATAGTACATGGTCTCGGAGCGTTTTGAGCGTTTTGAAAAAATGTCGAAATCGAAGAAAAACCATGGGCTATAGTACACGGTCTCGGACGCCATGCTATAGTATGGTGTTTTTCGTCGTTTTCTGGCGTTTTTGAAAAAATGTCGAAATCGAAGAAAAACCATGGGCTATAGTACATGGTCTCGGAACGTTTTTGAGCGTTTTGAAAAAATGTCGAAATCGAAGAAAAACCATGGGCTATAGTACACGGTCTCGGACGCCATGCTATAGTATGGTGTTTTTCGTCGTTTTTGAGCGTTTTTGAAAAAATGTCGAAATCGAAGAAAAACCATGGGCTATAGTACATGGTCTCGGAGCGTTTTTGAGCGTTTTAAAAAAAATGTCGAAATCGAAGAAAAACCATGGGCTATAGTACACGGTCTCGGACGCCATGCTATAGTATGCCGTTTTTCGTTGTTTTTGAGCGTTTTTGAAAAAATGTCGAAATCGAAGAAAAACCATGGGCTATAGTACACGGTCTCGGACGCCATGCTATAGTATGCCGTTTTTCGTCGTTTTCTGGCGTTTTTGAAAAAATGTCGAAATCGAAGAAAAACCATGGGCTATAGTACACGGTCTCGGACGCCATGCTATAGTATGGCGTTTTTCGTCATTTTCTGGCGTTTTTGAAAAAATGTCGAAATCCAAGAAAAACCATGGGCTATAGTACATGGTCTCGGAGCGTTTTTGAGCGTTTTGAAAAAATGTCGAAATCGAAGAAAAACCATGGGCTATAGTACACGGTCTCGGACGCCATGCTATAGTATGGTGTTTTTCGTTGTTTTTGAGCGTTTTTTGAAAAAATGTCGAAATCGAAGAAAAACCATGGGCTATAGTACACGGTCTCGGACGCCATGCTATAGTATGTGTTTTTCGTTGTTTTTGAGCGTTTTTGAAAAAATGTCGAAATCGAAGAAAAACCATGGGCTATAGTACATGGTCTCGGAGCGTTTTTGAGCGTTTTGAAAAAATGTCGAAATCGAAGAAAAACCATGGGCTATATATAGTACACGGTCTCAGACGCCATGCTATAGTATGGCGTTTTTCGTCGTTTTCTGGCGTTTTTGAAAAAATGTCGAAATCGAAGAAAAACCATGGGCTATAGTACACGGTCTCGGACGCCATGCTATAGTATGGCGTTTTTCGTTGTTTTTGAGCGTTTTTGAAAAAATGTCGAAATCGAAGAAAAACCATGGGCTATAGTACATGGTCTCGGAGCGTTTTTGAGCGTTTTGAAAAAATGTCGAAATCGAAGAAAAACCATGGGCTATAGTACACGGTCTCGGACGCCATGCTATAGTATGGCGTTTTTCGTTGTTTTTGAGCGTTTTTGAAAAAATGTCGAAATCGAAGAAAAACCATGGGCTATAGTACACGGTCTCGGACACCATGATATAGTATGGCGTTTTTCGTCGTTTTCTGGCGTTTTTGAAAAAATGTCGAAATCGAAGAAAAACCATGGGCTATAGTACATGGTCTCGGAGCATTTTTGAGCGTTTTGAAAAAATGTCGAAATCGAAGAAAAACCATGGGCTATAGTACACGGTCTCGGACGCCATGCTATAGTATGCCGTTTTTCGTCGTTTTCTGGCGTTTTTGAAAAAATGTCGAAATCGAAGAAAAACCATGGGCTATAGTACATGGTCTCGGAGCGTTTTTGAGCGTTTTGAAAAAATGTCGAAATCGAAGAAAAACCATGGGCTATAGTACACGGTCTCGGACGCCATGCTATAGTATGGTGTTTTTCGTTGTTTTTGAGCGTTTTTGAAAAAATGTCGAAATCGAAGAAAAACCATGGGCTATAGTACATGGTCTCGGAGCGTTTTTGAGCGTTTGGAAAAAATGTCGAAATCGAAGAAAAACCATGGGCTATAGTACACGGTCTCGGACACCCTGATATAATGGCGTTTTTCGTCGTTTTCTGGCGTTTTTGAAAAAATGTCGAAATCGAAGAAAAACCATGGGCTATAGTACATGGTCTCGGAGCGTTTTTGAGCGTTTTGAAAAAATGTCGAAATCGAAGAAAAACCATGGGCTATAGTACATGGTCTCGGAGCATTTTTGAGCGTTTTGAAAAAATGTCGAAATCGAAGAAAAACCATGGGCTATAGTACACGGTCTCGGACGCCATGCTATAGTATGGCGTTTTTCGTCGTTTTCTGGCATTTTTTGAAAAAATGTCGAAATCGAAGAAAAACCATGGGCTATAGTACATGGGCTCGGAGCGTTTTTGAGCGTTTTGAAAAAATGTCGAAATCGAAGAAAAACCATGGGCTATAGTACACGGTCTCGGACGCCATGCATAGTATGGCGTTTTTCGTTGTTTTGAGCGTTTTTTGAAAAAATGTCGAAATCGAAGAAAAACCATGGGCTATAGTACATGGTCTCGGAGCGTTTTTGAGCGTTTTGAAAAATATGTCGAAATCGAAGAAAAACCATGGGCTATAGTACACGGTCTCGGAGACACCTCTGAATAGTATGGCGTTTTTCGTCTTTTTCTGGCGTTTTTGAAAAAATGTCGAAATCGAAGAAAAACCATGGGCTATAGTACACGGTCTCGGACGCCATGCTATAGTATGGCGTTTTTCGTCGTTTTTGGCGTTTTTGAAAAAAAAGTCGAAATCGAAGAAAAACCATGGGCTATAGTACATGGTCTCGGAGCGTTTTTGAGCGTTTTTTAAAAAATGTCGAAATCGAAGAAAAACCATGGGCTATAGTACACGGTCTCGGACGCCATGCTATAGTATGGCGTTTTTCGTTGTTTTTGAGCGTTTTTCTGGTGTTTTTGAAAAAATGTCGAAATCGAAGAAAAAACCATGGTCTAGGAGCGTTTTTGAGCGTTTTGAAAAAATGTCGAAATCGAAGAAAAACCATGGGCTATAGTACATGGTCTCGGACGCCATGCTATAGTATGGCGTTTTTTCGTCGTTTTCTGGCGTTTTTGAAAAAATGTCGAAATCGAAGAAAAACCATGGGCTATAGTACACGGTCTCGGACGCCATGCTATAGTATGGTGTTTTTCGTTGTTTTTGAGCGTTTTTGAAAAAATGTCGAAATCGAAGAAAAACCATGGGCTATAGTACATGGTCTCGGAGCGTCTTTGAGCGTTTTGAAAAAATGTCGAAATCGAAGAAAAACCATGGGCTATAGTACACGGTCTCGGACGCCATCTATAGTATGGCGGTTTTTCGTCGTTTTTGGCGTTTTGAAAAAATGTCGAAATCGAAGAAAAACCATGGGCTATAGTACATGGTCTCGGAGCGTTTTTGAGCGTTTTGAAAAAATGTCGAAATCGAAGAAAAACCATGGGCTATAGTACATGGTCTCGGAGCATTTTTGAGCGTTTTGAAAAAATGTCGAAATCGAAGAAAAACCATGGGCTATAGTACACGGTCTCGGACGCCATGCTATAGTATGGCGTTTTTCGTCATTTTCTGGCGTTTTTGAAAAAATGTCGAAATCGAAGAAAAACCATGGGCTATAGTACATGGTCTCGGAGCGTTTTTGAGCGTTTTGAAAAAATGTCGAAATCGAAGAAAAACCATGGGCTATAGTACACGGTCTCGGACGCCATGCTATAGTATGGTGTTTTTCGTTGTTTTTGAGCGTTTTTGAAAAAATGTCGAAATCGAAGAAAAACCATGGGCTATAGTACACGGTCTCGGACGCCATGCTATAGTATGGTGTTTTTCGTTGTTTTTGAGCGTTTTTGAAAAAATGTCGAAATCGAAGAAAAACCATGGGCTATAGTACATGGTCTCGGAGCGTTTTTGAGCGTTTTGAAAAAATGTCGAAATCGAAGAAAAACCATGGGCTATATATAGTACACGGTCTCGGACGCCATGCTATAGTATGGCGTTTTTCGTCGTTTTCTGGCGTTTTTGAAAAAATGTCGAAATCGAAGAAAAACCATGGGCTATAGTACACGGTCTCGGACGCCATGCTAAAGTATGGCGTTTTTTCGTTGTTTTGAGCGTTTTTGAAAAAATGTCGAAATCGAAGAAAAACCATGGGCTATAGTACATGGTCTCGGAGCGTTTTTGAGCGTTTTGAAAAAATGTCGAAATCGAAGAAAAACCATGGGCTATATAGTACACGGTCTCGGACGCCATGCTATAGTATGGCGTTTTTCGTTGTTTTTGAGCGTTTTTGAAAAAATGTCGAAATCGAAGAAAAACCATGGGCTATAGTACACGGTCTCGGACACCATGATATAGTATGGCGTTTTTTCGTCGTTTTCTGGCGTTTTTGAAAAAATGTCGAAATCGAAGAAAAACCATGGGCTATAGTACATGGTCTCGGAGCGTTTTTGAGCGTTTTGAAAAAATGTCGAAATCGAAGAAAAACCATGGGCTATAGTACACGGTCTCGGACGCCATGCTATAGTATGGCGTTTTCGTCGTTTTCTGGGTTTTTTGAAAAAATGTCGAAATCGAAGAAAAACCATGGGCTATAGTACATGTCTCGGAGCGTTTTTGAGCGTTTTGAAAAAATGTCGAAATCGAAGAAAAACCATGGGCTATAGTACACGGTCTCGGACGCCATGCTATAGTATGGTGTTTTTCGTTGTTTTTGAGCGTTTTTGAAAAAATGTCGAAATCGAAGAAAAACCATGGGCTATAGTACATGGTCTCGGAGCGTTTTTGAGCGTTTTGAAAAAATGTCGAAATCGAAGAAAAACCATGGGCTATAGTACACGGTCTCGGACGCCATGATATAGTATGGCGTTTTTCGTCTTTTTCTGGCGTTTTTGAAAAAATGTCGAAATCGAAGAAAAACCATGGGCTATAGTACATGGTCTCGGAGCGTTTTTGAGCGTTTTGAAAAAATGTCGAAATCGAAGAAAAACCATGGGCTATAGTACATGGTCTCGGAGCATTTTTGAGCGTTTTTGAAAAAATGTCGAAATCGAAGAAAAACCATGGGCTATAGTACATGGTCTCGGACGCCATGCTATAGTATGGCGTTTTTTCGACGTTTTTCTGCCTTTTTTGAAAAATGTCGAAATCGAAGGAAAACCATGGGCTATAGTACATGGTCTCGGAGCGTTTTTGAGCGTTTTGAAAAAATGTCGAAATCGAAGAAAAACCATGGGCTATAGTACACGGTCTCGGACGCCATGCTATAGTATGGCGTTTTTCGTTGTTTTGAGCGTTTTTGAAAAAATGTCGAAATCGAAGAAAAACCATGGGCTATAGTACATGGTCTCGGAGCGTTTTTGAGCGTTTTGAAAAAATGTCGAAATCGAAGAAAAACCATGGGCTATAGTACACGGTCTCGGACGCCATGATATAGTATGGCGTTTTTCGTCTTTTTCTGGCGTTTTTGAAAAAATGTCGAAATCGAAGAAAAACCATGGGCTATAGTACACGGTCTCGGACGCCATGCTATAGTATGGCGTTTTTCGTCGTTTTCTGGCGTTTTTGAAAAAATGTCGAAATCGAAGAAAAACCATGGGCTATAGTACATGGTCTCGGAGCGTTTTTGAGCGTTTTTAAAAAATGTCGAAATCGAAGAAAAACCATGGGCTATAGTACACGGTCTCGGACGCCATGCTATAGTATGGTGTTTTTCGTTGTTTTTGAGCGTTTTCTGGTGTTTTTGAAAAAATGTCGAAATCGAAGAAAAACCATGGTCTCGGAGCGTTTTTGAGCGTTTTGAAAAAATGTCGAAATCGAAGAAAAACCATGGGCTATAGTACACGGTCTCGGACGCCATGCTATAGTATGGCGTTTTCGTCGTTTTCTGGCGTTTTTGAAAAAGTGTCGAAATCGAAGAAAAACCATGGGCTATAGTACACGGTCTCGGACGCCATGCTATAGTATGGCGTTTTTCGTTGTTTTTGAGCGTTTTTGAAAAAATGTCGAAATCGAAGAAAAACCATGGGCTATAGTACATGGTCTCGGAGCGTCTTTGAGCGTTTTGAAAAAATGTCGAAATCGAAGAAAAACCATGGGCTATAGTACACAGTCTCGGACGCCATGCTATAGTATGGCGTTTTTCGTCGTTTTCTGGCGTTTTTGAAAAAATGTCGAAATCGAAGAAAAACCATGGGCTATAGTACATGGTCTCGGAGCGTTTTTGAGCGTTTTGAAAAAATGTCGAAATCGAAGAAAAACCATGGGCTATAGTACATGGTCTCGGAGCATTTTTGAGCGTTTTGAAAAAATGTCGAAATCGAAGAAAAACCATGGGCTATAGTACATGGTCTCGGACGCCATGCTATAGTATGGCGTTTTTCGTCATTTTCTGGCGTTTTTGAAAAAATGTCGAAATCGAAGAAAAACCATGGGCTATAGTACATGGTCTCGGAGCGTTTTTGAGCGTTTTGAAAAAATGTCGAAATCGAAGAAAACCATGGCTATAGTACACGGTCTCGGACGCCATGCTATAGATGGCGTTTTTTACGTTGTTTTTGAGCGTTTTTGAAAAAAATGTCGAAATCGAAGAAAAACCATGGGCTATAGTACATGGTCTCGGAGCGTTTTTGAGCGTTTTGAAAAAATGTCGAAATCGAAGAAAAACCATGGGCTATAGTACACGGTCTCGGACACCTTGCTATAGTATGGCGTTTTTCGTCGTTTTCTGGCGTTTTGAAAAAATGTCGAAATCGAAGAAAAACCATGGGCTATAGTACACGGTCTCGGACGCCATGCTATAGTATGGCGTTTTTCGTCGTTTTCTGGCGTTTTTGAAAAAATGTCGAAATCGAAGAAAAACCATGGGCTATAGTACATGGTCTCGGAGCGTTTTTGAGCGTTTTGAAAAAATGTCGAAATCGAAGAAAAACCATGGGCTATAGTACACGGTCTCGGACGCCATGCTATAGTATGGTGTTTTTCGTGGTTTTTGAGCGTTTTTGAAAAAATGTCGAAATCGAAGAAAAACCATGGGCTATAGTACATGGTCTCGGAGCGTTTTTGAGCGTTTTGAAAAAATGTCGAAATCGAAGAAAAACCATGGGCTATAGTACACGGTCTCGGACGCCATGCTATAGTATGGTGTTTTTCGTTGTTTTTGAGCGTTTTTGAAAAAAATGTCGAAATCGAAGAAAAACCATGGGCTATAGTACATGGTCTCGGAGCGTTTTTGAGCGTTTTGAAAAAATGTCGAAATCGAAGAAAAACCATGGGCTATAGTACACGGTCTCGGACGCCATGATATAGTATGGCGTTTTTCGTCGTTTTCTGGCGTTTTTGAAAAAAATGTCGAAATCGAAGAAAAACCATGGGCTATAGTACACGGTCTCGGACGCCATGCTATAGTATGGCGTTTTTCGTCGTTTTCTGGCGTTTTTGAAAAAATGTCGAAATCGAAGAAAAACCATGGGCTATAGTACATGGTCTCGGAGCGTTTTTGAGCGTTTTTAAAAAATGTCGAAATCGAAGAAAAACCATGGGCTATAGTACACGGTCTCGGACGCCATGCTATAGTATGGCGTTTTTCGTTGTTTTCTGGTGTTTTTGAAAAAATGTCGAAATCGAAGAAAAACCATGGTCTCGGAGCGTTTTTGAGCGTTTTGAAAAAATGTCGAAATCGAAGAAAAACCATGGGCTATAGTACACGGTCTCGGACGCCATGCTATAGTATGGCGTTTTTCGTCGTTTTCTGGCGTTTTTGAAAAAATGTCGAAATCGAAGAAAACCATGGGCTATAGTACACGGTCTCGGACGCCATGCTATAGTATGGTGTTTTCGTTGTTTTTGAGCGTTTTTGAAAAAATGTCGAAATCGAAGAAAAACCATGGGCTATAGTACATGGTCTCGGAGCGTCTTTGAGCGTTTTGAAAAAATGTCGAAATCGAAGAAAAACCATGGGCTATAGTACACAGTCTCGGACGCCATGCTATAGTATGGCGTTTTTCGTCGTTTTCTGGCGTTTTTGAAAAAATGTCGAAATCGAAGAAAAACCATGGGCTATAGTACATGGTCTCGGAGCGTTTTTGAGCGTTTTGAAAAAATGTCGAAATCGAAGAAAAACCATGGGCTATAGTACATGGTCTCGGAGCATTTTTGAGCGTTTTGAAAAAATGTCGAAATCGAAGAAAAACCATGGGCTATAGTACACGGTCTCGGACGCCATGCTATAGTATGGCGTTTTTCGTCATTTTCTGGCGTTTTTGATAAAAAGTCGAAATCCAAAAAACCATGGGCTATAGTACATGGGCTCGGAGCGTTTTTGAGCGTTTTGAAAAAATGTCGAAATCGAAGAAAAACCATGGGCTATAGTACACGGTCTCGGACGCCATGCTATAGTATGGTGTTTTTCGTTGTTTTTGAGCGTTTTTGAAAAAATGTCGAAATCGAAGAAAAACCATGGGCTATAGTACATGGTCTCGGAGCGTTTTTGAGCGTTTTGAAAAAAATGTCGAAATCGAAGAAAAACCATGGGCTATAGTACACGGTCTCGGACGCCCTGCTATAGTATGGCGTTTTTCGTCGTTTTCTGGCGTTTTTGAAAAAATGTCGAAATCGAAGAAAAACCATGGGCTATAGTACACGGTCTCGGACGCCATGCTATAGTATGGCGTTTTTCGTCGTTTTCTGGCGTTTTTGAAAAAATGTCGAAATCGAAGAAAAACCATGGGCTATAGTACACGGTCTCGGACGCCATGCTATAGTATGCCGTTTTTCGTCGTTTTTTAGGCGTTTTGAAAAAATGTCGAAATCGAAGAAAAACCATGGGCTATAGTACATGGTCTCGGAGCGTTTTTGAGCGTTTTTAAAAAATGTCGAAATCGAAGAAAAAACATGGGCTATAGTACATGGTCTCGGAGCGTTTATGGAGTTGGAACAACAGATGTTCAGGAGGAGGAGGAACTCACCATAGCACCGCCTTTCACGCCACCTCCAACCTGCCCTACGCCAAACTCTGCCCCCCCCTACAAGCCACTCCACCCTCTCCACCAATCCACCCGAGTCTATAATACGTCCGCCCTAAACGTCCCGGCATCCTCCATGCTTTTCGTATGACAGTACTCGCTCCACAAGCACGTACACACACGTACCAAAGCACGACTTACCAGTCTAATGGATTCCCCCACCTTCGACTTTTCGGCCTCGGCCCGGACGATGATTCAGCCCAGCCGCCTGCCGGCTCCGGCCCTCCACCTCCGTCGTCCCCGATTACACAGCTCCTCCGGCGCTCAGTCCGACGACCCCGCCACCGTGTCCCACGGCGTCCCCCCGCGCCGATCGGGGACGCACTGCCATCGGATCCACGGGCGCCCGGCTGCCCCTCCCTATATCCTTTCCCGTCTCCGCCGCGCCCTCGGACCGGCTGCGTTCTGGTGTTTCCGAAGTTCCCGGTCGGGCTCGCGATCCTCTGCTCGTTCTCCGCCAGTGATCGTGATCATTCTCCCCGACCTGCCCGGCGCTCCGACCGGCTCTCTGCGCGCGGCTCCCCGGAGCCCCGCGGCGACGCCGCTTTTCTGGCTCCGTGAGCGACTGGACTGTCGTCGGTCTCCA